>JAQPPZ010001340.1:4800000-6000000 GCA_028583015.1 Wollemia nobilis
GGTGGTCATCCCACCCTAGGATGGTCCCCAATATATGATAATAACCACTGTCCTTTCAAGGTATGGTGATAGATATGTGTTTGATTTATTTACTTATTTTTTTATAGGCATATTATAGGGTAGTATATGAACCTCCTATCCAAATTTCATACATTTTGGACTTATATTGAGTGAGATATTGTATTTTTAAGTTTTTGCAGGCTTTCGTGGATCATCTGAAGATGCACATGAAACTGTGATTGATTTTGAAAATATGACTATATTTTTTCTCTTAAAATTATATTTTATACATACTATCCAAGTTGCATTTTATTTGGATGTGGTTTGGTCCAAAAATTGCTTTTTTTATCTTTTGTAGGCTTTGTAGGTAAACTGCGAATGCGCCATGCCATTGGATGCAATTTCTATTCTGTTTGTGATTAAATCTTCCCAAAATCATCTATTTTACATATATCTGCAATAGGGAGAACCACAAGAGATATTTATAGGAGATAGGAAATCTCATTTTTAGAATTTTTGAAAATACATTTGGCTGAAGTCTTTTCATAGAGTTGCAGAAAAACTTGTGAAGACTAGGACTCAATATTGATTCCATTAGTTCTATAAATAAACTAGTGAAGATTCATGTAAAGTTTCTTCCATTGGATATTCTAATATTTGTTGCAAGAAAAGGATATTCAAAGTGTATACACTAAAATAATGTCAATCTGATTAGGTGACTGAAAGCATTGGTTAATTGACATCATATGGCCCCCTTGGGCAACCCTAAAAGGTTTACTAGTGGTACTAACCACTCTAGGAAGGCTATACCCCACTTTTGGGAGGTTTTTGGCCACATAGGCATGACCGTCCCACCTTGGGATGGTCACAAATCATGGCCATCCCACGTAGGGATGGTGGCAAAGCAGTCATCCTTGAGTGGGATGACCACAAGGTTTAACTTCCAAAACGTCAAATTTGAACAAATGCCACCCAAACATTACAATTTATCTTGCCTATGAGAGCATGCATGACCTAAGGGAATGGAATCCTTATGACATGTAGCAGAATGGAGGCCAAAATAGGAGATTCTCTTCCCCTTCCAATGCATGCTCAACTTTAGACAAGTGGTACCTCTTGCCCTGTATGCCCTTGCATGAGCATTTGCCCAAAGGTCCACTTTGGCTATAAAGTGGATCCATTTTCCATATAAAATATATAGAGGAGTTTTGAGATATATCAATGAAGTGCTGCCAAGATTTTTGCTCACCTTTTTGTGCCTTTTTCCCTCGAAATCTCTACCTAGCAAAGAAGGTTTTGCGAGTGATCTAAGAGGAACAATTTGATTTCAAAACCATATAATATTAGTGAATTTCACCACAATATTTGACAAAAATACTATTTAAAAGGTCCTTAACCAATTCACAGAGGAATTTTTGATAAAATAAGTGTAGAATTGGTGGTCGTCCCAGCCTAGGATGGTTCCTAATCTGTAATAATAACCACTTTCCTTTCAATTTATGGTGATAGATATGTGTATTATTTCTTTACTTATTTTTTATAGGCATATTCTAGGGAAGTATATGAACCTCCTATCCAAATTTCATACATTTTGGACTTATATTGAGTGAGATATTGTATTTTTAAGTTTTTGCAGGCTTTCAGGGATCATCTGAAGATGCACATGAAACTGTGATTGATTTTGAAAATATAATCGTATTTGCTCTCTTAAAATCATATGTTATATATACTATCCAATTTGCATTTTATTTGGATGTGTTTTGGTCCAAAAATTGCTTTTTTTTGTGTTATGTAGACTTTGTAGGTAAACTACGAATGCGCCATGCCATTGGATGCAATTTACCTTCTGTTTGTGATTAAATCTTCCCAAATTCATCTATTTTACATATATTTGCAATATGGAGAACCACAAGAGATATTGAGAGGATATAGGAAATCTCATTTTTAGAATTTTTGAAAATACATTTGGATGAAGTCTTTTCATAGAGTTGCAAAAAAACTTGTGAAGACTAGGAATCAACATTGATTCCATTAGTTTGTTAAATAAACTAGTGAATATTCATTTAAAGTTTCTTCCATTGCATATTTTAATATTTTTTGCAATAAAAGGATATTCAAAGTGTAGACACTAAAATCATGTCAATATAATTAGGTGACCGAAAGCATTAGTTAATTGACATCATATGGCCCCCTTGGGCAACCCTAAAAGGTTTACTAGTGGTCCTAACCACTCTAGGAAGGCTATACCCCACTTTTGGGAGGTTTTTGGCCACATAGGCATGACAGTCCCACCCTGGGATGGTCACAAATCATGGCCATCCCACCTAGGGATGGTGGCAAAGCGGTCATCCTTGGGTGGGATGACCACAAGGTTTAACTTCCAAAAAGTTAAATTTGAACAAATGCCACCCAAAAATTACCATTTATCTTACCTATGAGAGCATGCACGACCTAAGGGAATAGAATCATTATGACATGTAGCAGAATGGAGGCAAAAATAGGAGATTCTCTTCCCATTCCAATGCATGCTCAGCTTTAGACAAGTGGTACCTCTTACCCTGTATGCCCTTGCATGACCATTTGCCCAAAGGCCCCCTTTGGCTATAAAGCGGATCCATTTTCCATACAAAATATATAGAGAAGTTTTGAGATATAACAATGAAGTGCTGCTAAGATTTCCCATCACCTTTTTGTGCCTTTTTCCCTCGAAATATCTACCTAGCAAAGGAGGTTTTATGAGTGATCTAGGAGGCACAATTTGTTTTCAAAACCATATAATCTGAGTGAATTTCACCACAAAATTTGACAAAAATACTATTTAGGAGGTCCCTAACCAATTCATAGAGGAATTTGGGACAAAATAACTATAGAATTGGTGGTCGTCCCACCCTAGGATGGTCCCCAATCTGTGATAATAACCACTATCCTTTCAAGGTATGGTGATAGATATGTGTATTATTTCTTTACTTATTTTTTTATAGGCATATTCTAGGGTAGTATATGAACCTCCTATCCAAATTTCATACATTTTGGACTTATATTGAGTGAGATATTGTATTTTTAAGTTTTTGCAGTATTTCGGGGATCATCTGAAGATGCACATGAAAATGTGATTGATTTTGAAAATATGACCATATTTTTTCTCTTAAAATAATATTTTACACATACTATCCAAGTTGCATTTTATTTGAATGTGTTTTGGTCCAAAAATTGTTTTTTTGTGTTTTGTAGTCTTTTAGGTAAACTGCAAATGTGCCATGACATTAGATGCAATTTCTATTCTGTTTGTGATTAAATCTTCCTAAAATCATCTATTTTACATATATCTACAATAGGGAGAACCACAAGAGATATTGAGAGGATATAGAAAATCTCATTTTTAGAATTTTTGAAAATACATTTGGCTGAAGTCTTTTCATAGAGTTGCAAAAAAACTTGTGAAGACTAGGACTCAACATTGATTCCATTAGTTTGATAAATAAACTAGTGAAGATTCATGTAAAGTTTCTTCCATTGAATATTCCATTATTTTTTTCAATAAAAGGATATTCAAAGTGTAGACACTAAAATCATGTGAATCTGATTAAGTGACCGAAAGCATTGGTTAATTGACATCATATGGCCCCCTTGGGAAACACTAAAAGGTTTACTAGTGGTCCTAACTACTCTAGGAAGGCTATACCCAACTTTTGGGAGGTTTTTTGCCACATAGGCATGACCGTCCCACCTTGGTATGGTCACAAATCATGGCCATCCCATGTAGGGATGGTGGCAAAGCAGTCATCCTTGGGTGGGATGACCACAAGGTTTAACTTCCAAAAAGTCAAATTTGAACAAATGCCACCCAAAAATTACCATTTATCTTGGCTATGAGAGCATGCACAACCTAAGGGAATAAAATCCTTATGACATGCAGTAGAATGGAGACCAAAATAGGAGATTCTCTTCCCCTTCCAATGCATGCTCAACTTTAGACAAGTTGTACCTCTTGCCCTGTATGCCCTTGCATGACTATTTTCCCAAAGGCTCCATTTGGATATAAAGTGGATCCATTTTCCATACAAAATATATAGATGAGTTTTGAGATATAACAATGAAGTGCTGTCAAGATTTCCCCTCACATTTTTGTGCCTTTTTCCCTCGAAATATCTACCTAGAAAAGGATTTTTTGCGAGTGATCTAGGAGGTACAATTTGTTTTCAAAACCATATAATATAAGTGAATTTTACCACAAAATTTGACAAAAATACTATTTAGGAGGTCCCTAACCAATTCAAAGAGGAATTTGTGACAAAATAAGTGTAGAATTGGTGGTCGTCCCACCCTAACCACTATCCTTGCAAGGTACGGTGATAGATATGTGTATTATTTATTTACTTATTTTTCATAGGCATATTCTAGGGTAGTATATGAACCTCCTATCCAAATTTCATAAATTTTGGACTTATATTGAGTGAGATATTGTATTTTTAAATTTTTGCAGACTTTCGGGGATCATATTAAGATGCACATGAAACTGTGATTGATTTTGAAAATATGACCATATTTGTCCTCTTAAAATAATATTTTATACATACTATCCAAGTTGCATTTTATTTGGATGTGTTTTGGTCCAAAATTTGTTTTTTTTTTGTGTTTTGTAGGCTTTGTAGGTAAACTGCAAATGCGCCATGCCATTGGATGCAATTTCTATTCTATTTGTGATTAAATCTCCCCAAAATAATCTATTTTACATATATATGCAATAGGGAGAACCACTAGAGATATTGAGAGGAGATAGGAAATCTCATTTTTAGAATTTTTGAAAATACATTTGGCTGAAGTCTTTTCATAGAGTTGTAGAAAAACTTGTGAAGACTAGGACTCAACATTAATTCCATTAGTTTGATAAATAAACTTGTGAAGATTCATGTAAAGTTTCTTCCATTGCATATTCTAATATTTATTGCAATAAAAGGATATTCAAAGTGTAGACACTAAAATCATGTCAATCTGATTAGGTGACTAAAAGCATTAGTTAATTGACATCATATGGCCCCCTTGGGCAACCCTAAAAGGTTTACTAGTGGTTCTAACCACTCTAGGAAGGCTATACCCAAAATTTAGGAGGTTTTTGGCCACATAGGCATGAATGTCCCACCTTGGGATGGTCACAAATCATGGCCATTCCACCTAGGGATGGTGGCAAAGCAGTCATCCTTGGGTGGAATGACCACAATTTTTAACTTCCAAAAAGTGAAATTTGAACAAATGGCACCCAAAAATTACCATTTATCTTGCATTTGAGAGCATGCAAAACCCAAGGGAATAGAATCCTTATGACATGCAGCAAAATGGAGGCCAAAATAGGAGATTCTCTTCCCCTTCCAATTCATGCTCAACTTTAGACAAGTGGTACCTCTTACCCTGTATGCCCTTGCATGACCATTTGCCAAAAGGCCCCCTTTGGCTATAACGTAGATCCATTTTCCATACAAATTATATAGAGGATTTTTGAGATATAACAATGAATTTCTACCAATATTTTCCCTCACCTTTTTGTGCCTTTTTTCCTCGAAATATCTACCTAGCAAAGGAGGTTTTGTGAGTGATCTAGGAGGCACAATTTTTTTTCAAAACCATATAATATGAGTGAATTTCACCATAAAATTTGACAAAAATACTATTTAGGATGTCCCTAACCAATTCATAGAGGAATTGGTGACAAAATAAGTGTAGAATTGGTGGTCGTCCCAGCCTAGAATGGTCCCAAATTTATGATAATAACCACTGTCCTTGCCAGGTACTGTGCTAGATATGTGTATAAGTTCTTTGATTATTTTTTATAGGCATATTATAGGGTAGTATATGAACCTCCTATCCAAATTTCATACATTTTGCACTTATATTGAGTGAGATATTGTATTTTTATGTTTTTGTAGGCTTCCGGGGATCATCTGAAGATGCACATGAAAATGTGATTGATTTTGAAAATATGACCATATTTGTTCTCTGAAAATCATATTTTATACATACTATCCAAGTTGCATTTTATTTGGATGTGGTTTGGTCCAAAAATTGTTTTTTTTTGTGTTTTGTAGGCTTTGTAGGTAAACTACAAATGTGCCATGCCATTGGATGCAATTTCTATTCTGTTTGTGATTAAATCTTCCCAAAATAATCTATTTTACATATATCTGCAATAGGGAGAACCACAAGAGATATTGATAGGAGATATGAAATCTCATTTTTAGAATTTTTGAAAATACATTTAGCTAAAGTCTTTTCATAGAGTTGTAGAAAAACTTGTGAAGACTAGGACTCAACATTGATTCCATTAGTTCTATAAATAAACTAGTGAAGATTCATGTAAAGTTTCTTGCATTGAATATTCTAATATTTGTTGCAAGAAAATTATATTCAAAGTGTAGAAACTAAAATAATGTCAATTTGATTAGGTGACTGAAAGCATTGGTTAATTGACATCATATCGCCCCTTTGGGCAATCCTAAAAGGTTTACTAGTGGTCCTAACCACTATAGGAAGGCTATACCCCACTTTTGGGAGGTTTTTGGCCACATAGGCATGACCGTCCCACCTTGGTATGGTCACAAATCATGGCCATCCCACCTAGGGATGGTGGCAAAGCGGTCATCCTTGGGTGGGATGACCACAAGGTTTAACTTCCAAAAAGTTAAATTTGAAAAAATGCCACCCAAACATTACCATTTATCTTGCCTATGAGAGCATGCATGACCTAAGGGAATAGAATATTTATGACATGTAGCAGAATGGAGGCCAAAATAGGAGATTCTCTTCCCCTTCCAATGCATGCTCAAATTTAGACAAGTGGTACCTCTTGCCTTGTATGCCCTTGCATGACCATTTTCCCAAAGGCCCCATTTGGTTATAAAGTGGATCCATTTTCCATACAAAATATATAGAGGATTTTTGAGATATAACAATGAAGTGTTGCCAAGATTTCCCCTTTCCTTTTTGTGCCTTTTTCCCTTGAAATCTCTACCTAGCAAAGGAGGTTTTGCGAGTGATCTAGGAGGCACAATTTGTTTTCAAAACCATATAATCTTAGTGAATTTCACCACAAAATTTGAAAAAAATACTATTTAGGAGGTCCTTAACCAATTCACAAAGGAATTTGTGACAAAATAAGTGTAGAATTGGTGGTCGTCCCACCCTAGGATGGTTCCTAATCTGTGATAATAACCACTGTCCTTGCAATGTAAAGTGATAGATATGTGTATGATTTCTTTACTTATTTTTTATAGGAATATTATAGGGTAGTATATGAACCTCCTATCCAAATTTCATACATTTTGGACTTATATTGAGTGAGATATTGTATTTTTAAGTTTTTGCAGGCTTTCGGGGATCATCTGAAGATGCACATGAAACTGTGATTTATTTTGAAAATATGACCATATTCATTCTCTTAAAATCATATGTTATATATACTATCCAAGTTGCATTTTATTTGGATGTGTTTTGGTCCAAAAATTGTTTTCTTTTGTGTTATGTAGGCTTTGTAGGTAAACTGCGAATGCGCCATGCCATTGGATGCAATTTAAATTATTTTTGTGATTAAATAATCCCAAAATCATCTATTTTACATATTTTGGAAATTTTATATCATTTGGAGTTGTTTTAGATAGGTGTATTGCATATTTACACTTTCTAGCTTATAGTTACATGCATGGCTTTTGCTTGTTTCACTTTCTACGCACTTGCTATTTGAAAAGTTTGGTTTTATTGTGTGTAGGTGCAAGTTTTACAATGCATTAGGAAGGAATACAATATTATAATATCAAATAATAAATTGGTGGCATCATATATTCACCCACCTCAATTGTGGGTACGAGGAAGAACATTGGAAGTGCACACGAGCTTGTTTGAAAGGACTTGATCCTTGGGCACCCATAATTTTGTAAACAATTGTATCACACTAAGAGCCCTTAAGGAGATATCTATATAACCATTTTTATGATTTACCAAATGAAATAAATAGAAACACCTTTTCTTGCACTTATTTGGCTTATATGGTTGCTTAAATTTGTCCTTTTGCAATGCTTGTTTAAACACCAAATTTAGATGCATATTGTTTAACACTCTTAGGTGCACAAGTTTTTCCCTACTTTAGTGGTGATCATAGTGGGAATCTATCCCTATTACTTTAATTGAAGGTTTAACCCTATTTTTTCTTACTTTCTATTGTAGGTATTGGTCGTTCTGGCCTGAAACGACCTCTGGATTACTAATCGTCCCACCCTAGGATGGCCACACAACCATCCCACCCTAGGATGACCATAAAACTAGCCACCATCCTACCCTAGTACAGTCACAGAATAGGAGCTTTCCTACTCCAAAATCCAACAACAATAGGCTTATAGGCCATTGAGGTAGGTATAAAAACCCTCTATTTTCATGTCCGCTGTTCAAAACTGCACAAATCTAGTTTTTCTTGCCTTTGTTGATTGCTTGAAAAGTAGGAGTTAGATTTACTTTTATATAGCTAAGAAAACAACAAAAATAATAAGAAAAATTGGAAAGGAACTAAGTAGAAATGCATCTCTATGGTTTTCTTGCTTGTAGCCTACCCAATGGGTAGGTTCTCATTTAGGATTTGCATTTTCTAGGTTGCTTTTTATTTAGCCATTTTTGAAAGTAAAACGTCATTTCTTTGTGAAAGATCATCGAATGCTTCATTGTTTACATTATTTGGGATTAAAAATAACCACACACACCATGTTCCACTTAAATTCTAATGAGTTGGATTTCATCACCAACCACTAGTAGAGGTCAGCGATGGTCAGGGTTATGCATAGCGGTGAAAATTTGCCATTTGGGCAAAATGTAAAATTTTTGAAAATTCAAATTTGTGAAATTTGGGGGACCCAGACATCAGCCATTAGCTAGAAATTTCAAGAAAAAAAAATTAGGAGTCGGTTCGTCGTGCTTTTATAAGAGTATCATGGTTATTTTTAAAAATTCACAAGCCATCCTGCCTAAATAGAGTACCCTTTTTACCCTAAAATTTTAAAATTTCTAAATTATCCTTCCCAAATCGCCAAGTATGCCTCTATATATAATTAACACCTAGGGATATATTTTTATTTTTGAAATGTGTTCTACATCCGACGAATATTTCAACACAATTCTGCACAATATCGAAACCTTTTTTGAGACTGGCCGCCACTAGTTCTGCATTCGTATAGAACCTCTTCTGCAACCATCCAAAACCTATTCTACAACCGTCTAGAACCTATTTTGTAAGAACCTCTCCTAAAATTGAGTAGAACCACTTCTACGACTGATGCCTATTATGCAACCGTCCTAAACCACTTCTATAGCCAAAACTGCTTGTGCAACCAGACAAAACAACTTTGGCAGCTAAAACTTATTCTGCAACTGTTTGGAACCTCTTATGTAGAAGGAACCTCTTCTACAATTGGATGGTACTATTTCTATAGTTGTATCATGATCTACAACCATACTAAACTAGTTCTACAATAAAAACCTATTGTGCAATCAGATGGAGCCACTTTCATAGCCACATCCTATTCTACAACCATCCTAAACCAATTCTACAATTGAAACCTATTATGCAACCAGATGGAACCATTTTCATAGTCGAACCCTATTCTACAACTGGACGGATCCATTTTACAAATGGAATGTGTTCTACATTCATTCAAAACCATTTATACAACTAGAACATTTTTTATCGGATCCTATTCCACATCAGACCTCTTTCTACACCAGGTTCTCTGTCACTGCTCTGCTTACAATATTTTTCTCTATTTTTCCATGTTTTGCATGTTATCCCCTATTTTCTCTCTTTCTATTAAATCTTATATCCGAGCCCTCTTCTGCATCTGGATGGTCATTGCTCTGTTCCCATGTTTTCCGTATTTTTCCCTGTTTTGAATGTTTTAAAACTCTTTGATTCTTAGTTTCAATTCAGATTTTTTTTTTCTTGCTAAGATTATACATGAGTAAATGCTTTGGTTCTCTAAAGACATAATAATGCTTTGTTTCTCTAAACATATTTTTATTCTCTGTTTCTAGATCATTTTGTGCTATAACATGATATTTTTTGACATATATATCACCAATTATTTTGTGCTTAAATAATATTTTTCTTAAATTGATTTTAATTTGAATGTTAATTATATTTGTGCTCTTGTCAGTTAAAGTGCTTTCACCAGAAAATGAACCAATGATATAAAATGATAAAATCACAATAAATAATGACAGGAAATAAGTATGTATAATCTACAACACAAACAATTGTTTATTCTATTTACAATATTATCTTAAGGCCTCTATAAAGTACACCCTCTTCAACATTTTATTACTCTTTTGAATTGAAAATATTTTTCGTAACAAGTAAAATGTTACCTAGTGATAGAAAGAAGGGTACCAAATCTTCTATTGAAAAGAGTATCCTCAAATATTTTAGCCAAAATTTGAAATGAAATGATCCAACCACATCCATACAAATTAAAGGTACAAATGTTTTTTGACTTCCCAATATGTTCTTGATTGACGATTTGAATTTTTTTTTGTAAATTGTTTTATGCAAGAATGATAAAAAATATTATTGTATGCTACTATGCAGAATACCCTGTCGATCCTGATATGCCTCCACTTGAAGATATTACCCAAGAAGAGATGCCTTTAAATAAAAATCCCCTTGAAAATAAAATCCAACAAAAACTTGAAGACAACACTCAAAATGAATTCACAATTGAAAATGAAAGTGATAAATCAAAATTATTATGAGCTTCATTTGAATCTTTAAGCAAAAATTCCAATAAAAGAAAAACATTTAACTGGATACTTGTAAGGGGATTTAGGAATGAATGGGAAGAAATATTTCCATGGCTTGAGCTTGTCATGAACGAGGATAACCAAATCGATGAAAAAAAATGTAGATGCAAAATTTGCAGTTGGAGACTTGCTAAGGATCATAGGCTTCAAAACAAGACTGATACAATTGAAAAACATGCTAGAATATCTTATGTAAAAGTTATAAAAATTAATGGTGAAGTTAGTAAATAAGTTAAGTGGAAGGATGCATCAAAATTTCTACATTTAAGATATACTATAGAATATGAAAATCACTTAAAGCAACAACAATATATTTTTGAGAAAAGAGGAACAATTGCAGCCCAATTTCATAAAATACAAAAGACTATTTTAGCTTCAAAAATTTTGCAGTTTGTCGTTGTTTACAATATTCTCAAGAAAGATATACCAATGTTCTATTTTATTGATTATAAGAAGCTATACGCCTATTTAATGTGCAAAATATTCCTAGTTCTCATTGGTCAGATCGAAGTGGTTGGGAAATGGCAAAATGTTTATCTTTGGTTGAGAAAGAAGACCTAAGGGAGCAAGTAAAACTTGCAAGATTCATTTCACTTTTTATTGATGAGGTAACAGTTGTGGACAACACATATTGGATTTGCATGCATACACATTTCAAAATCATATTAGAAAGCCTATTTTGTTGGGAATACATAAAATGTTGGAAATTTTAAATGCAGAAAACATTTATAATGTTGCTATCAATAGTTTAAAGAATATTGTAGGAATGAATGATATATACTTAGCAACAAAGTAATTTGTGTTGGAGCTAATGGATTTACTATTATGCAAGGTCACAGGTCTGGTCTTTGTGTTCAAAACTAAACCACAGTTGCCCCATATATGATTCACATTCATTGTATGACTCATAGAGTTAATCTTACAATTTAAAATTGTGAGCACATTTTCAAATGTTTCTAAAGTGGAAAACCTTATTCGAGAAATTCATTCTTATTTCTCATTAAATCCAAAAATGTTTGCAGAGTTTCAACAGTTTTCACTAGGAGTTACAGAAGGGAAAAAATTGTTAAAAGATATGGATACAAGATGGATTTCACTATATCAACCTGCTTAGAGAGTTTTTGTAGAATATCAATCATTGATGGGGTTTATGCATGCAAATCACAGGATAGTTGATAAGGCAAAAGATATGTTGTTTTGTTTTACTGACTTGGAAACACTTTTGACCTTATGTGGTATTCTTCCAATGTTAAAATAAATGAATAGATTAATTAATCTTGCACAAGAGAGATCCATCTATATCGTTGATTTTATGAGGATGAGAAAACATATATGCGTGCTTATAGATAAATTATGTGTCTAATGCAGATTTTACAGAACCTTTGTTTGAAAGCTGGAATACATTGATAAATGTGAACAATCCAAAAATATTCTTGAAGTTTGACATCCATGATCATCTTTGTATTAATGTTCATGAAAATATGATACCTGTTTATTTTTTTGAAAGGCAATCAAGTATAGTTGTGGAAGATTTTAAAGAAGTTCCTATAACATAGTAGATTTCATGTTATTATACAGAAAAAAGGTGTAATTTGTCAAAAATAAAAAAATCTTTGACAAGTGAGATAAGAGAATGATTTCAGAGATATGAGTTGCTTGAGGCCATGAGTGTGGTTATTCCCATGTTTTTGGGACCTTGTACTGAATACAATTATGCAAATGAGTTATTTATTAAATATATGGGTAACCTCATTGACCATTTTAGTAAGAGTGTAGAATTCAATGGTGTTGAAATAAAAGGTTTACTCATAAGTGATCTTTTGAAAGAACAATCATCACATTTTGAAAGAACAACGGTTGTGCAAACATCACTTATGACAAGTGTCCATGAGATTGGTTCCACTACACGTTTGTGGCAAAAATTGTATCCAAGCACAATCTTACAAGATACAATAAGTGAATACTTTTTAATATAAATTATGTGAAACAATGATTTTGGGGTCAGTCGAAGATGAAAGAGTTTTTAGTGCACTTTTTTTTGTTAAATCTAAACTTAGCAACAGACTTGACAAAAATTTAGAAAATTGTTTAAGAATTTATGTGTCTTCATATCAGTTGGATACATTTCTATATGACAGAGCTTTGGTACACTGGAGTTCCCTAGCAGATAGAAGAGGAACTTTGAATATGATCGATAACTATGATGATGATTCATTCAGTGATCAGATGGTGGAGACAGATTTTTGCTATGCTTCATAATGATTTTGTACAAGCTAAAATGTTTTAGCTTCCATAATGATAATTTTCCATGATTTCATTGACATTGATAAACACAGTAATGTTTTGATTTCACAAACTTGATAGAAGATTTCACAATATTGTTCAATATTTATAATATTTTATAGAATTATTGTTTTATATCACATTAGTGTTTCAAAAATTACATGTCTTATATCTTTTTGCAATTTTTACAATTGTATGTTTATGTATTGATGTCTCAACTCTCTTCATTGATAAATATTTATGTTTCATGTTTTAAATTTTATTATTGGTATGTTAATGTTGATATGTAATGTTATCTATAATGCTTTTGTTCTTGAGATGACCATAGTGAACAATATTAGCCATAAATAAACTAAAATTGTAACACATATTTATAAAGGCAAGCAAACTATGAATGATGAAAAACACAAAATGAGATAATGATAATTTTCCATGATTTCATTGACATTGATAAACACAATAATGTTTTGATTTCACAAGCTATACATAATATTTCACAATATTGTTCATGATTTATAATATTTTACAGAATTGTTGTTTTATATTACATTAGTGTTTCAAAAATTACATGTCTTATATCGTTTTGCAATTTTTACAATTATATGTTTATGTCATGATGTTTCAACTCTCTTCATTGATAAATATCTATGTTTCATGTTTTAAATTTTATTATTGATATATTAATGTTGATTTGTAAGGTTTTCTATAATTCTTTTGTTGTTGAGATGACCATAGTGAACAATATTAGCAAGAAATAAACTAAAATTGCAACACATATTTATAAATGCAAACAAACAATGAATGATGGAAAACCCAAAATGAGATAATGTCATTATCATTAGTTCAAAAAGAAACATTTTACATTGTACAAAATTGTTGACTACAGTCAACTTGATAGCATATTACATTTTCAAAATTTTAAACACTTGATTGGTGCTTGGTTGCTTCACTATCTGTTGGAGTTGCCATTTCTTTTCCTTTGTCGGCATCTATGTCACTCTCTTCTTGTAGTAATCCAACTATCACGAGGTTATCACATACTTTCACCATAATTGACACCAATTGCACTTCTTCTTTGTTTGAATCTTCAAGTATTGTTGGAAGCATTTCCTTTCTTTTCTCAAGCACCATTTCTGGATCTTCTTTGAGCTTCTCCTTGATGTATTTTTTAAACGATTATTTTTTGATATTTTTTATTGCATTTTATTTTTCATTTCCATTGCATGATTCAAAAATGTCTTCGCCCTTTTAAGATTGATGTCCATGCTCTTAACTTGTGTTTTTAAGTGTTCAAAATTTGACTACAATAACAAATTGAAAACATAATTAAAAAGGGTTATATTGAAATTATTTAATATTTTCAAGAAATATAAAAATTTTATTGCAATAAAAAATAGAAACATAAAAAGTTTTCTTACCTAAGCCATATCCCTTACAACCTCAACAACTACAACTTTATCTTTATCCAAAGCCCACTGGTTATAAAATGCTTGGGATTTGGCATTAATGTTCTCCAATATACCAACAACAACATTCAAAACATCATCATCATAAAGAAAATCATACTAAAAAGATCCTGATGTGGCCTATTTTAGAAGGCCCTCAAGCTTTTTTGGTTCAAATGAACCAAAGAATAAAGAGAATCTCTTTTTACATAATTTTTATATCGGGCATTTATTTCCTTTAAAATGACTTTTTCCAGATATTCCCATTCCTTCAATTCCTTCAAATATTTTAACACAAACTAATTAATTGTAGCTTCTGTGGTTTTAGCTAATAAATTTTTTTCATTAAAATCAACAACATTATCCCCTTTTGGAGGACCCTGAGGAGGGTTGGCTCCTTGAGCTTATGGTAATGTTGTCTACTGAGTTTTAGGGTCAGTGACTTTTCCTTGATCTCCTTCACCTCTCAGCACATCTTTTGCCTTGAATCCTTCAATTTTTCCCTACAAAAGATAATCCACATCAAGTTGAATATTATCCAAACCCTCTGTAGAAACTTCTAGTGCCTGTGAATTTTTTGAAAATGTAAATTGATACCATCCATACCTAGAACTTGAGGTTGGCATGTGTGATCTCTATGGGTGTGAAAACCCATGCCTAGAACTTAGTGTAGTGCCTTGTGATCTCTATGAAAACAAATGTTTTCCAACACCGATTTACCCTCACATAGGCATTGTTGAAGGCTATGCTAGTGCCTGTCACTGATTTGGTGGAAGTGGTGGCTATGGTGAAACCGGGGAGCGTGATGCAACCATTTGCTGTAATGGAGGTGGTGGCAACATTTGGCTTGTAACTTATGATGTTACTTTTTTATTTTGAGAATCAATAGTCAATAACATTTTGTTAGAATTTTTTTGAAAATAAAAAATCTTAATTAAATTAACTACACAGATTTACATGAATATGATGAAACATGTTGAATTTGTGTTGTATTGGGGGAGGGGTTAGCCACACTAGATTTAGCTTGCATATTTTGTGCATACCTAGGTGTACGAGAAACCCCAGGAGTAGTTGATTTCTTGGAACATTAGTGTGACCTCTCCAAAGGTGTTGCTTTAGAGCCCGTGTCTTTAGAATCACTAGTTTGTTTCGGCTTGTGACCCCTTGTGGCAGCAATTTGTTTACTCCTTGTATTTTCTGCCTTCCCCTGCATATATATGGAAAGAAAAATTAAAAAAAAAAAGAGAATGTGATAAACTATAAAATAGTATTTCAAGGTCAATGATGTAGTTATTACGTTCACTTCCTCAAATGATATAGCAATTTCTTGTAGTGTTGCATGCACTACAGTTGGTACATGATTATTCTACAAATTATGAAAAAACTCATAATAAAGAGCTAAAAGAAAATTAAAAGTGCCCACAATGGGCCGTGTCTTGTTGGTTACCATTTGCACTGTGTGCAACTTGGACCTGATTCGATCCAAAATATAAGTGCACCAATCATACTTATGAATGTGCTCAGACTGAATAATATAAGCAAGTGCCAAAAATGGAATTTCCAGTCTTCCCATAAGAATTAGTCTAGCCTATAAAATTTTATAATGGCCTTCAGAGTTTGATAGTTAATATCACTTATTGATAAACCTCTTTTTGATTTGGCAGTAGAAGCTGCATAAAAAAATTAGATGTCAATTTAAAAATTTGCAACATTAAACATTAAGAAAATATAATTAACAAGATTTATACCTACCAAATATTTCGATGAGATGTCGTACTTGCTTTCGAGGTGTGCTTTGTCATCTGGAGACAACTACAGCCTCGTCGAAACTTGTGTAAAACCAATGTATGGAAGACCTGTCAATATGTTAATATCTCCAAGGGTGATGATGAAAAGAAAATTTCTATTTTGTACTCTAATATTCACCATAGCCCTATCGTGGTCATAATCAGATATAATATGTTGTAGGAGGAATTTACTTATTCTGAATTATGGCTTGGAAATGAGGGTTGTTAAAACTGCATTATTGAGCCACCTAAAGTCCATCCTTGGGGTTGTCATAAAATATGAAATCAAAGTGCATGAAAAATTCTTGAATTTTGGTGTAGGGGTGGAAGGGGCAGCCATTGCAAGAAGTTGGAAGTCGAAGAAAAAGGATTGGGAATCAAAAGGTTGACTAGAAAGGTTAGCTCTGGTTGCAGTAGTCATAGAAACAAAATGGAAAAAATGATAGTTGATGCTCTTTTATAGATTGAAGAAACAAGGTTGACACATGGCAGCATTGTATTGGACATGTAGTGTTGTTGATTAAACATGTAACATGTGGTAAAAGTATCGAAGCTTTTTTGCATCCACTACAATGTAGGATCGGATCCTATTCTACATTCAATCGATGACTAGAACATATTGTGCACCTGATCCGAGATTGGGTCATATTATGCACCTGATGGGTGATCAGACCATAGTATGTAACAGGTCCGAACCTGGATCATACTATGCATCTAGTCAGTGACCGAATCATTTTCTACTTTCGGTCCAAAATCGAATCATATTATGCATTCAGTTCATATCCAGACTAGATTATGCATCCGGTTCAAGATTGGATCATAGTATGCATCCAGTCGTTGGATGAATCATTTTATGCATCCAGTCTAAAATCGTATCATGTATGCATCTGGTACCTGACCGGATCATGTTATGCATCCGATCTGTTATCAAACTATATTATGCATCCAATCCACAACCAAATCATATTATGCATCCAGTCCGCGATTGGATGATATTATGCATCTGGTACATTACCGAATCTTATTCTGTATCCATTTCAATATCGGATCAAGTTTTGTAAAGTGGCTTGTGTTGCCAAACTCCTTTTTCACCTGGTCTGATCAGAACTTTGAAATTTGCCATTTTTTGCCAATTTTTTTGAAAAAATAAGGTCATTCGCCATGCCATCATACATGCACTTTGCTAGGATTCATTGGGTTTTTGCAATAGATTAGCCATTTTTTTACAAGTACCTTTTGGGCCTACTTCTTATGCATAACCCTGGTGATGGTGGATTTCATCTCCACCCATTGCCTCAACTCCCATGAACCATTGTTCTTTGCCAAGGCTAGCTCCAAGATCCAACATAGCCTAGAAAATTTACATGTATTTCTTTTTGGAGGGTATAATGCTAACCAAATGAGTACTCGGTGAGGACTGGAAGGACCTATGCTCCCTAGCTAGGTATGGGTTTCATCTCCATACTTTGGTGGGTTTACGTGATCATGAATTTCATTGTCGGTTGTCGAGCTATGAGCATACACGTGAAATCCAATTAAACATAATATTATCATCCAATGAAATTCAAACATGTGACACAAGGTCATCTTTACAAACAACACATACAAAACACACAAAATAGTTTAGGGATTCACATCTAAAACTTAAAAGAGATAATCACTTATATTTATTGAGTGTTTTCCTTTCTTGTGTGTTGTTTCATTAAGAATTTTTAAAGGAGATAATCATCTAGGGTTGGTAGAGAGTAACAATGGTGTGCACCCATAGCCAAGCCCAATCACGGGTGGAATCTATGGAGAGTGGACTAGGAGACATGAGTCATCTCCGCTTTAGCCCCAAGGATTTGGTCATACCTCCCTGGCAAGCCTCTACTCACCCAAGTCCCAAAATAGTGGGACATGAACAACACCTACAAGGGAGCCCTATGTGGGACACCCCTATGGGTGATGGACCTTATCTGGGAGAGTGTTCTTGGTATGTAGACACATCACATGCCTTCTTTGATGAAAGGTAACAATGCACTGAGGTGCAAGTAGATAGAGCGGTGCCATGCATCCGCGTGCTCGATAGGTCTAACATGCCTGTTCATGGGCTAGAGCATGACTTCACATATTGGGTAGAGTAGATTGATCATACTTTGCCTCTACATCACCCTGATAGGGTCCAACAGCCTAGATAATAGGATGAGTATGATACTCATCACTCAGGGTGAGCAAAATCCACCCTTCCCTTCCTCATCCATGAAGGAAGGCATGAGGAAATCCTATATTATCCTCAAGAGTAGTATACTATGCAAGCACGATGTGCCTCTACGCCCATTGAGTATAACGAGCATATGCCTAGGCCCGAACCTCAAGTAAATATGACTACCCTTGATCGAGGGAAGTGTGTGATGGATATGATAGATTATCTTGAATGAGGTTAGCCTCAAGGTGAGACTCCTAGGCCTCCTAGGCCCTACACAATGGAATAAATCAATCAAGCGGTTGTAAGATATACAGAATGACAAGCATAGTTCAAGTAGCTTTGGCGAGACAAAGAGCAACTAGACCGCTTGCATCAACTTGAGAAAGAAAGAATCGAATGGTAGACCAATGAGCTATTCTAGAAAAATTTGCATGAGAGGGTCCCCACTAGAACATATATATAGGAAGTCCATCCAAGGAAACCCATTCTCATTCAAGATAGGTCTCATAGGTCTTATCCAATGTTACCTTTGTGACCTCCTAGGTCGAATTGGGACTTACCTCCAAGGAAAAACATAGGGTGCACACCTCAGGAAGCTACCCCTCTCTATATAATGACTTAGGAGATTCCCTATGGGGCTTACGTCGAGCATGAGCTAGAGGTGGAATATTTGGAAATGCCTTACCAAGGTAGGGGGTGACATGCCACCACCTCAAAATAGGCCTGAGGATCCTCACCCTCCACCATAGGATAAGAGCAAAGAAGAGGAGATCAAATCCTCTAATGCATATAGGGTATTGCTAGAGTGCTTAGAGTTAGTAGAGAACAAGACCTCTAGGATTGGATCTCAAAATCCCACCTTGTTCCAGCTATGTAGTCAACATATTCATCCTTCGGTGCCTACCCCTTCCTATCTAGAATAGTTTAAGATGCCTCAGTTGGCTACCTTTAAGGGAGAAGAAGATGCGTAGGAGCATGTTACCAAGTTCCTAAGCCAATGCTTTGGCATCCAGGATAATGATGCTTTGCTTTTGTGGACATTCATGACTACCCTCTCTGGCCTAGCCATGGAGTGGTTTACCCAACTCCCAAAGCATAGCATCCACAATTTGGATCAACTTGTAGATGTGTTCCTAGAATGCTTCACCTTCAATACCAAGAGGAAGGTGATGTTGGCTAATCTCATTGGGTTGAAACAATATGATGATGAGTCAATAACAAATTATGGCAACATGTGGTGAGTGTTTCTTACCAAGCTACCATATCTACTCCCCATGTTGGAGTTGACTCAGATGTTTGCCAAGAGCTACCTAAATTCGATCTCCTTATTGTTGCAACTACAACAATATCCGACTCTTGAAGATGCCCTAGTGCAAGCTAGAATGATTGAAGATATCAAGATTCAAGAGGGAGAAATTGTGAAGCCTCACAAGGAGTGGAACAAGAATTCTAAGAATATCCTAGTGTAGCCTAAGCCAACAATAGTCAATCAGGTTGCCATTAGCATCCCAGGGCTAGTGCAACCTACGCCGCCTCAAAAGCCTAACTATCAGGCCACACCTGGGAACTATAACAAGGACAACCAGAATAACCAAGGGAAAAATCAATAGTGTCACCCCAAGTGATAGTTCACACCCATTGTAGAGTCTATGGACTATTTTTTTGAGCACCTCTTGGTGGTTAATTCGATCAATCTGCCTAAGAGTCGACCTATCGACCCAAATGCACCAAAGCCCAAAGGGTACCGAGAAGACCTATACTGCAAGTTTCATAGGTAAAATGGGCATGACATGCAAATGTGCTATAAATTCAAGCATTTGGTGCAAGACATGATCGATAGGAATGCCCTTTAGGTGGACAACCCTATCACACCAAACAACCAATAGATGGATGTTTTTAAAGACCCATTACCTGCCCACGTGGAGAAGGCCAAGCTAGCACCCCAGGTGAATGAGGTTCATCATGCACCCCCTTAGCAAGGGTATGTCAGCATGATCAACATTGTAATAAGGAACAATCGGTACCCAAGTCCAGTCGCACCACCTACGACTCAAAGCGATGTTCCTTCAACATCGCAGCCTCTACCGCCTCTAGTGTTGAGCCTCCCACCTCGACTAGTTGTCACAATTAAGAGCAAGCTCACTCAGAGCCTGAGAAAAACATCTACCCAAATCTCCATCTATGAGCTCATTCAACAATCTCCACCTCATAGAGAAGCTCTAATGGAGATCCTTAAGGTAATAGAGCTACAGCCCTAGGAGTCTAACTCCTTCAATAATTTTGTGGGGCATGTTCGACAATGCACAAAATCGGTGATTACCTTCTGAGAAGATGAGCTTAAACTAGTTCCAAATGATATGGTGGATCCTCCCTTGCACATCGTTGCATGTGTAAATAGAACACCCTACAAGAGAGTGTTGATAGACACTAGCTCTTCTAGCAACATAATCACTACAACAACTCTCAAGCATCTGAAGCTCCTAGCATCCCATATTGTCATGTCTACCTACACCCTTTGAGCATTTAATGATGCCATATGCTCAATAGTTGGTACGATAGTCCTACCCATTCAGGTAGGAAAAAAGACCATATCGACACTATGCCACATCTTAGAGGGTGATATGGCATACAATATCTTGTTGGGAAGACCTTGGATTAGGGACATGAAGTGTGTCCCTTCCATTGCTCACTAGTGCCTAAAATACACCTATGAAGGGCAAGTTCATGTCGTCCCCATAGACCTAGAACCCTTCAAGTACTGCAACATGGTGCAGTATCTCCCTGAGTCTACCTTGCCATCCACCCATCTAGATTTTCAACCAAATGAATCCAGCCAAGGTCTGACTCCATCACCATCACCTTCATTCAATCCATCATCATCTCATGCCATACCATCCTCATCTTCAACACCCCTATATGTGCCTTCATCATCGGTGAATCCTCCACCGAGGGACACAGGGAAGAGGCCTATTTATGAGAGTCCTTTGACCATATCCACCATCTCCACAAGCGAGATTCCTAGCCCAGTGGATGAGGAGCTACCTCATGAGGCAAACATTGAATCAATTCAAGCCTCGCTCCCATATCCTCCTTCTCCATAGCCATAGGTCACAATGCACCTAGCTTCCATCGGTTTGGGAGAGTACATGGTTAGGAATGTCATAACCACCCCTACCATCAAGTTGGTGCAAGATATGGGTCGACCTCATCTTCCCATAGGCACTATCATGCCTCTTGGCCTTCCCCCTAATTAGACAAATTTCATCTATGGGGGTCTCGACTATGGCATCGAGCCTTATCAATAGTAGGAAGAGGATGAAGAGCCCTTTTTCAAGGACATCAACTACATGTCCAACCCTGACTTTGCCATGAAGTATCTTCATCTCTGTAATTGGCACGGTTATGGGTTGGGCTTGTATGAGCAAGGCACCCGAGTTCCTTACCAGCCATAGTATCAAATGCCCTATGACAAGTCTGGTTTGGGACACAACAAGCCTGTGCCCCTCGATATCCTCATGGATAGTCTAGAGCACATGACCCTGGACTTTAGGGATGAGCTAGCATGTGATCCCTACGCCAAACCTAGTAGAATCTACTCATTGGGAGACTACTTCCCCACACCCGTGGGTAATCAAGAGATACCTTGTGATGTCCCCCAATCTTATGAGAGAGGTGAAAGTTCACATACCCTTCCACATGATAGTGAGGAAGAAGATTAGGGGCCTCCCTATGAGTGGACATCTGATGATGAGTCAGACTATGAGGTGGCATCCATTGGCTCCTCTAGTTTTCATGTTGAGTACATGTGGATTGTCCTGTTAGATGATGAGCATGAGGTTTACTTGCATATGTTCCCCTTGAATGACCCTATCCTGATGTCAGTTACTCCCTGTAGAAGGGCAAGTCCACTTACAGCCACATTGACTACCTCTAGTCATTCCACCTCCGCCACCTAGGGGAAATCATCCATCCATAAACATGATTTCCATAGACCTTTTCAAGCCCATGCGAGATCTAGATAACCCATCGAAGCCACTACACCTCGACTTGGGGGCCATTGACTTTGATCGAGGAGATTCTTCCCCATCACCTTTCGAGTATTGGTCTTGCGATGAGATGTTACAACCATCCCATTTCTCTCTAAGGCCTACTCATGATGTCTTCCATGCTGAGGAGGAACCTGAGGTTCCAATTGATGATCTAAACCCAGTAGATGACATCCACCTGATCCCTACTCCCCACCAATTGGATGAGGGGTCGCATATGTCAATCGAGCCAATGATTGACATAGACATCGGATCAGATCCTGAGAATCCTCAATGTATCAAGTTAGGGGAAAGCTTGTCCCCCATTGAGCAGGTCGATTACATAGCCCTTCTCATAGAGAATAAGGAAGCCTTTGCATGGTCCTACGATGACATGCCAAGCATGGGTACACCACCTATCAGTTATCATCTAGCTTCCTCGATAGCCATACCATCATCACCTACACTGCCCATACACTATATCTTGGATAGGCTAGACAACCTGGAGTCACAAGTGAGTCAACAACATGATGCTTTACAACATATCTTGGATCGACTCACAAGCATCAAGTTATGGTTGAGTCATTCAAACCCTCAACCCCTTGATTATCAGGACCAAACCCCTCCATTACAGTCCATTGTCAACCCTCAATAGAGCATGAGGTAGAAGTACCAAGGCCATCAACCGCAATGACAATATACCCATTTGTTAGAGCCCTTAGCATCGATCTTTAATCGACTATATGAGGTACAAGCAATCATGCTTCCCCCAATCCATCCACTGAACCCTAATAAGCATAGATCAAAGCCACACAGGCAAAACACATATTATGTTTACCATCGATAAATAGGCCATGATATCCATACATGCTACATATTTCAAAATTTAGTCTAAGATATGATTGATAGGTAAGGACTTCAGATAGGAGTCTTCCAAGACTCTTTACCTTCACATGAAGTAAACACAACACCTAGCCATCTAGTCGAACAACCTAATCAAGTGCACATTACTCCACCTTCCCACGAGTTTGTGGATATGATCGATGCTATAACAGAGTGACAGGAACACCACAGTCGATATACGCAACCCATGATATCCTCCAATGTTTCACCTTCATTCAAATCACCCTAGAGGGACACTGGCACTACAAACTATTACACCTCACAACAAGGGGGGTCAATTTTCACCATCCCCTTTGGCCAAGCCAATCATAGTACATCAAATACATGGCACACTAGGGGTACACAAGGTACCACACCTTCCTCCTAGAATGACCATCTAGGTCACCCCAAAATGCTCCAAGGGTATCTACATACTACTTGGTCAACCCAAAACCCTCCTAGGTGGTCTATGACCATCTAGGTCACCCCAAAATTCTCCAAGGGTATCTACATACCGCTTGGTCAACCCAAAACTCTCCTAGGTGGTCTATGATCATCTAGGTCACCCCAAAATGCTCCAAGGGTATCTACATACCACTTGGTCAACCCAAAACCCTCCTAGGTGGTCTATGACCATCTAGGTCACCCCAAAATACTCCAAGGGTATCTACATACCACTTGGTCAATCCAAAATACTCCTAGGTGGTCTATGACCATCTAGGTCACCCCAAAATACTCCAAGGTTTTCTACATACCGCTTGGTCAACCCAAAACTCTCTTAGATGGTCTACGACCATCTAGGTCACCCCAAAATGCTCCAAGGGTATCTACATACCACTTGGTCAACCCAAAATCCTCCTAGGTAGTCTATGACCATCTAGGTCAACCCAAAATGCTCCAAGGGTATCTACATACCACTTGGTCAACCCAAAACACTCCTAGGCAATCTATGACCATCTAGGTCACCCAAAAATACTCCAAGAGTTTCTACAAACTGCTTGGTCAACCCAAAATACCCCAAAGGCATCTATAAGCCCTTTGGTCACCAAAAATGCCCCAATGGCACCCACTAAGCCCATTGGTCAACCTATATATACATATATATCAAAAATCCAAAAACATTATCAAAACATCAAAAATACAAAAATATTGCATTGCATCACATTGCATACCATTGCATTATATCATCACTTGCATTAGGTATACTCATCATTAGGTCTCATATGTGTCTAGCACTGAGACTGTACATTAGTCATCATTCAAAATCAATGTTATTCAAGTCATCATTCACATCATTCCATATTTCACTTATCATTTCCACTTACATTTTCCACTTTTCATATTTGTGTCCATTCCCTTCACCTAGCCATTTGTTCTAGAATATCATTAGGGTTTTTGGTCACTCAACCATCTCTAGTTTTATTTTTAGATTTTTTAGAAAGCTATCCTAATTTTTAGGAGGTAGAGTCTTGCTTAGATTGTACCTTGTATACATCAAAATCCCAACACATTTTCACACTAATAAATCTAAGTTTTGCACAAGGAAATATGAAACCTACAAAGTGGTCTAGGTTACCTTAAGTGAAAATTTTATCTTGCTCATCCCCCTATATGGATGGTTCAAGAATATTAAGAATTGACAAAAGGACAAGCTCCTCCTTACCCAATTCCCCAAAATAAATAGTGGTTTTCACCACTATCAATAAGCAAAATCCCACAAAAGCAAAAATCAAAAGCAAAATAAATAGTGGTTATCACCACTCCCCAAATCCCTTGCTCAAAGAAAACAAAATATAAAATAAATAATGATTTTCATCACTAAGCATGAGCAAGTATCCCTAAAATCAAATAAAAGAAAAGAAGGGAGTATTGAACTTGAATCCCTAGAATTCTCAGCATTTGACAAACCATTAGGTGATCCTCATTATAGGTTAGGTGGCATCAAGCCTGCCTAGAAATGGTGGTATCCTTACGCATGATGATATATCTGTCATATTAGATTTTTATGTGTGTGCAGACCAATGTTTGCATGTGGATGAGCTAGCTTTTGGTAGCCTATACTACCTAGTGGTCTAATCCAACTACGTACAAAACCTAGGATCGTGCTACTCATAGGGTGATATTCAATACAGATGGGTTGCATCAATCCTATTTGGCACTGGGATAATCTTATGCGTATCACAAAAATGAACTCACTTGCACACACAGGGATATTGAGTATCTGGGTCATCCTAGAAGATTCATACCTTGTCAAAAAGTCTTGCATGGTTAGTATATAACTTTTGATCAATTGACTAGAGTGTTTGAGTCTCATGAAAACCTCAAAGACATCCTATAACATCCTATTATTCATTCCATTTTATCACATGTATGTCAGTTTACATTTTTCATAAATCCATTACATAGTCTCATGACAACATTACACATGAATTGATGAATTCTATACAATCTATGGTGCTAACATAGTATGTCATATAGTATACACATTTCATCATCTAGATCAATACATCATCCATCTCATTACGCATCCATGCATATACATATC
Organism: Wollemia nobilis; assembly: GCA_028583015.1. NCBI lineage: Eukaryota > Viridiplantae > Streptophyta > Pinopsida > Araucariales > Araucariaceae > Wollemia > Wollemia nobilis. The sequence continues at coordinate 4,825,983 of JAQPPZ010001340.1, forward strand.
ATCAAATCAAATCACATTACAACATATGCATACATGATAAACATCCATCATCATATCATAAAGCAAATACATACATTGCATACATCTCATCAAAATAGCTCAAAATGCATCAAAAAGGGTCCAAAACCCACCAAAAATAGATCAAATTTGGTCAAAATTCAATTGGCATCAAGATGAACCTAAATTGCCTATGGAGAAATGGAAAATTCCTTACTTTAATCCCTAATAAGGCCATTGTGGTCAGACCACCCCACGGGAACAAAGTTTTCGACTCCTTTCTTCCATGAAGCATCAACAAAGTCACCAAAATCCTCTAAAAAATGCTCCATTTTTCAATGAGTAAAACCGGAGGAAACCCTAACAAAGTCATATGTGTCAAGTGACTCATCACTTTTATCACTGGTCATTCCCTCATCAACTCATCACTTGAGGGGGTAGTCATACTTAATAAATTCATAATCAAAATCAACAATCACACACTCAATCATGCAAATTGTGTTCGTTCAACGAATCATTGACAAAGACAATCACACCCTGGGAAAACAAGCACAAATTTAAACTAAAAAAATTCTTGGCATTATAGAATCATGAAAAATTGGGCTTCACCACTTCATGAATGAATAATGTCCAAGATCAAGTCAACCTCACCCGAAAGGTTGTACTTGAAGCAAGTTCCTTAGCTCATCAAAAGCAAGGATTCAAGAACGCATGCTCTTTCCATGATTGGGGCATCTAAAGTTGGTTAGGTTATTGAATAACCCTAATAATTCAGCATTTTAGTCATCTATTTTTTCTCAACACTGTGTTGCACACAACGCATCTCAAAAAGGGGCATTTGTAGACACTAAAATCATGTCAATCCGATTAGGCGATCGAAAGCATTGGTTAATTGATACCATATGGCCCCCTTGGGCAACCCTCAGAGGTTTACTAGTGGTCCTAACCACTATAGGAAGGCTCTACCCCACTTTTGGGAGGTTTTGGGCCACATAGGCATGACCGTCCCACCCTGGGATAGTCATAGTTCATGGCCGTCCCACCCAGGGATGGTGGCAAAGCGACCATCCCTGGGTGGGACAACCACAAGGTTTGACTCCCAAAAAGTCAAATTTGGATAAATGGCACCCATAAAATACCATTTATCCCACCTATGAGAGCATGCATGACCTGAGGGCGCAGAATCCTTATGACATGCTATAGAATGGAGGCCAAAATGGGAGATTCTCTTCCCCTCCAATGCATGCTCAACTTTAGACAAGTGGCACCTCTTGCCCTGCATGCCCTTGCATGCCCATTTGCCCAAAGATACCTCCTTTGGCTATAAAGTGGATCCATTTTCCACACAAAATATAGAGAGTATTTTTGAGACATAGCAATGAAGTGCTACCAAGATTTCCCCTCACCTTTTTGTGCCCTTTTTCCTTGAAATCTCTACCTAGCGAAGGAGGTTTGCAAGTGATCTAGGAGGCATAATTTATTTGCAAAACCAAATCATATGAGTGAATTTCACCACCAAATTTTATGAAAAAACTATTGAGGAGGTCCCTAACCAATTCACAGAGGAATTGGTGATAAAATAAGTGCAGAATTGGTGGTCATCCCACCCCAGGATGGTCCCTAATCTATGATAGTCACCACCATCCTTGCAAGGGATGGTGATATATCTATGCATGATTTCTTTACTATTATTTTTTAGGCATATTCTAGGGTAGCATATGAACCTCCTATCCAAATTTCATGCATTTTGGAGTTATATTGAGTGAGATATTGTATTTTTAGTTTTTTGTAGGCTTTCGGGGACCATCTAAAGATGCACATGAAACTGTGACTGATTTTGCAAATATGACCATATGGGTTCTCTTAAAATCATATTTTATGCATACTTTCCAAGTTTTATTTTATTTGGATGTGTTTTGGTCCAGAAATTGCTTGTTTTGGGTTTTGCAGGCTTTGTAGGTAAACTGCGAATGCACCACGCCATTGGATGCAATTTCTGTTCTGTTTGTGATTAGATCTTCCCAAAATCATATATTTTACATATCTCTGCAATTTCAGATCATTTGGAGTTGTTTTAGATAGGCACATTGCATATTTACACTTTCTAGCATATAGTTGCATGCATGGCTTTTGCTTGTTTCACTTTCTATGCACTTGCTATTTGATAAATCTGGTTTCCTTGTGTGTAGGTGCAGGTTTTATAGTGCATTAGGAAGTAATACAATATCATAATAGTTAATAACAAAGTGACAACATCATAGGTTCACCCACCTCAATTGTGGGTACGAGGAAGAACATTGGAAGTGCACACAAGCTTGTTTGAAAGGACTTGATCCTTTGGGCACCCATCATTTTGTAAACAATTGTATCACACTAAGAGCCCTCAAGGGGATATTTATGTAACCATTGTTCTGATTTACCAAATTAAATAAATAGAAACACATTTTTCTTGCACTTATTTGGCTTATATGGTTGCTTAAATTTATCCTTTTGCAATGCTTGTTTAAACACCATATTTAGATGCATATTGTTTAACACTCTTAGGTGCACCATTTTTCCCCTACTTCACAAAGAAATTTGGGAAGCTTACTACAATATCTAGGAAGAATATTATATTTAGAATCAATATAGTACTTGAAGCAACAAATAGAATATTGAATATTTCAATGCCTAAGGAAAAGGTCCCATTGCAATATTGTAGACTTGTAGAGTGCTGAAGAGGAAAATCCAAAGGAGCCTTATTGCAAACTGAAGGAGGAAGAGACTCCAAAAAATATTCCAAAAGAATATTGGAGATTGAAGACCCCCATTGAAGATTGAAGACTACAAATTGTAGATTGAAGGAGGAGAAAATAGCTCAAGAAGCTGAAGAGGCCCACAAGGGGTCCCATTGAAGAACTTCCATTTTTGGAAGATTAAAGATAGATAAATACTAGAAAAGGTCATGTTCTAAATTCTAGAATTAGAAGATTTTAAATATCCAAGAAAATATCTAATTGAGAAGACTAGAGAGCTGTAGAAATTTGAAGATCTTAGAGAAGAGGTCTCAAGAAAGTCTAAAATAAGAAATAAGGAGAAGACTAGGAAAACCTCATTGGATAATTTGAAGAAGGCCATTGGAGGAGACTTGAAGATAACTCAATAATGAGGAGTTCTAGCAAAGAGAAGCACATGAGAAAGAAGGATTTGGGATAATTATCACCATTCGAAAACAAACCCAAAAGGAGAAGGATTTGGTAAGGAGTTGACCAAATTTTGGAGGAGAATAGTGAAGACCTCAAGACTATCAAAATCTTGAGAAGAAGGAAACTAGATAGGCCAATATTGAAGCCAAAATTCAATAAGGAAGTTGAAGGAGAAACGAGTTAGAATAAACCACCAAATCTAAGATATTTGGAGATTACCATTGAAGGCTTGAAGGTAATTTTGGAGAAGGGGAGTTTGTTATTTTTACAAAAAAAAATTGAAGGTCTCTAGAAGATAAATCTCATTTGCAATTTGGAGGAGTTTCCTACCAAAATTGGAAGATTCAAAGACAACATACCGAAGAAAATAGTGATTGCATTACAATCTAAAAATTTCAAATTTGAGGACAGAAAAAGGGCATCAATTTGGGCAGCATTGATAGCTGCGAAGTTTCAGACTTTTAAAGGGCATTTTGAAGGAGAGTTAAAATCACCAAACTACATTTTTTAGAAGCAAGTTAGAAGGGTTTCAAAGCTGCAAATTTGTGGACTAAAAGAGCTACCATTTTATCTAATTCAGAGTAGCATTTTGATGAATCTAATCACCAAGAAATCCATCATCTATAGAGCCATAAAGGTAAGCTGCTTAGGTGCAAAAGGTTCATTATTTGAACTTTAGTTATTTTGTTCATTATTAAGTTTCATTAAGCACCAAATTAAATTCTAAAGTTGCAAGGGAGTAAGTTTCAAGTTTTAAGTCTTCAAGGAAGTGTAGAAGATAGTTTCTACAAGGGTTAAAACCTGCACATAAAATATAGGAGTTAGATATATTTTGAAAGAAATAAAAATATCAACATCCTACCTTTTAGTGAAAGCAAAGAAGACATTATCCTTAAGTGAAATTTGCATAGATTATAGTGAATATTTCAAGTTACTTTTAAGAGTTCATTCAAAAGAGCAATAAGAAGAAATTTATAGTGCACTATACTAGTTATTCTTAAAATTTGTTAAAAGTGCATTAAGTATTAAGTTAAGGAGGAATATTAAGTGCACAAAACTAGGTAGAAGTGAAGTGAAAAGACATTATTGAGTGCAAAAAATATGCAATATTTTATGGCAAATATAATCCACCAAATGAAGTAATGTAACCTCAAAATATTAGAGGGAAGACACCATATTAAGTCGATAATGGAAGCTACAAAAGAGACTAAGAAGGTATCAAAAAACAAGTACATCTAAGGTATTTTATCTTAGTCCAGTGCAGATTCAACTCAAGTTTTAATAGCTTCATACTTGTCTTCTACATCATAGAAAAACAAGACAAAGGTTAGTGTCTTAAGACACCAACGTAGTGTAGCATTACAGTCCATAAGTGATAACATTAAACAAGTTAAAAAATAATATATGGTTATAAGGAGAAAGAGCCATAAAAAAGGGCTCAATATGATAATATTCAAGGTGTTAAAAGATACCATATTTAGTGTCATACTCTCATGAAAGCAACACCATGGTAAAGACACTTGTCATAGCAAAATAATTGACAACAATAAGGAGATTAGCAAGGCAACAATAGTGCAAGTTGGAAACTACTAGCAAGGATAAGCTGCAAAGGAGAATAATGCCAACAGTTGTCCAAGAATAATCTTGAACACACCATCATCATTGTTGAATCCACCTATATTAGAGAAATAACCACCATCATTGTTGAAGCCACCTACATTGGAGAAAGAATCACACACCTTACTGTTATAAAAAAGCCAAGCAAGCTTGCAAAATAAGTTATAAGGAATATAAATTAAAAGAAAAAGAAGCAAGGATAGGGACTAAGAATAAAAGGTACATTGAAGTGTTTGATTTCATGCAAGGCAAGGAGCTTCCACTTGCCATAGAAATGCAAGAAATCTAGTGCCAATTGAAACAATATAATAGAAATCACTTGCAAATCTTAATAATGCTTGCATCAAGGAAGAATAGCATCCAAGAAGGAGTAATGCCTCAAAGAAGAATAAACAATTATTATTCAACACTCAATAGAAGGTTTGCACCATCTAACTAATGCCTCCAAAGAATGTAACCTCCTACGCCATGTTGCATATATTTCTAAGCAAGAAAGTACCACTTGGCATACACCTCAAAGGGATATAAAAGGTATTAATAGTACTGGACAATAAATACCACACATATCCAACACGAGAGATCAAAGAGCATTGAAGGAAAGAGGAGTACCATCATAGAGGGTTTCCATTGAACTTTGAGCATTAATTACTCACTATCACATGCAGAAGACCAACAAATACAATGCCCAAGCTTGGTTATAGAGTCAAAATAAGAGCCAATCATGTTGCAGCATACAAAATTTAAAGGAAGGTAAAGTTTTATATAATTTGATATTTGCTTTCTTTAATAATGAGTTATAAGGTGCTTCATTATATAAGGTTGAATTTATTTATTAATGCATTGAATATATAAGCAAATATCAACCTTGGTTAATTAGAAAGTAAACTTAAACAAGGTGTTTATATCCTTAAGTGACATTTCAAAAGTGCACTAATTGAAATTCAAAAATCTTAATATTTGAAATTATTTAAAATTGGAGTTATAAGGTTTTCTACCTTGGAAAATTAAAGTACTACTTTTTTGCACATATTATCACTTCTAAATTTCCAAACTAGGGAGATATAAGGAGTACTACATCAAACTTTAGAACATTGAAATTTAAATAATTAAACCATTGAAAAATAAGGATAAAAGAAGCAAAATCATTGATTGCTTAAAAGAGTTGGAATTTATTGCTTATACTTGTCTCATATACATATTAGAAAGAGATAAAAAGAATCCAACCATAAAGTCTTGAAGTTAGATAACTTTACCAAATTAAAAAATGCATATAGGGAAAAATAAGGTGATATAAAAGTTGATTATTGTCTTCAAAACATTAAGGAATCAAATAAAAAAGAAAATATAATAGATGCTAAGCACTTTATCAAGACCATAATCACATGGGAGATTGTTGGAGATTTTTATTGCATCCTTAAGATAAGTTGTCACGCTATAGAAAAACCTATTGCCAATGAGCAATTACAGGATCTAGTTGACCTGCCTCTTTAACATAGGAATAGATAGATTCAATATTTTCTAAATAGACTAGGTATGGTAAGGATACCTTCAAGGTGAACTTAAATTTTTAACGTTTTATGTTCATGCTCTTCTAGATTTATGGTGGTGAATTAAAATTTTTATAAATTTGGCCAAGCTAAAATAATAATAGTTCAATTATACCTTATGTATGATCGGTGTCTTAATATTTGGGCTATTGTAGCAAGACTTAAAAAGAATTCAATAAAAATAGAAGGAATGGGGAAAGGGATAATTGGTGCAATTACATTCATTTGAATATCATAATAAACATAATAGTTTATCAATGAAAGAAACATTCACTATGCATTCAAATAATGTATCTCATAATGAAGACACACATAAAAATAAATACAAAAAAGTAATAGGAAAGAAGCTCAGAATTGTATTAATATTTTAAAATGATTACATAAAAATTTGGATTGAAATCACCATTTAACTCTTTGATATATTAATACAATAAATATTCTCATTTGAATATCACAACAAGGAAATTTCACTCTCTCGTTTGAATATCGTAATAGTTGAGTCCATAGACCTTTGGATCAATAGTCTGAAAATAATCTCAGCTTCTTGGGCACTTTCCTAGAAAAACCTACACAACAATGGGAAGAATAAAGGGTGGAAAAATAAGAAGGAAGACAAAAGGAATACAATAGCAAAGAATGGGAACTCGAGTATACCTCTTAGTAAAAATATGTTATGTCTAAAGCTCGATCATCTTTCTGGGTGTAGACATCCTTCTTATAGCTACAATGACTCTATAACTACCAAAATTGATTTCATCTAAACTATGCACTTGGCACCATCTCCTACCTTGTCATCGGTCAGGTGTTGTATAGCCTGTTATTAAGTGTCTCAAAAATAATTCTTATCTTAAAAATTGGTTAAAGTCCCACCTAGTTTTCCTTTCTTTTCCATTGTGGACTCCATGTTGCTTGTTGATCCCAATGTCTTTTGAATTTTATTGATTGCATCCTTCTCTTCTTGGCTAGCACCAACCAATTCTACAATGTGTACCTAGATTTCTTTGTCAATCATAGTGAGTGTGTTAATTCTATCTAACACTCTTATTCCTTTGGTATTGTCTTCTTTTAAGATTGTTTTTCTGATCTAGAAGAATCTGACTATGTCAAGGGTGGTTGTTGACAAATATATGAGTTGATTAGATAATTTACTCACATAAATTTCCTCACATGGGAACTCTCGAATATATTTGATGACTAACTGACTAAATCCTTTAGTGTTGAGTAATTTATGTAGACTAAGATTGAGATGTTTCAACCTATTAATTGTATCACTTTACACATTCTCCAGTTCTTTAACCATGTTATTCCACCGGGGCCTATCTACCTTAAAACTAATGACTTTCTTATATTCTACTTGGTATTTATGAATTTTACCATCAATGGTAACCACTTGTTTGGACCTGATCTGTTCATACTTAGTTTTACACTTTTCATACACTGGGGAAATAGATGCCACCTTTTTATTTACCCCTTTGATCAGGGGTTTTATTTTCTTGTTCACTTCTATTATTGCCCCAAAATCCTTGCAACAAATTTCAATCATTTTTTCTTCTGCTTCTATGATCTTGATCATTTTTCCTTTATAATTTGTTGTGAGCACTGGGGTCTGCAATTGTCTATTCTCTAAAGGCATTTATTATTGACCTTTTTGATATCAGTTTTTAGCTTTTCATTTTTTACCTATAATAGTTATGCTTTAGTCTTCTAGGCTATCATCTCTTTTTAAATGGCTAGTGTAGTTTGTGCATGTACTTGCATCCCATGTTTCAATAATATAATTGTATCTCCTTAAATCTCTGCAACTCCCATACTAAGATTTAACTGAAGTGACTACACTACTTGTGTGGGAAGTGTGATGGTGGTGTTGGAGGTAGGACCTGAACTTGTTGAAGGTGAACTTTAAAACTTGCTTTTGCTTTGAGCTTTTGTCACCCTACCTTCTATTATCATTTCAATATGCTCTTCCTTATCAAGGGTGAATTTTATGATATATTCTATTTTGATCAGAGTAAGGCTCATAGATTCACCAATACCCATCTCAATTTTGGACCTCTTATGAGGGGAAGAGTTTGAAGGGTTAGGAATCACTACTTGGTAGTCTCTAAAAATATCACCAAATCCCCTAGCTTTCTATATTTTCTCCCACTCTATCGCAGAGATTTTTATCTCTATGTTATTTACTCTGAAAGCAACAAGTACTACTTGGGTGAGCCTATGGATATCATCTGTAAATATCATGAGGCTATCATAGTTCTACCAGGATTTCAATTGTGAACTATCTTGGAGTAGTATAAGTGAGTACAATCTCTTTTCCTTTGCTCATATTGGAATATTGAGAAGTGGACAAAGCACCAACTGCATCTTCTATCATTTGATTTGTCACCTTGACCACAATCTTGATTTATTTAGGTTCTAAACTCATAACTTCTATGATGGGATCTACGAAGTCTTCAAGGGGAATGACGACTACTTGTGGCATTATTTTATCCACTGTGTTGTTTCTTATCATCTTGAGATCTACAAGGTAGTTTCTTATCATATCTATACGAGTATGTACCCTTGTTAAAATATTATTATTCCATGTCTTATAGATTTACTCTATTGTTTTGGGCCCACAAAAGGCTCTTCTTGAATTCATATTCTTTGTGTATCATTGGTTTAGGCTCAACAATAATATCCTTGTAATGGCCTTTGGGATCATATGACATCTAGGTGATTTTAGTGAAATGGTATGAGTCCATTTTAGGAAAAGCATTCATCATACCAATATATCCTCTATAAATATCCTACCATATTTTCCCTGGTGCAGTAACCCAAGGAATCCTAGTTTGTTTCCTCTTCCATCTCAATTTGGCCTCTTCTGTAGATTGCCTCACTATCTCTAAGGTAGTCAGTAATTTTGGATAGAATGTGGGTAAAGCCTTGGGTGGTAATTTGGCCCTGTATGTCCTAATGAAGCTATAGTGTTTAGTGAGAAATAAATCTCCAGCTTCCTTGTCTTCAAGATATTTGATTATACCTAGGCTCATTATGGGGGGTTCTTTCTTAGTGATTACATGATACGTAGATGCCAAAAATCTTCCATAGAATTTTGAATAAGTTGAGGTACCATCATATATATAGGGCAACCTATCTTGAATTATTTCACCTAACACTCCTAACTGAGTAATTGCACTAACTTTGAATTACCCGATGATCAAATAGATGAGAAATGAGTTGTGGGATAAGCAGGGCATGAAATATTTATCCTCCTTTATGACCTTCTGTAATTCTTTAAAATATTTATTCATTGTATCACACATTATATCTTGCCATATATACATTGGCATTTTCCAGGTCTTGTTGCATTGCACTATCAGGTACATAACTTCGATGCTGATCCAGTTAAGGTCCTCAACCCCCATAAATATATAGATCATGTCTGTATAAACTCTCACCCACCTATGAAGTAAAGACTTGTGAATGGAAAAGTCTATTGACACTAGTTTGTCATAGTCAAACAACTTTTCATAGAAGGTGGTGTCGATCATATGTTGGGCCTGTATAGAAACTATCACTACATCATAAAATTATTTCACTGTTTCTAGTCCAAATACCTATTCAATCCTCTCTTGTGTAATCCTCTAGATAGGCTTATTTTTGCCATTGACTATGACTCTAGTTCTTGGATCGTATGAATGGCCAACCATGATAGTAGCTAAGGATATAAATGTACTCTCAGACATAAGAGCTTCACCAAATTGGTCTTCCATTTATTGTAGCAATGACTGCTCTTATTTTTGTCCACGTATGCCTTCTTAAAATTGTTCTTCAACAAATACCGTTGACATTGCCATTCTTATATGCTTGAATGGAAATAGAACTTAGTGAGTTCTTCTTCACCCCATACTTGTTCTATGGGTTCCTTATAGTCATCTTCTTGAATGAAAACTTCTCATCTAGAGTTTCAACCCTTGTCTTGGAGGCAACTTTGCTAAAGGAGACCATTATTTAAATCTTGGTAATTGGGATCTTCGGCTCTATACTATTTAAGGATAATATAAGCACTATGAGTTGCTTACCACTAGTATTATGTATTTAAACTGGTTGATGCATGAAGTATCATTAATGTTATACCAACCACCACTTTATTGTTGCTATACTTGGCTCACCCCCTCACTTCTCATAATGGTCAGTCGATCATGGATCGTCACCTTCTAGTTGATTTACGTAATTGGCTACCAGATCATACATGCATATAATTCTAATTTTTTTGATTAACTCACATTGTATTAAATCTTATGCCTGAATAGATCTAAGGTTGAGATCTATAGTTGGTTTGCATGCCTGTAACTTCCAAATTGGTCTTCAATCTTGTCAACAAAATTATTATTATTTTGAGTGCCCCATTAGCTTTTTTGGGTGAGGGTCCATGAGATTTTTATTTAGCAAAGCATTTCTCCAATAGTATGGTAGATATAATTATGTTCACCACTGATTTCAAGGTACTCGTGCTTTGGCTATCATCGATGGTTGATCTGTCAATCAATGCTTTAATTACCTTTTATGCAAAAATCATCGACTGGTGATTCGTGTGATTCTATAAAAGATTTCATGTTAATTGATTAGGTGTTTGATCGGTTTGCCCTCGACTTCTATCAAATTTTGGTCGATGGACCTCTTTGATATCGCATGAATGGTGATTTTGGCTACTTGCCATTATTGCTCGGTCAAGTGGCTTAGAGTATTATCGTACATGTTGTTTTAAAAATCTTGTGCTAGCTTTTATTGAGGAGGTCAATATAATAATAACATTCAACTAAACCATAATGAATGTAAAATTAATATCAGCATACCTTAATTTTTTTTGAATTTACCTTTATTTTGTTTAGTCAATTTCCACCATTTGATTCACTTGATCGATAATATTTAGATGACTATGATCTGTTCGACCAATGATATCTTGATATTCATCCATTTTTAGCCAAAAATATGTTAATACCTTTGCTTCAGCCACATCATTGATTTGGTTGGCTGATTATTAATTTTTATTTGCATCGATCGGTCGGTCAATGTTATTCATCATTCAAGCAATTTTTTCAACGTAAGATTTTGTTTGGTAAGATGTTTCATCATTGATTAGTTAATTAGCTTTGACTGAAAGGTCTAACTAGCTCTTCGGTCGAGTGATGCATTGACCATTAATTTCTATCATGTTTTAGCTGATTAACTTTAGCCATTTATGAGCTTTTTCTTGATGGTCTTTTTATGCCATGTGTTCGATCAATTGCTTCCTCCATTAGGCCAAGCATATTTTTAGTCATCCCTTGACTTTTGAACTTTTGACTAGTTTATTAATCGTTTTGATCGAGTGATAGAACTGTTGATGCATTTTTTTTTTATTGGTTCTCTTTATTTCCAATTCAATCGATTGATCAGTTGGTCGATTGATGCTTCCTTACTATCGACCGAATGCTCTTGCAATCAATTTTTTCTTTAATTACTGTTTATCAACTAAATGATGAGTTTTATTGCACTAAATTCTATCAGTTGATTGATTATTCAGATTATATTTTATTTTCATTGATTGAAGGTTTTTTTATCTTTGTTGATCGTGCTTTATCATAGACCAAATATCTATTTTCTTAGTTCTTAGCATTTTTTGCTTTCAATAATGATTTTCTACTCATTGGTTGGTAGATGACTTATTTTACTTTTATTTTTCGATCTATTAGGTCGATTGTTCACAGTCAAGGAGCCCTTAAGTTTCTTAAAAAGGAATTTTTATGCTTCTTAAGGATGTGAGATGTTTATGATGATTCTTGTAATTTTTTTCACTTTATGGAGGTTGACCAATTTTTATGCTAACAAGGTTGTTTTAGCAATGAATGACTTGAGTATTTTAAGGTTCTACTAATCTTCGAAAGATATTAATCCATGAGATTGATTTGAGATAATTAATTACTTAATATTTGACTTATCCATTAGCATATCACAAAACATGGACCTCTTTATGACCTTCAAAATTTTAAAATTATGGGTACATTCATGTTGTATCAATTTTAGCTACAACATAGGCTCTGACTAGGACATATGGTGAAAACATGAGGTATTTGAGAACTTTAGACTCTTTTGTTATTAAAAAGACTTCAATGAAATGGTTTGGACCTTTATTTTCCAAAGGATTATTGCAAAAGCAAAATAACAAAACAAATTATTCAAACTATTTAAAGAGAAAAACCCTCAACCAAATAAAATCAGACTCTAGTTTAAAGTCAGGTGAACTTTCAATTCTAAAGGTTAGTTGTCCAACAATATCTTCAAGGTGGTTTTATAAAAAATCAATAAAAAATTACTATTACATCAAACCTGGGCCCCAAGTGTGTGTTTGTGTATTATTTTTAGTTTTCATGATCAAAAAGAATTTTTATCAGCTTGGAAGGAGTTAGGCTTATTAATGATTTCACTCTTTTAAAGATATTTACCTTGTCATTGCTCCACTGCCAGCCAAGCATTTATAGCTCTAGTGGATGTAACCTTGATCCTTTTGAACCCACTCTACTACTAGTTAGGTGTCTATAGCCCCAGTTGATGTTATCCAAATAGCCCTAAGCACTTGCTCAATTTGCATTATTGATATTTTTCTTCTCTAGGAAGAATTTTGATAAATTGCAAAGTATTTCAGAGTGTGCTTTCTGGGTTGAGGATCTAGATAGTACTGAGTGTATTTATTTTTGGCTTAACTATCTTACCAAACTTGACTAGATTATTTGATTATGGAATTACTTTTAAGGTCATGATAATGTATGGCTCTAACATGATGTATAAGCACTTCCAACTTTTATCTGTTATATTCCAAGTCTTATAAGATGATTACTAAACACCTTGCTTTAAGCTACTAAATCATCTATGTTTAATTCAAATTCTCTTCTCTTAGCTAACTAATGGTAGGTCTCACACATACAAAGAAAAAAATATAACAGGGAGACTTAACAAAATTCTAACATTCTAGAACTACTGACAACATAAGTAAACTAACATAACAAAAAGTAAGAAAAAATGAACTCATAGAACACATATTTTTTTTATTTTCTTCTTTTTTATTCTTTTCTGGTTCCCCAGCGAGGGTGGTATAGCTTCAGGTGTTGGTTGTTTATTGGGATTTTCATGAGATCACCCTCTAAGGTTTGCAACCTATAAGTATTTGGGCCAACAATCTGAATTATTTGGTAAGGGCCTATCCACTTGGATTTAAGCTTAACTTTTTCTCCATGTTTTTAATTTTGGGGGTTCTAATATAGAACTATATTAAAGAGTTACACTATTTTCTAGGTTTTTTCAAACATCTTGTCTAGTATAGTTCTTCTTTCTTCCTGCAAATGTACAATTTGGTCTAATCTCCTCTGTAAGGCATTGGTGTTTTCATGATCTTGGAGTAATAAGGATGGGGCTATTCTTTTTGTACAAGGAGGTAGTAGGGATTTTTCTCCAAACACCATTTCATATAGTTTTTTATCTGTGTTTCTCTTAATAGATAATCTATCTACCCATAAGGCAAATTTTAACTCAATATCCCATCCCTTTTTATTTTTTCCCAATGATATTTTAATTATTGTAATTAAATTTTTATTTGATGATTCAACAAGACCATTGCCTTGAGAATAATAGTTAGCTGAATGAGAAAGTTCAAATCCATATTTTACACATAAATCTATCATTTCAAAAGAGACAAAGTACTTTCCATCTCTGGGTTTCCAAATCTAGTTAAGATGTTTTTCTCTTAGAATTCAATGACTACCTTAGTTGTTGAATTTCTCAAAGGAGCTACTTCCACTCATTTAGTGAAGTAGTCTATTGCGGTGATGATCCATTTGTATTTGCTTGAGGATTTTGGATTTATTTTTCCAATAAGGTCAATTCCCCATTGTGTGAAATGTGCTTCTATGATTATTGGTTGGAGAGGCATTGTTGCTAACTTTTTCTTCCTTGCAAACACTTAAAAATTATGGCAACTCCTCATATATTGATGAACATATTTGAATAAGGAAAAACAGTAATAACCTGCTCTCATGATCTTATTTGTAGTTTCTTTTGGGGTAAAGTGACCTCCATATAATCTATAATGAAACTCTTCTATCACTTCTAATGTTTATTTTTCAAACAATCACAACAATAATACCCCATCTGGGTGTTTCCAATAGAGCTTACCTTCTTGAGTGTAATACTTCTGAGCTTGTTGTTTGACTAATCTTATTTTATTTGTAAACATGACTCTGGGAAAATACAACGTTTGGAGATACAACAGGATATCATCATACCATTTGCTTTCAACATTTTTTTCTTCTGATATCATGCATGTCATCGACTGTGGCAATGTTATTCATGTTTTCTCCTTCTTTGTTAGCTAGATACTTAGCTAAACCTTATCCTCTGATTATTTTCATGAATTTAAATTCTACATAATTCTATAGGAATTTAACCATCCACCTAGCAAGACTACCTATTGGTTCAAGTTGGGTGAAAACATATTTTATAACAGTGAATGGAATACAACATATAATCTTGTTTGAACCAAAAATACCTTAAAAATATTCCAATTTTTGAATTACAACATATGCTTGTTTTTCAATCATTTTAAATTTTAGCTGAGCTCCTTTAAGTCCTGTACTCATGAAGGCTATATGTATCTCATTCTCTTGATCATCCTTTTGGGAAAGGACTGCAACAATGGTATGTTTAGAAGTGAATGAGTATATGTTAAAACTCTTCGAGTAGTCAGGACAGTTCAATACTAGGGCAGTGGTGATAACATCTTTAATTTTTTGAAAAGCCCTAAGATTCTCCTTTGTTCATTTGATGTCAGCATTTTTTTAATCATTTTATTTATGGATTGAGCTATTTTAGTGAAATTTTGTACAAAAATTTTTACAAAATTAATTTTACCAAAGAATGATTTGACTCCTTTCAGGTTTTCAGGGGGAGGTATATTGGTAATAGCTTCTACCCTTGAAGGATCAATGATGTTTATTTTTTTAGATACTATGTGACCAATAATTTTTCCTTGTGTTTCTTCGAATATACATTTCTTTGGATTCAAGGATATTCCATATTCTTGAAAACACTATTATATCATATAAATAGACAACTATTTTGAATATTAGTCCTTTAAAGGTAAATTCCATGGCCCTTTGGGATTTTCCTCCTACATTAATTAATCAGAATGACATTCTCAGATATTCAAAGGTACCCCAAGGGGTAGTGAAAGCAGTTTTGTATCTATCTTCAGGGTTTATTTGAATCTGATTATATCCTGATAATCCATACAATAATGACAATCGAGATGAACCTACTGCAGCTTGTAACACTTGTTCCATGTTGGGTAGGGGGTAATTATCCTTATGCAAACTTTTATTTAGATTTTAAAAATTAACACAAAGTCTACTCTCTCCATTTTTCTTCATCATTGGTACCAAGTTTGCTATCCAAGAAGAAAACCTTACTTTTCTAACTATTTTGGCATCTAGTAATTTTTGAACTTCCTTTTGCATAACTAGATGCAAGGTGGGATTAAATTTCCTCTATTTTTTCCTGAATGGTTTAGCATATTCCTTGAGGGAAATTATGTGAGTCATGACACCAATTTTAAATATTTTTAGATCTTCATAACTCCAAGCAAAAGATTCTTTATTTTTCTTCAAAAAGCTAATGTACTATTTTTTTCTTCTTTTGGTAAAGTCTTATCAATTTTAACCAATCTAGGCTCCTCTTTTGTTCTAATTTTTTTATCATCAACTTTTGTCTCTTTGAGGATTGATTTGTAGGTTTTATCAAAATCATTGAACAAGCTTTCTAAAGAAACTAAGCCCTTTGGGATTCTATTGGTTTTGAGTTGAATTACTTCAACTGAATCTCCAATTATATTTTTCAAATTTTCTTCATCCTCCTCCTCACATATAACATCTGAGTACATATTCTAGAGGGTCATGAAATCTCTAATATCCACATCATCTTAGAACACTTGTAGGTATACAATATTATTAGGCACAAAATTTTTGTATACAAATATAGTTGGAAACCTATCCATATACTCAATGTTAATTTTTGGATAGTTTGTACCTAAAGAATTGATTTCCAACAAGTCTGCAATATGATTCTATTCTCTAGGAATGTAAAAGATGTTAAACTCTAGGAATTTATCAATTTCATCTAAGACTACAGATTGGGATGTTTAGTTTGATATTTGCCCTTGACCTATTGTATAATCATTTCAACATCTCCAGTAATAGTAAATAAATTTATGGCTAGTTATTTGGCTTTTCTCAGGCCTAATAGTAAAGCTTCATACTCAGCAACATTATTGGTGCATGAGAATTCTAATCTATAAGGGATTCCTAGATAGTTTTCCTTAATAACTGTTAAATTTACACCAACACCTGCTCCTATTTGAGACTTTGCCCCATCAAAGGACATGGTCCACATTTCTTGGGTAATAAATCTATTAGATTTTGCATCTACTAGTTCTCTAGTTTTAGGATCCATATCTTTTGCATCAATGACTTCTACCAGGAAGGGATTATGCTAGAATGAGTATACTCCTATTTTTTTTATTTTCTATAGAATTAACCAAATTAGCCATGGTGTCATCTAGTATTTCTAGTTCTACTGAATACTTGTTAAATGGTTCTCTCCTTAAGGTTACATTTTATTTTCATGAAATAGGGATTGTGGCACAAGACCAATCCAAATCTATGGAATCACCCAACTATTTTTCCGAATGTCTATTTAACAATAATGAGAAGAAAGGGTCTACATCAATTAATGCAATGTCCATCACTATACCCTTCTTAGGATGTTGATTTAAGAAGACCAAAATAACAGTGATAATATTTACATAGGGTATTTGTCTACTATCCATTATTGACATAGGTGGGGACTCCCTGGTACAAATTAATCCTAGTTGATCTGCTATCTATTTGGGCATAATGTTATAGGATGCACCACTATCTAGCATGCAGTTATGAATGACATATCTTTCTACTTCATCTAATTTATATCTGAGGGACACATAAAATGGTCTAATAGATGAGGATGTTCTAGTCTCATAAGTGGAGGGCTTGACTGTATTACAAGACTATGTTTCTTTTTGTTAGATCAAGACAAAATATTTACACACATGTTCTTGATAATTTTGAATATTCATTAACTCACCAAAGGTAATGTTAACCTTTTTTTAACTAAGTTCAAAACTAGCATCAAACTCCATCTTCTTAACATCTAGCAATTTGGTACATTTCTTATGTGGTAATGGTTCGTTCATTTCTACATTGTCAGGAGTTGTTTTGTTTTGATTTTCTTCTATTTTTTCTTTTTTCACATTATTATTTATAGCGGGATGTTATCTAGTCTCCTTGCTTGATATTTTATCAATTTTATTAGGTACAATCATATTTCTTGGGATTACTTTTCCATGTTTCATTTTATCATACCTAATTTCTTATCCTCTTTGTAGGATATTTGTGTTTTTTGCAACTAGGATTTTAGGATGGTGATTTGAAGCATATAAATCCATATCTTCCTTGAACAACCTTTATCTAGAATCATCTTTGAGGGTCCAACATGTGTTAATCCTGATGTCTTCTTCTGATTCCTCCTCTAATTCTATGGGATGATGGATACCTAGATATATACCACAACAATTTGGGTTATGAGGAGCATCACAGGCTAAAAAGTAATAGGAGAAGTTTTTTGCCAAGTTGACAATGGGTATATAATTTGGAATTGAGTCCTGGTCCTTCTCGGTTTATCTCTTTATGCAACCATTCCCATTATTTTTGTTTCTTTCATCAAAAGTGTTGCTACCCTAGTTTCTATTAAAATTTCTCCTGAATGGTGGCTTGTTATCTCCGTTTTGTCTATCGACTTGAGGCTAAGAAGACTCACTATTTCTCTCTTTATTTATATCTATCCTGACTAATCTATTATTCATTGTATTAAACATTTATATCATTTGATTAACCAATTTATCCATGGGATCCTGTTTAGTTCTCTTCTAAAAGTTGAATCCTACCTTCTTAGGTTTCCTATCAGGATGATTGTCTTCTAGAGAGTATGGTTTCATTTTTCCATTGTCTAACATATTCCTTTCAATATCTATGGCTTTCTCCATGCACTCATCTATTGTGTTAACATGTTCTTATCTTAACTCATAGTTAAATTCTCTTGGGAAGGTATTCTTATAAAAATAGATGGACTGGATATCATTTGGCCTTAGAGTAGTGGGAATATTATTTTTGGATTTAGAAAACCTTCTATTGAAATCACTTACTGACTTGTTTTATTTATTTTTCATTGTTGTCAGGTCTGTTAATAGTGATTGTTCATTATTCCTTTCATGAAATTTCTTTAAAAAGATATTAATAGGGGAAATTTTATGCTAAGTTGATAGTGGGTATAGGATTTGGAACTAAGTCCAGGTCCTTTTTTGTCTCTCTCTTCTTCCAATTATTCCCATAATTTCTATTTCTTTCATTAGGATTATTGTTATTCTAATTTCTATTGAAAATTCTCTTTAATGGTGGCTTATTGTCACCTTGTTATCTGTCAACCTGAGGGTGAGAAGATTCACCATTGATCTCTTTATTTCTCTCTATTTTTTCTAATCTATTGTTCATTGTATTAAACATTTCTATCCTTTGATTAGCCAGTTTCTCCATGGGGTCCTATTCAGTTCTCTTCTACAGGTTGAATCCTACCTTCTTAGGTTTCCTATCAGGATGATTGTCTTCTAGAGACTATGGTTTCATTTTTCCATTGTCAAACATATTCCTTTCAATATCTATGGATTTCTCCATGCACTCATCTATTGTGTTAACATGTTCTTGTATTAACTCATAGTTAAATTCTCTTGGGAAGGTATTCTTATAAAAAAACATGGATTGGACATCATTTGGCCTAGAGCAGTGGGAATCTTATTTTTGTATTTAGAAAACCTTCTATTGAAATCACTTACTGACTTGTTTTATTTATTTTTCATTGTTTCCAGGTTTGTTAACAATGATTGTTCATTATTCCTTTCACCAAATTTATTTAAAAAGATAGTAATAGGGGAAATTTTATGCTAATTTGATAGTGGGTATAGGATTTAGAACTAATTCCAGGTCCTTTTTTGTCTCTCTCTTCTTCCAATTATTCCCATAATTTCTATTTCTTTCATCATAATTATTGTTATTCCAATTTCTATTGAAATTTCTCCTAAATGGTGGCTTATTGTCACCTTGATATCTGTCAACCTGAGGGTGAGAATATTCACCATTGATCTCTTTATTTCTCTCTATTCTGTCTAATTTATTGTTCATTGTATTAAAAATTTCTATCATTTGATTAGCCAGTTTCTCCATTGGGTCCTGTTCAGTTCTCTTCTATAGGTTGAATCCTACCTTCTTAGGTTTCCTATCAGGATGATTGTCTTCTAGAGAGTATGGTTTCATTTTTACATTGTAAAACATATTCCTTTCAATTTCTATGGCTTTCTCCATGTATTCATCTATGGTAGTAACCTATTCTTGCCTTAACTCAGTTAAATTCTCTTAGGAAGGCATTTTTATTAGAAAAGATTTATTGTATATTGTTTGGTCGTAGATCATTGGGAATTTTATTCTTGGATTTAGAGAACATTCTATAAAAATTACTTACTAAATAATTTTCTTTCCTTTTCATGGTTTCCATACCATTTAGTAGTGACTGTTCAATTTTCCTTTTAGCAAATTTCTTTAAAAAGATAGTTTCCATCTTAGAAAAATTGGCAATGTCATTGTCTAGAAGAGTATTAAACCATTCTCTGGAATCCTTTCCTAAAGTTTGAATGAACAACCTTAACACTACATATTCATGTTCTACTTCTAAATTTTCCAAAGTGTATAATAATATTTTAATGAGATCCTCTCTAGTAACTGCATTGTTTCCTTAAAATTTAGGTAAATACTTATGAGATTTACTGGGGAGGTCATGTAGCGATGTCGATAATTGAAAATCATGTATCTATTGTGGCAGATTGGCCATATTAACTACTGGAGGTATTTAGATTGGATTAAAAACAATTACAGTAGGAGGTGTAGTACTTATTCCATTGGGAACAGAAGGAGGTGTTTCAAATATATTCTCTATTGTAACAAGATATATATCAAAACTTTTTGGAGATGAAATAGAAGGATTAGTTTTGAAAAATACCTCTGTATCTAAGAATTTTAGATATAGATCTTGAGTGGTTCTTCTCATTCATGCCAACATATTCTGCTCTATTTTTAATATTTTTAATATTTCTAGATTTTATCAGTCAAAGTCACTAGTACAATGTGTGCAGAAGGAAAAAATGTCTAGTCGAGATTGCTCAACTTATAACACTCTCAATCACTTAGGGTATAATATTTTTCAAGAATCAAGAAAATCAAGAAAATTATATAACCCCTTGTTCTTTAAAAATAAAACTAGAAACTATGAGCATATGCAAGAAATAGATTCAAAAATTATTTCAAAAATGAAAACTAATATTCTGGTTCCCTTTAGGCTAAATGTTGCCAATAAAAATTTATAATTAGATTCTAAATTGTAATAAAAATTACAAGTTTTTTCCCCAACGGTGCTAATAAACTGTTGGAAATTTTTCTTGCATCCTTAAGATAAGATATCAAACTACAGAAAAATCTACTTCCAATGAGCAATTACACGCTCTGGTCAACCTGCATTTTTAACCTAGGAATAGAGTTCTTCAATATTTTCTAAACAGACCAGGTATGGTAAGTATACCCTTGAGTTGAACTTATAATTTTAACATTTTATATTCATGCTCTTCTAGATTTATGGTGGTGAATTAAATTTTCTATAAATTTGACCAAGCTAAAACTATAACAGTTCAATTATGCCTTATGTATGATCGATGCCTTAATATTTGGGCTATTATAGCAAGATTTAATAATAATTCAATGAAAATAGAAAGAATGAGAAAAGGAAGAATTGGTGCAATTACATTCATTTGAATATCATAACAAACATAACAATTGACTAACGATTTTAACTATGCGTTCAAATAATGTAACTCATAATGAAGACACACATAAAACTAAATACAAAAAATTAATAGGAAAGAAGCTCATAATTATATTAATATTTGAAAATAATTACATGAAGATTTGGCTTAAAATCATCATTTAACTCTTTGAAAGATTAATACAATAAAGATCGTCATTTGAATATCATAACAAGAACATTTCACTATCTCGTTTGAATATCACAACAATCGAGTCCCTAGATCTTTGGCTCAATAGTCTAGAAATAATATCAACTTCTCGGGAACTTTCGTATCAAAACCTGCACAACAATGGGAATAATAACAGGTGGAAAAAGAAGAAGGAAGACAAAGGGAATACAAAAGCAAATAATAAGAACTCGAGTATACCTCTTAGAAAAAATATGCTATTCAAAAGCTCGATTATTTTTTTGGTTGTAGACATCCTTCTTATAGTTGCAGTGGCTTTGTAACTGTCAAAACTACTTTCATTTGAATTGTCCACTTGGTTCCATCTTCTACCTTGTCATCAGCTGGGTGTTGTACAACCTATTAATTAATTGTATAAAAAATAATACTTATTTTCAAAATTTACTGAAGTCCTACCTAGTTGTCATCCATTTTCTCCTTTCATTTCTCTTTCATTGTGGGCCCTATGCTGCTTGTTGATCCTATTGTCTTTTGACTTTTCTTGATCACGTCCTTCTATTCTTTTCTAGCACCAACCAAGTCTGCCATGTGTACCTATATTTATTTTTCAATCACATTGAGTGCATTAATTCTATCTAACACTCTTACTAATTTGGTCTTGTCTTATTTTAAGACTATTTTCTAATCTGGAAGAATATGAATATGTTAAGGGTGGTTGTTGACAAAGATATGAGTTGATCAAATAATTTATCTTCATCAATTTTCTCACATGGGAACTCTCAAATATCTTTGATGACTAACTGACTAAATCCTTCAGTACTAAGTAATTTGTGGAGACTAATATTGATATTTTTTAACCTATTAATTGTATCACTTCCTACATTCTCTAGTTAATAAACTACATTATTCCATTGGGTATATCTACCTTAAAACTAGAGACTTTATCATATTCTACTTGGTAGCTATGACTTTTACCATCAATGGTGACCACCTGTTTGGACCTGATTTGTTCATACTTAGTTTTGCACTTTTAATACACTAGGGAAATAGTTGCAACATTTTTATTTGTCCCTTTGATCAGGGGTTTTATTTTCTTGTTCACTTCTATTTTTACCCCAAAATTCCTGCAACAATTTTCAATTATTTTTTCTTCTACTTCTATGATTTTGATAATATTTTATTTATATTTTGCTATGAGCACTAGGGTCTACAATTGTCTATTTTTTGAAGGCATTTGTTCTTGATATTTTCTAATATTAGTTTTTAGCTTTTCATTTTCTGCCTATAATAGTTCTAATTTAGTATTACAGGCTGTCATCTTGTTTTTAATGGCTAATGTAGTTTGTGCATGTACTTGCACCCCATGTTTCAATAAGGTGACTGTGTCTCCTTCAATATCCACATATCCGATCATAGAATTTATTTGAAGTGATTGCACTTCTTGTTTGGGAATGGTGATGGTGGTCTTAGAGGTAGGACCTAAACTTATTGAAGGTAAACTTTGAACCTTGTTTTTGGTCTGAGCTTCTCTCACCCTACCTTCCATTATAGCTTCAATATGCTCTTTCTCCTTAGGGGTGAATTCTATGATATCTTCTCTGACTAGAGTAAGGATCATAGGTTCTCCAGTAACCATCCTAATTTTGGCTCTCTTATGAGGGGGAGAGTTTGAAGAGTCATGAATCACTACTTGGCAGTCTCTAAAAATATTGCCAAATATCCTAGCTTTTTGTATTTTCTCCCATGCTATTGCAAAGATTTTGATCTCTATGTTATTTAATATGAAAGCAATAGGTACTTCTTTGGGTGAGTCTATGGATATCTAATGTAAATGTCATGGGACCATAAAAGTTACTGCTAGGATTTCAACAATGAACTGGCTTGATGTATCATAAGCAAGTACAATCTATTTTCCTTTGCTCATACTGGGAGATTGAGAAGTAGATGAGGCACCAACTATATATTCTATCATTTGAGTTATCACCTTAGACACAATATTGATTTTTTTAGGTTCTAAATTCATAAATTCTATGATGGGATCCACAAAATCTTCTAGGATAATGATGGTTACTTGTGGTAATATTTTATCCACTGTATTGTTTCTTATCATCTTGAGATCTGCGGGGTAGTTTCCTACTATATTTGTATGAGTATGCATCCTTGTTAGATTTTGATTATTCCATATGTATTCTAGATTTACTCCATTGTTCTAGGCCCATAAAAGGCTCTTCTCTAATTTATATTCTATGTGTATCATTAGTTTAGGCTCAACGACAATGTCCCTATAATAACCTTTGGGATCATATGGCCTCTAGGTGATTTCTATGAAATGGTATGAATCCATTTTAGGTAAATAATTTATCATACCAAGATATCCTCTATAAAAATACTACCCTATTTTCCCTGGTGCAATAACCCAAGGAATCCTAATATTTTTCCTCTTCCATCTCAATATGATCTCTTCTATAGATTGTCTCACTATATCTAAGGCAACCAGTAATTCTGGATTGAATATGGGTAAAACCTTGGGTGGCTATTTGGCCTTGTCTATAAAGATTAAGTTATAGTGTTTAGTGAGAAAGAAATATCAAGATTCTTTATCTTCAATATATTTGATTATACCTAGGCTCATTATGGGGGGTTCTTTCTTAGTGATCACTTGATACATAGATGTCAAAAATCTTCCATAGAATTTTGAATAAGTGGAGGTACCATTGTATATGCAAGGTAGCATATATTTAATGATTTCACTCAGTACACCTCCTAACTAAGTAATTGCACTATATTTGAATTGCTCGATGATCAAATGGATGAGGAATGAGTAGTGTGAGAAGTGGGGCATGAAATATTTATCCTTCTTTATGGCCTTATACAATTCTTTATACTCTTTGCACATTGTATCACACATTATATCTTCCCATATATACATTGGTATTTTCTAGGTCTTTTTGCACTACACTATCAGGTACATAACTTTGGTGCTAATCCAGTTAAGGTCCTCAACCCCCATAACTATATGGATCATGTTGGGATAATATCTTGCTAACCTATGAAGTAAAGTCTTGTGAATGGAAAATTCTATTGACACTAGTTTGTCATAATCGAACAAATTTTTGTATAATGTGGTTTTGATCATATGTTGGGCCTGTGTCAAAACTATCACTATGTTGTAAACTTATTTTGTTGTTTCTAGTCCAAATACTTATTCAATCTTCTCTGGTGTAATCCTGTAGATAGGCTTATTTTGGACATTGACTATGGCTCTGGTTCTCAAGTCATATGAAATGGCTAGCCATGATAGTATCTTAGGAGATAAATGTACTCTTGAACATAAGAGCTTCACCAAATTGGTCTTCCATTTATTGCAATGAGGACTGCTCTTGTTTTTGTCCACATACGTCTTCTTAAAAATGTTCTTCAGTAAATATCATGGACATTGCCATTATTTTGTGCTTGATTGAAAATAGAACTCGATGATTTCTTCTTCATCCCATACTTGCTCTATGGATTTCCTTGTAGTCATATTCTTGAATTATAACTTCTCATCTAGAGTTTCAACCCTTGTCTTGGAGGCAACTTTGCTGGAGGAGGCCATTGTTTGAATCTTGGTGACTAGGCTCTTTCGCTCTATACTATTCAAGGATAATATAAGCACAATGATTTTCTTACCACTGTTATTGTGTATTTAATTTGGTTCATGCATGAAGTATCATTAATTTCACATCAACCACCACTATATTTTTGATACACTTGGCTTGCCACCTCACTTCTCATAATGATCGATCGATCGTGGATCATTACCTTTTGGTTGATTTACATAACTAGCCATCAAATCATACATGCATATGATTCTAAATCATTCAATTAAATCATGTTGTATTAAATCTTATGCCAGAATAAATCCAAGGTTAAGATCTATAGTTTGCTTGCATGCTTATAACTTCCAAATTGGTCTTCAGCCATGTCAATGAAATCATCATTGATTTGAGTGTCCCATCGAATTTCTCGATGAGGGTCTATGAGATTTTTCATTAGAAAAATATTACTCTAATGGTATGGCAGATTGAATGATGTTCACCACTGATTTTGAGGTACTCATACTTCAACTATCATCGGTGGTTGATCGACCAATCAATGCTTGAATTACCTTTTGTGCAAAAATCATCGATTGGTGATTCATGTGATTCAAACAAATATTTCATGTTCACTAATTGGAAATTCTACCGGTTAGCCCTCGACTTCTATCAAATTCAAATTGAAAAACCTCTTTGATCTCACATGAATGGTGATTTCGATCACTTTCCATTATTGCTCGATCGAGTGGCTTAGAGTATTATTGTACGTGTTGCATAAAAAATCTTATGATCGATTTTATTGAGGAGGTTAGTATAATAATAACATTCAACTAAACCATAATGCATGAAAAATTAATATTAGTGTACCTTAATTTTTGTTGAATTACCTTTATTTGATTCAGTCAATTTCCACTATTTGATTCACTTAATCGGTAATATTTTGACAGCTATAAATTGTTCGACCGATGATATCTTGATATTCATCTCTTTTCAGTCGAAAAAATCATTGCTTTGATTGACCAATTTTTTATTTTTCTTGGCATCAATCAATCAATCATTGTTATTCATTGATTGAGAAATTTTTGCCATATATGATTTTGTTCGATCAAAGGTTTCATTTTTGATGAGTCAATCAACTTTGAATGAAAGGTTTGATCAAATTTTTGACCAAGTTATGCATTGACCATTGATTTCTATCGTGTTTTAGATGATTAAATTCAGTCATTGATGAGATTTTTATCGATGGTATTTTTATGCCACATGTTTGGTCAGTTGCTTCCTCCATTTGATTGAGCATCTTTTTATTCAGCCCTTGACTTTTGAACTTTCAGTTGGTTTATTACTCACTTCAGCAGAGTGATAGAACTATTGATGTATTTTTTGATCGATTGGTTCTCTTTATGTCCAATTCAGTTGGTTGATTAGTTGGTCGGTAAATGCTTCCTTACCATAGGTCAAATGCTCTTGCGATTGATTTTTGCTTTAATTAATTTTAGTAGGTCGAATGATGGGTTTTGTTGCACTAAATTCTATCAACTGATCGATTATTCAGATTATCTTTTATTATCATCAACTGAAGGCTTTTTTATCTTGTGGTTTCATAATCAATTAGCCGATCATTTCTTATTGTTGTTTGAATGCCTTTTTTCTTAGTTATTAGCACTTTTTGCTTTCGATGGCAATTTTTTTCTCGTCAACCAGTAGATGAATTGTTTTGATTTTATTGTTCAGTTGATCAGGTTGGTTGTTCATGATCAAGGAACCCCTTAAGTTTCTTAAAAAGGAATTTTTATGTTTTTTAAGGGTGTGAGGTTTTTATGATGATTCTTGTAATTTTGTTCACTTTATGGAGGATGACCAATTTTTATGCTGACACTGTTGTTTTAGCAATGAATGACTTGATAATTTGAAGGTTTTACTAATATTTGAAGGATGTTAATCCATGAGATTGTTTTGAGATAATTAATTGCTTAATATTTGACTTACCCATTAGCATATCATAAAACATGGACGTCTTTATGACCTTCAAAATTTTAAAATTATGAGTACATTCATGTTGTATGAATTTTGGTTACAATACAGATATAAAGGGTATTACAAAACCTAAGAATTGGAAAGGTTTTGTCAAGTTAGTTCACAAAATCTAAACTAGGGAGTTATAAGGTATACAACATCAAAAAATTTTGAAATACAAAACTACCATCAAAGTTGCTCTAATTACTTAGGAATTAAAAGGCATTTTATCTAGAGTTTTTGGAAAAGTAGATTCTTATTAAAATATTTAATTGAAAACTAATATTCTCAAGGCATTCTAAAAAACACTAAGGAAATATAAGTAACTCTACTTCAAAGGTTAAACAAGAAGAAACATGGATGAAATAGTGAGAAATGCATTCAATAATGAGGAACTATTTCATGAGGTGGAATTTTACTCTCAAAACTTAATAGATACCTTTGAAGGATACAAGCATTTTTCCACTAGTAAAAAGAAAATATTCTCATTATTCCTCAAATAAGTAAAATATTTTTTTTTTACAACACTAATTGGTTATCTTCATGAATTACTTTTCAAATCTTAGTGGAATACTCAAAACATAATTATATTCACATCAGAAGAATGCTTGATGATATATTTATCATTAATTTTTTTTGAACTTTTCAAAATGTGAAACAAAATAGCAATCCTAGTCAATACTATTGTGATGATTTACTAAATCATCATGAAGAAGATATTCCTATAGTAAAAATATAGAAATAAAGAATAATAAGAAGGAGAAAAAGGAAGCATAACAAAAAGGAAAATATGACAATGAAAGAAAATACTTTCAAGCTGAATATAGATCAATGTGAACTAAAGAAACAATATGAAGATACTCATTCGGTTACAAACAGATAATACAATGAAGAAAACATGAAGACTAAACCAATTGAAAGAGAAGGACCAGATCAAGTTGAAGAACATATGAAGGATGAATACCATATTGAATACTAAAGTCTTCAATACCCAAATAATGTAATACAGGGGGTGTTAGATTATATTACATTATTTGGTACATTTGGGTACATTTGTAGAATAGGAGTTTATCTCAAATTAAGGTTTGAGTAGTTACCTAAAGCAAGTAATAAATACACAAATTTTAGAATGTGCAATGATGTAAATGTGCATGTAGTCCACATGTACATGAGTCATAGGATAGGTAGATGAAGAGTCATGGGTAGAGTAAAGCCAAAGGTACATATCTTCCTATATATGCCTTTGAGGTATAGAAGAAAGAGAGAGAGAGAGAGACTAAAGTTACTATAGCGATTTGTAGTTAGAGTACAATATAGTTCTTTCATTGAAATTATGGAGTGTTTATATCCTCCATATAATACATTGTACTATTTTCATGAGCATCCATTAATGGTATATTTTTTAGTTATTACAGAAGTTTATCTTATAGTTTTCCTGCATATTATATTGTCATTGTCATATATTTATCATTGCTTGCTTATTTTACATATTATGGTTGTATTTCCTTTAATATAAATCATCAAAAGCTAACAAGCACATCACTCAAAAAGCTAATGTACGTTCACAGGGCCAATAGAAAAAAAATAGATGCTTGGTTTATCACTCACATATAGAATATAGAAATTTTGGAGCAACCAAAAATAGAATGGGATCTTACTAGGGTTAGTGGCAGTTGGACACTGTAGCAAGTTGATCATGAAGAGTAGCTGAAATTCAGAACCATATGGTCTAGGCATTGTAGGTTCATAGGGTAAGATTACAAAAAGTTTCAAAGCTAGACACGGGCACATATGTCACAATTTTGAGTACATAGCCAACAAATACATAAAGTGACTAACTACAATCATGGTGAATAAGTAGGATGGTTTTATGATTCGAGCATGTGCCTTGCATCATATTATACATACACTTCAAATAAGTAGGAAGAAATTTGAAAAGTAGATTCAATAAATCATGCTTTAGGGGAGAGAGATTTCAACGAAATCATATGAGTCATCTGATGCATCCACAAAAAAATGCAAAGAGCAACATTAATCCTTTGTGTTTTCCCTTTTTTGTATTTTTATGATAATTTTCCTGACTCTATAGTCCAATGGATAAAGGTAGACTATTTTTAGGATACCATGAGGTATGCCTAAGAGTACATTGTGATAAAAGCAAGACCACTAAAATGTATAAAAAAAAGAGTAGTATCATGCATTGCATAGCATGATATCACACAAAAGAAAGAGAAATGTGAGTGAAGGACTCAACTGACATAGAGGTAAATAGTTTAAGCAAGCTAAGCATTTTTAAATCCAAGAGGTGTGACTTTCTGGTTGTCAACTGACGAGATATTCTCTCTTAATTTATCCCTATATAAGGATGGATGCTCGTAAGAAATCAAAATAATGAAACTTCAAAATATAAGATGGGTCTGATAGTGCAAAAAAGAAGTTACAAAGAAGAGTATGAGTGACTGAAGAAAGTTCTATCTACCTATACGAATAAGCAAAAAAATATGCATGTGAAATAGATAATTACCCTCAAAATATATTACCTCATGGAAATCTGTCTACTCTTGAAATAAATTTGAGCCCTAAAAGAGTATATTTATGAAGGTATATTTTTTTTGGAGGTTTCCTTAGTTTGTGTATCTCTAATTATTATGTTTAGTCCTTTTATTTTCCTTGTCTCCAACACTCTAGTACTACTTCTTACTCACCTGTAAAGATATCATGTTCCCCTCCTTTGTTTCCACTGAATTTTTATACTATGTTTTGTTCTTATCTATATCCTCTCACCACTATTTTGTCATCTGTACCCATCTCATTTTCCCTAATTTTATATATTTGCATGTATCATTTTGAGCTTCCCATTTCCATATCTATATATCCTTTCTTTCTTACCTAGTGGTACAATTTTGTAAGAGTGAATGTCCCACTCCCCTTATGTTAGCTCCACCTTTGGCTCAAGTTTACTTTTTGTCCTGACCTAGTTAAGTCTTTCTATATATTCTTGGTTTCTTTTATAATTTAGAAAGGGTTGGCCTTGTTATAAGGCAATTTGAGTTCTAAAACCTTGCAAGCAAAGTTCCCTTGTGAGTCACCAAGAATGTGGGTGATTTTTATGTTCTCCTCACCCACCCATTTTTTTGTAACAAGAAGATCTAAGGCTACAAATATGGTATAGGTAAGTACAATAGTATCCAAATATGCTATGCTTCAATGGTAAGAGGTAGATAATTAACAATTATAAAAAAATTGGAATATAAAATTTGAAGAGTCCAAATTTTTCAAAAGGATGTGACATCGCGACATCACAAAATGTTGTTGCATCATGGTAATGGAGCATTGGGAAGGCTTGAAGCAGAAATGTGAATGTGACATTGCAATATATTACTACATTGTGATCATGGATGCATATGGAATAAAAATATATATAATTGTCACAATGTCATGATGTGTATCCATGTTATGATTGTGAAATCTCAAGAAGACTTAGGCTGAAGAAGTGGTACAATACCACAATATGTTATTGCATCATGGTAACCAAGGCTAGATCAAGCTAAAATTGGAAAGGAAGGTGTGATGCCATGGCATGTCACTGTATCATGATTATTAAAGACCTAAGAAGCTCAAAAGACTAAGAATTATTATGATATTATGATAAGTTCTCGCATTGTGGTTGCCAATGCTTGAGAAATCTGAAGGCACAAGAAATAATGTGACATCGTGACAGTATTTTGTGATGATATTTATAGGGAAATTTTTTTTGAAAGGAAAGTTAGCTTGACAACATCTATTAAATATCAACAATGGTAGATAGTTTTAAATAATGAAGGATGGACTGGATTCAAGCTCATCTCCATCACTTCCTTACATGCATGAAGCATTTAATCAGTCGTCCCATTTTTGATGAGACTGTATTTTTGTTGTAATAAATTTTGGAATAAAATCTATTTTTGTATTTTGATTATTGAACCATAGGAATATTATAAATAAGAGCAATGGCCTCTTGTGAAGGGGTCAGATCTTAGGTGTTTACAAGTTGCATGTATGAAGAGTTTTGGAGAAATCAATACAATTAAGATCTCTATTTGGCCTCTGGTTCAACATACTATAAAATATGTATGTATGAGTGGATAAATGTTTTTGATTTATCTAGATGAGTGTGCATGGCATTAATTATGCTTTCTATATTTTTGTGCATGTTTGGTTCGCTAGTTCTAGATATTATAATCTTCTAAATTGAATATTGATTAAAATTACTTTGTATATGATAGAAAACTAGTTGGTCTATTAGGATATTTTGACAGTTGTTTTGTTTTATTATCTTTATATTGTTTCCTAATATGTACCATCTTAAGTTCTAGCTCCAGTTGCATTTATTCCTTTCTACATCCTTTTCCTCTTCCATTGTAGATTTTATCTAGTTAGAACCTCACAAGAGCCAATCTTCTCTAGAGATTGACTTGATTAAGCTCTATAACTTGCTCAGTCATTCAATATTGGCCAAGTCTTGGGCACATATTTCACCATAGGTAAATTATGGACCAATAATAGCTTAGGCTCCTTTCCATATACCAGATTATATGGAGAACATGCTAAGGTTTTATTGATAATTTGATCTTCCCATAGATCCCTTTTAAGATGAATGTGTGATTGCCATTGATTTTTTGTGCCTATTCTCTTTATTTGTAATAAGTAATTGTTTGTAGATTTTGCCAAACCATTTACCTATGGGTAGTAATTTGATGAAGTTGTTAGATAAATACCATGATGGAATGTGAATTGAGTGATCTTAGAACCTATAAATATCTTGAAATTGTTAGTGATAGTAGTATTTAGAACACCAAAATTGGTTATGATATCCTCCAAAAGCTCTATTATTACTTGCTCAATAGTCTCTTTTAAAAGAACTACTTCAACCCATCTAGTAAAATAATATGTGGTAGTAAGAATCTATTTGTAGCCTTCACTATATGGTGGGTTGATCATTCTAATAAAATCCAATTCCCATTGAGAAAATGACTCATATACAACTATGGGTTTCAAAGGTATAGATATATTCCTCTTCCTTCCAATAAAAAAATTGTATTTATCACATTTCCTAACCCATTGATGGGCATATACAAATATACTTGGACAATAGAACCTAATTTCATAATCTCATTGGTTGTTTTTTGGGCTAATAAATGCCTACCAATGAGTCCTTGATGGAATTCTTGTAGTAAAGTTTGAGCTTGACCCTTTTTAATGCATATGAGTAGGACTCCATATATCAGTGTAATTAACATTTTACAACCAAAAGTCTCTTCTTTTAGCTCTATCTAAAGTATAAGGATACCTACCTATTTGCATATTTTCAACTCTTTGCTCCACCCAATCTAGTTCCTTTTCTTTCTTATTTATCAGACACTTTCCTCTATCATACTTTTCTTCAACATTATTTCATTCTACTTTGCAACATCTTCAACCAACCTTTGGCAAAGTGCTCTTCCTTTAACCAGAATTGTGGGCTTATTTTCAACATCATATTCTAATATGTTAGTTATCCATATTGCCTATTTTTCATTGATTTCACCCCCCATTATGTTAGAATATATTACATCATTTGGCTATGTTAGATTACTTCAGGGGGAAGTTATCTAGTTACTTCATGCAATGTAATAACTGCACAAGTGTCAATGTGCAAGTTGTATATGTGCAAGCTGTCCCTTGTACAACTAGGTAGAGTGTTGGCTAAGGAATCCATATTCCTATATAAAGAGCCTCATATCTCTACTCGAATGTATCACTTCTATTCATTCAATAAGATGTTCTATTGCTTTGATCTCTATCTTTTGTTGTAGTTGAATGTTGCTAAAGCCATCAGTGGTATCAGAGCCATGGTCATTCCTAGATAGGAATAGGGAAAGTCATTACTACGGGTTTTGCAAAACAGATGTGCCTTTGGACCTACCACTTGCAAATTCCATTGTTTTGAGATCATGTGAAGAGCTCAGCAAGAATAAGGAGATCAGAGAAGTTTTTGATAAGCAAAATATTTGGGACAATTATCGCCATCCGACAACAAGCCCAAAAAGGAGAAGATTTTGGCAAGGAGTGCCAAATCCCCAAGAGGAGAACAAGCCACCAAATCCTAAGGCTCATGAAAGAGAGTTCAAGACCATATTTTGGTGAAGATGAAGTTGTTTAGGGCAGCCTACAAAGAGTTACAAGATCTTACTCAAGGTAGCAACTTGGTGATCTTGGACACCAAGATCTACATCCTCTACAGAAGTGGTGAAAAGGGCTTTCAAAAAAAGGTAAGCAACTATTGGTGCAAGTAGATTCATTAAAGTGGATTACTTATCAGATTTGTTTAAGCACCTTAATTTGGATTAAAGTTGCAATAAGGAGAATTGAATTACAATCTTCAAAAGTGCAAAAAGAGAAAGGTTTCTTTAAGGTTCATTTGCACTTTAGGAGTTGATTAGATTTTAGAATTTCAAACTATCTATCAACTACCTATCATCTACTTTGGAAAGCAAAAGAAGACTAGCTCCTACTACCTTGCTTATAAGAGAATTGTAGAATAATTCTTGAAGATTCATTTCAGATTATTCTTGATTAGTTGTAGTAAATTGATTAAGTGCATTATTTTGAGAGTTGATTGGAGTGATAAGGTGAAATTGTTAGTGCATTAAAAGTGAAATATTATTAGATTCATTTGCACTATTATTACTCTCAAAAGAAATTAGTTTTGTGTTTTTGAGAAGGGTACAAAATATAGTTTGCATCAAGTGTCTAAAGACACTCTTAAAGCACAAAAATCTGCAACTCATAGTGGCCAATAGAAGCCACCAAAATTGGTTAGTACAAGTGAATAAAAACTAACCAAAAGAAGCTTCAAATATTGAGACTTGGTGAGTCTCAAATCCAAAGCACTACAGGGTTAAGTGCAGCAGAAAAAATATTCTATCTACAACATTTGTAAAGCTTGGATCTATCATTAAATATCCAAGCAAAGAGGGCAAGGAGTCTATCCAAAGGGACATCCTCAAAACCCTCATTTGTGCATTCAAAATCTACTACAAAATTAGACTACAAGACCTGCAAGAAGGAGTGCAAAAAGGGTGCAATAAGAACATATTATTCTCATAGAATATTACAAGGTATTGCACTACATTGTTCGCAAGAAAAGGGTAGATTGAAGGTGCCACTAAAGGCATAAAAACTATAAGGAAATCTAGCCAAGAAAGGCCAAACATCAAGCACTCCTCATCCATGGCACAAGGAGCCATTCGAAGGGGCTCACACTTCACATATTGGATGGATGAACCTACAAAAGGCAATGCACATATCAGTTGATCATCAACCTGCATTTACGTAGATAGAAATGGAGCTCTCTTTTACAAGAAAAAAGGTGATAGATTCTACCTCAATCAACATGGATGAACAACATAAAAGGAGCACGTTGAAGGGAACAAGGAATGAGGAGAACAGGTGATATATTCAGAGGTTGCTAGCTTGGTGAAGATTTTCCACCAAAAGAATCACCTACAACGCCATTCGAAGCTCCAAAATCACCTCAACGATCGACCAACAAGAGAAGAGGTTGCTTGCACTCCAAGAAATGTAGCAAGCAAAGAAGAGGCATACAAAAAGGAGTTATACTCTCCTTGGAAGCATTACAATGAAAGAAATCCATGCAGAAAGGTTGAAAGCCACTTGGCATGAATTCTCTAAGGTGCCATCCCATTTCTTAACATCCAAGAAAACTCACGAAGGAGTTACAAGCACTCACACAAGTGTTCATGCATTACAAGGTGACCAAGAAGCTAGTAGAGCATTACTAAAGGATTGTTATATTACAAAGGAGAGAGCTCATACGTAATGCTCAGTGACACTTGTCAAAGCCTTCACCACCTTAAAAGGCATCTAAACACAAAGTGACATAGGGTGAAGAAGAGAGAATAGTGTAGTCAAAGGAATCTAGGAGAGAATAGCACAGTGAAACATGTCCGAAGCACAACATGGAAGGAAGGAAGGAGGAGCATTAAAGGCTCCTGGAAAATAAGGTCAAACCTTCTCAAATCTATAGTGCTCTTCACTCCAGCATTGAAGACAAGGTCGGCCCAATCCACACTCATCATCTCAAGCACCAAAAGTTACGTATTGCAGCTGTTATATCCAACCAAAATCAGAGCCATTCAAGTGTGGTGATAAAGGAGCTAAGGTAAGTAATTTATCTCATTTAATATTGCTTTCAAATAAAGGAGATATAAGGTTTAAAATCAAGGATAAATTTTGAGATTATGAAAGCAAAAGACATAGGAGATAACTTACCAAGCTAAAATAATATTTGCAAATTAACCTAGGAGATATAAGGAATTCTACTTGGGTTAGATTATTTAATATTTTGCAAATATTATTGTGGTCTAATTTTTCCAAAAATTAGGGAGTCATAAGGGTTACTACATCAAATTAATTTATTGGAAATTAGATACACTTAAAATTAATTCCCAAAGGGTTATTTAAAAGAGAGGTTTATCATAGTATTTCAAAGGTTGGAAATTTATAAAATTATTGTCTCAAACTTCTCAAAAGGAGACAAAAGATCCAACATTATAACCTCTTTAAAATTTGGGAAAAGTGCTTAGTTCAATAGGAGCAATAAGGGATATTAGAAGTTGATTTTTGGTATTTACAAAACTTTACAAAATCAACCAAACATTGAACTTCAAATTACAATAGCACTATCCAAAACATACTTGGGAGACATAAGGTATAAAAATAGTATCATGGATTATTGGTATATAGATTCAGGTGCAAGTAAGCATATGATAGGAAACATACATTGGTTCAAATATTTGAAAAATATTAATGAAAAACCAGTTGTCGTAGCAGATAGAAAAACATATGAAGTAAAAGGAATTGGAGATATTCCAATAAATCTTAAGGATGGAAGAGGTATGATAAAAAATGTATTGTATGTTCCAGGATTAACTACTAATCTTATTTTTGTCTCTCAACTTATGGATCAAGACTTAACCATTGAGTTCAAGGTTCTCACTGGTAGAAAACAATGTCACATTTCTAGATAGGGAAGAATGATAGCATCAAGATCATATAAAAATGGTCTATTTGTTCTAGACACTACTATTCACTCAGCTCTTTCCACCAATGCTTCAGAACTATGGCACAAATGACTAGGACATACCAGTGAAACATCAATGAGGGAATTATTCAGATATCAAATGGTAGAAGGTCTACCTAAATTTTCTCCAGAAACTACTGTATGTCTAGAATGTCTAGCAGGAAAACAACATAGAATCCCTTTTGAAATTCATCAACACAGAGCTCAACAACCTCTAGAAATAATATATATAGATTTATGTGGACCAATGAAAGTTGATAGTGTTGGAGGACATAAATACTTTCAATTATTTTTTGATGATCACACTAGAAAAATGTGGGTATCTTTCATGAAGTACAAGTCAGAAGCATTCAATCACTTCAAATAGTTCAAACTTCAAGTGGAAAAAGAATCAGGGAAGACCATAAAAGCACTTCACTTAGATAGAGGAGGAGAATTTATTTCCAAAGAATTTGACTCATTTCTTGAAGAAAATGGAATTAAGAGATAACTTACTACAACATATTTGCCTTAGTAGAATGGAATTGTAGAAAGAATAAATAGATCAATAATGGAAATGGTAAGATGTATGTTAAAATAAGCACACCTTGATCATAAATTTTGGGCCGAAGCAGTACAAACAATAGTCTACATACAAAATAGACTTCCAACAAGGGTACTCAAGCATATTACACTAGAAGAAGCATGGTCAGGACAAAATCCCAACATAGAAAAGCTAAAGGTCTTCGGATGCAAAGCATACATGCATGTTCCAAAATAAAAGAGGACTAAACTAGATGACAAAACTATGACAAGAATATTTGTTGGCTATGACAATGAATCTACAGGATACAGAATACTAGATCCATCTACAAAGAAAGTCTACATCAGTAGAGATGTGGTCTTTGATGAAAAAGCCAAGATCGATGTAGATAAATCCAGTGGTGACACAGAAGTCCTCATAAATTTGTCTGAAGAAGACACAATGAGTATAGATTCAGAATTAGAATCTCAAGAACAAGATACAGAAGCATCAACAATACTACCTAGAAAAGAACCAATATGGCTCAGAGACACTCTCAGAGAATCAAATCTAGAAATAATTCCAGATCTTACTTCTACAGGACCTCAAACTCACAACATGACCATAATAAATAGAGGAATGCTAAGTAACTCAGTAGAATCGACATCAACTTCTCAAGCACTGAAAGACTCACATTGGAAAGCAGCTATGGAAACTGAATATGCATCACTCAAAAATAATAAGATATGGAATCTAGTAAATCTACCTCCAAGAAAGAAAGTAGTGGGATGCAAGTGGGTTTACAAAATCAAATACAAAGTAGATGGGACACTTGACAAATACAAAGCTCGACTAGTAGCAAAAGGATATACTCAGATAGAGGGAATTGATTATGAAGAAACATTCACACCAACAGCTCGAATGACTACTATCCGAATAGTCTGTGCGCTAGCTGCACATCAAGGGTGGAAACTTCATCAGATGGATGTGAAAAGTGCATTCCTTAATGGTGACTTAGAAGAAGAAGTCTATATGACACAACCTGAAGGCTTTGTTATTCAAGGACAAGAAAGCAAGGTATGCAAATTGAATAAATCTCTATATGGCTTGAAACAAGCTCCCAGAGCATGGAATATAAAGATCAATAATCATCTACTACATCATGATTTCAAAAGGAGTTTATCAGATCCCAATTTATATACCAAGAAAATTGGAAATGATATCTTGATCCTCATAGTATATGTTGATGACATAGTAATTATTGGAAGTTCAGAGATGTTAATAAGTGATATAAAAAAGGATCTAGAAAAGGCATTTGAAATGATAGATCTAGGATTAATGAACTACTACCTTGGTTTAGAAATTTATCAAGGAAAGGATAAAATAGTTATCACTCAATCAAAATATGCAAAAGCTCTCCTTGAAAAGTACAGAATGATAGAGTGCAAGCCTAAAGATACACCAATGGAACAAGGGATTCAATTATCCAAAAATGATAAAACACCATTGGTCTCAGCTACAATGTATCATCAGTTGATTGGAAGTCTTCTATACTTAACAAACAATCAACTAGACATAGCATTTACTATAAATTATCTTTCACGGTTCATGCAAGAACCAAGGGAAAGTCATTGGAAAGCTACAAAAAGAATATTACAATATATCAAGAAGACTACAGACTATGGATTGAATTATATGAAGGATGTCAAAGATTTTTGTCTACAGGGATATTCAGATTCAGATTATGTTGGATCTATTGATGATAGGAAATCCACCTCAGGCTATGTCTTCTATCTCGGATCAGGTCCTATATCTTGGCACAACAAGAAACAACATATAGTAGCACAATCATCAACTGAAGCAGAGTATCGAGCAGCAAGAGATACAACCTATGAAGCTCTATGGTTACAATACATATTATCTGACATGGGAATCAAACGAACTCCCACTATGATATTTTGTGATAATCAAGGAGTACTAAATCTGATCAAGAATCCAATCATACATGAAAGAACAAAACATATTGAAGCACAATGTCATTTTATCAGGGAATATTTTTAGAAGCATATCATCCTCAAGTATGTTCCTACAAAAGAGCAGTTGGTAGACGTCTTTACAAAGGCACTTGGAAAAATCAATTTTCAAACATTTAGAGATCATCTATGTGATTCAAGAGAACTTCATACCAAATAATGTAATACATGGGGGTGTTAGAATATATTACATCATTTGGCTATGTTAGATTACTTCAGGGGAAGTTATCTAGTTACTTCATGCAATGTAATAATTGCACAAGTGTCAATGTGCAAGTTGTATATGTGCAAGTTATCCCTTGTACAACTAGGTAGAGTGTTGGCTAAGGAATCCATATTCCTATATAAAGAGCCTCATATCTCTACTCGAATGTATCACTTCTATTCATTCAATAAGATGTTCTATTGCTTTGATCTCTATCTTTTGTTGTAGTTGAATGCTACTAAAGCCATCACATTGTATATTCTCTACCACTTGAGTGGACGGTATAAGTAATGAATTTATTATTTGAAACCATATGCATAAAATTTTTCAAACCTATGATCATATATACATGCTTTTTGATAAAATTATACTTCTCTTCATATCCCTTTAATGTTTGTCTAAAAAACGTAAGTGGTTCCTCATGTTGGTTTCATCATTTTGTGTTAGCAAGGATGCTATACTATAATCTCTTTTGTATGTATAAATGGTACATCCTTTGTTAAAATTTGGATTGGCCAACACTAAATATTTTACAATAACTCTTATTATTTTCTCAAAAACCTAAGTTCCTTCATTCGTTCATATAAAAGGTTATTGCATCAGTGTCATTGGTATAGAAATTCCTATCAAAATTGGGATGAATATTCTTAATATTTTTTTATGTTTGAAGAAAGACTACAACCCCCTTTTAGGCCTTGGTGGTGAAAGGCTTACAATGGCCTTGATTCTATTAGGTTCTATGGTGATACCATTCTTTGAGATAATGTGCCCTAAGAATTTTTATTGTGGAACATTGAGGATACATTTGTTTTGATTGAGGTACATTCTAAATTTTTGACATCGCTTAAATACTTTCTCTAAATGCTCTAAGTTATCTCCTTTGTTCTTAGAAAATATTATCAAATAAAACAAATAGATTAATATCACTTTATTGATTAGGTCTTAGAAGATAATGTATATAGCTCTCTATAATGATTTTTTGGAATTATACAACCCAAGAGGCATCATTTGATATGCAAAAGTTCCTTATTTCATGGTAAATTTTGTTTTTTGTTGATCCTCATCCTTCACCCATACTTGATTAAAACTAGAGAATCCATCTAATAGTGAGAATATTTCAGATCCTACCACTATTTGAAGAATTTATTCTATAGAAGGTAAATAATAGTGATAGAAGGTAGATGGTTGTGGTATTTTATGAAAGGTTTATTTAGGTCTCTAAATACAACACATAATCTAATATCACCATTCGTTTTCCTCATGGGCATTAAGTTATATACATAGGTAGTTTACTTAATTGGATATATAATATTTTATTCAATCATCTTGTAGAGCTCTTTCCACATGAGAGGTTTGATTTTTGGATTTAGCGATCTCAATTTCCACCTTACAATTTTATCTTTAGAATATAGCTCAATTGTATATTGGATAATCTCCTTGCTATATCCTTTAAGGTATAAGTCCTCTTAATATTTCAATCCATCTAGGTATGGAATGCACACTTTAGATTGGAGTCAAGATTGGATGATCTAAAATTGCTTCTAGATCAACATTTGGAGAAGGTTGAATTCTTGAAAATGCTTGAAAAATAAAGAAAAAGGTAAAAAAATAAACAATGGAAATATGGGTAGAAATAAGATTATATATGGATATAATTTAGTTAACAACAAGAATACATGCCAGATGGACATAGATTTGTTATTACAATAAAATTCCTAATAGAATTTCCCCCATTAAATCCCACAAAAGCATAATAATCATAAGAACTACAACATCTAATATTCCAAACATTTCACTAAAATGATTGAAAAAACTATTTCACCTAATAGAATTCACCCCGACTAAAAATACCAAAAATAGTAGAAGTATGACTATTACATAATTCAATACCTCAAACACCTTAAGAGCAAGAATCCAAATAGATTCAAGCCTAACAACATGTACTTCAATCCCTATTGAAATGAGGCAAACAACATTAAGCCTAAAAAAATTTACTTCTTTTAAAGCTTAAATGAGATGCTAAAAAGTGTAATGTATTACTGTAAATGTTGCATAAAATTTGATAAAAAGAATCCAAACAACCCTTTGATTTCTTTAGAATAGCTTAGAACATCAGCTTACAAAAAAAACATTGAATATATGACCCTTAAAAATGAGGAGTGCTGCTCCTTTTATAGGTTTATGCTAGGTTCAAATAAAGCTAACTACTATGTATAATTATTGGCCAAAATTGATAAAACATAATTATGTGCTAAGCTAGCACCACTCAGCCTCTTTAGTTCACTCTATATGTTATTTGTTAGGTAGTTACAATTCTTTGGATGCTTTATCATGATTCATGGAGGTGGTTATCACTTTCTACCTTTGACAAGCATTGGATGGTGTAATTGCTCATTCTTAGAGTGCAATGTATCCTTCTTGTTG
The DNA here is from genome assembly GCA_028583015.1 of Wollemia nobilis. Classification (NCBI taxonomy): domain Eukaryota; kingdom Viridiplantae; phylum Streptophyta; class Pinopsida; order Araucariales; family Araucariaceae; genus Wollemia; species Wollemia nobilis. Next base: position 4,867,395 of record JAQPPZ010001340.1, read on the forward strand.
ATATACTTGAGTCTAGGATGTTGTTATTGCATGTCTTATATTTTGGGATTCTTTATTACCTAATACTAATATTCCAAGCAACTTAGAATCTAACCTAAGTGGTCTAGGCTACCTCCTTGCTTTACTTTGCTTTTTGGACTCCTTTGTATGCTACTTGCATTGTGTCAGAGCTTTGAGAAGCTTAGGTGACATCATCCATTAAAGTGTTCTGGATCACTATCTTTCAAACTTACTACCATCTTCCTCTCAACTCTTACACTTTACTAAACATTTGGAGCACTTTTTCTAACATCAACATTAATATTTTTTGGCTTACCTTTGCCCTCCTTCTACTTAGAATCCTCAACCTGAGATGTTGCTTCTTTGGCTCATGTTTTAGGCAACTCCTTTGTGTTTGTTCATAAGGCCAAAACTAATAGCATTACTTGGTGTGCTATCCTCTAGGCCCAATGATTTTTCCAATCTTAAGCACTCTTGCTAACATATTTACTAGGAAGTTTTGGCTTGCCTTTTCTACATGTTCAATATATGAGTTAAAGCTTCCAACTTATCTTGTATAAGTGGATCTTTACTTAAAAATCCTCCCTCTAGCTCTAAATGAAAAATTACATGAATTTTTAAATTTGGTAACCCTTATTTTATTTCATACCACTTCTAGGGTGTCCTTCATATGGATCGAGAAGGCTAAACAATTTGCATAATTTTCTCAACTTGAAACACTTAGGATGCTTATGCTTCCATAGATTTTAGCTCTTTTAGCTAATGCCATTATTTTTTCTAGCCACATTAGGTCTGTTAGAAGTAGAGCATATAATAATTAAATCATAGGCATTAGCTAGGATTGATATTGCATAGGGTTTAAATAGTACAAATATAGGCTAGAAATAGCTTTAGGAATATTTATGAAATAATATCCCCTAACCACGCTAACAACTATGCACTTGAATAACAAAGCGCTAACCACTAACAACTAACGTAGTCAAAATGATTATGAGTACTAACCTACTAACCCCAAGATATTCCATAGTGAATATATTCAAGGTAAAAGTAAATGTAAGAATCTAATGGTAAAATTAACAAACCACTTTTTACCATGCGGTAAATTAAATCTACCTAGGAGAATCTACTAATTACAAAATGAGGTAATAATCATAGTTATTGTAGCATAGTAACTCTAACATCTCCTCTTATTACATTATTTGGGTAATGTATATAATTACCCCAATATAGTGAAAAAGATACTGATATGTTGGCTCTTGCTCTGGCTAGGGCTCTGTCATAGTCCTCTAGCTACTCTAAGCAAAAAGTGGGTCATTCCTCATGTTTTTTTCACATCAACAAATGTCCTTATTGTAATCTTGTCATCCAACCGGATTGCATGGGTAACTAGCTACTACAACCGCTAGGTGTACTAGAGTAGATCACTACATACGAGGTTCATTCTATTACAATATGATTTTACAAAAATTTTGATAAGGTAGCTAAGGTGTCGATCGCTCCAAAAATGCACCCTTATAAGTTTCCCCCCTTGTTGTAAAACATGTTGTAATTGAATTTCTGCAAAAAGTGTGACTAAGGTGTCGGTTGCTGCCAGAACTACACCCTTATAAGTCTTCCCCCATTTTTACAAATATTGTGTGTAGGAAAGAAATGTTTATCCCCCATTAAGTGCAAAAATATATGCCACTCATGAAGATTTTTAAGGCTTTTACAAAGATTACCTCCTAGGCAAATTTCAAAAAAATACACCAAAAAATCCCCCCTTTTTATTATAAGTACTTCAAACAAAAAGAGTTTGCTATTTTATGAAGCATAAAAAGAGGTACAATCACCCCTTTATTGCAAGTACTTCAAACAAAAACATTTGCTATTTATGAAGCCTAAAAAAGAGGGTTGGAATGGTGCTTGCCTAGGATGAAAAAATTGTTTCTTTTTACAATGTTGTTTGAGCCATGAGCACTTTGTGTGCTCTTTCTGAACCAAAATCAGAATCGAAATTAGACACTTCACTAGCAACAATACCTCTTTGTCTATTTTACCTTTGTGATGTGCCTTTTCCATTTTTGTTTTGCTTGTTTTTAAACCAACACCGATTGGTGTCATGGTTGTCCTTTTTACAATTTGTGCAAAACTTCTTTTGAGGTTGTTTTCCCTTATCTTTTGAAGATTATCCTAATGATGATCCTCCATTCTAAAAGTTTCCTTTATTATTTCCACCCTTGTTGTTGGAGTAAAGTGCATTGTTTGATACTTCATCACTTTGGAGCTAATTTGCTTCCTCGGTTTGAAGCAAATTGACTAACTCCACAAAGGTGATTGTTCTTTGAGATACATTAAGGGATGTTATTAACATATTGTAGGATTATGGAAGATCCCTCAATATTAATGAATTCAATATAGTATCTTATACTTTTGCTCCTAAAGAATTCATCTTTAACTTTAGTTCTGCAACTCTGTAGAGGAATAGTTCTACTATTTCTCCTGACTTCATATGGAGTGTATGAAGTAAATTTTGAAGGTGTAGAATAGTCGATTGATTATTGCCTTAAAAAATATTACTTAATGTATCCCATGCATCTTTACCAATTTTGGCTTCACTTATGTGAGGCTGGATTTCATCAGTAGTAGCTAGGAGAATCGTCATGAGAAGACAATTATTCTTTTGTTTCATGAAATCTGATCTGCTCCTGTTGATGTGGGTATTTTATTAGTGTCATATGCTAAATCCCACATTTTCTCTACAGTAAGTATAGCTTTCATCTTGGTTTTCATTGCTAAATAGTTATAACCTTTAAGCAATTGTGTATCATTTAGGTATTTTTTGATAGTTGCCATGATGAAGGTTCTATAAATTGCACCAAGATGATCTTTCTTTTACTCTTATTTGTTATTTAATAGCACCTGCCTAAAAAATCGTTGAAGAAGGATTATCAGTTTAAGGATATTTAAGCCAAAAAAATAAGAAATGAAAGAGAATTCACTCAAAAATATATTTAATGGCACCTGCCTGAAAATCCTCCTAAATAGGGATAATCAATTTGAGGAAAATGAGCCAAAAAAATAAGAGTGAATTTTAGGGTTTTTTGGAGAGAATATCAGTTTAAAAAATGGCTTATACTTGTTCTTTGAATTACACAAATTATTATGAAATTTTGGGGTTTTGAGTGCTCTTGATTTTGATGACTTATAATTGCAAAGAACAAGAAATTAAATGCAATAATCAATCAAAGAGTGCCCACAAAATTTTTATCACTTAGGTGTCAAATGCAACCGAAAATGCACCTAATTTTCCAATTTGTAATAAAGGTGTCGATTAATATTGAAAATGCACCTTATTACCAACTTTTGCAACAAAATTTTGTTTTGTGTTGTGCAAAAATTTGATATTCAAAGTCTCCTCTTGTTTTTCAATTTTGCAAAGAAAATGGCATAAAACAATTGCCTTTCCTTTTTGTGTGGAAAAACAAACAATTTTGATTTTTAAGTGCTCCTCACTTTGTGTTACAATTTTGCAAATAAATACAATTTCTTGTCTTCCCCCCTTTGATTTCCAAAATTAACAAAGTAGAACTCCTTTCAAGTTAAGTCGACACACGACCCACGTTTGAAAGGTTTTCCAAAACCAATCGACACACAACTTGGTTTTAGTGGACCCAAGGTCTATTCTTCAATCTCTTCTCACTACGAGCTTGTGAGCAGTGGTTCAGCGGTTTGCAAAAAATAAAATGTGCATTTTTTTGTGTTATATCCCTCCTTGGAGAAAACAAATGCACAAATTTGGACTTTGTTTTTGCAAAAATTATGTCTCAATTTGTTTGTTAGCAAAAAATGTGCAAGTATGTTTGTCTTATATCCCTACTTTTGAGAAAACAAAAATGCATTATTTTTTTTTTTGTTTTTTTTTTTTTATTTTGCAAAAAATTGAAGCTCCTTCTTTTGATTTGTTGAATTTGGTTTTGATTGAAAAAATAAAAAATAAAAATAAAAATACAGTTTTAATAAAAAAAATTAATTAATAATAAAATCAATTTGCTAGAAAATCAATTAGATTATCAAAAATTGATTAAATTTTTTTATTTATTAGCAAATAATATATTAAATTATTAAAAAAAATTAAAAAAACTTTATATAAATGCATTTTTTTTTTATACCTTATTGTCGTTTTGTGCTTTGTAAAAATATGGTTTTGTAGGGTATGGGGTTCGATATCTGGACCTCGTGATCAACATTGTTTTAGCTTGGCCTGGGTCACCGTTCAGGCTAGGTGATCGCTTGAGAATGGAAGTGCAAGAGATGTGCTTTATTCCATTTTGGTTTTGTTTAATTAAAAAAAATAAGATGTTTTATCCCACATGGACGATGTTGTGCATGTTTCACCACCTTAAAAGGTGAAACCTGCCCATTGTAGTTTTATTTCTTGTGGGTAATCAGAGGACTCGAAGACCTTTTTTGTTGTCTACTCTGAAGGAATAAATGGTTGCCACATGTACATAGGAGTTTGCCATGTCACGCCATGTGGGTTTGCCACATCATGTCATGCGATTTTACCACAACACTAGCCTAACATGTTAAATAATAGTAACACATCACTTGTCACACCATCACATCAGCTCAAAATGCCATGTCAATCATCGCCAGGCTAGCTACCATGTTACTCGCTAGGTGACCATCAGGAATTGCACTTGCCACATCAGACTTACCTCAAATATCATGCCAGGTTGGTTGTGCTAGATGATTGCGTTAGTAGATTCTGAGGTCCTTGTTGTTAGCGGTGGTAGTTTCATGATCTGCACCTAGGTTATATATGCTATAGATGCCCTTGATTTATCGGATGTTAGACCTCAGTGTCAGATTTATGTCAGTGATTCTAGTTGCAGGGCCATCGAAGGGTGATAGTATCATGTGTTCCTTGATGGGTGTTGTGGAGGCCACCTGTCATTGTCATTCAGGCAAGGCTGTCAGTGCACAATGTGACGTCAAACCTACCCCTATTTGGGCAGTGTTTGGATGTGTCTTTGGTAGTTGCAACAGTGCAGTCATATCTGCAAGGGTTACTGAATGTCAGTCAAGCATAGTAGTTCATGGACCTCATAGGGTGATCAAGCTACCAAAAAAACATGTGATCGTGTCTTGAAGTGTGCACCAAATGAAGTTGATCATGCCAAACTAGAGGATGTGTAGGCTGAACCAAGGAATAGTGCAACAAAATTCTACCTCAAAAATCATGCTAACACCAGTGTGCAGGAGGGGGTCCTGTCTCAAGATTTGAGCCCCTTTGTACAAACATATCACCACTCCCATCGCCTTACCCACTTCAATCACTCTAATATCAATGTTAGAAGCAGAGCATATAATAATTAAATCATAGGCATTAGCTAGGATTGATATTTCATAGGGCTTAAATAGTATAAATATAGGCTAGAAATAACTTTAGTAATATTTAGAAAATAATATCCCCTAACCATGCTAACAACTACATGCTTGACTAACAACGTGCTAACCACTAACAACTAACATAGTCAAAATAATTATGACTACTAACCTACTAACCCCAAGATATTCCATAGTGAATATCTTCAAGGTAAAAGTAAATGTAAGAATCTAATGGTAAAAGTAACAAACTAAATTTTACCATGTGGTAAATTAAATCTACCTAGGAGAATCTACTAATTACAAAATGAGGTAATAATCATAGTTACTATAGCATAGTAACTCTAACAAGGTCCCATATTCCTCCTCAATAATTTTTAGATTCCATTTCTTAGGGTCCTCTATTAATTTTTCCTTAATAATTACACTAAGACATAGTGAATCCAATCATAGATGAGGAACAATCCAATTCCTAATTCCACCCACCTAGATAATGGGTGAATTCACAACCACTATATATGTTTAAGTATTTTTAAGGTGGATCCCTTTTAGCTATTACTAAAATATATTCAAGACTCTTACCAATAGTATAATTTGGCTTAGTTGTCATAAAAAAGGTTGTATGTAATTATCTCTTTGGGTTGGTGAATCAACATAGCCTTGTGGCACAAGGAGATTTGAATTTACTAGCAACTTTCTTCATAGGTCTTATCTTGTCAGTATATTTGCCATCTTTGTAGCATTAGCTACTTGAAATATTTTTGAAGCACTAGGCTCCCTTATCTTGTTGAACTCTTGGGTAGAAATTTAGCTCAAAATTCCTATCTCCAACAAGATCTATCTAGTGTAGTGATATTTCATTATAGGTCTAATCCATCACCTCTTTATATTTATGGAATTTATGAATAAGATACTCTTTATCTACTTGAGTATCAACTTTACCTATCTTTAACACCTTCACAGAGCTACTTCTACTTCTTGGTATTCCTCTTTATCAAATATGATTTCCTTTTTTTCTTTGAACTTATCATCTAGGCTAAGCAGAGATTCTAGGGTGATTAATACCATTGGTAACTTATTAGATTTCAACTGAATAACTAGATCTCTATATGTTTATTCAATAATTGGGGCCATTTGTTTAACATTTCCTTTGCTTTCTAGAGGAATATAATTATATGCTCATCTCTTTCAAAAACTTACCAATTCATTTTATTATCAGGAATCATTAGCCTAATTATCATCTTTACTAATTAACAATTATGAAGAAAATCATTGATTGGATTTATCATCCAATTACTGCCAGTTGATCAACCTCTAAATTTTGATCTCTTGGAACAACTTTGATATTAATAGCATCAAAAAATTTAATTAGGTCCCGAATCATGTACCTATAAAACTTCATCAACCTATTTCTTGCTAGGCATTGACATCTCATTTGCTTTATTATTAGTTTAGTGTCACCGCACACATGAAGTAGTTTAATACCTATTATTTCTACCATATGAAGTCCTTGTGCTAGGGATTTACCCTTAGCTACATTATTTAAACATGTAAACTATAGCCTATATTCTTATAGTGACTTTGATCCTTCTGGTGAAATTAGGCACTAGCCCCTATCTTACTTCTATCACCATCAAAGTACATTTTCCTGAGCCCAATAGTCTGCTTAATTTTTTTTAGATCTCTAAAATAGGTAGGCCTTCTTCTTGGATCAAATATGTCCCTATGCCATTTTTATTACATACTTCATAAGACTCTAAATTATGCATGTCAAAGACCCATTGATTTATCTAATTATTTGGGATGGTAGAACAAAACTTTATATCAAATATCACTTCTTTAGGTTGACTTTTCTCAGGGATATCGAACTACTCAGTACCTAGTTTTATTGGAGGGATTTTATCTATGTGATGGATGTGAAGATATTCTAATAGAATTTACATCTTAGAAACACTTTGGTAACTTAAAAAAATATGCATCCAGTCCAAGGACAAAAACCTTCCTACTTTAGCAATAAAATCTCTTGATAAACAAATTTCAAGAGTTACCAATATCTCAATTACTACTAAGTCTTGGTTAACAATTCAACTTGGGTAGGCTTTCAACATTAGAGGAATATTTTTAATTATTCTAAGAGCCTCGACATCCCATACAACTAAATTATACCTTGGCTCATTGGTTAAAAATTTAGTTCTAATGCATTGGCCATCCCTTTTGGTATGATAGTAGTACTTGCTTTGGAATCCACTAAATAATTATGAATCAATTTATCATCGAATATAAGGATCAAATAGAATGGTGTTGGATTTGCCTTAGCTTCTTGTAGTGCAAGTATTTGCATGACATGAAGTGATTACTAATCATTAGATGTTTTTTTCTCCTTCAATGCCACTTGTAAATGTTTCATTTGCCATTTCATAGTAATCACTTCCTAGAGTGGCACAACTATAGTGGATATTTTCAGGTGTTCTACTATCTCAAATAACTTGAGGTAATTTATATTTTAGATAGTATGCATGTTCATTGGGGATAAGTTCTTATTTATGTAATTGTCTCCTTATTTTCCCCCAATGTTTTTTTTTTGTTGGACTTAGTTATATAATATGTTTATGCTTAAGGTCTCACTCTTTTTTCTTCACTAGATATAGCATATGCTTCCTCTTCATCCCAAGTTGCTAAGGTTTATTTAGGAAAATCAACCCTTATGTTTGCAAAATAATTTTGGGCCATAATTTGATAAGCAAACAACTATGGATAGGAGGGTTGATTTTGGTTTATTGATGGCAAAGCCGGGATTCACACAGACAATCTCACAGTAAATTCACAAAAATTTTCATTAATTCATTCAATACCAAAATACAGTAGTAACTTTCCCCCGGCACAACACTTCTTCCCCAATCCCGAACTTCACCATCCTCCCCAAAGATATCCCCCCCGAGTTTTTAACGAGGCCTCGATCCTCCAGGCATTCAATGCCTCCACCTAATAAAAATTTCAAATTCAAATTTCCCCCTTCCTGTGTTTTTGAAATTCCAATATTAAATGTCGATCTGCCCAATCTATCAAGATACCGGCATTGATGGCCTCTCTGCATCGGCCGCATCATTCTGACCGTCCTTTGTACTGTTGTCCCTTCCATTAAACCATCACCTGTAAATGCTTCGATGCCAGTAAAGCCAAGACGGAAAGAGCGCGGTCGACACCTTCCTTAACAGCTTAAGAGACCCCCAAATTAACTTGCATACACGTGGTCGGCTGCGTGTACATCCATCCAATCTTTCTCCTTGTCGCAACATACTCGACCCACGTGTCCTTCACAACTGCCACGTGTTCGGTTTGGTCTAGCCCGGCCGTTCGCTAATCACCCCTGGTCTCGTTCTCTATCTCCCTTTAACTTTCACCACTATCGGAATACCGGCCACGTGTCGGCCTTTAACTGGCCGCGATATCGCGACAGGTCGCGATATCGCGACGTCGCGATATCATGACCCGTCGTGATATCGCGACGTCGTGATATCGCGACGTTTGAAGACCCTCGCTCTTTCTTTTCATTACCGTCGTGATATCGCGACGTCGCGATATCGCGACGTTTGAAGACTTCTCGCCTCCTCCTTTCATTATCGTCGCGATATCGCGACGTCGCGATATCGCGACAAAACTTCACCAAAGTTGCAACGCTGCGTTGGGGTCGCGATTTCGCGACATGTCACGATTTCGTGACCCCTCCCTTCCTTGCCTCTCAAAACCTTCCAAACCAAAACTTGCTTCACAAACCTTTCACAGTACTTGAAAATAATAGATCTAAGTGCAAAGAACTTAGAAAGGAAACTAAAAATATTTGGAAGATGCAAGATTGCCCTCTGTCCCCGGATGCTCCTGCATCAGACACCCGGGGTAGATTTGAAGTGATCCTCACTTCTATTTTGTTGGGGGAAGACCCAAGCGGTCAACCTCCGTCTTCGATACCCAAGTCGCATCTTCCACTGGCCTGCCCCTCCACTTGATCAAATACTCAGCATACTGTTTGTTTCTGGTGCTTCTGCCTTCACGGGTATCTAATATCTTCTCGGCCTCATCTGTGCTTGGTGTAGAGGTTGGAAATTGCCGTGGTTCTGGATCTTGCATCTCTGTACTTCCTCCCTCATGATATTCTACTAGATCTGAAATATTAAAAATAGGTGAAATATCAAGCCAACTCGGCAATTCCACTTCATACGCATTTCCCGACTCCCGCTTTCCCAGTATTTTGCAGGGTCCAAACTTTTTCATCTTCAATTTATTGTAAGTCTTGGCGGGAAATCTCTCTTTCTGAGATGCACCATAACCTCATCTCCAATCTTGAACTCCTTGAACCGCCGCTTACGGTCGGCCCTTGTCTTGTATTGATTTGTTCATTTTTGTAATTTGTCTTCTTACCTCCTCATGCGGACTTTTCATATGCTCTGCAAATTCTTCCTCCTCGGCACTACATTTTTCTCTTCTGTCCAACTTTCTTAGTTCGGACACATTCCTCGGGATTGTTTCCATATACTATCCGAAACAGAGATTTACTTGTGCTTTTGTTAACTAAATTGTTATATGCAAACTTTGCCTGTGGTAAGACCAAATCCAATCCCTTGGGTTGATCCACTATCAAACATCATAGTAAATTGCCCGAGGCTCCTATTGACCACCTTCGTTTGCCCATCCGTACGTGGATGGTATGCTTGAACTGAATTTCAGGTCTGTCTTCAATTTCTTCCACAGAGTTCTCCAGAAGTACCCAACGAACTTTGTATCTCTGTCTGAAACTATACTTCTTGGTAGACCGTGAAGTCGGACCACTTCCTTGAAGAACAACCCAGCAATGTGGACTGCATCACTTGTCTTTTGGCAGGGAATGAAATGTGCCATTTTGGAGAACCGATCAACCACCACAAATACTGAGTCATTTCCCCTCTGTGTTCTCGGCAATCCAAGAATAAAATCCATACTTATGTCCTCCCATGGTCTCTCAGGCACTGGTAATGGCTGGTACAGCCCTGTATTTTGTCTTACACCCTTTGCCATCTGGCATATTCTGCAACCTTGCACAAACTTCCGCACATCTTGCTGAAGTTGTGGCCAGTAGTAATTTTCCTCAACCAAGGCAATGGTCTTGTCCCGACCAAAATGCCCGACCAACCCTCCACTTGTGCTTTTCTTTGATTAAATTCTCCCTCATGGAACTTCGGGAATGCACAACTTACTACCTTTGAACAGCATTCCGTCCTGGATTAAGAAATCCAACCATTTTGTTCTATCCATAGTAATAGGTATCGAGCAAGCCTTCCGGGCTTACGCAAAATCCGGATCTACGGAGTACGAGACCTTTCGGTTCTTCAAATCCCACTACTTCTCTGTCAATCTAGTCGGTGAGCACATGCACGCTTAAGGCATCTGCAACTCTGTTTGACTTCCCACTTACGTGTTTCAGCACAAAGGTATAACTTTGGAGGAACTCCACCCATTTCATGTGCCTTTGGTTCAGTTTTGTCTGACTGTTAATGTATTGCAAAGCATGATGGTCAGTAAATAGTACAAACTCCTTTGGTAATAAATAATGTCTCCACTTCTTCAGGGCCTGAACTATAGCATAAAATTCTTGATCATAGACTGAATACTTTTTCCGAGCATCATTCAATTTCTCACTGAAATAAGCAACTAGCTTGCCTCCTTGACTCAGTACAGCCCCTATTGCATTGCCACTGGCATCACAGTCCACCTGAAATACCTTGTTGAAGTCTGGAAGTGCCAAAACAGGCCGTTCGGTAACTTTTCTCTTTAATGTATCAAAGCTCCTTTCAGCCCCTGATGTCCATTTGAACTCCTTTTTATCTCCCCTCATTGTCTCTGGTGCGCAAATCAAAAATTTTTTTAATTTTTTTTTTAAATAAAAAAAAAAAAAAAAAAAGACATTTTGTTGTGCTCCTTGGAGTAGGCCATTCAATGATGGCTCTCACCTTTCGGAGTCCATCTTCAGGCCTTCTGCTGAGATTACAAACCCCAAGTATACCAATTCCTTCTTGACAAAATTACACTTTTTCAAATTTATTAATAACTGTTCTTCTTGCAGCTTTTCAAAGACCCTCCTGATATGCATCAGGTGTTCCTCCAGGGTCCTGTTGAATATCAATATATCATCTAAATAAACAATAACAAACTTTCCCAGAAATTCTTTCAGTACTTCATTCATCAGCCGCATGAAGGTACTTGGTGCATTGGACAGTCCAAAGGGCATGACCAACCACTCAAACAGGCCTTCTCTTGTTTTGAAGGTTGTCTTCCATTCATCTCCCTCTCGGATACGGATTTGATGATAGCCACTTTTCAGGTCAATCTTTGTGAAGTACTCAGCTCCACTTAAACAGTCCATGATATCATCCATTCTTGGTAACGGGAATCTGTACTTAATAGTAATTTTGTTGATGGCCCGTGAATCTGTACACATCCTCCATTCCCCATCCTTCTTTGGCGCCAGCACTGCAGGGACTGCGCATGGGCTCAAGCTTTCCCGAATTAATCCCTTTTCTAATAATTCTTGGACCTGTCTATTTAATTCCTCAGTCTCTACAGGTGTCATCCTGTGTGCAGCTTTATTTGGCAGGCTTGATCCTGGTATTAAATCTATATGATGGCTAATTTTTCTCACAGGGGGTAAGCCCTCGGGCACATTGTCAGACACAATGTCTGGAAATTTCTCCAGCAGATTTAGAATTTCTGCTGGGGTATCCTGGCATTCCTTCCCCCTAACTCTAGGGATTATTGCATAACATAAATGTTCACGCTTTAACCCGTTCAGAAACTCTCTCCCCTCAACTAAACAGACTACGGAAATATGACATACCTTTTCATCTGCATCCTTCAAGGGCTTTAGTTTATGGCGTACACCATTCTTTGTCAATGAGTAGGTGTTGGCTCGGCCATCATGTCTTGCACTTCGGTCAAAGCTGCCGGGGTCTCCCCGGCAACATGTGGCAAGCATCCATGGGCAAGATGTCACACGAGGACCTCATCACAATAATTTCCAATGTTAAATTTAATAGAACACTGCTCATTGACCAAAGCTCTATGGTCCTTTTGCAACCATGCGACCCGGTATGGGTGTGGGTGCTTCTTCCTTTCTAGCTGTAACTTGGTAACCATTTCCTCAGAAACCAGGTTATCCGTGCTACCATTATCAATAATGATATTGCAAACCTTGCCCGCACATTTACATCTAGTGCGGAATAAGCTTTTCCTCTAGTCTGTGTCCTTCTCCTCGTTCAATAGGACTCTTCTTACAATCATTGTTTCTCCCCTCTCTGCTTCTTCGGAATGCTCGGATTCAGCATCCTCCTCCACCACAGCAGCTCTGGCTGGACCCTCAGGCCTCTTGTTTGTTCTTTCTCGATGTTGTGGACATTCAAATGCCCGGTGTCCTTCTTCACCATAGTGGAAACACGTTCCACGAAATACTCCTCTTCCAAATCCTCGTCCAGATCCACCCCGTCCTCTTGGGTAGCTGTTCTGATCTCGAGGCTGATAAACATCTTCTTCCTTTTGGTCCTGGTTACTACTGGCTTCACCAGTCTTCTTCGGATCCTTGTACTTTTCCCCACTGGTTCTCCCACCAGTCCTTCCACCTCGGCCTCTTCCTCTTTGCTTGCCTTCAAACCGTCTGTTCAACTTTTCTTCTACCTTCAAGGCAAATTGGTAAGCATCCTCAATGGTGTTCAATCGAACCAGGCTCAGTTCTTCCTGGATACCAAGCCTCAACCCATTAATGTAACGGGCTACCTTCTCTTTGTTTGCCTCTAAATGCCCTGTTCTAATAGAAATTTTGTAAAACTCTTCAGTGTACTCTTGGACAGTTTTGTTTGTCTGTCTCAAGCTCTGCATTTTTCTTAGCAGATCCAACTCGTAATCTGCCGGGATGAACTATCTTTTAAGCTTCTCCACCATTCTATCCCATCTCGTTATTCTCTCCTTCCCTCTCCTGTTCCTCTCCAACTGGATTCCTTTCCACCAAATGTTGGCATGGCCCTTCAACTTCGTCTTAGCAAATCTAACTCGGTTAGGGTCTTCAACTTCCTCATACTCAAAATATTCCTCCAAATCATTTATCCAGTCAATCACTTCTTATGGATTTAGGTTTCCCGAGTATGTAGAAACCTCCATTTTAGGCTGCTTTCCAATCTGAGAGATGGCCTTATACAACCGGGCCTGAGCTGGATCCACAGCTTCTGCTTCTTCCTCAGACTGTTCTTCCTCTTCAACTTCATCTTCACTTTCCTCTTCCCCTCCGGGTTCGCGCCTTCTGCGTAACTCTGCTTGCAAGGCTTGAACTTGCCTTTGCAAGGCCCGAAAGTCTTCGACCGGCACCACACCTCCTCCTCCGCCTCGGTTCCTTCGTGGAGGCATTATATATATATATATATATATATATATATATATATATATATATATATATATATATTTTTTTTTTAAATCTTCCCACAGATCCTGGTGTAACTGCCTCTTTCTCCGGTGATCTGTTACACGCTCAGGAGCTCCCGCTCTGATACCACTTGATGGCAAAGCCGGGATTCACACAGACAATCTCACAGTAAATTCACAGAAATTTTCATTAATTCATTCAATACCAAAATACAGTAGTAACTTTCCCCCGGCACAACACTTCTTCCCCCAATCCCGAACTTCACCATCCTCCCCAAAGATATCCCCCCCGAGTTTTTAACGAGGCCTCGATCCTCCAGGCATTCAATGCCTCCACCTAATAAAAATTTCAAATTCAAATTTCCCCCTTCCTGTGTTTTTGAAATTCCAATATTAAATGTCGATCTGCCCAATCTATCAAGATACCGGCATTGATGGCCTCTCTGCATCGGCCGCATCATTATGACCGTCCTTTGCACTGTTGTCCCTTCCATTAAACCATCACCTGTAAATGCTTCGATGCCAGTAAAGCCAAGACGGAAAGAGCGCGGTCGACACCTTCCTTAACAGCTTAAGAGACCCCCAAATTAACTTGCATACACGTGGTCGGCTGCGTGTACATCCATCCAATCTTTCTCCTTGTCGCAACATACTCGACCCACGTGTCCTTCACAACTGCCACGTGTTCGGTTTGGTCTAGCCCGACCGTTCGCTAATCACCCCTGGTCTCGTTCTCTATCTCTCTTTAACTTTCACCACTATCGGAATACCGGCCACGTGTCGGCCTTTAACTGGCCGCGATATCGCGACAGGTCGCGATATCGCGACCCGTCGTGATATCGCGACGTCGCGATATCGCGACGTTTGAAGACCCTCGCTCTTTCTTTTCATTACCGTCGCGATATCGCGACGTCGCGATATCGCGACGTTTGAAGACTTCTCGCCTCCTCCTTTCATTACTGTCGCGATATCGCGACGTCGCGATATCGCGACAAAACTTCACCAAAGTTGCAACGCTGCGTTGGGGTCGCGATTTCGTGACATGTCACGAAATCGCGACATGTCGCGATTTCGCGACCCCTCCCTTCCTTGCCTCTCAAAACCTTCCAAACCAAAACTTGCTTCACAAACCTTTCACAGTACTTGAAAATAATAGATCTAAGTGCAAAGAACTTAGAAAGGAAACTAAAAATATTTGGAAGATGCAAGATTGCCCTTCTGTCCCCGGATGCTCCTGCATCATTTATTTTAGTGCAAGTGTTGATAGTATAAGAATTATGCAAATGAAAAGATTCTAAATTTTCTAGATAGTAATTTTGTATGGGATCCAATAATTTGACATTATTTATAAAATACTTTTGAGGTGAGGTTTATATAGGTTCATTTGACTAATTTTAAGTTTATGGATGTGTAGAGAGGGAAAAATGCCTTGTTGTGTATGATTCTAGATTGGATCCTCTAGGAATTGAGGTGTTCATGAGGGCGTGTTATATATCTACACTCAGGGACACAGAAAAGGGTTCACTAGGAATGGTTTTAGAACTCACTCCAACTCTAGGGTGGAAATATTTAATGCGTAATTTAAAAAAATACCTATGTTTGGCCTTTCTAAACTAAACTATGGAAATGAAATAATAATGTAAAACACACTAGATGCAATAAGACAATGACTAACCCTAATATAATTTTTAGATTCAATGATGTCTAAACCTAGGTTGCAAAAAATAAAATATTTTCTTTGAACAAGGGACCAAGGGAATGCACAAAAAAGACTAAAATCTAGGTGCAAAACTATATGCTTTTTTATTTTAAATGCCTAGAAAGAAATAAAATATTTTTCCTTTTTATTTATAACCTAGGTTTTGAACAAAAATAACAAAAGAAAACAACACACAACCTAAAAAAATTTTGTAGGGCATTTAGCTAATCTGATGTTTGATCCAGAAGCTTCACAAAAACATTAGAAAATATGGTCATCATTTGGGAGCCTACTTAGGCCACTATAAGATTGAGCTTAGAGGCATAGCATTCAAGCCCTCTAGATTATTTTGGTTTACCATTCATAATAAAAATGAGCTTTGAACTTTGGAATAAACACATCAAAATATGATAGCATGGAACAATAAATAAAATGCAAACATAATGAACACAATGAAATGAACAAGAATGCAACTTTAAAACCTAGGGTTTTGGGAACAAATGATTTCCCCCAAGCTAATGTGATATGAAATACAAGTAAAAAAAAATTATGGAAACCTAAATAGAACAAAAATAGAGATGAAATAATTCACAACAGGCACACAAGTCAAAAACCTAGGATTTTATGATGAATAATCATTCGAAAGTCTACCTGGACCAAATTCACATCATGTAAATTATCGAGTGTAGATTTGGTAATAGATAAGAAGTGGATGTAGAATGCTCAACAGGTGAAATAAAAGCTTTTATAAAATCCATTTTCTATAGTAGGTAAGACACAAATTCACACAAATTTTAAACCCTAAAATAGAGACTAAAATGTGATAAAACACATAATGAAGAAAGTAAATGTACAAAAGAATACAAAGGAATAACCTTGTGATCTTATGGAAGAAGCAAGAGCAAATGTGTAAGACCTCTCCTCCCTCAAGAATACAAGTTATCATAAAGGCTTTCTCCACTTATAAATCACAGGAACACACCAAAAATAGAACACAAAAGTACCAAGAGCACTAGAAGATAACACAATATTGCTAACTAGATTACTTAAGAATTATTTGGATAGTTGAGAGTAACTGGGTATGAAAATGGGGATCCAATCCCTTTATTTATAGAGGGTTTGGAGGGCTAAAATACAAGGAAATAAAATTTAACCTTGATTAATCTTATGCCCCAAAAGGGTCTTAAAATCTAGTTCTTTCACAAAAAAATCCTAAATCTGTCAAATCCATGCCCCATAACTTACTGGGTGTGAATTCGGTCAAGGTTAAAAAAAGCAAGGAAAAACACAAGAAAATGGAGTCAAAATTGCTCCTAGTAAGTTTGAGAGCCTCCCAAAGGAACTTAAAAAAAAATTACTCATTTGGGTGGGTCAATTTTTTGTGTCTATATTTTTCTCCCTCTTTTATGCATTTATGGCATAATAAATGCGTTAAAGAAAGATGAATACACCCATGGGCAAAAAATATGGTAAACACAAAGAAAAAGTGGTGGTGTAAAAATGGTGTAATTTCAAACATTTTGATCATTTTACATGTAAATCAAGGTATTAGGGACATTAATGCCTCTTAGGATAGGATGCCCCACCAATTTTTGGAACTAAGCAAACTCAAATAAAAGAGAGTACCAAATGATGAAAAACATGTAAAAATGAGAGAGAGAGAGAGAGAGAGAGAGAGAGAGAGAGAGAGAGAGAGAGAGAGAGAGAGAGAGAGAGAGAGAGAGAGAGAGAGAGAGAGAGAGAGAGAGAGAGAGAGAGATAACCCTATTTCATTTTCACTCTGCACGAAGACAAAAAAGAACTCTAGATAAAATGATAGAATGCCACTTCCTACATATTGAGCAATAGTTTCAAGGGGTGAGGTCAACGTAGTAGTAGATTGGACATGGGTAAGAACCAAAATCCCAACTAGCATATAGATTTTAGTTAGGATTTTAACATTTTTTATTAATTTTTTATGTTTTTAATTAGAATCCACCGTGTGGACCTGTGTGTGGATTCAACAGTCACATGTAGATCTAGCCAACCCTAGAAGTGATCAAATGTGTTCCCTGTATCATATAGGGCAAAAATTCATGAATATCTACCCTAGAGGATACATGTCATAGATTCAAAAAAGAAAAAATAAAAGAAGAGAAGAAGAAATTAGGTGCTCTTAGTGTAGAATTTGTATTAACATGCTTATGTTGGTATTTTTATGATTATATGATGAAATTAACTTTTTATTTTTTTGTTTTTTGTTTTTATTGCATCATCATGCCCATGAGATTAGAGAATGGTGTTCAAGTACCCTCAAGGAGGAACTACAGGGGATCACACAAATAGAGAGACACATACTAGGGATAGTGGAGCTTCTACACTTGGTAGAAATACCCTAGGTGGAGGTTGATAGAGCACTATTGATAGCATTGACAGAGTGGTGGTACCTAGAATTATCCATATTTTAGTTATTTATGGGAGATATGAATATCACATTGGAGGACATGTGATGCATCTTGAATATCCCCATCATGGGAGGACTATTTATAGGGCATAGGTGCCATAGGTAGTAGTGGATATATTGATGGGTGACCTATCACATGATATCTGCAAGAGTAGATTCCACGTAAAATATATGCCACATCAACATGGGATTGGGATACTAATGAATATTCTCTATGGAGTGGTGGTAGGATTTATAGTGTACCATATAGGATGGAAACACCTACCATGGGTACTTGTATTAGTGATAGAGATGTGAGACTAGTAGGTGTGGTTTGCATTAGGGCCATATGTGCTAGCCTGTTTGCATAGGATATTGTACAACATCATGTACCAAAAACATACATGATTGGTATATCCAAAATTTCTCTAGGTGTGGTGCTAGAAGAACATAGCCATCAAGAGGCTATAGGTACTGCAAAGGCCACTGATCGACCTATAGTGGCCAGTAGGATACAGGTGGTCCTAAGACCTTGAGCGTACATAGAGGTCATACTTAGGTATTTTGCCACTGGGGAGATGGTTCATAAATGATATATGAGACCATAAAATCATATAGAATCCATATAGAATACACCCTAGGTGGTATGAGGATGTAGAAGAGCTAGCTCAAGTTAGGAGGGTCTGATGGGTCACCACAAAGAAGAGCAAGCTAGAGCTCTATTGGTTTGATTGAGTACAATGGAATTTTGAGATTCTCTAGGAGATACTAGACCTAGGGGTTCAATAGTACATGAGGGTGAGGAAAGACCCATTAGGAGTTAGAGGGGACCCTTATGTGACTAGGTTCATGGAAGAGGATCTAGACCATCCTCTATACATTGATCCTAGAGTGGATGATGTCGGGTTCACCAAAGTGTATAGGGGAAAACTACCCTACCGCATACAATTCTTGACTAGATCTTTCGAGATCTGAGGTGATTGTGGGGGTGTGATATATCTCTACACTTGGAGACACAAAAAAGGGTTCATGGGTAACAATTTTAGGATTCACTCCAAGTTTGAGGTGGAAATGTTTAATGTGTGATTTAAACAAACACCTATGTTTGGCCTTTCTAAACTAAATTATGAAAATGAAAGAACAATGTAAAACACATGAGATGTAAGAAGACAATGACTAACCGTAATATAAATTTTATATTCAATGATGTCTAACTCTAGGTTGCAAGAAATGAAATATTTTCTTTGAGCAAGGAACAAAGGGAATGCACAAATAAGACTAAACCCTAGATGCAAAACTATATACCCTTTTATTTTAAATGCCTAGAAAGCAATCAAATATTTTTCCTTTTTATTTATAACCTAGGTTTTGAACAAAAATAACAAAAGAAAATAACACACAACCTAAAATTTTTACTTAGGTAACTTATTTGATCTAGTGTTTTATCCAAGCTTTGTCTTGCATCCAGAATATCCCACATCTTCAAATCTGCAAAATAGCTTAACAAAAATCTAGAAAATGTGGTCAGTGTTAGGGGGCCTACTTAGGCCATTGTAATAATTTAGGTTTTATTTCTACCACAAAAAGGGACTCAAAATGGGAGCTCTTGCCTTCATGTGAATGGACACTACTTTTTTCGAAAGCAGGTCCATATTATCACTTCAACATGCAATTCCTAGGCCCCGATCTAAAGCTCATGTATGGTGACATGCCAAGAATCCCCAAGCAAATGCATAAAAATTTGAGGCACCCCCATATAGAGGAAGGATATTGGTTTGTTTTGACATAAGGAGTGGTCATCAGGCTCTACGACTTCACAAAGAAGCCCTTCTTGTTGTCTTACTATGTTACTAAGTGACTTTTCACCCACATAAGGTAAACAAAATTCATCAACAACAAGTTTGGTATAGGAAATCAGAGGACACATACTTGCCTCATGCCCTTCCAATATGAGGGAGTAATAGTATCGAAGAATGGAGACCATGAGCGAATTGCTCAAGTTTTAAGAGCCCTAAAATTAGTCAAACTGCCATAGAGATGGAAATATGATCCTAAAAACAAGTTTTCTCATAGATAAGCCACCCTCAATAAGGCTCCTTTCAAGCGATTCCATACCTCCAATAGATAAATCAAAAAACAAGGTATAAATAATAGCGAGGATCAGCCACTAGATTGGCATGTCAAAAAAATATAGCCACTACCCCTGTGGCATGATTTTTATGAGCACTTGCAGATTGGATCCCAGGTTAAAAATCAGACCATAGGCTTGAGGACTAAACCATAAATAGAATCAAGAAAAATAGAGAAGACTGAAATCATGCTAAAATATTAGCATGGTGGCAAATGAGGTGCCACATTCAAACATTCACCAGGTATGGGTTGAAGATGGACATAAAATTCTCTATAAGGTATGATGAAAATCATGATAACTGGTTTGAAACCCTAGCAGATAAAGTTCCCCTAGGAATCAATGGCATTCCCATCAAAAAAATTGAAGGTAGTAACAAAAAGGAAAAGAGGAAAGAAGTCACTTCTCCACAAACAGAGGTCCTAAGAAGGAATCATTGAGATTTTATTCCTCCTTCTAGATCAGTTACAGAGTCTTATGATAGTGCTCAGCTTAAGCATAGGAGAAGGGCAATAGAATCAAAGAAAATAAAAGCAGAGTTGGAGAAAGGAGGGGCCCAAAATAAGAGAAGAAAAGAAACATCCTCTGAAGATTCAGAACATGAGGAATCAGAAGAACATGAGGAGTCCGAGGAATGTGTAGGATAAAAAGAGCATGAGAAGAAACGAGACCAAGAAGGAATAGGGTAGAGTTTAGAGAAAACCCCTGAGCAAAAAAGGATAGATGAATAGATGGTTGAAATAGTTGAGGAGCCTCCCCAAAAGGAAATCCCTAGTGAGGAGCAAACCCTAATGAAGACAACAATTGGCATTGATGAATCAAGCCTAAAGCAAATTGTAGAAGCCTACACTGAGTCATAGGTAACCAAAGACACCACCCTGTCAAAGGTGTTAGGTATATCTCCTATTGATATCGATACTCCTCCTTCTTCTCATTTCAATAAGGTTTTCCCTCCCATTCTGAAGTTCAAGCTAATCCATCACCATCACCTTCCCATCAACCTCCACCATCTACTCATCCATCACCATCACCTTCCCTTCAACCTCCACCATCTACTCATCAAAATCCACCTGCTTCACCACCAGCTTAGCAAACTCCATCAACCCCCCTTATGTTCATGCAGGTTCCCCCACTAAATAATTGAGTATGGAAGCTTCCCTAGCCACCACTCATTTCCCTTACTCCACCAACCTACTAATATTACAAGCCATGCATACTGCTTCTCATGCAAGCAACCCTACCATTACTAAATTCAAGAAATTGAAGAAAGCTACCCTAAAAACTGATATATGGCTAAATTTGTGAAGCTCCCAAAGTTCTATAGATATATCCCATATCATAGAAGGATCGATGTTGGATCCCATCAGCATGCAACATTCCACCATGAAGATGACTCCACTCGTGCAAAAACCAGAGAAATAAATGACTCTAGAAGACTACCAAGATGAGGTGACCATGAAGGATATGACTCAGCTACCAATGGATGATGAGTGGAGCAAAGCTCAGACCCACATGGGGACCATTTATCTAAATGTAGAGTACTACAAGGAGAAGTTCCTCTGGGCTAAGTGCAATAAAGCATCTAGAAGAAGCCTTTCTCCAACAAAAACCAATGGATAATGCTTTGAAAAATGAAGCCAAAAAATGGGAGCAAATGTTCAATGAGGTGGCTACCTACAAAGAGAAAGTAGCAAAGGCTGAAGATAAAGTAGTAAATACCAAAGAAAAAATTTAGGTACTATAGTAGCAGGTCGAGGATATTAAGTATCAATTATCCGATAGAATTGCTATAACTAGTGGATTGTCCAAATGAAAAGTGAGTACCACCAAGAAAAATATGCTTGAAAACATCAGCAAGATGATCCTGAAGGCTAGGCCCACACCAGCATACCTCAAAATCAAAGATACGCTAGGCCAGGTAGACGGTAAGTTTGAAGAATCCATAAATCTTCGAGAAACAAGAGTGTCAGTAGCCAACAAAATTTAAGTCTTGGAAAATAGCATGCAAGAAATATCTTGACACAGAGCACATGATAATAATTTGTCCCAAGCCAAGTTGATCACCAATAATTTCTTTAAGAGGCACAAGCTAGTGATAAAAAGTGCCAAGATCATGCAAGAGCTAAGAACAAGGGCTAAGGAAATTGTAAAACATGTGAGCATAGCTGAAAACTATGGCATGCCCAGCTTTCAGGATGAAAATTCAAATCTCCTGACAGAAGATGAGCTGAAAGCTACTTGGAAGAAATTCATGGAGGATAAGTCAGAAATTGATAGTTGGGAGGAACCAATTCAAGAAGACCAAATATTTTCCATGGCCTAGGATATCACCTAGATCAACTCTTGTCTACACAAACTATACATAAAGTTGAGAGCTTTATCATATGATAAAATTGAAGAATTGGAGTATATGTACATCACTTTTAGGGAAAAAATAGATATAGACAAAGAAACCTAGAAGAAGTCCTGCACCACCTAAAATGAGGTTGTTCTATAAAAGGACAAACAAGATAGGGAGAAAAAAGGAAAGGTTAAGAAAGCTTCATAAAATAGTGTAGCACCTTTGGGTCAAGAAGAAACAAAAAAATCTGATGAAGATACTCCAAAAGAATGACCACCCCAAAGCAAGAGATTTTTTATGCTCGGTATCATTACCCTTCTTTCCCTTATTTTTTATTATTATTCTCTTTTTTGACTCTATTCCCCAATGGATAAAGGCTCTAGGTTTTGACATTCCACTGATAGAATTACCCTAGGAGGTCCTAAGAATATTGGTCAAAATGACCACATCTAGGGAAATAAGGAATAATCTTCTTGAGATTTTGCTAAGTATAGAGGAGATTCGTGATAGCGCGACATTATGGAAGTTGGAGAGAAATAAGAGGCAAAAATTTGTGATAGCATAATATTTTTGAATGCCAAAAGTAAACTAAGGCCAAAATTCATGATTCCATGACATTCTGAAGGCCAAAGAGTAAGATAAGGCAAAAATTCATGATGGCACAATGTTTTGAGGGTCGAGAGCAGAGCTAAGACAAAAAGTCACAATTGCGTGAAATTTTGAAGGCCAAGGAGAAAGCTGAGATCAAAATTCATGATAGCATGACTTCTTGAAGGCCAAAGAGCAATCTAAGGTGAAAAGCCATGATGGCATGACATTTTGAGGGTCAAGAGCAGAGCTAAGGTGGAAAGTTGTGATTTCATGACATTTTGAAGGCCAAGGAGCAAGCTTAGATCAAAATTCACAATAGCGCAACATCTTGAAGGCCAAAGAGCAAGTTGAGGTGAAAATTCATGATGGCATGACATTTTGAGGGCCGAGAGTAGAGCTAAGTAAAAAAATCATGATTATGCAATATTTTGAAGGCCAAGGAGCAATTTGAGATCAAAATTCATGATAGCATGACATCTTGAAGGTCAAAGAGCAAGCTAAGGTGAAAATTCATGATGGCACAAGATTTTGAGGGACCAAGAGGACCATGATGTCTAAAGGAGTTAGGGAAGATCACCATAACAAGAAAATCTCCAACCACTTCCAATTAAGGATTCCATGCTCCCTCAACAACTTCTAAACCAGAATGAGCCTACAGGCACAATGTCGTAACAAATTTTAGTTTTTCTGTTATGTAAAACTCTTATATATAGAATGAGTGACCTAAATAATGGTCAACTCTTAAGCGTTTACAAGGCTATGTATATAGACTTCTAAAAGCTTAATAAAGATCATCCATTCTCGTTCTTAGCTCATTGGTGTTGTAAATCAAGTATGTATGTGTTATCTATTGCTAATTAAATCTAAATTTGAATGTATTCTACATTAACTTATTTTGAATTCTTACATTAACGTTCAGTTATATCTGCAATTAACTTCACGAATAAGTTGCATTTAAATAAGACATTCACCAGGAGTTTTAGTTTCAATGTTTTTGGTTCTATCATGCTTCTTTGCAAAAGGTTGTGGTAATTGCTTTGCTATTGCTTAATTTGTACCATTTTAATCCTCTAGCCATAGCTATATTTCCCTCTCTTTATGCATTTACCTCTCTCATTTTTCCTAAAATAAATAAAGGAACCAACCTCCTCTAGAGATTGAACCAGGTAGACTCTGTTTTGACCTGGTCTTTCAATGTTGGCAAAGTTTTGGGTGCAAATGTAACCAAAGGAAAATTTTGCTCCAACAAGTTTTTGGTGGTGTTTATCCATTTTCAAATGCTTCCCATATTTCATTTCCAAGTTCCATTAGATGAAACTTCATCCTTGTGCTCCATAGTGTATAATTGTTCCCATCGAACAATGGTGTTGAATTTCCAGATCCAATCTAAGAATCCATCTATGTTCTTGTAATATTTTCCTTCAAGTCGTTAAACTCTTCCAAAGGAACCCACTCTGATACCAATTGAAAAACACAATCTTATACTAAGAGGGGGGTGAAGAGTATAAGATCACTTTTTACTTTTCTTTCCTAGTCAATATTATACAATATATCAATGGAAATATCAATATTAGTAATTAAATAAATGTACAAATCACCACACATAATTGAGACACCAATTTAATGCGGTTCACCCAATGTGGGCTACTCCATGGAGAAAATATTTCACTAAAATTTTCTCAACAATTCTCTTGGGAAACCTTTCCCTATTACAATGTTTATGGAACTTTGTACAAAGGAGATACCAATCCATTAATCAAGTTCATGGGAGATCCACAGGAGAACTCCTTATCCTTTGCTCTATTTGGTGACCTTCTAGAAGAACTGCTACCTCCACTGCACTGGCTTATGGATCTCTATCTATTGAAGACTCCTACCCTCACTCAAAAGACTTATCTTCACTGTCCTGGCTAATGGACCTTTATCCACTAGATACTGTTGTCCTCTATACTCTATCACCTCCTAAGATTGCTCTCAGATCTGTCTCAAATCTACACTAAACACAATCCTTCGATCTAGCACAAATCTACTCAATCTCTATTCTCAAATATACACTAAATACAGTGCTTCGATCTAGCACAAATCTTCTCAATATCTATCCTCAAATCTACACTAAACACAGTCCTTCGATCTAGCACAAATATGCTCAATCTCTATCCTCAAATATATACTAAACACAGTCCTTTGGTCTAGCACAAATCTGTTCAATCTCTATCCTAAAAACTACACTAAACATAGTCCTTCGGTCTAGCACAAATCTGCTCAATCTCTATCCTCAAATTTGCACTAAACATAGTCCTTCAATCTAGCACAAATCTGCTCAATATCTATCCTTAAAACTACACTAAACACAGTCCTTCGGTCTAGCACAAATCTGCTCAATCTTTGTCCTCAAATTTGTACTAAACATAATCCTTCGGTCTAGAAAAAATCTACTTAACAAGTCCTCACTAGAACTTGTCCAATTTTCTCAAAAATTCCTCACTAGGACTTGTCCAATCTGCTCAAAAAATCCTCACTAGAACTTTTCCAATCTGCTCAATAAGTCCTCACTAGAAATTGTCCAATCTGCTCAACAAGTCCTCACTAGACTTACCTCAAATCTGCATTGTAATATTCCACAAAAGCTTACTTAACTCAACTCAATGTTAACACTAAAAAACTTCTTCAATCACTTAGACAAGCCTCACATAAAATCTTATATAATCTCACAGAAACATATAGAGAATTGTTAGAGACTCAATATGCTTCACACTCACAACAATGCTCAATCACTTTCAATCTCTCTCTCAAATCAATTTAGAATATAGAACAATTTGTTTCACTAAACTTGAACTATCACTTCAATACTTCCAATTGACTAGACTCAATCAACTCCACTTAACCAATCACTTAATGAAATACTCATTGCTTGCAAACCCTAGTCCAAGCATATGAACACTCACTCAATTATTTCCAAAAATGCTTATCAAAAAATCTCATATAACAATGATACTCATGATATATTGCACAAACCCTAGTCATGCATATGAAAGCTCATTCAATGTTTCCAACAATGCTTATCAAATAAGGTTTTTTATCAATAACTCTCACTCAGAAAAACCTTTAACAATCAAACTCAACAGTGCTTATCAAACAACCCTTTTCTCTCCAACTTAGCATTCACAACATCCAAATAATCACTCACAAGGAATATGTGCCCATACCTTTTTTTTTATGAAGAATTGACCTCAAATCCTATATCAGTCACAATTACTCTATTTGCAAATTTCAAAGGTTAGATGACAAAATATCACTCTAACACTTCCTCAAAATATTTCATAATTACAAAAATAATTGGACTCAAAAACACTTTATTACTCCTTGAAACTAGCATTCACCAAAAGCATACAAAAATAAATCTCTTATTACACCTTATAACTCCACTCTAAATAACTCAATCCACCAAACAATTAAATAAAGTAATTATTTAATTTCTTAAACCTTATATCTCCCTAATCTCAAAAATATGCCATACAACCTTAGGAGCAAAATCCAATTTATAATAAAAAATTTAGTACCTCTCAAAGTTCTTCTGATAGGATTTGATCCCAAGTCACAGTGCCTCCAGTGCTTTAGCCACAACTGCAAAGTCACGTGAGCTAAGCACTCAAGTGGAAGGCAAAAGCACCCATGATACTTTATCTTCTTCCTAGGTGCCAAGGCCCAAAAAACTTTAGCGTATTCGATGCAAAACAACCTCACAACCTTCCTTGTTGTGAATCAAATGCAACACCTTGCGTTCCTAAAGTGTTTTCAACTTTCACTAGCCCACCTAGCTAGGTGGTGACAAGGCTTCCTAGCCTTGTGCCTTTTCACACTTTGCTAGCTGCCAAATAAGTCAAATGAAGGACTTCTTCCTTCTTGCTCGTCGAATGCTGCGCACACAATTTTCCTGGGAGTTTTGATTAAATTCAATCATGGATAGGTTTGAAGCCACATAGGCTTGGTATTTATACCCATGCCCTGGAATTTGTTGACATCGGTGGAGGAGATAATGTATGATGTCGACACATTATTTTTCCCTTATAACCCTAACCTTAGGGTTATTAAATTATATTATAATTTAATTAATAATAAAATTATTATAATTAATTTAATAACTATAAAGTTAATAAAATTAATTTATAAATTAATTTATAACTAATTTAATTGCTTTAGGTATTACCATTAGATCTTTAATATTATAATAAAATATTATAATATTTTTTCTTGGGCCTTCTTATTTCTCCTGTAGACCTTATTTGTCCTCCTTGAATATTATAATGGGATATATTATAATATTATTTTCCTTAGGTCTAGAAGCAATATTTCTCTTCCAATGATTACTGAAACTAACTCTTGACATCCTTCCTTTTGTACTAGTCACTGAAACCGACTCTTGACATCAATGACAACAAATCTTGCTCATATTTCCAACATCTCATCCATGAGATTATTAGATTTTGACAACTCCTCTTCTTCCTTGTAGGCTTGGTCCTCTCCACTTTCCTTAAAGGGAATTTGCTCTATGTGGTACATGTGGAGGAGTTTTGATGATATTTTGAACTTGGTCTTATATCTAGTTTAGAGTAACATATGAGTCTAGTCTAGTAACAGGTATCCTTCAATCCTAGTGGTAAAGTCTTTCAAGAGGTATATTTTAAATGTGGCTAGAATATCAATCACTTCTATGTTGTAGCAAACCATTAGATCAAGCTATGATTTTAGTGCTAGAGAGAGGTCCCACATTAGCCTGGAGACTAGCACTAGAGTGTTGTCTAACTAGACTACCCTATTGTTGGCATGCTCAAGAGATAAGCCAAATGCCTCTACTACCCTTTTTGGCATGACTAATTTTCTTGACCCTAATTTTAGAGAATATAACATTATTTGATATATTAGAATGTGTAGGATATGTACATGTGTCATATTAGAAGATCGAGAGTTTTTTATGCAAGTGGTAAAAGAAGAGTCCAAAGATCATGTGGAAAGCAATAAGTCAATAATTTGAAGAGTTATCTTGTGTAACTATATTATGGAGACAAATATCCATAATATGTATGATGTGAGAAACTATCTCAAGATTGTATTTTAGATTTATGAAATAATATTATAAGTAATTTCAATATTGTTGATCTATATGAGATTTGTATATAGTTAAAATCTTTCTTATATTATTTTTGACCTTTAAAATTATGGCTATTTTATATTGTGACCTATGATATTTTTTGGTAGTAAGGATTAAAAATCCAATAGTGGTATTAGAGCTACCACTTGGCTTTATCCATTTTGATAGAGTTTATTTTAGCTACTATTATCAATATTTAACTTTTTCCGCTTTTGATAAAGTTAATTTAGAGTCTATCCACTTTGAAGGTAGTGTATAATTGGAATCTAATTTCAAAGGTATTATTGAGTAGAAGATTGAGGGGACAAGGATTAGTCACCCTAATTTAGATTCTAGGGTCTTTCCACTTGGTTGAAGGAAAACTAGTGAAGACTAGGACTCAACTATATTGAAGAAAAGGGTCAACTTAGGAGAAAATTTGGAAATATTGATGGAGGAATCCATTTGGTTCTATAGGAAGGAAGAGAATCATATTGGGTTCTTAGGTGTGACCTAAGACATTGTAGAAAGTTCTAGAATTTTTAGATAAACGAAGAAGAAACATTGATATAGAGATTGAGAAGCATTCAAAGCTTCTTATATACATAGATTTGAAGCAAAACATAAATCAGTAATCACAAATAAGAAAGAGAAGAAAACATTGCATGCTTTCTAAGATAAATTAACAGTAAAAGGAAGAGGCCATACTATCAAAGCCAATATAAAAGCTATATAATATTATAAATATTTAGGCACTAGTAATCAATATTCAAGTGTTATTATACAATGAATAACTATCAAGTTTCAAGCACTGGTTAGGCACTAGTATTTAGGGAATAGAAGATATTTTTTAGTTAAAAACTATACCTATTCTTTAATAAAGAATAGAAGATATATGAGCTATAGTTCAGACACTAAAAAAAGACAAAGAACAAAGATCTAAATGTAGAATAAAGAGAAACATGAGCGAGCAACATCTGATATCTAAAAGTAAAAGGTTTCTAATCATCTCTAGAGAAGAGATATCCATTTTTCATAAAAAAAAAAAAGATACCTAGACATCAAAAGGTGTAAGTTACTTGGCCATTTTCCCACCATTAGAAGGAGCAATATGACTAGACATTCTACCACCATCCAAAGAAGTAAGTTGGCTGGTTATTCGACCACCATAAGAAGAAGCAATTTGCCTATCTATTCGATCACCATAAAAAGAAGAAAGTGGACTCCTATAGAAAATAAAAAACTAAGATACATTTGGCTTAAAAAAAAAAAAGTTTGAGATACATTTGGAATCAAGAGAAAGGCATTCAAGTCAAGCAGTGGAAAGATCATTCAAGGCATGTATAGGAAAGAGCATTTAAGGAAATATAATCATTTGAAGTGAGACAATGGAAATAGCATTCAAGTAAAGAGTGGAATTTGAGGTGAGACAATAAAGAGTAGTTAAGAAGAATCATTCAATGCTAATGCTTCTTTCATAGTAGAAGAATCTACGCTAGCAGGCTCAGGTAACATTATTTAATGTTACATTCTATTCATAATTTATAGTGAAGATTTGAAGTGAAATAGATGTAAAATTAATTTTTTGAAAACCTAGCTGGTGTAGTAAGGGTTAGGTATTATTAAATTTTTTTTTTCAAAAATCATTTTTAATTTGAATTTATGATTTTTATGGAGTGATAAGGTTTGAAGAGTTTAATTTTTTCAAAGGTTGAAGATTAGAAAAATTAAAATATTGATTGGAGTTAAAAGGGTTTAGCTTTTAAGGTTTTGAATTTGTTTAAGAGTGGATTTATTTTTAAAAAAATTCGAAGATTTTTTTAAGGAGTGAATTATTTAATTTGAAGTGATTTAAGATTTTTGAATTTTTTTGAATTTTGAAATTTGAAGTATTTAAAACTTGAAATTTTGCAAATCCAATTAGGAAGTTAAAATGTTTTCAACATCAAAATATTTTTAGAATTTGGAAATTTTATATTTGAATTTGGAGTTATAAGGTCTTCAACTTCAAAGAAACTCATTATGGATTATTGGTATATTGATTTTGGAGCTAGTAGGCATATGATTGGAAATAAACAATGGTTTAACACTTTTCAAGATAAATATGAAAAACTAGTTGTCATAGCAGATAGTATGACTTATTAGGTCAAAGGAGTAGGATGTCTTGATTGATGTATCAAATGAAAAAGGAATAATTAACAATGTATTGTATGTACTTGGATTGCCTACTAATCTTCTTTTAGTATCTCAACTAATGGATCAGAACCTAGTAGTTGAATTCAAGACTATTAAAGACAAGAAAAAACTCTTATTATCAAACAAGGAAGAGTCATAACTATTGGATCTTATAAAAATAGTTTTTTTACTCTATATACAGTGCCAAATATGGCTCTATTAACAAGGATCTAAAAAATAATAGTAATTTGGCATAAAATGCTAGGACACATAAGTGCATATTCATTAAATGATATGAGTAAACATCAAATGGTTAAAGGTTTACCTAACATCTCATGGAAACCTATAGTTTATCCATAATTTCTAGTAGGAAAGAAACATAGAATACCTTTTGAACTTCATCAACACAAAATTCAAGAACCATTGGAATTAATATATATAAATTTATGTGATCCAATGAGTGTTGCTAGTATTGGAGGACATAGATATTTTCAACTATTTGTTTATGATTCCTATAGAAAAACATGGGATTATTTTATGAAATTCAAATCCAAAGCATTCAATTTTTTCAAACAATTCAAACTATTAGTGGAAAAAGAATCAGGGAAAACAATCAAGAATCAGGGAAAATGTAGAGACTACTACAACACTTCAAAGGAAAAAACCTATATGGCTTAGAGATACACTTAAGAACTCAAATCTAGAGTAGATGTTAGATCTCAATACTACAAGACCTCAAACTCATATTTTAACAAGAGTAAATAGAGGGTTGATAAGTTCCATGAAAGAACCCACATCTACTCTAAATGCTTTAAGTCATCTAGAATGAAAGGTAACTATGGAATAAAAATATGTAATACTAATGAAAAATAAAACATGAAATCTGGTTGATCTACCACAAGGAAAGAAATTAGTAGGATGTAAGTGGATATAAA
Organism: Wollemia nobilis; assembly: GCA_028583015.1. Classification (NCBI taxonomy): domain Eukaryota; kingdom Viridiplantae; phylum Streptophyta; class Pinopsida; order Araucariales; family Araucariaceae; genus Wollemia; species Wollemia nobilis. Next base: position 4,898,620 of record JAQPPZ010001340.1, read on the forward strand.
AGATAAAATGCAAAGTAGATGGTTCTCTTGATAAACCTAAATCTTGATTAGTCATAAAAGGATACACTCAAATATAAGTAATTGATTATGAAGAAACATTTGCACCAACAACAAGAATGACTACTATTAGAAGAATTTGTGGTTTAGTGAAACATCATGGATGAAGACTTCATAAAATGGATGTAACAAGTGCATTTCTTAATGGTGATCTTGAATAAGAGGTATATATGTTGTAACTAGAAGGATTTGTGAACAAATGATAGGAAGAAAAGGTTTACAAGGTAAATAAATCCTTATATGATATGATGCAAGCAACAAGAGCATGACATAAAAATTAATTATCATTTATTGCAGCATAATTTTAAAAAAATTTATCAAATCCAAATATCTACTCAAAAAATATTGGATATGATAGAATAATACTTATAGTATATGTTGATGATATAGTAATCATTGGAAGCTCAAAAATTTTAATAGACAAAGTTAAAAAAATCTAGAAAAGGATTTTATAATGATAGATTTGGGGCTCCTTCATTATTGTCTTGGTTTGGAAATTTGTCAAAATAAAAATAATATCACAATAACATAGACAAAGTATGAAAAATAATTACTAGATAAATACAAGATGAACAATTGTAAACCTAAAGATACTCCCATGGAACAAGGATTGCAATTTTTGAGATATAATGAGACACCTCTAGTTCAACGAGGTGGCTCCCTACAAAGAGAAAGCAGCAAAGGCCGAAGATAAAGCAGTAAATACCAAAGAAAAAATTTAGGTACTATAGTAGCAGGTCGAGGATATTAAGTATCAATTATCCAATAGAATTGCTATAACTAGTGGATTGTCCAAAGGAAAAGTGAGTACCACCAAGAAAAATATGCTTGAAAACGTCAGCAAGATGATCCTGAAGGCTAGGCCCACACCAGAATACCTCAAAATCAAAGATACGCTAGGCCAGGTAGAGGGTAAGTTTGAAGCATCCATAAATCTTCGAGAAACAAGAGTGTCAGTAGCCAACAAAATTTAAGTCTTGGAAAATAGCATGCAAGAAATAGCTTGACACAGAGTGCATGATAATAATTGGTCCCAAGCCAAGTTGATCACAAATAATTTCTTTAAGAGGCACAAGCTAGTGATAAAAAGTGCCAAGATCATGCAAGAGCTAAGAACAGAGGCTAAGGAAATTGTAAAACATGTGAGCATAGCTGAAAACTATGGCATGCCCAGCTTTCGGGATGAAAATTCAAATCTCCTAATAGAAGATGAGCTGAAAGCTGCTTGGAAGAAATTCATGGAGGATAAGTCAGAAATTGATAGTTGGGAGGAACCAATTCAAGAAGACCAAATATTTTCCATGGCCTAGGATATCACCTAGATCAAATCTTGTCTACACAAACTATACATAAAGTTGAGAGCTTTATCATATGATAAAATTGAAGAATTGGAGTATATGTACATCACTTTTAGGGAAAAAATAGATATAGACAAAGAAAACTAGAAGAAGTCCTGCACCACCTACAATGAGGTTGTTCTATAAAAGGACAAACAAGATAGGGAGAAAAAAGGAAAGGTTAAGAAAGCTTCATAAAATAGTGTAGCACCTCTGGGTCAAGAAGAAACAAAAAAATCTGATGAAGATACTCCAAAAGAATGACCACCCCAAAGCAAGAGATTTTTTATGCTCGGTATCATTCCCCTTCTTTCCCTTATTTTTTATTATTATTCTCTTTTTTGACTCTATTCCCAAATGGATAAAGGCTCTAGGTTTTGACATTCCACTGATAGAATTACCCTAGGAGGTCCTAAGAATATTGGTCAAAATGACCACATCTATGGAAATAAGGAATAATCTTCTTGAGATTTTGCTAAGTATAGAGGAGATTCGTGATAGCACGACATTTTGGAAGTTGGAGAGCAATAAGAGGCAAAAATTTGTGATAGCATAATATTTTTGAATGCCAAGAGTAAACTAAGGCCAAACTTCATGATTCCATGACATTTTGAAGGCCAAAGAGTAAGCTAAGGCAAAAATTCATGATGGCACAATGTTTTGAGGGTCGAGAGCAGAGCTAAGACAAAAAGTCACAATTGTGTGAAATTTTGAAGGCCAAGGAGAAAGCTGAGATCAAAATTCATGATAGCATGACTTCTTGAAGGCCAAAGAGCAATCTGAGGTGAAAATCCATGATGGCATGACATTTTGAGGGTCAAGAGCAGAGCTAAGGTGGAAAGTTGTGATTTCATGACATTTTGAAGGCCAAGGAGCAAGCTTAGATCAAAATTCACAATAGCGCAACATCTTGAAGGCCAAAGAGCAAGCTGAGGTAAAAATTCATGATGGCATGACATTTTGAGGGCCGAGAGTAGAGCTAAGTAAAAAATTCATGATTATGCAATATTTTGAAGGCCAAGGAGCAATTTGAGATCAAAATTCATGATAGCATGACATCTTGAAGGTCAAAGAGCAAGCTAAGGTGAAAATTCATGATGGCACAAGATTTTGAGGGACCAAGAGGAATATGATGTCTAAAGGAGTTATGGAAGATCACCATAACAAGAAAATCTCCAACCACTTCCAATTAAGGATTCCATGCTCCCTCAACAACTTCTAAACTAGAATGAGCCTACGGGCACAATGTTGTAACAAATTTTAGTTTTTTGGTTATGTAAAACTCTTATATATAAAATGAGTGACCTAAATAAATGGTCAAATCTTAGGCGTTTACAAGGCTATGTATATAGACTTCTAAAAGCTTAATAAAGATCATCCATTCTCGTTCTTAGCTCATTGGTGTTGTAAATCAAGTATGTATGTGTTATCTATTGCTAATTAAATCTAAATTTGAATGTATTCTACATTAACTTATTTTGAATTCTTACATTAACGTTCAGTTATATCTGCAATTAACTTCACGAATAAGTTGCATTTAAATAAGACATTCACCAGGAGTTTTAGTTTCAATGTTTTTGGTTCTATCATGCTTCTCTGCAAAAGGTTGTGGTAATTGCTTTGCTATTGCTTAATTTGTACCATTTTAATCCTCTAGCCATAGCTATTTTATGCATTTCCCTCTCTCCTTTTTCCTAAAAGAAATAAAGGAACCAACCTCCTCTGGATATTGAACCAAGTAGACTCTGTTCTGACCTGGTCTTTCAATTTTGGCAAAGTTTTGGGTGCAAATGTAACCAAAGGAAAATTTTGCTCCAACAAGTTTTTGGTGGTGTTTATCCATTTTCAAATGCTTCCCATATTTCATTTCCAAGTTCCATTAGATGAAACTTCATCCTTGTGCTCCATAGTGTATAATTGTTCCCATCGAACAATGGTGTTGAATTTCCTGAAGATCCAATCTAAGAATCCATCTATGTTCTTGTAATATTTTCCTTCAAGCTGTTAAACTCTTCCAAAGGAACCCACTCTGATACCAATTGAAAAACACAAGCTTATACTAAGATGGGGGTGAAGAGTATAAGATCACTTTTTACTTTTCTTTCCTAGTTAATATTATACAATATATCAATGGAAATATCAATATTAGTAATTAAATAAATGTACAAATCACCACACATAATTGAGACACCAATTTAATGCGGTTCACCCAATGTGGGCTACTCCATGGAGAAAATATTTCACTAAAATTTTCTCAACAATTCTCTTGGGAAACCTTTCCCTATTACAATGTTTATGGAACTTTGTACAAAGGAGATACCAATCCATTAATCAAGTTCATGGGAGATCCACAGGAGAACTCCTTATCCTCTGCTCTATTTGGTGATCTTCTACAAGAACCGCTACCTCCACTGCACTAGCTTATGGATATCTATCTATTGAAGACTCCTACCCTCACTCAAAAGACTTATCTTCACTGCCTTGGCTAATGGACCTCTATCCACTGGATATTATTGTCCTCTATACTCTATCACCTCCAAAGCTTGCTCTCAGATCTGTCTCAAATCTACACTAAACACAGTCCTTCGATCTAGCACAAATCTACTCAATATCTATCCTCAAATATACACTAAATACAGTCCTTCGATCTAGCACAAATCTGCTCAATATCTATCCTCAAATCTACACTAAACACAGTCCTTCGATCTAGCACAAATCTACTCAATCTCTATCCTCAAATCTATACTAAACACAGTCCTTTGGTCTAGCACAAATCTGCTCAATCTCTATCCTCAAATCTACACTAAACATAGTCCTTCGGTCTAGCACAAATCTGCTCAATCTCTATCCTCAAATCTGCACTAAACATAGTCCTTCAATCTAGCACAAATCTGCTCAATATCTATCCTTAAAACTACACTAAAAATAGTCCTTCAGTCTAGAACAAATCTGCTCAATCTTTGTCCTCAAATTTGTACTAAACATAGTCCTTCGGTCTAGCAAAAATCTACTTAACAAGTCCTCACTAGAACTTGTCCAATTTTCTCAAAAATTTCTCACTAGAACTTGTCCAATCTGCTCAAAAAATCCTCACTAGAACTTGTCCAATCTGCTCAATAAGTCCTCACTAGAAATTGTCCAATCTGCTCAACAAGTCCTCACTAGACTTACCTCAAATCTGCATTGTAATATTCCACAAAAGCTTACTTAACTCAACTCAATGTTAATACTAAAAAACTTCTTCAATCACTTAGACAAGCCTCACATAAAATATTATATAATCTCATAGAAACATATAGAGAATTGTTAGAGACTCAATATGCTTCACACTCACAATAATGCTCAATCACTTTCAATCTCTCTCTCAAATCAATTTAGAATATACAACAATTTGTTTCACTAAACTTGAACTATCACTTCAATACTTCCAATTGACTAGACTCAATCAACTCCACTTAACCAATCACTTAATGAAATACTCATTGCTTGCAAACCCTAGTCCAAGCATATGAACACTCACTCAATTATTTCCAAAAATGCTTATCAAAAAATCTCATATAACAATGATACTCATGATATTGCACAAACCCTAGTCATGCATATGAAATCTCATTCAATGTTTCCAACAATGCTTATCAAATAAGGTTTTTTATCAATAACTCTCACTCAGAAAAACATTTAACAATCAAACTCAACAGTGCTTATCAAATAACCCTTTTCTCTCCAACTTAGCATTCACAACATCCAAATAATCACTCACAAGGAATATGTGCCCATACCTTTTTTTTTTATGAAGAATTGACCTCAAATCCTATATCAGTCACAATTACTCTATTTGCCAATTTCAAAGGTTAGATGAAAAAATATCACTCTAACACTTCCTCAAAATATTTCATAATTACAAAAATAATTGGACTCAAAAACACCTTGTTACTCCTTGAAACTAGCATTCACCAAAAGCATACAAAAATAAATCTCTTATTACACCTTATAACTCCACTCTAAATAACTCAATCCACCAAACAATTAAATAAAGTAATTATTTAATTTCATAAATCTTATATCTCCCTAATCTCAAAAATATGCCATACAACCTTAGGAGCAAAATCCAATTTATAATAAAAAATTTAGTACCTCTCAAAGTTCTCCTGATAGGATTTGATCCCAAGTCACAGCGCCTCCAGCGCTTTAGCCACAACTGCAAAGCCATGTGAGTTAAGCACTCAAGTGGAAGGCAAAAGCACCCATGATACTTTATCTTCTTCCTAGGTGCCAAGGCCCAAAAAACTTTAGCATATTCGATGCAAAACAACCTCACAACCTTCCTTGTTGTGAATCAAATGCAACACCTTGCGTTCCTAAAGTGTTGTCAACTTTCACTAGCCCACCTAGCTAGGTGGTGACAAGGCTTTCTAGCCTTGTGCCTTTTCACACTTTGCTACCTGCAAAATAAGTCAAACGAAGGACTTCTTCCTTCTTGCTCGTCGAATATTGCGCACACAATTTTCTTGGGAGTTTTGATTAAATTCAATCATGGATAGGTTTGAAGCCACTTAGGCTTGGTATTTATACCCATGCCCTGGAATTTGTTGACATCAATGGAGGAGATAATGTATGATGTCGACACATTATTTTTCCCTTATAACCCTAACCTTAGGGTTATTAAATTATATTATAATTTAATTAATAATAAAATTATTATAATTAATTTAATAACTATAAAGTTAATAAAATTAATTTATAAATTAATTTATAACTAATTTAATTGCTTTAGGTCTTACCATTAGATATTTAATATTATAATTAAATATTATAATATTTTTTCTTGGGCCTTCTTATTTCTCCTGTAGACCTTATCTGTCCTCCTTGAATATTATAATGGGATATATTATAATATTATTTTCCTTAGGTCTAGAAAATGATTACTGAAACTAACTCTTGACATCCTTCCTTTTGTACTACTCACTAAAACAGACTCTTGACATCAATGACAACAAATCTTGCTCATATTTCCAATATCTCATCCATGAGATCATTAGATTTTGACAACTCCTCTTCTTCCTTGTAGTCTTGGTCCTCTCCACTTTCCTTAAAGGGAATTTGCTCTATGTGGTATATGTGGAGGAGTTTTGATGATATTTTGAACTTGGTCTTATATCTAGTTTAGAGTAACATATGAGTCTAGTCTAGTAATAGGTATCCTTCAATCCTAGTGGTAAAGTCTTTCAAGAGGTATATTTTAAATGTGGCTAGAATATCAATCACTGCTATGTTGTAGCAAACCATTAGATCAAGCTATGATTTTAGTGCTAGAGAGAGGTCCCACATTAGCCTGGAGACTAGCACTAGAGTGTTGTCTAACTAGACTACCCTATTGTTGGCATGCTCAAGAGATAAGCCAAATGCCTCTACTACCCTTTTTGGCATGACTAATTTTCTTGACCCTAATTTTAGAGAATATAACATTATTTGATATATTAGAATGTGTAGGATATGTACATGTGTCATATTAGAGGATCAAGAGTTTTTTATGCAAGTGGTAAAAGAAGAGTCCAAAGATCATGTGGAAAGCAATAAGTCAATAATTTGAAGAGTTATCTTGTGTAACTATATTATGGAGACAAAGCTCCATAATTTGTATGAAGTGAGAAACTATCTCAAGATTGTATTTTAGATTTATGAATAATATTATAAGTATTTTCAATATTGTTGATCTATATGAGATTTGTATATAGTTAAAATCTTTCTTATATTATTTTTGACCTTTAAAATTATGGCTATTTTATATTGGGACCTATGATATTTTTTGGTAGTAAGGATTAAAAATCCAATAGAGGTATTAGATCTACCACCTGACTTTATCCATTTTGATAGAGTTTATTTTAGCTACCATTATCAATATTTAACTTTTTCCACTTTTGATAAAGTTAATTTAGAGTCTATCCACTTTGAAGGTAGTGTATAATTGGAATCTAATTTCAAAGGTATTATTGAGTAGAAGATTGAGGGGACAAGGATTAGTCACCCTAATTTAGATTCTAGGGTCTCTCCACTTGGTTGAAGGAAAACTAGTGAAGACTAGGACTCAACTATATTGAAGAAAAGGGTCAACTTAGGAGAAAAGTTGGAAATATTGATGGAGGAATCCATTTGGTTCTATAGGAAGGAAGAGAATCATATTGGGTTCTTAGGTGTGACCTAAGACATTGTAGAAAGTTCTAGAATTTTTAGATAAACGAAGAAGAAACATTGCTATAGAGATTGAGAAGCATTCAAAGCTTCTTATATACATAGATTTGAAGCAAAGCATAAATCAGTAATCACAAATAAGAAAGAGAAGAAAACATTGCATGCTTTCTAAGATAAAGTAACAGTAAATGGAAGAGGCCATACTATCAAAGCCAATATAAAAGCTAAATAATATTATAAATATTTAGGCACTAGTAATCAATATTCAAGTGTTATTATACAATGAATAACTATCAAGTTTCAAGCACTGGTTAGGCACTAGTATTTAGGGAATAGAAGATATTTTTTAGTTAAAAACTATACCTATTATTTAATAAAGAATAGAAGATATATGAGCTATGGTTCAGACACTAAAAAAAGACAAAGAACAAAGATCTAAATGTAGAATAAAGAGAAACATGAGCGAGCAACATCTGATATCTAAAAGTAAAAGGTTTCTAATCATCTCTATAGAAGAGATATCCATTTTTCATAAAAAAAAAGATACCTAGACATAAAAAGGTGTAAGTTACTTGGCCATTTTCCCACCATTAGAAGGAGCAATATGACAAGACATTCTACCACCATCCAAAGAAGTAAGTTGGCTGGTTATTCAACCACCATAAGAAGAAGCAATTTGCCTATCTATTCGATCACAATAAAAAGAAGAAAGTGGACTCCTATAGAAAATAAAAACCTAAGATACATTTGGCTTAAAAAAAAAATAAGTTTGAGATACATTTGGAATCAAGAGAAAGGCATTCAAGGCAAGTAGTGGAAAGATCATTCAAGGCATGTAGAGGAAAGAGCATTTAAGGAAATATAATCATTTGAAGTGAGACAATGGAAAGAGCATTCAAGTAAAGAGTGGAATTTGAGGTGAGACAATCAAGAGTAGTTGAGAAGAATCATTCAATGCTAATGCTTCTTTCATAGTAGAAGAATCTACGCTAGCAGGCTCAGGTAACATTATTTAATGTTACATTCTATTTCTAATTTATAGTGAATATTTGAAGTGAAATAGATGTAAAATTAATTTTTTGAAAACCTAGGTGGAGTAATAAGGGTTAGGTATTATTAAATATTTTTTTTCAAAAATCAATTTTAATTTGAATTTATGATTTTTATGGAGTGATAAGGTTTGAAGAGTTTAATATTTTCAAATGTTGAAGATTAGAAAAATTAAAATATTGATTTGAGTTAAAAGGGTTTAGCTTATAAGGTTTTGAATTTGTTTAAGAGTGGATTTATTTTTAAAAAAATTCGAAGATTTTTTTAAGGAGTGAATTATTTAATTTGAAGTGATTTAAGATTTTTGAATTTTTTTGAATTTTGAAATTTGAAGTATTTAAAACTTGAAATTTTGCAAATCCAATTAGGAAGTTAAAAGGTTTTCAACATCAAAATATTTTTAGAATTTGGAAATTTTATATTTGAATTTGGAGTTATAAGGTCTTCAACTTCAAAGAAACTCATTATGGATTATTGGTATATTGATTTTGGAGCTAGTAGGCATATGATTGGAAATAAACAATGGTTTAACAATTTTCAAGATAAATATGAAAAACTAGTTGTCATAGTAGATAGTATGACTTATGAGGTCAAAGGAGTAGGATATGTCTTGATTGATCTATCAAATGAAAAAGGAATAATTAACAATGTATTGTATGTACTTGGATTGACTACTAATCTTCTTTTAGTATCTCAACTAATGGATCAGAACCTAGTAGTTGAATTCAAGACTATTAAATACAAGAAAAAACTCTTATTATCAAACAAGGAAGAGTCATAACTATTGGATCTTATAAAAATAGTTTTTTTACTCTATATACAGTGCCAAATATGGCTCTATTAACAAGGATCTAAAAAATAATAGTAATTTGGCATAAAATGCTAGGACACATAAGTGCATATTCATTAAATGAGATAAGTAAACATCAAATGGTTAAAGGTTTACCTAACCTCTCATGGAAACCTATAGTTTATCCATAATTTCTAGTAGGAAAGCAACATAGAATACCTTTTGAACTTCATCAACACAAAATTCAAGAACCATTGGAATTAATATATATAAATTTATGTGATCCAATGAATGTTGCTAGTATTGGAGGACATAGATAATTTCAACTATTTGTTTATAATTCCTATAGAAAAACATGGTATTATTTTATGAAATTCAAATCCAAAGCATTTAATTTTTTCAAAAAATTCAAACTATTAGTGGAAAAAGAATTAGGGAAAACAATCAAGAATCTTTGTTCAAATAGAGGAGGTACATTTTTGTCAAAAGAATTTAACTTGTTTTTATAATCTAATGGTATACAAAGATAACTCACCACAACATATTCTCCACAGAAAAATGGTATTGCAAAAAAATAAATAGATCAATTATGGAAATAGTGTTGTATGCTAAAGGAAGCTTATTTCGATCATCAATATTGGGTAAAAGTTGTTAAAACAACTGTATACTTACAAAATAGATCACCTACAAGGATACTAAGAAATATCACTCCTGAAGAAGTATGGTCAGGATAAAAACATACTGTAGAACAACTAATAATATTTGTATGTAAGGCATACACTCATATTCCAAAGCAAATAAGAACTAAAATAGATGACAAAACTATGTGTGGAATATTTCTTGGTCATAATGGTGATTCAATAGGTTACAAATAATTAATCCTACAACAAAAAAATATCTACATAAGTAGAGATGTGATATTTGATGAAGGAAACAAAAATATTATTAAATAATAAGAGATTGATTAAGGGATAATTCTAAATTATTTAAAAGAAGACAAATAATAAACATATAGAAAATGTAGAGACTACTACAACACTTCAAAGGAAAAAACCTATATGGCTTAGAGATACACTTAAGAACTCAAATCTAGAGTAGATGTTAGATCTCAATACTACAAGACCTCAAACTCATATTTTAACAAGAGTAAATAGAGGGTTGATAAGTTCCATGAAAGAACCCACATCTACTCTAAATGCTTTAAGTCATCTAGAATGAAAGGTAACTATGGAATAAAAATATGTAATACTAATGAAAAATAAAACATGAAATCTGGTTGATCTACCACAAGGAAAGAAATTAGTAGGATGTAAGTGGATATAAAAGATAAAATGCAAAGTAGATGGTTCTCTTGATAAACATAAATCTTTATTAGTCATAAAAGGATACACTCAAATATAAGTAATTGATTATGAAGAAACATTTGCACCAACAACAAGAATGACTACTATTAGAAGAATTTGTGGTTTAGTGAAACATCATGGATGAAGACTTCATAAAATGGATGTAACAAGTGCATTTCTTAATGGTGATCTTGAATAAGAGGTATATATGTTGTAACTAGAAGGATTTGTGAACAAATGATAGGAAGAAAAGGTTTACAAGGTAAATAAATCCTTATATGATCTGATGCAAGCAACAAGAGCATGACATAAAAATTAATTATCATTTATTGCAGCATAATTTTAAAAAAAATTATCAAATCCAAATATCTACTCAAAAAATATTGGATATGATAGAATAATACTTATAGTATATGTTGATGATATAGTAATCAGTGGAAGCTCAAAAATTTTAATAGACAAAGTTAAAAAAATCTAGAAAAGGATTTTAAAATGATAGATTTGGGGCTCCTTCATTATTGTCTTGGTTTGGAAATTTGTCAAAATAAAAATAATATCACAATAACATAGAAAAAGTATGCAAAATAATTACTAGATAAATACAAGATGAACAATTGTAAACCTAAAGATACTCCCATGGAACAAGGATTGCAATTGTTGAGATATAATGAGACACCTCTAGTCTCAGTCATTATCTATCATTAATTAATTGGAAGTCTTCTATATTTAACAAATACCAGAGTAGATATAGATATTACTATAAATTATCTCTCAAGGTTTATGCAAAACCTAGATAAAGTCATTGGAAAGCTACAAAAATAATACTACAGTACTTTAACAAGACTATATAATATGGCCTAGCATATAAAAAGGATGGTGATAAATTATTTCTATAGGGATATACAACTTTTGATTATGTTAGGTCTATAAATGACAAAGAGTCTACATTAGGCTATATTTTCTATCTTGGTTCAATATCTATTTCTTGGTATAGTAAAAAAACATGCAGTAGCACTTTCATCTACAAAAGCATAATAGCATGCAACAAAAGATGTAGTATGTGAAGCACTTTGGTTACAATACATATTATTAGATATTGGAATTAGAAGAACTTCTACAATAATACATTATGATAACCAAGGAGTACTTAATCTAAAACAAAAATGTAATTATTCATGAATTAATAAAGCACATTGAACCTTAGTATCATTTTATCAAGGATCATGTTCAAAATCATCATATTTAGTTTAAATATATTTCTATTGAATATCAAATTGTAAATATTTTTACAAAAGCACTTGGTTAAAAAAGTTTCAAATATTTCAAAATCATTTATGTAGATCAATAAAATTCAACATCAAATAATTTAATGCAAGGTGGTGTTATAGAATATTGTATTTTTTTATATATTAGAATATGCAAGATATGTACATGTGTTATATTAGAATGCTAAGATTCTTGTATGCAAGTAGTAAAAGAAGAGTCTAAAGATCATGTGGAAAGTAATATGTCAAGAATTTGAAGATTTATCTTGTGTAACTATATTATAGAGACAAAGATCCATAATATGTATGGTGTGAGAAACTATCTCAATATTATATTTTAGATTTATGAATAATATTGTAGGTATTTTCAATATTGTTAATCTATATAAGATTTATATATAGTTGAAATATTTCTTATATTATTATTTTGAATTTAAATATTGTGGATATTTTGTATTGGGACCTATGAAATTTTGTGGTAGTAAAGCTTAAAAACCCAACACCTAAGTCCACCATACAGTTTTCTATCAACTTATCTCCACATATCAGGGTTAGGTAGAATGGTGTAGGCTTGGGACTAAAATTTGTAGCACAATAGGCATCCCTTATTTTATTAACTCTTTTTGCTTCTTTAGGGACTCTTCCAAATTATTCCAAATTCTTCATATGTTTGGGAATAGAGAGGACATCCCAAGCATACATGGCTATGATTGAGTTTATTAGGTGCTCCACCACATTGAAAGATCTAATAGAATTTACCCTCATAAAGGTATTTGATATTATAAAAACTTTATCCCTTTCTACCATTGAAGGTGACCTTAATGGATTTGCAACATGTTGCCTTGGAGGCTCCACAACTATTCTTGTGATTGATGAATCTATCAGACTTGAATCTATATTATATATTTTTCTAGGGTAGTCCTTTGATTATACACTTCCCTTATTTGGGGTCTAGTATCTATTAGACTAGGTACCCCCTTTTTTTTTATGGCCCTTCTCTTGGCCTTGGTGTTATATTCTTATTAGACTTGTGGTCTCTCTGGGATTGAGGGGCATGCTTCATCCAACAAGGCATACAGTTTTGCTTCATCCTATGTGATAAAGATTTGCTCTAAAGAGGATGAATCAATAATTGATGGCCTGATCAAGTATTGAGAGGTAGGTTTTATTCTTAGCATTGGGGCTTTTGAATATGAAGAATGTGCAACATTATGATCAAAAGGATCCATATCGACTACTTAGGATTCAATTATGACATAATAGTTGGAAGGGTGATAGTCAAGAGTAGGATAATACCAACCACTAGGATCTTCAATATAGTTATTTTGGGTGGTGACCAAGTACCTAGCTTATCGTGTAGGTAGTTTTTGTACTAGGACTAACATGGGTACTATTTGTTGAGTCAAAGCCTATAATTGACAAATATTTTTATTGGTTGTAAATGGAGGCTTATGATATCCAATTGGAGGAAATAAAATATTTGAATTTTCCTATTGAAAATGAGGCTTTGGATAACTCTAGTAGGGAAACATTTGGGCATTATGTTTCCTGTTTAGAGTTATGATATCATTAGAGAAGGTTCTCATCATATTATATCGTTCATCAATTTTAGCATAAAAAGGAGTGGGAACTTGAGGTTGCTCTGGTTTCATGGATGGGATGGTTGAATTGGTGGTAAATTGTATAGTTGAATAGGGATGATATGAGGGATAAACAAAAGGAAATAATGGAAGAGGGTGTCTTGAGGCTAGCCTCCATATTTATATTAGATATTTTTTAGACTATTTGGCTATCTCATAGGCCTCTAGTAATGAGTTCCCACCCTTAGACTTGACCATCATGGCAATTTTATAATTGAAAGCTTTTAGATAGTAAATAAATATATATATTGGTCATCAAATCTTGTCTAGGATCCTTTTCCAAGTCTTGTGGAATTGAATGTTGAAATTATCCATTGCTTTTGTTGACACCCTCTTGATGGTCATGAATTGATCCAAGAAGGAAGATCCATCTTCTCTCTCTTTGAATCCATTGATCAAGAGTTCTACCAATTGGTCCCAAATTTTTATAGACTATGGCTTGAAGCTAAGGTACCATTCATGAGCTATCACTTTAAAAGAAGTTGGTAGTAGCCTCAATGATATATCTTGCTTTTCAATGAAGTCCACAATGCACAAGCTCACCAAGTGGTGCAAATGCTCTATGAGGGTGACAACATATTCTCTTGAGAAATAAGGTAATGAATTGAGAATTAAGGTGGGAATGAAGTTCCATATATTAAGTGGAGTTAATGGAATTAGCTGACCTATATTTTTTTATATAAAAACATTTCTAAGAGTATGATTTAATATGGCCACCATGTTGCATCATAATTTTCTTTTATTTGTCTTTGATTCAATGGTGGAACTAACCCTTGCTGGTTGGATTAGGTGAAGGCTTTGGTCATAGTCATTTCACTCATATAATTTTGATCTCTTTCCTTGATATGGAGTCACTAGGTGGGGATATGGTACTTAAATAAAATCATGAGATAGATACCCTCACTATAATCTTGGTCTACCTTTTATTGAAAACTTCAAAGTATTTCTCTTTCAATAGATTCACCAAGTGAATTTTCCAATGCTTCACTTCAAGTTGATTGACTATGATCTTCATCAAGATCATAGTCAAGATTATTCTTTAAAATTTATGGGGTGAACATAGATTCTTGTACCATGAGACATTCTAGACAACAAGTTTTCATCTTATAATGCACTAGCCCATCGTGAAAAAAGCTTAACATGCCAAGAGCACCTATGTCTCATGGAGAAAAAAATAGCATGAAGCACTAGAGATGGGAGGATAGCCTATGGGTCGACTTCTAAGGTTTTTAATCAATGAGGCTTCTTGTTAGATTGAATCCTTTATGCATGAAGGTATTCATGAGCTAAGGCTAGAGGGTTTATAGGGAAAATGAATTGCAATGAAAGTAAAATATAGGAAAAGTAAAATTTGCAAAAAATTAAAATCTAAGCTATGAGAGTGATGCACCAAGAACAAATTCCCATTTCTTGATTACAAGAAGTTTCTATACATGAATACAATATCCACTATCTAATAGCTAGAATTAATATACTAAAATCATCATAATCGAGAATTAGAAACACACCAAATAAGGAGGATATAGCAAAATTCATCATCACTTCCATTAACATGCCAAAAATAATTACAAGGCATGTGATTTATAGAGTCTCAATACTCCTTAAACAATAGCTTGAGGCTTAAGCTTTGCTTATTACAATTGAGAAGAAGGGGGCTAAAAGGAAAATCCCATAAGACCAAATACTAGGTATGAGTAGACCTCTCTTGACACCATTACAATGTAAAATTAGGCTTATTTATAAGACAAGAGGATTTTACTTTCCCTTAAAAATTCTATGTAGAAGGTTTACGAATAATTTTTTTTTTCTATATATAAAATCTTTTTACAACTAAAATTAGAAACTTTAAGGTCTCCAGATATAAGGCCATCAATTCTAGGAGCTTCTAGGCCTTTGGATGATCAATTACCATTGACACATCCATCACTACTATGCTAGGGATGGTTGCACCATTAAGTATTCACCATATATATCTTGAATTTCCCACTTGTTGATGTAGTAGGTATGGCCTTCTTGACTAACACATATCAATAAGGTAGGCTTGTGTGTATGATGGGTGCTTGTTGCACTATGACACAATTGGCTCTGATAGGCTAGGTCATAAAAGGTAAATATTTATGGCCAATAGCCTTCTTATTTGTGCATATAGCTACCACATATATTTATATGAGATGGTAACTCCTCTGGCCAATGGTAGTTCTTCTCTATCTAGGCACTAACATCTTTCTTCTGAGGCTCCTGACTAGTCAACATGTATATGGACTTAGGTTTTGTCAAGGTATGTTTACCTTTTCTATGCTTTATGATCCTAAACGTGCATAGTATATGTATGATTCAGGTTATTTACATTCATATTTTAGCATATTATTGAATGTTATTTGATTTATTACAAGACTTCATATACATAATAATTTTCTCATATTATTCTACTCATTTTCATATTGACCTTGATATTATTATATTATGGCTATCTTACATATGGGACCTGTGTGATATAACCTATGATAATTTGTGGTAGTATAAGACTTAAAAGTACATTAGTGGTATCAAATCAATCCCCAAATTATATCCAGATTTATAGAGTTCATTAGCCACTATTATTAATTTATTTTATCTAGTTTGATAAAGTGGATTAAGAGTTTGTCCACTTTGAAGGTAGTGAGACTCAGACTCTATTTTTAAAGGTCATATTAAGTAGAAATACTAGAGTATTTCCATGGTTGAAGAATAACTAGTGAAGACTATGAATTAGCTATATTAATAGAAAGTTTGAGATTCATGGACATATATCCCTTGACATAGATTTTTAATATTATAACCAACTTAGAAGAAAGATGGATATTTAGGGACATTCAAATTAACCTTGAAAATATATTGGAAGTAAATTATATTAAATATTTAAGATTTTAAAATTTGAATAGAAAATAAAGAAGCAAAAGTTTGAGAAGCTTCCTACATCAGATAGAGAAGAGTTTTAGCTTCTAAGTGCAAAGATAAGAAAGCAAAGAAGTAGAAGAAGAATAGCATTAGAGTGCAATTGTAGAAATAAAAAATAAATATTAGAATTAAAAGTTTCAATAGATTTAGAAGAATTCAAATATTCCTAAGATAGATATAAGAAAGTAGCAAAAAGAAATAATATAGATATATCAATATCTAATATATTAGTTTTGAAGAAAGATAAATAAGCACATAACTTGATTTATATAGCTTCAAGCATTGGTTTAGAATCTATATTTATTGAGAGATGCAATATATTAAGAAGATTCAAGTCATAAGGATATTGACCTTGACACCAGAAGAAGATTCAAGTCACAAATATATTGACCTTAACACCATAAGAAGATTCAGATCACAAAGATACTGATATTGACACTAGAAGAATATTTACCCAAGATATTGACCTTGAGGGCAGAAGTAGTTTCAAGTGATATTGACCTTGACATTATTCCAAGAAGCCAATATTGAAAGAAGGAGAAAGAAGTTAAAAGAGAATAAGAGATATAAGGTATTTAATATAAATTTACATCAAGAATCCATGAAAAAGGAAATATTTATATTACAAAAAGTTTTATGTTGTATAAGGGAGAAAGCTTTTATATTGCATTTGAATAAATAACAAAGGAAAGTACAATTTGGATATATAATAGAAAAGCATAACAGAGAGTTGAAGCATACAATAAGATGAATGGTAAAGTAGAGGTTAGTATTCAAAGGTATCAATAGAGTATAGCATACATTCAATACATAGAATAGAATACAGTATTCAAAATAGAGAGTAACATTCAATTACAATAGAGAATGGCATAGCATTCAACACCATTGAGATAGCATTCAGTTACAATAGATAAACCATAAAAAATAAAAGTTAAACATTCAAGGAATGATAGTAAAGTCTTAAAGTAGTGTAATCATAGCCTTAGAGCATATTGAAAGCATAAACCTAGAAACACATAATCAAGCATGCAATAGAGACAAGTACAATAGAAAGTAGAGAGCTTGGTAGCAATAATAGCAAGCCAATGTAGAAACAAGCATAGAAACTGATGCAGGAGCATCCGATGGCGAAGTTGCAATCTAGCATCACCCAAAATGTGTTTTTTTTCTTAAGTACTAAAACTGTCGCGATATCGCGACGCTTTTTGAAGAAGGGCACCAGCGGGCCAATCTGTCGCGATATCGCGACATTTTTTTTGAAAAAGAAGCAACGTAGTCGGGACGCCAAACTATCGTGAAATCGTGACATTTCTAAAGCAACGTAGTCGGGACGCCAAACTATCGTGAAATCGTGAAATTTCTAAAGCAAGGTAGTCGGGACGCAAAACTATCACGAAATCGTGACATTTCTAAAGTAGCGCAGTCGGGACGCCAAACTGTCACGAAATCGTGACATTTCTGTAGCAACGTGGTCTGGACGCAAAATGGTCGTGAAATCGTGACACTTCCGGAAGCAGGATTTGAAAGCACAGGGACATCTTTGGCAGAAAGGTTCTAAGGCACAAGGATGGTCGTGAAATCGTGACACCTTCGAAGGCAAGCTTAAAGGACGTCATGAAATCGTGACACCTTTAAAGATAAAGTTTAAAAGACATCGCGAAATCACGACACTTCTGGGAGGCAAGACTTGGAAGCATAAAGACATCGCAACACCTTCGAAGGCAGAGCTCAAAGATGTCACGAAATCGTGACATATCCGAAGGAAAGGTTCCACAATGCAAAGATGTCACAAAATCGTGACATTTCACGGTTTCGTGGCCCGGAACGAGGCAGCAAGTATGGAACACAAAGATGTCACGAAATCATGACATGTCGCGATTTTGCGGCCCAAGGGAGGAAGGTGAGTAAGAAAAGCCTAGACGTCGTGATTTCGCGACGTGTAGCGGAATCGCGGCCCCAAGGAGGAGAGAGAAGCCTAACACCAAAACGTCACGATATCGTGACCAAAGAGGAGAGAGAAAGTACTAGAGCAAAAACATCACGATATTGCGACCAGAGCTCTCACGACGTTGACCAACTGGCGATTACAGAGACCAGTGCAGAGGGACACGTGGCATGAAGTTACAGGTGGCTCAAGAGTATGAAGCGGTTACAGGGAGCATGACAGTAGGACACATGGCATCAACTGCAAGCGGCCATGGTGCATTCTTATGAATGATGACTTGGCGGAGGATTGACAGGCGGCTGCAGGGCATGCCGCCACTACAGGCCATGATTTTTTTTTTGATGCACCTGGAAGCATCATGCAGGTGGGACAAAGAATTCGTGCAGGCGGTATGGGGAGTCTCGCATTCAAGGTAATGATGGTCCAAAGAGAGTCGGGCCTGGGAATAAAAGAAAAAGGCCCGCACTTTGCGTAATGATGGAGAAGGAGGTGGCGGCCGAGGATAAAAGGCACGCATGCATTGTATTGACGAAATCTTGGCCATTTATTTTTGGGGATAGCTGTGTATTCGAGGAGAGACCTCTGTGTTTTTTTTAATGAAGCTTGCTAGAATTTTTTCGGTGCATTGTTGATTTTTGCATTCTTGCTGTGTGTTGTGTGTAGCTCTATATCAAGTGGTATTAGAGCAGGTTGGTTCTGAGAGTGCAAACCGATCGCCGAACAGAGAGGCAGTTTGCGCCAGGACCGTGGTTGTGGGGTTGTGAAGAAGAAGCAAGATGCCTCCGCATAGAGCCCGTGGTGGTATAAGGCACAGACAAGAAAGAAGGGAGGAGGTCAATCTAAGAGCCCTGTAGAGGCAAGTTGAGGCCCTACAAGAGGAAATTAGAAGAGGAGTCGAGCCGAGAAGGGAAGAACCCAGCGAAGATGAAGTGTGGGAAGAAGAAGTTCCATCTGATGAGGAAGAGGCCTTGGATCCAGTAGAAGCTAGGTTGTATCGGGCTATCTCCTAGATCGGGAAGAAGCCAAAATTTGACGTCTCCACTTAATCTGGGAACCTCAACCCTGAGGAGTTGATAGACTGGATCAACGACATGGAGGAGTATTTTGAATATGAAGAGATATCAGATCCAAATTTGATCAGGTTCGTAAAAACCAAGCTGAAAGGACATGCTAGCATCTGGTGGAAAGGAGTGCAGTTGGAAAGGAACAGGAGGGGAAAGGAAAGGATCACCAGGTGGGATAGGATGGTAGAGAAACTAAAGAGGTAGTTCATCCCTACAGATTATGAGCTGGACTTGTTAAAGAAAATGCAGAGTCTTCGAAAAGCTAGTAAGACTATCAAGGAATATACTGAAGAGTTCTATCAAATCTCAATCAGAACCGGCCATTCGGAGGTGAATAAGGAGAAGGTCGCACATTACATCAATGGATTACAAACCAGTATTCAAGAATAGCTGGGGCTTGTTAGAATGAGCACAGTAGAGGATGCATATCAATTTGCATTAAAAGTGGAGGAGAACTGAATAGGAGGTTTGATGGTAAGTAGAGAGGGAAGGACAGGGGTGGAAGAGCTGGTGGAAGAGGCAGTGGTGGAAGATACAAAGATTTTGGGAAAACTGGTGAAGCTAGCGGTAGCCAAAAATAGAAAGAGGTGAAATAGGAGGATGACCAATGCCCACACAATCAGAGCAACAACTACCCAAGAGGAAGAGGTAGGTCTGGGCGAGGGTTTGGAAGAGGTGTTTTTAGAGGAACCTGCTTCAACTATGGAGAGGAAGGACACAGGGCATACAACTACCCGCAACATCAAGAGAGGCCAAATCGAAGACCTGAGGGTCAGGCCCGAGCTGCTGTAGTAGATGAAGGTGTAGAATCTAAGCACTCAGAGGAGGCAGAAAGAGGATAAGCAATGGTCATCAGAAGAGTCCTGTTAAATGAAGAAGAAAAGACAGACCAGAGGAACAGCCTGTTTCGAATAAGATGCAAGTGTGCAGGCAAGGTATGTAACATCATCATAGATAATGGAAGCACTGAAAATTTGGTTTCTAAGGAAATAATTACCAAGCTATAGTTGGAGAGAAGAAAACACCCACGCCCTTATCAAATTGCATGGTTGCAAAAGGACCATCGGGTGTTAGTAAGTGAACAATGCCTGGTGAAGTTCAATATTGAAACTTATCGAGATGAGATTTTATGTGACATCTTGCCTATGGATGCATGTCACCTGCTGCTTGGGAGGCCATGGCAGTTTGACCGAAGTGATGTTCATGATGGTCGAGCCAACACATATTCTTTGTCAAAGAATGGAGTTCGCCATAATTTAAAACCCCTAAAGGAAGCGGATGAGAAAGTATGCAGCAGTGCATGAGTCTATCTAGTTGATGGCAGAAGATTCTTGGAAGGCCTGAAGCCGGATCATATGTGCTATGCTATAATCCCCAGGGTTAGGGAAGAAGGATGCAAGGAGATTCCAATAGAAGTCATGGGACTGTTAGAAGAATTCCCAGATATCATTTTAGATAATGTTCCTGAAGGTTTACCGCCTGTTAGGAAGATCAGTCACCACATATATTTGGTGCTTGGATCGAGCTTGCCAAACAAGGCTACACATCGAATGATGCTTATGGAGACTGAGGAACTAAATCGGCAAGTTCAGGATCTGTTGAAGAAAGGACTGATTAGAGAGAGTCAGTCCATGTGTTGTACCAACATATTAGCACCCAAGAAGGATGGAGAATGGAGGATGTGCACCGACTCTCGGGAAATCAACAAGATCACCATTAAATACAGGTTCCCACTACCAAGGATGGATGATATCATGGACTGCTTGAGTGGAGCTGAGTACTTCACAAAAATTGACTTGAAAAGTGGGTACCATCAGATTCGCATTAGAGAAGGGGATGAGTGGAAGACAGCCTTTAAAACCAGAGAGGGGCTGTATGAGTGGTTGGTTATGCCATTTGGATTAACCAATGCACCTAGTACCTTTATGAGGTTAATGAATGATGTTCTAAAGGAATTTTTGGGCAAATTTTTTATTGTTTACTTAGATGATATACTGATTTTTAGCAGAACCTTAGAGGAGCACCTGATGCACATCAGGAAGGTTTTTGAGAAACTGCGGGAGGAACAAGTTACTGATCAATCTGAAGAAGTGCAACTTCGTGAAGGAGCTGGTATACCTGGGATTTGTCATATCAGCAAACGGTCTCAAGATGGGCCCCGAAAAGGTGAGGGCTATCCTAGAATGGCCTGTCCCAAGAAGTGTGACCGAGGTTAGATCATTTCATGGTCTGGCTAGTTTCTACAAAAAATTCATTAGAAACTTCAGCAGTATTTGCTCATCTCTTACAGAGACAATGAAGGGGAACAAGAAGGAATTTCAGTGGACAGTTGGAGCAGACAAAAGCTTTGCTATGTTGAAGAAGAAGGTCACTGAGCAACCCGTATTAGCACTTTCAGATTTCAATAAGGTGTTTCAGGTGGACTGCGATGCAAGTGGCAATGCCATAGGAGTTGTATTGAGCCAAGAGGGTAGGCCTGTTGCATATTTCAGCAAAAAAATCAATGATGCTAGAAGGAAGTATTCGATGTATGATCAGGAGTTCTACGCCATAGTCCAAGCGCTTAAGAAATGGAGGCATTATTTTTTGCCCAAGGAGTTTGTTCTTTACACCGACCATCAAGCGCTGTAGTATATCAACAGTTAAGGCAAATTGAATCAGAGGCACCTAAAATGGGTAGAGTTCCTACAGAGCTATACCTTTGTACTGAAGCATCAGAGTGGAAGATCCAATTGGGTGGTAGATGCATTGAGTAGGAGGCAATGTATGATGATAGAAATGAGAGTGGAGGTTGTAGGGTTTGCTGAGATCAAGAACTTATACCCTGCAGACCCCGATTTCGCAGAAGCTTGGAAAGCCTGCACTGCGCCTGTTGCGTTGGATAGGACTAGATGGTTGGATTACCTGATTCAAGATGGAATGCTATTTAGGGGGAATCAATTGTGCATTTCAAGGAGCTCAATGAGAGAGAACCTCATTAAAGAAAAGCACAGTGGGGGTTTAGCTGGACACTTTGGTCGTGACAAAACCATCTCACTGGTTAGTGAAAACTATTGCTGGCCATAATTGCAGTAGGATGTGGCAAAGTTTGTGCAGAGTTGCAGGATTTGCCAGATGGCAAAGGGTATGAGGCAGCCTACTGGTTTGTATCAACCGCTACCTATACCCGAAAGGTCATGGGAAGATATTAGTATGGATTTTGTGCTTGGTTTTCCTAGGACGCAGAGGGGGCACTATTCCATATTTGTGGTAGTGGACAAATTTTTGAAAATGGCACACTTTATCCCGTGCCAGAAGACTAGCGATGCTGTCCATGTAGCTGGTTTGTTCTTTAAGGAAGTTGTACGCCTTCATGGGCTGCCAAGAAGCATTGTGTCGAACAGGGATACCAAGTTTGTAGGTTATTTTTGGAAGACCCTGTGGAAGAAGCTGAGGACGGAGTTAAAGTTCAGTTCTGCATACCGCCCCCAAACAGATGGACAAACAAAGGTGGTTAATAGGATTTTGGGAAACCTACTGCGATGCTTGGTATGGGACAAGCCCAAGGGATGGGATCTAATTTTGTTGCAAGCTGAGTTTTCGTATAATAGCTCAATCAATCGGAGTACCAACAAGTCACCATTCCATATTATCTATGGGAGCAGCCCAAGGAATGCTTCAAAGTTAAGAAGGCTAGATACAAGGGAGAAATGCAGTACTGAAGCAGAAGACTTTGCTGAACACCTGAAGGGAGTGCATGAGGAAGTGATAAAACACATTGCCAAGATGAATGCTCAGTACAAGACAAGGGCGGATCAAAAACGTAGAGCTAAGGAGTTCCAAGTAGGATATTTGGTCATGGTCCATCTATGGAAGGAACGGTTTCCTGCCAAGACCTACAACAAACTGAAAATGAAGAAATTTGGACCATGTAAGATCATTGGCAAACGAGATTCGGGCAATGCATATGAGGTGGAGTTACCAAGCAAACTCAACATCTCCCCCGTGTTTAACATCTTAGATTTGGTCGAGTATCATGAAGGAGAAAGTAGTGAGATACCCAGTCCAGATCTGTGGAGCATTCCCGCAGCCATTCCAGTTGCGAACGAGATAGAAGAAGTTCTGGATATGCGTGAGGGCCGAAGTACTAGGAACAGGAGTTACTCGGAGTACTTGGTCAAATGGAAGGGCCGAACCATTGAAGACGCGACTTGGTTGTCAAAGGCTGAGGTTGATCGCTTGGGTCTACCTCGGAAAGATCAGAAGTGAGGTCACTTCTCAAACTCACCCCGGGTGTCTGATGCAGGAGCATCCGGTGGCAAAGTTGCAATCTTGCATCACCCAAAATGTGTTTTTTTTCTTAAGTATTAAAATTGTCGTGATATCACGACGCTTTTTGAAGAAGGGCACCAGTGGGCCAATCTGTCACGATATCGCGACATTTTTTTTGAAAAAGCACGGTCAGGACGCCAAACTATCGCGAAATCGTGACATTTCTAAAGCAGCGCAGTCGGGACGCCAAACTATCATGAAATCATGACATTTCTAAAGCGAGGCAGTCGGGATGCCAAACTGTCATGAAATCGTGACATTTCTAAAGCAGCACAGTCAGGACGCCAAACTGTCGCGAAATCGTGACATTTCTGTAGCAACGTGGTCTAGACGCAAAATGGTCACGAAATCGTGACACTTTCGGAAGCAGGATTTGAAAGCACAGGGACATATTTGGCAAAAAGGTTCTAAGGCACAAGGATGGTCACGAAATCGTGACACCTTCGAAGGTAAGCTTAAAGGACATCGCAAAATCGTGACACCTTCAAAGATAAAGTTTAAAAGACGTCGTGAAATCATGACACTTCTGGGAGGCAAGACTTGGAAGCATAAAGACATCACAAAACCTTCGAAGGGAGAGCTCAAAGATGTCGCGAAATCATGACATATCCGGAGGAAAGGTTCCACAATGCAAAGATGTCACGAAATCGTGACATGTCACGGTTTCGCGGCCCGAAACGAGGCAGCAAGTATGCAACACAAATATGTCACGAAATCATGACATGTCGCGGTTTCGCGGCCCAAGGGAGGAAGGCGAGTAAGAAAAGCCTAGATGTCATGATTTTGCGACGTGTAGCGGAATCGCGACCCAAAGGAGGAGAGAGAAGCCTAACGCCAAAACATCACGATATTGTGACCAAATAGGGGAGAGAAAGTATTGGAGCAAAAACGTCACGATATCACGACCAGAACTCTCACGACGTTGACCAGCCGACGATTACAGAGACCAGTGCAGAGGGACACATGGCATGAAGTTACAGGTGGCTCGAGAGTATGAAGCGGTTACAGGGAGCATGACAGTAGGACACGTGGCATCAACTGCAAGCGGCCATGGTGCATTATTATGAATGATGACTTGGCGAAGGATTGACAGGCCGCTGCAGGGCATGCCGCAACTACAGGCCATGATTTTTTTTTTGATGCACCTGGCAGCATCATGCAAGCGGGACAGAGCATTCGTGCGGGCGGTATGGGGAGTCTCGCATTCAAGGTAATGATGGTCCAAAGAGAGTCGGGCCTGGGAATAAAAGAAAAAGGCCCGCACTTTACGTAATGATGGAGAAGGAGGTGGCGGCCGAGGATAAAAGGCGCGCATGCATTGTATGGACGGACTCTTGGCCATTTATTTTTGGGGATAGCTGTGTATTCGAGGAGAGACATCTGTGTTTTTTTTAATGAAGCTTGCTGGAATTTTGCCGGTGCATTGTTGATTTCTGCATTCTTGCTGTGTGTTGTGTGTAGCTCTATATCAGAAACCAACACAGAAGTGAAACATAGAAGCCAAAGAGTGGAGTTGTTACAACAAACCAATTAATGTATAAGTCAGAGTAGTCTAAGGTTGGAAGCCAAAATAAAAAATAAAGAGAACAAAGCCAACAAGTGAGGTGAAATGTTGAGGTACTTAGGAATAGTAAGGGATTCATTTAGCACCAAGTATGTTGAGTACGTAATATCATTGTTTGAGCAATTCATCAGAGAAGTAACATTCCAAATATTGCATAAGGAGATGAAACATTTATTAAATATTTCTTCCTATATTCATCCACATTGCAAGTATATCAATACCTTGTACTTATGAAATGAGGATCACACAAGCAATGGTGCAGAGGTGTAGGTGGAACAACAAAGTATTAACATACACAATCAAGTCAAAGTGCATACGAAAGAAGCTTTGGAAGGTTAGTTAAATAATTAGGGTTTTTGGAGTTATAAGGTTCATTTAATTAAAGTTTTTATATTTGGAGTTTAATTAAGTTTGATTTAGGAGATATAAGGGTTAGATAAATTTATTTTTTAAAGTATTTAAGATTTTGAATTTTATAATTTTGGAGTGATAAGTTGTTTAAATTTTTTTTAAAGTTTTACAAGTTTAGAGTGATAAGGACTTCAACTAGTAAATTTGTTTGTTCATAATTTTTTTAAAGTTTTGTTTTTTACATTTGAAGGAATTTGAAGTATTTTTAACTTTGAAGTTTTATTCTTGAGAAAACAAAAAAAATTAGAAAACTTTTTTATTTTTGCAAATTTAAATATTTGGGAGGTAAAATGTTTTCAACATTAAAATATTAGGAAAAACAAAATTTACAATTTTTTAATTATTTTTTCTAAACTAGGGAGTCATAAGGTTTACTACTCCATAGGAATTAAATTAGTGAATTTGAATTATTTAAACCTAGGATTTATAAGGTTTGCTACTTCAAAGGATATATATTATAACATTGAATTGCATATCATGGAAGAAATTTTTTAAAATATATTCAATGAAGATAGTGAAGAAATGGTACACAAGCCTAAGTTTTATTCTCAAAACTTAATAAATGATTTTGATGGAAAGAAATAAATGATAGATTCTTTAAAAGATAAATTATCTTTATTTATCAAAAATGCAAAAGAGGAAATATCCACAACATTTACAAGATATCTTCATGAGAAACTTTTGAGAACATGGTGGAATTCATAAAATGACATTATACTTTCTTCAAAATAATTATTAATGATGTATTTATCATTACTTAGTTTTGATATTTTTCAAGAAAATAAACAAGAAAAAAAAATGACACATACAACTTGAACGAAGCTTATGTTAGCTTCAATATGGAGTAAATGAAATCAAGGTTGTATTATTACAATGATTTGCTAACTCAATGTTTAGAAGGTACATCATCAAGTATTTCACAAATGAAGATGCAAAAGTGAAAAAAGAAAGAAGAATAAAATAAATCACACCAAGATGGCTAATAGAAAGTCTAAATTCAAAGTAAAAAAGGAACCATTATTGTAAGCTTAGATATTAAGTTAAAAAAGGTGGATTGAATACAAATACGAAGACCTTGATTGAAGACTAGAGTCTTCAATAACCAAATAATGTCATACGAGGGGGTGTTGGAGTATATAACATTATTTGGTACATGCTAATGTACCCACATGGTACCTTCATGATACATTTGTAAATAGTATATTATGGTTGAGAGTGTGATTTATATTTTCCTCTTTATGTAAGTGTGAATATGCAAGAAATGCACAAGTATCATGTAAAGTTGTAATGTGCAAGAAATGCACAAGTGTCATGTGAGTTAGAGTGCAAGTGTAGGTTATGTAAATGTGCACAAGTGTCTTATATGTAAGAGTGCAAATATGTAATGTAAATATGTGCATAAGTGTCTTAGATTAGAGAGTGCAAGTAGAAGTGTAAGAGTCATGTAAAGGTGTGCATATGTTATAGAGTCAAGTGTTCATCAAGTATGCAAGTGGCAAGTAGATAAAACAAGAGTCATGATACTTGGCATATGGATAGCAATAATATAGTACTTGAAGAGTCATATCAGTATGGCTATATAATGGAGATAATTCTTCATAGACAAAGATATAAAGAATATACAATTCATATATCTCATTGATAGATTGTAAGAGAAATAGGAGTAATAAAGCTTGTATACATTTTGAGCAATTAATATTGTAAGTTGTTCTACATGCATAGTACATGTATGATTCAGGTTATTTACATTCATATTTTAGCATATTATTGAATGTTATTGGATTTATTATAAGAATTGATATATGTTTTAATTTTCTTATATTATTCTACTCATATTATTTTCATATTGACCTTGATATTATTATATTGTGGCTATTTTATATTTGGGACCTGTGTGATATAACCTATGATATTTTATGGTAGTATAAGGCTTAAAATCCATCACTAATATATATTATATTCAATACATTATTTAAGAAATGTTTACAAATAATCATGATCACTCTATAGTATTAGTAGTCAACTTTTAGGAGTAATACAAAAAAATCATTCTTTCTAATGCATTGTTGGTTTCTATCCAAAAATGAAAGCTTCCTTGGAATCCATGAGATGTGGTAAGATTATCTCTTCACCCCACAAATTAGAAAATAAATAATTTCCTAATAACCTCTAACAACCCACTATCCCAATCCAAGGGAGAGGGCTTTTACAAGGATTAACATACAAACAAGACCCAATATTTTTCATCAATATTAAGACAACCATATCGATTTTATAGTCACTAAATATGCCACTCAAGTGGACAAGAGTGTCCAACTTCCCATAATTTCCTAGGGTTCATTTTTCTAATCTCACCATTATAAAATAGGCCACCAATGGTCCCCCTATTTCCCATACACTCCCCTGTATGAGATAAGTTAACCACAACATAGGGATTACCCTTTAAGGCCCATATCACTTAAATGTGACACCTATTCCCTAATAATACATACCCCCACCTATGTAGGATTACTATGTTGTGATTACTTAGTGATTAGTTAGTTTCATATACCCATGAACTAACTAAAACTATTACCACTCACCTAGTAATAATCATGGTCACGCTTGCCTAACCATAAGGTATCATCACTATACTATCCTATGAATGATCTAGTGGATTATCCCATAACAATCCAACATTTATATTCCCAAGCCTCATCACTAGGAATCATCCAAGCCTCATCGCTAGGACCACCCAAGCCTCACCGCTAGGGTATATTATTCACAATTACTTAGTTACATTGTCTAGCCACCACTCAACTAGTATTGGGTACAACTTAACTCTAGGGATTACTAATATGGCTCTAAACATCATGCCTAGAGAAATCCCCTCTTAACCCAAGGGTCCTAAACAATATTTTTTCTAACTCTCCATAAAAGAAAAGAGTGCTAAAATAAATCATATCAAAAAATTCAATACTAACATCCATATATCATATTGATAAAACTAAAGTATTTAGGTACTTCTTTCAAAACATATTACTATAAATAGGAATTTACTTTATTTACATGAAAGGAATTATTCAACATCTAGAAAACCATAACCATATTTCATCAATTAAATTCCATCATCCTCTTCCATAAACACAATTTATCCATCTTGCTATCAACAATTTATTTCCAATAAAACTTAACATAGAAGGAAAGCATTAATTTATCTTTCATATTTTAAACAAATTCATGAAAATGCATCAAATATATTTACAAATTATATAATCATACATTAAAGTCATTACATAGCATAATATTCTACACATAATATCTCTTAAGCATTTCTCATTTCCAAATACAATATTACATTTCAAAACATCAATACCCAAAGGTCACTAGTCTCATCTTCTTTTTCAAAATCTTCTTCTTGATAAGTATTTTCTCTTAGCTTTAAAATTTTCAATAAAGGGATCAAGGCAGCTCTTGTAAATAAATGTGCAAGTCTAACATGCATCATGCAATAGATTCATAGAATAAGAATGCAATATTTTAGTTTTTATAGAATGTATATGCAAGCCTAATATGCATTATACAACTAAATCATTCAACAACGATCTCAATTCCATGACAAATTATATATGCAAGCCTAACATGCATCATACAAATAAAATTATTCAATATTAATGCGATATATTAATTCCATAATAAAATGTATATGCAAGCCTAACATGCATCATACAATTAAAATCATTCAATAACAATGCAAGATCTCAGTTCCATAATAGACTTCAAAGCATTCTTTTGATGTGGGGGTTCACTCTTCTAACCTCATTGCTAGAAAATATACCATAAGTGGTCCCCCCATTTCCTTACACTACCATATAAGAAAAAAACTTGACCATGATGTGGGGTTACCCTTTAAGGCCCATTATACTTAAAGGTGATGCCTATTACCTAACCCTATATGCTAGCATCGATGTAGTATTATTATGGTGTAATGCTTATTAGTCATAAATGAGATAATCCTATACTTATCTTATTTAATTATGGTTATTTTGCTACACAAGCCACATCCAATAAAATCATGCAAGAATAATACAATATAGAGAGAATCCCATACTTCTCTCACTCAATTATGGATCTATTTCTACACAAGACACATCCAAATAAAATCATACAAGATCAATGCAATATCGAGAGAAACCCATACTTCTCTCACTCAATTATGGATCTATTGCTATACAAGCTACATCCAAATCAAAAGATCTATAGAAGTCCATACTTATCTCAATCAATTATGGATCTATTGCTACACAAAATTATTTGTCAAATATTTTCCTAAAATACAAAATTTGCATTTGTGCACCCTAGACATGACCAAAATTGAAATATCGAAGGAAAGAAATATTCTTCAGACCAATATCTAGAGAGGGCTAGATCGCTTACTAATCCTACACTGGTTTTAAGTTTAGAGTTCTAGGAAAGAGATGGAAATAATTGAAAGAAATGGGAAATATAGCCACATGCTAGAAGATGTAGGATTGGGGATAAACTAGTAGCAGGAATTCAAATAAAGTGTTATAGAAGTATATAATAGAAATAAGGCAAAGAATCCACTTACAATTTCATAGAGATAACTTCCAGAGTTGCATTTTAGTACTCACTCCCTCACCAGCAGTGTTCAAATCTAGATTTAGAGTTTAAAATTAGCATATAAAAAACATGAATATAAAATAGAAATGCTTAAAAATAGAAAGAAATCACACACAAATTATTCGCAAAATCAGAATCCAGAAACCTTCTATTTAAGTAGAAAACTTGAAATGTTCTTTTGTAGAGTGTCTTTCCTTTTTCTTTACGTTGAAAATGTCTAGTATTTATAGATGTTTTCGCCTTTGTTCATTTAATACACAAAAGACAAAATATCCCTAGATCAAGAACTAGCAATAGGAATCTTCTCCCAAAAAATACTCAAAAATCTTCCTTCTGTAGCGGCGATCCATATTTTAAGGAAAAATTCTTGGAAATCAACAAATTTGGGTGTCAGTGCATAGAAAACTGCAAATATGGTCATTCAATTGGTACCTCCATTGTTCCTTTGAAATTTGCCTTTGTCCAGAAAGTCCACCAAACTTGAGCCTTGTTTTGAAAAGAGGTAAAGTAAATAGGGATATCTTGAAACTCATAAAAATCATCCTGTGATTTATAATCTTGCACCCTTTTTAGCATGAAATTAGCAAATATAATTACTCCTCGCTTCAATCATTAAATTCCCATCATGTATCTAATCCAAGCACCTTTGACAAGTTTTCTTTGATGCTTGAAGTCAATTTTTCCCAAAACAGAGCAACAAGCAAAGATAGGCGAAAGAGCTCTATTTAAATTCCTCCACTTCCTTCTTATCCATGCTTCCAGATGGGAAGAGCATCCATAAAACAATAATTTTTATAATTTCGCTCAATCTATGCCTTTAGGCCATGTTTTACACCATTCCATATAATTTCGCCCAAGGGAGAAACAAATATATCCTTTTCAATCACTATTTTGTAATTTTCCATTTTTCTTTGAATGCACAACCTGCAACATGACAACAATTATTTTGAGCAAGTCTAGGTGAAACACCCTACTGTACGGCTTTGCTTTCACCTTTAACGTCTCAAATCATATTTCATATAGTTTTTCCCTGGGAGGGGTGAATGGGAGTTTTACCCCTCACCTAGGGTGAAAGCGCTGCTAGCTTCTTTTAGAAAAAAATTTGCCTTCAGAATATACGTTCACCCCAAGGAGGGTCGAATGGGATTTTCACCCCTCACTTGGGGTGAAGCCCTTTTAATTTTTTTTTTTTAAATGTGTCATTATGGGTCCACCACACACTTTTATCTTCCTACGTGTTCACCCCAAGGAGAGGCGAAAGGTAGTTTCACCCCTCTCTTGGGGTGAACGAAGCTTTGAATTTTCAAAGCTTATCTTGGAGCCTTGCCACTTTTAATGTTTTTCCAAAGTAAGGGTGAAAAAATTCATGAATTTGTTTTCATAAGAAATGCCTTCATGGGACCCATGGTGCAACATTTCCAAATTTCTTGATGTTGTGCTTTCACCCCAGGGAGGGACATTCGGGATTTTTATCCCTCACTTGGGGTGAAAGCCCAGTTGACTTTCCCACATGTTGACTTGGAAACTTGTTACTCATTTCTTATGATGTTCGCCCCAAGGTGGGGTGAACTTTCACCCCATATTTGGGGTGAATGTATTTTGTTTCGTTGCCTTTGAAACTTATTTTTTGTCCCATCACGAACCTTACCTTTAGATGTGGTTTCGTCCCAAGGAGGGGTGAAAGAGATTTTTACCCCTCATTTGGGGTGAAAGTCATATTAGCTAGACTTGAAATTTTCTCCTCATTTTAACATTACATTCACCCCAAAGTGGGGCAAATGGATTTCTTGTCCCATTTTCAGGATGAACTCATTTTGCTCTTTTCATTGCTTGGCAGTCATGATTTAAAAAACAAGGATATTTTTACCCTAAGGAAGGGCAATAAGGGTTTTCACCCTTCTCTTGAGGTGAAAAGGTTTTCGTGGCTATTTTACCTTTAGTCTTTAGGTGCATTTTTTATTGATGTCTCTGGACCATTTCAGCTGATTTTACATTCAATTTTCCACTATCCCCTTTCAATAATCACAATAATTTTACCTTATAACATCTATTATTTCCAGGCATGAGACCCATGAAAA
Organism: Wollemia nobilis; assembly: GCA_028583015.1. Classification (NCBI taxonomy): domain Eukaryota; kingdom Viridiplantae; phylum Streptophyta; class Pinopsida; order Araucariales; family Araucariaceae; genus Wollemia; species Wollemia nobilis. The sequence goes on from JAQPPZ010001340.1 coordinate 4,931,224, forward strand.
TAAAAGAAGGTTAACACAAAAAAATGAACTGCAACACGTTATACTAGACAAAAAACACTACAACATTCAATTTATTGTATTTGTCGATTTTACAATCAAAAAATTATTCAACAAAATTTGATCAAAATTTGAATATGGCATGGTGTCAAAACTGCTAAAATTTCTAGTGGATCTTGGGATATCCAACTCGTGTGGATGCAAGTGATCCCAAGCCTTTATCCATTGGGATATAAATGGTCCTTATTGTTGGCTACATCAGTCAATGCACCTAGTTTAGATGTCTTTCCCTGCCCCTGCTCAACTGTTGCCTGCTCTGCTATGGCCTGATCTTCCTGTTCCTTCAAACTTTCATAGGTGACCTCATAAACTAAAATTGATTCAGCCCAAGCATCTATGGTAAAGGAGGAAGGAACACTCAATATTCATAAATATACCATAAATTCTAAACATCTTCCAAGATGATGCATCTAGATCTCTGAGCTAATTTTAACAAGGAATACTTTGTGCAAGTGAACCTTTTCATGAGCGGCAACACTTATTCCTCCATAACTGGGTCTTCCCAACTATCAATTTCTGATGTGTCCTACAAAAAATTCTTCTAGGACTCCTCTAACTATTACTTAGGTAGTGGTTCACCTCATTCACCTATAAAAATTAGGAATCCCATGTCAGTGAGGGCATCAAAATGAACCATCAAAACAAAATGTTCCCATTCAATTACGTTAAGCAACTTTTTGCCCTCTCTCACTAGGTCTAATCTATGGAAATAATTGCGTAGCATAATATTGGAATTAGATCAGGCATGATCGATCTCACTCATGGGGTGAATGTGCATACTGGACTGAGAAAGGGCTTGGAATTTTATTGCCAACTCCAAATGAGGCTGAAGGAAATTTTTCACATTTTCTATCACATGTTCACTCAACTAAATCTATATTCAGGCCTCATAGAGATACTACAATACCATGACTACTTTTGCTGCCATCTTCTCACAACTATTGTCCAACAAAATGTGGGCCTCCTTAATTGTCTTTTGAGAGAAACCCATAGCCTATGTAGCCTTCTCTGCCATATGGTTCTGTATGGAGTCAAGTTGTATCTTCACCACCTGCACCTATTGCTCTACCACTATTATTTCTTTCTGATGAGCTTTCACTTGATGTCACCAATGTTCCACCTCTTTTGCATTCTTTTCTTGTTGCACTTTACTCTTAGCCAGATCTTCTTCAAGATCGGCAATTTTTTGCTTCGATTTCATAAAATCTTTGCTTGTAATTCTCACCATGTAAATAAATAGAGCTCATATCAACTTGGATGTTCCCCATTTTCTTAGTAGGATCAATTTTTGTCAGGTCCTCTATCATGATTTCATAAGCGTAATCGCTTGGAGTCATTTCTCCTTGTGGTTTTCATACTAGGGGAATCATCTTGGTAATGTTAGTCCCCATAACAACTAGATCAAAGGTAAACTTCTTAAGTGGCTTAGCTAGAGTGAGTGCCTCTTTTCTCCTATGGCTCTTTAGCCATTATGACAAAATCAGATGAGCTCAGCTAATCTTTTTTGCAACTGGTTGTTCAGGCATCACCTCGATCTCAGGCAATACCTGCATCTCCAAAAATGGGGTGAAGGGGAAAATATCCTATGAACAGTCTAGCTCAAAGGAAGAAGAGGAAATGGAAATCAGAGGGGGAACCAAAATAGTAGAATGGATGGAATTTCCAAAAGTAACTAAAATAGAGGTCTATTTTACCAATGGTAGAAGTTGTAAGTGTTTGCACTAACACCATATAGGTGAGGTTTTTCTTTATATATTTCATAGATGTGAGAGAATATTGCAATAGATTAATCTGTCCATGGATTCACAATTCATCATACAAACTCACCTTAGTAGGGATTCTCTTCATTTCTTCAATGATATTGTAATCAATTGTACCAGAGTATTTAACTTCACTAGTTGGTTCACATTTATTTTGGTATTACTCAGTAGCTTCTACCCTTTGATGCTTGGTCAATGATATGTACTTAAGGTGCTTTTTGGCTTGTTTCTTTACCTCATTTTGTACTTGATCAATCGTAGGTTGTGAAATTTATTCCTTTACTTAAAAATTCTCTTGAGCTTTCTTGGGTAATAGATCCTTCAACAATACTGAATCAAGTTGTTTAGTGGTTGTACCAGGTTCTTTCACTTATGGCTGTCTTTTCACCTTGTCCCCTTTGCTCAGCAGGGACATTTAGCGACTCCATTTTTGTTGGATCAATAGTCACTAGCTTCTTTCTGGCCCTTGTAAGGACTAAAACCTGCTCCAAGGATATTTTTGTTATCATATTGATCTTCCCACTAGCCAAAATTTTTGCCAATGTTTGTACATAGTTCAAATGAACCATGCATGTATATTCACCATGAGGATCATTATAGGTAGAACACCAATATGCTCACTTTGAGGTACTAGCATTTTAATTTGCCACCACAATTGTGTTTCTTTCAAGACCTTTGCTAGTAGTTGGTTGTTCTCTAGTAATCGATGGCATTTGAAATCTCCTTGAATGAAAATCAGCTTCAACTTACTTCTTCTTAATGGTCATGATTTCATTCAACATTTTATTTACTGTTGAATTGATAAACTATAACTCCTTCAACACTTTATCTTGTAGATCAGGATTTGAGGGTGCTAGAGGAGCTGGTAATGATAATGGAATAGGTGGTACTAGTAGCATCGAGAAGGAAAGTAGGGATGGTAACTATGGGACAGCTGGTGTAGGTAATTACAAAATATTTAGAGCAAGGATTTGTGGAACTAGGATTGATGCAATTTGAGGTGAACTCGAGCTCCAAGAAGGAATAGGATACATAGAAGGCATCAGATGTGAAAATGCTCTAGAATATGGATGTTGTGGGAGATAGTAAAACACGGCTTGTTCAGGAGTGGGTCAAAGGCCATCAGGAAATCTCTACCAATTTTGAATGAATCTGACATTGAAATCCACTATTTACTCCTATGGATGTCTTTGGATATTTTTAAATTGATGTAGCAAGGAAAAAGGGTCAGCTTGCTCATGAAAGTTCTTAATCAGCAATTTTGCCAACTGGTCCCATGTAGTGATAGTAGCGGGTGGCAAGAACTAATACTAATACAACAACTTCCCTCTAAGTGAAAATACAAGTAATATTACCATAATATCTTCATATGTGATGTTGTGGATTGTCACCAAAGAAGCTACATCTTGGAAATGCTCGTAAGAAATATTTCATGTACTATCATAGGTAGGCAAAGCATTCAATGCTGCTTGAGGAACTAGATTTTGTGCTTGTAGGTTTAGAGATCCTGAGCTATTCCATGTTGGGAATTACCTTGGTGGCTATTGTGATGGTGAATTTTAAGCCATTTTGGTAGGAGGATTTAGTTGAGGTGGAGGAATGCTAGTACTGGTACTAGAAAAATTTGAAGGCATAGAAAACACACCAGCTATCTATGAAGATGTTGCAGATGATGTTGGAATCAGTGTGAATAGTCTAGGGTGTTCTCCTAATTTTTGGATGTCAAGCTCAAAGAACTCAACAGGGTTTTTAGAATTTTTGGCCTTCGATCTTGTGATCATGAATTACAACTTTTACCGAATTCACATTTGAATACTTCTAGGTATAGTTGAGTCACCAGATGTTCTAATCATACAACATGAAGATAAACATCAAACCTCAATACTATTGAAATTCAAACCTTTGAATTTCCCAATGAGCATGCCAAAAACTATTGGTCAAATATTTGTCTAAAATATAAAACATGCATTTGTGCACCCTAGACACGACCAACATTGAAATTCCAAAGGAAAGAAATGTCCTTTAGGCCAATCTCCAAAGAGGGTTGGATCCCTTACTAATCCTACATTGATTTTAAGTTTAGAGTTGTAGGAAAGATATGGAAATAATGGAAATAAATGGGAAATATAGCCACAGTCTAGAATATGTAGGATTAGGGACATACTAGCAGTAGGAATTCAAATCAAGTGTTATAGCGGTATATAACAGAAATAAGGCAAAGAATCCACTTACAATTTTGTGGAGATAACTTCCAAAGTTGCATTCTAGTACTCACTCCCTCACTAGCAGTGTTCAAATCTAGATGCAAAATTTAAACTTAGTAGATAAAAAACATGAATATAAAATAGAAATGCTTAAAGTAGAAAGAAATCACACATAGAAATAATTCACAAAATCAGAAGCCAAAAACCTTCTATTTAAGCAGAAAACTTAAAGTGTTTTTTTGCAGAGTGTCTCTCCTTTTTCTTTACATTGAAAATATCTAGTATTTATAGAGGTTTTTGCCTCTGTTCATTTAATACACAAAAGACAAAATGTCCCTGGATCAAGAACTAGCAAGAGGAATCTTCTCCTAAAAAATCCTTGAAAATATTTCTTCTGCAATCGTGATCCAAATTTAAAGGAAAAATTCTTGGAAATCAGCAAATTTGGGTGTCAGTGCATATAAAATTGTAAATATGGTCGTTGAATTGGTAACTCAATTATTCCTTAGAAATTTGCCCTTTTCCAGAAAGTCCACCAAACCTAAGCCTTAGTTTGAAAAGAGGTGAAGTAAATAGGGAATTTCTTGGAACTCATAAAAATCCTCCTATGATTTTTAATCTTTCACCCTTTTTAGCATGAAATCAGCAAATATAATCACTCATTGCCTCAATAATTAAATTCTCATCATGTGTTTAATCCAAGAACCTTTGACAAGTTTTTTTTATGCTTGAAATCAATTTTACCCAAAATGGAGCAATAGGAAAAATCGCTCTATTTAAATTCCTTCACTTCCTTCTTATCCATGCTTCTAGATGGGAAGAGCATCCACAAAACAAATTTTTTTATAATTTTGCTCAACCGACGCATTTGAGCCATGCTTTACACCATTCCATATAATTTCACCTGAGGGAGAAACAAATATATCATTTTCAATCACTATTTTTTTAATTTTCAATTGTTTCTCTGAATGCACAGCCCACAGCATGACAAAAATCATTTTGAGCAAGTCTGGGTGAAACACCCTACTGTACGCATTTTCTTTCACCTTTAATGTCTCAAAACCTCTTTCATATAGTTTCACCCTAGGGAGGGGTGAATGGGAGTTTCACCCCTCACCTGGGGAAAAAGCGTTGTTGGCTCCTTCTTTTGGAAAATATTTTGCCTTCGAAATATATGTTCATCCCAAGGAGGGGAAAATGGGATTTTCACCCCTCACTTTATGCAAAACCCTTTTAAAAACTCTTTTTTAAATATGTACCATTGTGGGACCTACCACACACTTTTATCTTCATACATGTTCACCCCAAGGAGAGGCAAAAGGTAGTTTTACCCCTCTATTGGGGCAAACGGAGCTTTGAATTTTCAAAGCTTATCTTGGAGCCTTGCCACTTTTAATTTTTTCTCAAAGTGAGGGCAAAAAAATTTGTGATTTTGTTTTCATAAGCAACACCTTCGTGGGACCCATGGCGCAACATTTCCAAAATTCTTGATGTTGTGCTTTCACCCTAGGGAGGAGAAAATAAGAGTTTCATCCCTCATTTGGGGTGAAAGCCCAGTTGACTTTTCCACATGCTTACTTGGGAACTTGTTACTCATTTCTTATGATGTTCACCCCAAGGCGAGATGAATAGTGTTTTTTCCCCATCTTTGGGGCGAACGTATTCCATTTCATTGCCTTTGAAACTTAATTTTTGTCCCACCATGAATATTACCTTTAAATGTGGTTTCACCCCAAGGAGGGGTGAAAGGGATTTTCGTCCCTCATTTGGGATGAAAGTCATATTAGCTAGAATTGAAATTTTCTCCTCATTTTAACATTATGTTTACCCCAAAGTGGGGCAAATGGGTTTTTCTCCCCACTTCTAGAGTGAACTCATTTTGCTCTTTTTATTGCTTGGTTGTCATGCTTTAAAAAAAAGGACATTTTTACCCCGAGGAAGGGTGACAAGGGTTTTCACCCTTCACTTAGGGTGAAAAGGTTGTCATGCCTATTTTACCCTTAGTCTTTAGGCACATTTTTTATTGACGTCTCTGGGCGATTTCAACTGATTTTACATACAATTTTCCACTATCCCCTTTCAGAAATCACAACCATTTTACCTTATAACATCCATTATTTCCAGGCATGAGACCCATGAAAATAAAAGAAGGTTAACACACAAAAATAAGTTGCAACACATTATACTAGATAAAAATCACTACAACATTCAATAACTATATTTGTCGATTTTACAATCAAAAACTTATCCAACAAAATTTGATCAAAATTTTAATGTGGCATGGTGTCAAAAATGCCAATATTTTTTGTGGCTCTCAGGGCATCCAACTCATGTGGATGTAAGTGATCTCAGGCCTTTATCCATTGGGATATTAGTGGTCCTTCTTTTTGGCTGCATCAGTTGGTGCACCTGGTTCATATGTCTTTCCCTACTTCTACTCAGCTATTACATGCTTTTCTATGACCTGCTCTTCTTGTTCCTTCAAACTTTCACAGGTGACCTCATAAACTGAAACTACTTTAGCCCAAGCATCTATGGTAAATAGGGAAGGAACACTCAGTGATTCATAAATATACCATATATTTTAAATATCTTCCAAGTTGATGCATCTAGATCTCTGAGCTAATTCGAACAAGGAAGACTCCATGCGAGTGAACCTTTTCATGAGCGGCAACACTTGTTCTTCCGTAATTGGGTCTTCCCAACTATCAATTTTTGATGTGTCCTGCACAAAATTCTTCCAAGCCTCCTCTAACTATTCCTTTGGTAGTGGCTCACCCTATTCACCTGTAAAAATTGGGAATCCCATGTCAGTGAGGGCATCAAAATGAACCATCAAAATAGAATGCTCCTATTCAATTACGTTAAGCAGCTTTCTGCCCTCTCTCACTAGGTCCAATCTATGGAAATAACTGTGTAGCATAATCTTGGCATTAGACCAAGCATGATCCATCTCACTCATGGGGTGAATGTACATATTGGACTGAGCAAGGGCTTGGACCTTTATTGCCAACTCCAAATGAGGCTCCAAGAAATTTTCCACATCTTCTATCACCTGTTCACTCAACTAAATCTGTATTCGAGCCTCATAGAGATATTGTAGGACTAGGACTGCTTTTGCTACCATATTCTCACAACTATTGGCCAACTAAAGGTGGGCCTCCATAATTGTCTTTTGAGAGAAACTCATAGCATGTGTAGCCTTCTCTACCATCTGGTTCTATATGGAGTCAAGTTGTATCTTCACTACCTACGCCTATTGCTCCATCGATGTTCTTAATTTCTGATGAGCTTTCGCTTGATGTTGCCAATGTTCCACCTTCTTTGTATTCTTTTCCTATTACACTCTACTCTCAGCCAGAGCTTCTTCATTATCAATAATATTTTCTTTGGCATCATAGAATATCTACTTATAATGCTCGTCATGCAAATAAACTGAGCTCATATCAACCTGTATGTTCCCCATATTCTTATTAGGATCAATTTTTGTTAGGTCCTCCATCATGACTTCATAAGCGTAATCACTTGGAGTCATTTCTCCTTGTGGTTTTCAGACTAGGGGAATCATCTTGGTAGTGTGAGCCTCCATAGCAACTAGATCGAAGGTGACCTTCTTAAGTGGCTTAGCTGGAGTGAGTGCCTCCTTTCTCCTATGGCTCTTCAGCCATTGTGATGAACTCAGATGAGCTCGACTGATCTTTGTTGCAATTGGTTGTTCGGGCATCACCTCGATCTCGGGTAACGCCTACATCTCCAAAAATAGGGTGAAGGGGAACAGAGCCTATGAACAGTCTAGCTCGAAGGAAGAAGAGGAAATGGAAATCAGAGGGGGAACCAAAATAATAGAATGGATGGAAGTGTTAGGGGTAGCAGCAGTTACACTCACTCATGGAGGAGCTTGTGTACTCATGGATTTGGAATAAGTGATAGGAATGGAAGGTGAGGGACGTAAAAATGGATTCGAGACCTGATGCAAATGAATTAAAAGAAAGGGAGGCCAAAGAGAAGGGAAGAGAAGGAGTAGTAGTGACTTGTGGATGAGAGGTAGGGAGAAAAATGGAAATAGAAGGTATGCCAAATGAAGGGGCAACAGATGTAGGAACTGAAGGAAATGAAGTGACAGCCACTACTTGCTCCTGAATGGAAGAAGAGGGAAAAGGAGACGTACCTTCGAGCACGAGTGCCATGTGAGTCCATGATGGAGGTGGTTGTAAAAGAGGTTCCTCTTGTTTTTTTTTTGCTTCCACCTCAAGATCTATGATCTCCATTTACTGGTCTAACTACTGCTCTTGAATTAATGGAGGCTCTTGAGAAGTGCTAACTTGAGCAGCTGACACTAGTGGAGGAGAATTTACCATAGATGCAGCAACTGCAACCATGGAAACTACAACAGCGGATGAAGAAATAACACTGATTCTTGGCTTCTTTGTAGCCTTAGGGAAAGGAAATGCCTCTTCTACACTTCGCTTCACCCACTGAGATCTTCTTTTAAACACAAACTATTGTCCTTCTTCCTCATGTGTCGCTTCTTCGGCTACTGGGCGCTCTTTTTGGCCACGCTTTCTTCACTATCAAATTTCTAAAAACTTTGAGGTACAACCTTGGAGAAATAAAAATGTTGATAGATGTTTACAAAGTCATCATATGCATCAAAAAATGCTTTGTCCATCTTCAGCCCATATGCCGATGTAATTTTTCCTCGATGGACTCTCATAATCCACCAATTTGTGATATTTTCCTCAAACCACGTAGGAAGCTATTCTTTCATCTGGCTAAATAGTCCCGGTGGAGGAATATGCTCTCTGTGCACTGTAGGATTATATTTGGCCTCTTGCTCATAAAAATCATGCCACAGTGGAAGTGACATCATGGCTTCAACATGCCACTCCAAATCACACCCTTTGAAATTATTGCGATTTTGCTGGATATCTAGCCGTGGGCAACAATGAAACTGCTTGGCCTTAATTATTTCTAAAAAATGACCCAACGGGTCATACCTCCATCTTTGAGGTAGTTCCACTAGACCTAGGTCTTGGAGAGCCTCTATGAGCAATCTATTTTGACCAACTTGGCTCACCTCTATACTATCGAATCTAAAGGGCATCATGCATGTTGTCCTTTTACCATGCCCTAATCCATAAACATCATTCACGTAGTCATTTTGGCGCACCACATCCATTGCAAAAACATGCTCAATGGTGAAATATGGGAGCAAAAATGGCTTGCCCATGAAGCCAAAAATTCGCACAACTACGCCTTGAGTCAACAAGAAGATATCACCTTTTTTTGCCATGATGACCACTTCTCTCATTGCCTGTGGCACCCTTTCACTCTTGCCACAAATCAGCTCAATTGTGGGGCCCAAAAATAAGTGGTTAAAATTATAAAATGACTCCCTCCTTGATAGAGTGGGAGTCCACATATAAACCGATAAAACATTGTTTGCCTCATCAACTTGTTTAACCGCTATAAATGAAAAATATTGATGTAAATGGAAAAATAAATACCAGATGAGGAATGATGTGTGCTTGAATGATGTATCCTCTCCCGTATTCATTTTATCCAATTGAATGTGCATTTTCTGGGATATAAAATCTACCCAGTCAAAATAAATTGGGTTTGTACCTACTCTTATCACCTCCGGAGCGTAAAACTTCACCTATGATATACACTACGTAAGTGCCACCTGCCACTTCTAAACTATAGAATTCATAGAGAGACCAGAAATCCATGCCAACATTGAGAATATATCTGGGCTCTTAAAATCTGAAAGTGGCTTTGGTAGGTTCGACAACTGCCCTAGCTATGGCTCTCTGATTAATTGCATCTCCATGAATTGTCGCATTGTCACCGTGGACACATATTTCTCCTCTTTTTTATTGATGTGCAGTTTCTTGGAGATCATGTCAGTGGGAGGCTTCAACCCACAAGCAAATGCTTCCCTCACTATGTTGGAAGATATGGAGAAAAGCACTTCACCATTCACCTTTCGAATAACCCTAGTAGCAGGATTGTAAAATCTAGCAATTATTTTTACTAGCTCTGAGAAAGCATGTACAAGCGTACACAGATACCATAATAAATATTCATAATATGACATAATTAAAGGGCTCTTCAACATCAATCCCTATTTAATTGTAAATTCCACATCTTGGAGTAGTTTGACCATGCACTTGTTTGTGATGACACAATCTTCAACTTCCACCATGGTGTCAGAGTACGGATTTCATACTTCTACCTTCTTCTTTGACTACTTGGGATCTACAACATCTTTTACTTCTACACTTTTCTTACCCATCATGTAAATTCTAGCAATTCCTTATGACACTCTGCAACTCCTACAAACAACAGCTCAAAAATGCACCGCAAAATTTTAAAATTTTAATCTTTGAGTAGGGTTACCTATGCTTAATTTATAGATGGAGCTCCCAACCACTGAAGTAAATGTGGTATTTCATCTTGGTGAATTTGAAAGGGTGCGCACCTCATTCCACTCAATTGGCACTATTCCCAATGCTTTTTAACCTCCCTTCATTGGAATATCTTTCTTGAAAACTATGCTTCTGCTGTATTAATATTTGAAAAGCGCACCCTGGGTCCCTAACGACCACTTCAAAAAACTAACTCGCCACATGAGTGTCAATGAGCATACTTGCTTTGATGTTGTGAGATTTTGGTTTTTGGGAACGCCAAAATGCCTCCCAACACAAATACGGGCGCATGTTTCCAATCGAGTGCTCCTAAAACACGTTTTCATGTCCACAAGCATTTTCCAGAAATTCACCACGTGCTGATGGGTGAAATTGCATTAAGAGATCACCTCTCATTTTTTTCTTATGCTTTGAAAGTGCCTTCCCCTGTTTGATCAACTTTCATGCCCAAAATCCTTCTTTTAAAATAATTTTATGCTTCTCCTTTTGCCCAATTTTAGAAAAGCGAATTTTAAAAAAGAAAAATCAATTAATCCTGTTTTTTCCAAAAAAAACTTTTAATCTTGGAGTTATAAATTGAAACCCTTGCTTTTTGCATTTGCTCCAATCTTAATTTTTCTAAAAGATATTTTTTTTACACCTTCGCCCGAAATGTCGAAACGCGCTCTCACATTTTCAAACATTTTTCATGTAGTTTCACCCCGATGAGAGGCGAATGAGAGTTTCATCCCTCACTTGGGGCGAAAGCGCAATTGACCATTTTTTATTTTGACTACCACGATGCGCCATACTTTCACTCGAAACTGGGGCGAAAAAGCCTTCTTAATCGTTCTTTTAATTGGTCGGTGTGGGACTCACGAAAAGCCCTTTTATAATATGCTTTCGCCCTAGAGAGGGGTGAATGGGATTTTCGCCCCTCACTTGGGGCGAAATCCTTTCCGACCTTTTTCACTATGATGACTGGCGATTTTGTTGCCTTTTCTTAATGACGCTCGCCACTAGATGAGGTAAACAAAAATAACTTCATGCAAGGTTTTCGTTTCCTCCTCTCCTTTCCACTTTTGATTAAAAATAAATCCACTTTTAACTTTGGAATCATCAAACACCTGCTAAAAACTTAAAGTGATTAATTCCATTCAAAAACCATAATGTGTCCTCGAAAAACCTTTTCGAGACGAAATTATTTTTTAGAGAGAAGAAACATTTTTGGAGCGAAAGTAATTTTCTCCTTGAGGGTAGCCTGGCATTTTTCTAGCAGAGTCAACTTCATCCTTCTCTTCCTTATATATATATATATATATTATTTTATTTTATTTATCAAACAATAAAAATACTTGTAGAAAATAAAATCTGTACATATTTACATACTTGCACCTCTGATCATATCACTAAAAATAAGCCTTCAGATGAAGGCCATTAACTAGAATCGGAAGATCCCAACCATCCATGTCTTGGAGATGATATGCATTCACCGAATTTACCCCTAAGACTTGAAATGGACCCTCCCAGATTGCATCAAACTTGTGGTGCTTTCCAGGCTTAGCTTTGTTCTCATTCCATTTAAGCACAAGATCTCCAACCTAAAATTTTTGCTCTATTGTCTTCTTGTCGAACCACTTCTGTGTCATTCTAGCATGTTCAATGAAAGCAGCATATATATTTTCTCTCTCCTCTTCTAGTTGTAGAAGTTGGTCCAACCTTGCACTCATGGGATCAGATTTATTATCTTCATCTCTGAACAATTGCAAGGTTTGGAGAACTGGGAGCTCGATGTGAGTGGGTAAAACTACTTCCTTCCCATACACCAGGGAGTAAGGAGAATATTTAATAGACTTCTTAACTGATATGTGATCCACCCATAGATCCTGATTTAACAATAGATGCCAACTCCTTTTGTTGCTTCCAAGCATCCTCTTCAACATCTTAAGAAAATTTTTGTTTGTGGACTTTTCCAGTTCATTTCCCTACGGGTAATAATTGGAGGAACTCTTTAAGTAAATATAATACCTGCTTACAAATTTGGTGATTTTTTCCCCAATAAATGGAGTCCCATTATTTGTTACAATGGCATCTGGTACACCAAAATGGGTAATCAGTCCTTCGAGGAAGGAGATGACTATAGCCTAGTCTACTTTCTTGGTTGGAATGGCCTCTGCCCACCGAGTAAAGTAATCGGTCGTTGTTAGAATATATTTATGCTCGATGGAGGAATGAGGATCGATAACTCCAATGAAATCTAAGCCCCACTGCTAAAATGGAGCTTCTACCTGGATTGGATGTAGAGGTAGAGATACCCTTTGACTCCTACCAATGTATCACTGATATTTGTCATAGCTTTGGCTCACCTTATGTGTATCTAAAAAAAGTGTGGGCCAAAAATATCCATCCCAAATGATCTTCAAGGCCATAGGCCTTCCTGCATAATGTCCACCAGATAAGCCAGAGTGGAACTCCTCCAAGATCTTCTACTTTTCTGACTCTTTCACACATTTGAGGAGTACTCTATCTATATTTTTATGGAATAACCCACTTGGAAATATGACGTACCTGAGTACCTACAGCCTGAATCTTCACCTTTGTGAGGCATCAAGATGTGATGGACACCTTCCAGATGTGAAGAACTCAACAAGATTCCTCTATCCAGTCATGATCTCCTGGTACCTGGTTGGCAAGATTACTCTCGATGATAACCTCATCATGTAATGGAGCTAGCAATTCGGAAGTTGCACTTTTAGCCAATTCTTGGCAGAGTGCCCGACCATGAACCAATTTAGTCGATCGAATATCCACATTGTATTCCTAAATCTTTGAAATCCAACCTGCTCTTTTATCACCCATCTCTCCTTGAATGATGAAACTCCTGACATCTGGATGGATAACATAGATGATTATCTTACCTTGTGAAATAAAATGCCAGAATTTCTTTAGAGATTTCATGACTGCATACACTTGCTTCTCAATAAAATTATACTTTTCCTGGTGTGGCGAAATAACCTAGCTCAGAAAAGCAATTAGTTTTTCATCCCCGTCATCTTGCTTTTGCGTGAGGACAATAGCATAACTTTCCTGCTTGCCCACTGCATAAAGGATAAAATCCTTCGAATAATCTAGATTAATCAACACTGGTGCTTGGGTGATTCTCTCCTTGATCTCTTGGAATGCATGTCTCCTCTTTTCTATCCACTTGAAGTTTACATTTTTCTTTAGGAGTTCAGTCATGGGCTTTACTACCTGAGCAAAATCGGTGATGAATTTCCAAATGAAGTTGGTTTTGGTTTTGCCAAATAATGACTATAGGTCTTTCTTATTGACCCTAATGGTAGTTTTAAGAGTTCTTCAACTCTCGTAGGATCAATAACCAACCCTTCTTGTGAAATCACATGTTCCAATATTTTTCCCTCTTTGATAGCAAAAATGGATTTCTTCGAGTTAATGGAAATTCCAAACTCTCGATACTTTTCAAAAACTTGTCTCAGATGAGAGACATGCTCTTCCCTATGATGTGAGAAAACAATCATGTCATCAAGGTAAATTACAATAATTTGATTCAACAACTCATCGAAAGTGACATCCATAGCTCTCTGAAAGGTGGTGCCAACATTGGAAAGACCAAAAGGTATTCTTTGATAGGTGAAGGTGCCCCACTTTGTAGTAAATGCCATTTTGTGTTGGTCCTCATCCTTCACCCAGATCTGGTTATAACCGGAGAAACCATCCAGCAATGAAAATCTCTGTGCTCCAGTGACTACATGAAGAATCTGATCAATCTATGGTAGGGGATAATGATCTTTCAAAGATGCTTGGTTCAGGTTCTAAAAGTCCACGCATAGGTGAATGTCTCCATTCTTATTCTGAACTAGAACCAAATTCGCCACCCATGTTGAGTGCTTGATAGGATAAATTATTTTTACCTCCAACATTTTTAGCAGTTCTACTTTTATAAGCACCTCAATATTTGGATTAACAGGCCTCTACTTTTGCTGAAAAGGTTTCACCCCTTCTTGCAACTCGATGGTGTTCTAGATTACATTTTTGTCATATCCTTTCAGATCATGATAGCTCCAAGCGATAATGTCAAGAAATTTGTAACACAGATTCTTAATATCCTCAAGCTCCTTGGGCGTACAGTCTATTCTAACTTTGATGACTTTATCAGGATCCAACTACATTTCCTTATACTCCTTTGCATCGACCTTGATCTTGTGTTTCTCTGCTCTATCATTTTGGTCAAACAAGATCTCAAGCGAAATTAGTCCCCTAGGAATGTGATTATTCTTCAATTGAATCATTCCTTCCATTTCCTCCTTGACCAATATTCTTTCTTCCATGCTAGCAGCTTCCTTAATTAAGAAATTAACTATCTGTTCATCACTATCGAACACCTGCCAATAGAGATTTTTATTGGGGACCGAAGGTCTATAAATTACTCTCATAGTCTTTGGTCTTCTGACCACTTGCTCTACTAGAGAGAAATTAGCCCCAAGGGAAGCCAAGATGTCTATGTGCTTGTTCTATTCCCATGAAATCACTTGAACATTTAGTGTTGTAAAAGACTCAAACAAATCCCATACCTTGTTGTGGTAGGCCTTTAAATAGTGTTGCTTTGACACACATTTTTTTGTAGTTTGATTGACGATAAGCTCAGAATCTCCAAAAATCTACAACTGTTTGATTCCCAATTTCTCTACTTTCTTTAGACCAAGGCACAATGCTTCATATTCGATAGAATTATTTGTGCAGCTCCAAGTTAACCGATATGAATATATTTTCTGTAATCCCAAATGAGAAATAAGAAAAATCCTAGCTCCTACACCATTCTTGCATCTTGCACCATCGAAATATAACTTCCATAATTGATCGGAGATAGGGTCCTGGGAACCAGAAGCTTCTACTTCAATCTATTCAGTTTTGGTTATGGTATAACAACCGATATCGGTCTCCACCATTGCATTGAAATCCATCAATGAAAATTCATCTTCCATATGGAGCTCACCAAGAGCTTCCTCCATCAAGTCCACTTCTTGCACTTCTTCTGTCATCATATTGATTGTGCTTGTGGGCTTTTCTTCTTCCTCAAGTCTTTCTATGTGAAAAGTGGAAGGTTTTTCATTATAGATCCATATTCTCCTCCCTTTAAAAGGAATCTCCAAATGTGAATAATCCAAGGAAAGATATCCTCCTAGATTTGTTGTAAATTCCCTTGAAAGGCACATGCTAAAGTATGGTTCCAAATCAACTACCACCACTTCTTGAATAATGGTGATCTGCGATATACTATGCAGAACAATGGGAATATCTTTGATCACACCCACCATTTTGACTGGGGTCCCATCCAACTGCAATATGCTCAGACTACTCCTCGTGTACTCCATCCCCATGACCTCACATACTACCTTTGGCATGACAGTAGTCATAGCACCTGAATCGATCATGCAATTATGCACGATCCATCCTTCCATTCTGAGAGATAGGTAGAATGGAGGAGGTCTATTCTTACCAGTGGAAGAAGTTGTCAATGTTTATGCTAACACCATCTAGGTGAGGTTTTTATTTTTATCTTTCATAGACTTGAGAGACTCTTGCAATAGATCAACCTATCTAGGGAGTCGTAATGCATCATACAAACTCACCTTCACAGGGATTCTCTTCATTTCTTCAACGATATTGTAATCAATAGTACCAGAGTCTTTCACTTCACTAGTTGGTTCATATTTATTTTGGTATTGTTGAGTAGCTTCTACCCTTTTATGCTTGGTCAATGATGGGTACTTGAGGTGCTCTTTGGCTTGTTCCTTTGCCTCATTTTGTACTTGATCAGTTGTAGGTTGTGAAATTGATGCCTTTACCTACAAATTTTCTTGGGCTTGCTTGGGCAATAGATCCTTCAACAAGATCAAATCTTGTTGTTTAGTGGTTGTACTAGGTGCTTTCGCTTGTGGTTGTGTCTTTTCAACTTTTTCCTTTTGCTCAGTGGGGACCTTCAGCGGCTCCATTTCTACTGGATCAACAATCATCGGCTTCTTTCTAGCCCTTGTAAGGACTGAAACCTACTCCAAGGAAGGGACCATAAAATTATGATCAACTTTCATTATCATATTGATCTGCCCACCAACCAAACTTTCTGCTAATGTTTGTACATAGTTCAAATGAACCATGCATGTATCTTCACCATGAGGATCATTACAAGTAGAACACCAATATGCTCACTCCGATGTACTAGCTTCTTCATTTGCCAACATAGTTGTGTTTCTTTTAGGACCTTTGCTAGTAGTTGGTTGCTCTCTAGTAATTGGTGGCATTTGAAATCTCCTTGATCAAAAATCAGCTTCAGCTTACTTCTTCTTAATGGTCATGATTTCATTTGACATTGTCCTTACTACCGAATTGATAGACTACAACTCCTTCAACACTTTATCTTGTAGATCAGGATTTGAGGGCATTGGTGGAGCTGGTAATGACAATGGAATAGGTGGGGTTGGTAGCATTGGGAATGAAACTAGGGCTGGTAACTATGGGATAACTGGTGTAGGTAATTACAGAATATTTGGAGTAGGGAGTTGTGGAACTAGGACTAATGCAATTTGAGGTGGACTCGAGCTCCATGAAGGAACATGATACATAGAAGGTATAGGCTATGAAAATGCACTAGAATATAGATGTTGTGGGAGATCAAGAAGAATGGGTATTATTATTTTCGGAGGTAGCTTACCTATGGCAATAAAATCTACCTTGACCTTTTGTGCCTACGTGTACAAATCTAGAAACATATTGACATTGGCTTGTTAGACAACCATACCAATGTTAGAGTTGAAGGCTCGGAGATAGTAAAACGTGGCTTGTTCAGGAGTGGGTCGAAGGCCATCAGGAACTCTCTACCAACTTTGAGCGAACCTGACATTGAAATCCACTATTTCCTCCTACGGATGTCTTTGGATGTTTGTAAATTGATGCAACAAGAAAAAGGAGTCAACTTTCTCATGAAAGTTCTTAATTAAAAATTCTGCCAATTGGTCCCATGTGGTGATAGTAGTGGGTGGCAAGGATCGGTACCAATACAACAACTTCCCTCTGAGTGACAACACAAGCAATATTACCATAATATCTTCATCTATGATATCATGGATTATTGCCAAAGAAGCCACATCTTGGACATGCTCGTAAGTAGTCTTTCCTATACCATCATAGGTAGGAAAAGCCTTCAATGCTACTTGAGGAACTAGATTTTGTGCTTGTAGGTTCAGATCTCCTGAGCTATTCCATGCTAGGAATTACCTTGGTGGCTATTGTGGTGGTGGATTCTAAGCCATATTGATTGGAGGATTCAGTTGAGGTGGAGGAACGCTAGTAGCGATACTAGCAGGACTCGAAGGGATGGAAAACACACCAGCTATCTATGAAGATGTTGTGGGTGATGTTGGAATCGGTGTGACTAGTCTAGGGTGTTCTCCTAATTTTTGGGTGTCAAGCTCAAAGAACTCAATGGGGTTTTCAAGATTTTTGGCCTTCGATCTTGTGATCATGAAGTACAACTTTCATCGACTTCATATTCAAAGGCTTATGGGTATAGTTGAGTCTCTAGATGTTCTAATTATATAGCATGAAGGTGAACATCAAACCTCAATATTGTTGAAAGTGGAACCTTTGAATGTCCCACTAGGCGTGCCAAAAACTATTGGTCAAATATCTACCTAAAATACAAAATATGCGTTTGTGCACCCTAGACATGACCAACATTGAAAGGCCGAAGGAAAGAAATGTCCTTCGAGCCAATCTCCAGAGAGGGCTAGCTCCCTTACTAATCCTACACCAGTTTTAAGTTTAGAGTTGCAGGAAAGAAATGGAAATAACAGAAAGAAATGGGAAATATAGCCATAGGCCAGAAGATGTAGGATTGGGGATAGACTAGCAACAGGAATTCAAATCAAGCATTATAGTAGCATATAACAGAAAGAAGGTAAAGAATCCACTTACAATTTCGTGGAGATAACTTCCAGAGTTGCATTCCAGTACTCACTCCCTCACCAACAGTGTTCAAATCCAGATGCAGAATTTAAACTTAGTAGATAAACAACATGAATATAAAATAGAAATGCTTAAAGTAGAAAGAAATCACACACAGAAATCATTCGCAGAATTAGAATCCATAAACCTTCTATTTAAGCAGAAAATTTGAAGTGTTTTTTTTTAGAGTGTCTCTTCTTTTTTTTACATTGAAAATATCTAGTATTTATAGAGGTTTTTACCTCTGTTCATTTAATACACAAAAGACAAAATATCCCTAGATCAGGAACTAGCAAGAGGAATCTTCTCCTCGAAAATCCTCGAAAATCTTCCTTCTGTAGCGGTGATCCAACTTTTAAGGAAAAATTCTTGGAAATCAACAAATTTGGGTGTCGATGCACAAAAAACTGCAAATATGGTCATTGAATTGGTACCTCCATTGTTCCTTGGAAATTTTCCCTTGTCCAAAAAGTCCACCAAACCTGAGCCTTATTTTGAAAAGAGGTGAATTAAATAGGGAATGTCTTGGAACTCATGAAAATCATCCTGTGATCTTTAATCTTGCACAATTTTTAGCATGAAATCAATAAATATACTCACCTCAATCATTAAATTCTCATCATGTATCTAAGTGCCTTTGACAAATTTTCTTTGATGCTTGAAATCAAATTTTCCCAAAACAAAGCAACATGCAAAGATAGGTGAAAGCGCTCTATTTAAATTTCTCCACTTCCTTCTTATCCATGCTTCCATATGGGGAGAGCATCCACAAAATAACAATTTTTATAATTTTTCTCAACCGATGCCTTTGAGCCACGCTTTACACCATTCCATATAATTTTTCCCAAGGGAGAAACAAAGATATCCTTTTCAATCACTATTTTGCAATTTTTCAATTATTTCTCTAAATGCACAACCTGTAGTGTGACAACAATAATTTTGAGCATGTCTAGGAGAAACACCCTACTGTACACCTTTTCTTTCACCTTTAATGTATCAAAGCATATTTCATATAGTTTCACCCTGGGGAGGGGCGAATGGGAGATTCGCCCCTCACATGGGGTAAAAGTGTTGTTGGCTCATTCTTTTAGAAATTTTTTTGCCTTTGGAATATATGTTTGCCCCAAGAAAAATTCTAGTAGTAGTTGACAAATTGACTAAGGTTACACATTTTATACATGGGAGCACAAAGGATGATGCTCATGTAGTGGCTAATAGATTTTCCAAGGAAGTGTTTTGATTGCATGGATTTCCTAAGATAATTATCTTAGATCAGGATTCCAAGTTCACCTCTGAATTTTGGAAAGCCCTTCATCAAGCAATAGGCATAAATTTGAACATGAGTTAAGTATACCACCCTAAAATAGACAATCAAATAGAGTGGGTCAACCAAGTACTAGAAGATATTATTTTCATGTATTGTATGGATCACAAGTATCACTGGGAATACTACCTACCTTTGGAAGAGTTTACCTACAATAATGTGTATCACTCATCTATAGAAATGGTACCTTTCGATGCCTTATATGGGTGAAAGTGTAGAACACCAATGTTGTGGGACAACCCAGAGGATAGAACTGTGATTGGACCAAAAATAGTTAGAGAAATAGAAGAGAAAATAAAGGTGATCAGGCAAAGACTCAAGAAAGTTGCTGATAGGCAAAAGAGTTATGTAGATCTAAAGAGAACTCCAAGAGAGTACTCAATGGGAGATAAAGTGTTCCTAAGGGTTAAACCAATGAAAAGTATGATCAAGTCCACAAAATTGGATCCACAATTTGTAGGACCCTTTGATATCACTAAAAATATTAGTCCACTTCCATACTAACTCACCTTACCTCCTAATCTATCAAAAATCTATGACACTTTTCACATATATTTAATTAGAAAATATGTTGTTGATCTCAAACATGTGTGGGCTATGTTGTTGATCTCAAACATGTTTGGGATGGTTTTAATTTGCATATGGAAAATACAGAGGCAATTGAAGCAATGCCAATAAGAATTCTTGAATTCCACTCTAAGGCCATGTGAAATTATACCCTTGAGCAATGTAAAGTCTAGTGGGACCATTTCTCTAAAAGGAATGCCACTTGGAATAAAGTTGTGAATATGCAAAAACATTTTTCTTTTTTGTTTAATGATCTCTAAAAAAAATTTAATAATTTTTTTTTGATTGTGTATACCTATGTAAAAATGAGAAACACTTGGGGCAGTGTTTATTCCTAGTGGGGGAGGATGTCATTACCTTCCTAAATAGACCTTTGAATATGGAAAAACAATGTATTAATTGATGACGCTTTAATACTCAATTTTGTGCAATTAAGTAGCTATGCAATATTATTAGATATTGAAGAGTATGATACTACTAATAAATTGCCAATGTGTAGGATCAAGTGCACTCGTAAGTGGAAGAAGTTGAGTCATCCATCAAATATGAGGGTACTTGAGGTTGGGGAAGTGATGAAAAGGCAACTCGAAGGTAACATAGATAGATACCTTCATATAGGCATGCATTCGATTAGTGATAATCATCAATAACTAGCCACCTTGAGCCCCATATTGATGTCCTAGTAGCTATCGTAAGTTCTAGAGGCTGAGATAGGTGACTAGATTGACAGAAAGACTCCCTCTTTGTTTATTGCACATGCATGATTGTTTTTTACTTCATCATTAATGGCATTAATAGTTTCTGATTTATGAATGAATATGTTGTCTTCATAACTCCGTGTATGCCCTGGTAGATGGGATAGCAAAGATATATCAATTTAAATAAATAGTGGTTTATTTAAATAAGTAAATATATATCAATTTAAATAAATAGTTGATTTTATTTGAATAGCAAACATATATCAATTTAAATAAATAGTGGTTTATTTAAATAAGTAAAGTATATCAATTTAAGTAAATAGTTGATTTTATTTGAATAGAAAAGATATATCAATTTAAATAAATAGTTGATTTATTTAAGTAAGAAAAGATATATCAATTTAAATAAATGGTTGATTTATTTGAATAGCAAAAAGATAGCATTTTTTAAATAAATAATTTATTTATTTTAAGAATGATAAGGAAATTTCATTTAAATAAATAGTTGATTTATTTTATAGGATAAAGAGTTTCCATTCGAGTAAATATATGGTTTATATCGAATTGATAAAGGAAACAATTATTTATATTGAAATAAAATAACCCCATTAAGCAAATAGCTCATCTATTCAATAAGAAACACATTTCATTTTGAACTTAGGGAATAGACTCTAATTGTCAAGTTAATGTGTAAATTCACTCAATCAAAATGACGAACTAAAATTAGTTTAAGTTTGATAAGATAACCTTCAAAAAATTGGATAGGCTACCCTTTGGAAATTCGATTAGATCGGCTATGTGAAGCTCCCTCTGACGAGAAGGGATGGCCTCTTAATGGTAAGTGTCTTGGTAAGGTAGAGGGAACATTATCCCTACCATCTTATGGATGCTTATGGGGAGTTGTGGCTAGTAGGTGGTGGGCAAATGCTGAGGAAGAATGAGGTGAGAAGAAGAGACGATACATGGAGGATAGAGAGTAGAAAGGAAAAAGAAAGGAGAGGGATGAAGCACTACGAACCAAAGAAAAATCCAATGAGAAGGAAACAAAGGCAAAAAATGTTCGAGTGCAACCCAGATAGGTTGTTGAAAACCAGTGATACCAGGTTGGGATCATGAAACTTTAGAGATATTAATGCTTTCATTTTACTGGTTTAAATTATTTCTTGGATTGGGTTCTCTTGTTGCATATTCCCTTTAGAACAGGTAAACTTACTTCTTTTAGATCATAGAGTCAAGGTTGGTGAGGTGGTCCTCTGACCATCCTTCTATTTAAATCATCATGAGCCTATGACCATGCTTAATATCCTCCACAAAGCCTTAGTATCCTTGACTGGTCAATGGGTTATGGTAGTGCCTCATTCTATTTAACATTATAGCTATTTCTCTGAATAAACACCTATTGCTGGTAGCATAGACGGTAGTTAGCCTAGGTCTACCTTATGGAGAAACCTTTCACATGATCTATGGAGTCACCCTCTCTTAGATATCCATATTTGTGCAGGATGGCACAGTGGGTTTTAATCCTACTCAGTAACTATCATTGGGTATAGAGCATAGAGTTATCGCTGGAATGGCCAACCACATCACGACTATTGTTAACACCGTGGAGACCCCTTGAATTCCCCACCTGCACTCTGGTTTGCTATGGATAAAGGTTGTCTTGGTTGCATCTACCATTGCCTATAACCACTCCATAAGTTTTTATCCTTTGCTTAAGCCAATCGTGGGTTAGTCATGACATATTTGTAGCTTAGAGTGTGTTTGGAATGGAAAGAACTAGTAATGTATCATTATCTAGAATAAGGTTATTTTAGGGTAATGAAAGAAAAAGAATTTTTAATGTGTTTCATTATCTAAAATGGTGTATTTTAGGGTAATGAAAGAAAAGGAATTTGTAATGTGTTTCATTAGATAAAATTGTGTATTTTAGGGTAATGAAAGAAAAGGAATTTTTAATGTGTTTCATTATCTAAAATGGTGTATTTTAGGGTAATGAAATAAAAGGAATTTTTAATGTGTTTCATTATCTAAAATAAGGTTAATTTAGGATAATTAAAGAAAAAGGATTTTAAATGTGTTCATTATCTAAAATAGTGTATTTTAGGGTAATGAAAGAAAGAGGATTTTCAATGTGTTTCACTATCTAAAATAAGGGTATTTTAGGGTAATGAAATAAAAGGGATTTTAAATGTGTTTCATTATCCAAAATAAGTGTATTTTAGGGTAATGAAAGAAAAGGGATTTTAAATATGTTCATTATCTAAAATAGTGTATTTTAGGGTAATGAAAGAAAAGGGATTTTAAATGTGTTCATTATCTAAAATAGGGTATTTAAGGGTATCGAAACAAAAGGAATTTTAAATGTGTTCATTATCTGAAATAGTGTATTTTATGGTAATGAAAGAAAAAGGATTTTAAATGTTTTTCATTATCTAAAATAGTATGAAAGAAAAATAATTTTTAATGTGTTTCATTATCTAAAATGGTGTATTTTAGGGTAATGAAAGAAAAGGAATTTTTAATGTGTTTCATTATCTAAAATAGTGTATTTTAGGGTAATGAAAGAAAAGGAATTTTTAATGTGTTTCATTATCTAAAATAGTGTATTTTAGGATAATGAATGTGAAATGTGGTTTATTTTATAAATTAAGGGTATGGGAATTTAATATTAAATTTAATAAAAATATTTATTTGAAGATTAAAGTAGTGGCTTTAATTGAATGATAAATGTGAACCTAGATTATTTAGCAATTAAGGGTATGGGACTTTAATTGTGACGGGACACCGAAAAACAGACACAAACTCACACTCCCGATTTCCAAATTTTTCTCTTTGCATTAATCTGGAAAATCACATTACAAACGGCCCGCAGGCTTACAAATGACCAGCGCTCGGCTTGGTCGTCTCACTTCCACACTCTGCATCTATTTCCCGATCCACCGTCCGACAAATACAATAAAATGGGTTTTTATAGAGGCCCCGACCCTCTCAAAAAACTTTCGAAAATGGGTTCACCAACCCAAATTAAATTTCCCTCCAATACATTCTTCACGTAAATCGAGACACCAACCCGATTAAATTCCCGCACTCCGCATGGTCCCTGCCACTGCTGACTTGGTCAGTAAACCCTGCGTGCCCCTTGCTTCTCGTCTTTTGCGCTCTTGGAATTCCTCGCTTTATCTTCAGCTTCTGCCACGTGTCAAATTTGAACAGTCCTCGAAATAACCGTTCCCGCCATCTTTTTCTCTTCCCGCGCCATTTTCTCTCTCCATCGCGATATCGCGACATGTCACGATATCGTGACATTTTTGGCTCTCTGCACTTGCTTCTCATTTTGGTCGTGATATCGCGACCATTTTGCCTCCTGCCCCTCCACTGAGAAAGTCGCGATATCGCGACGTCGTGAAATCGTGACCGTTTTGTCGCTCTCTCCTCTGCTCCGAAACCTGTCACAATTTCGTGACATGTAGCAAAATCGTGGGTCGCGATTTCGTGACATGTCACGAAATCGTGTCCCCTTCTACGCCTTCGTCCCTCTCCGAAAAACTGTTGTGATTTCATGACACATCACGAAATCGCGACCCCTTCTGCTGCACTTCCTCCTTGCCAATTTTTGTCGTGATTTCATGACACATCGTGAAATCGTGATGGTTTTCTGTCTTTGTCGCTTTTTCTTCCTATGCCGACTCTTCAGCACTATTTTTCTCGACACTTGACACCTCGGTTGCTGGTGCCGCTGGATGCTCCTGCATTAGACACCTGGGGTAAGTGAAGAAGTGATCTTCACTTCTGCTGGGTCCGGTTGCTGCCTCCTGCAACACTCCCGGACTCATCTCTGCCTCAGAGACTGCTTTAACCCCGGCTCCCGGTCCATACTTCTGTCTTCTATCGGACAGATTTCTCCACTACTGCAAACTTCTTCTACAGCCTGCTGTATTTCCTCCTTTTGCACAAAAAATATGTGCCTTCTTCCGGGCAGGTCCCAGTACCGCTGTACTCTTCCTCACATGCGGTTTTCTTTAATTTTTCTTCTTTCTTCCTCTTTCTTTCTTCCCGTCTTCTTTGCCGCTCTTCCTTCTCTCGTAATTTCATTACGGACCATTCCTTTTGCAAGGCCTTTAATTGTCGTTGCAAAGCCATGTATTCTTCTTCCGTAACCACATCTTCCTCCTTGTCCCGTCTCCTTCGGGAATGCATTATTCTTGCTTGCTTTTCTCACAAACGTTAACTGATCCCGGTGTAGCTGCCTCACGTCCGACGGTCTGCTAACACGCCCGGGAATCTCAACTCTCTCTCAAACCCTTCCGCAGGTCCTGGTGCAACTGCCTCACCTTCGGCGGATCTGCTGCACACTCAGGAACTACTGCTCTGATACCACTGACGGGGCACCGAAAAACAGACACAGACTCACACTCCCGATTTCCAAATTTTTCTCTTTGCATTAATCTGGAAAATCACATTACAAATGGCCCGCAGGCTTACAAATGACCAGCGCTCGGCTTGGTCGTCTCACTTCCACACTCTGCATCTATTTCCTGATCCAACGTCCGACAAATACAATAAAATGGGTTTTTTATAGAGGCCCCAACCCTCTCAAACAACTTTCGAAAATGGTTTCACCAACCCAAATTAAATTTCCCTCCAATACATTCTTCACGTAAATTGGGACACCAACCCGATTAAATTCCCGCACTCCGCACGGTCCCTGCCACTGCTGACTTGGTCAGTAAACCCTGCGCGCCCCTTGCTTCTCATCTTTCACGCTCCTGGAATTCCCCACTTTATCTTCAGCTTCTACCACGTGTCAAATTTGAACAGTCCTCGAAATAACCGTTCCCGCCATATTTTTCTCTTCCCGTGCCATTTTCTCTCTCCATCGCGATATCGCGACATGTCACGATATCGTGATGTTTCTGGCTCTCTGCACTTTCTTCTCATTTTGGTCGCGATATCGCGACCATTTTGCCTCCTGCCCCTCCACTGAGAAACTCGTCGCGATTTTGTGACGTCGCGATATCGCGACTGTTTTGTCGCTCTCTCCTCTGCTCCGAAACCTGTCGTGATTTCACGACATGTAGCAAAATTGTGGGTCGCGATTTCACGACATGTCGCAAAATCATGGCCCCTTCTGCGCCTTCGTCCCTCTCCGGCAAACTATCGCGATTTCGCGACACGTCGCGAAATCGTGGCCCCTTCTGCTGCACTTCCTCCTTGCCAATTTCTGTCGTGATTTCGCGACACGTCACGAAATCACGACGGTTTTCTGTCTTTGCCGCTTTTTCTTCCTGTGTCGACTCTTCAGCACTATTTTTCCCGACACTTGACACCTCGGTTGCTGGTGCCACTGGATGCTCCTGCATCAAATTGTTAAGTAAGGGTTAGACCATTTATTGCAAGTAGAGCATATGGTTTGATGCATGGTTGAATAACTCTCATGAGTATATGAGAGGGGAAATAGAAAGAGTAGTTTCTATGATATCAACTATGCATTAGAAATTTGAATTTCTTGGGTTATTTGTATAGTTGCAATTTGGCAATAAAATAAATAAATGTATTTAGAAGTATGTATGTCCTAATCCATGAGTGTCTTGATCCTCTACTATCCTCATTTTATTGATGGAAGAGCAAGAAGACCAAAGTCATAAGATGGACCAATGCACAAGTTTGCTCTCTACCTTACATCTTTCTTAATTATGCAATAGATTATATTTGTGGGGATATTTCCTCAAGGAAATTGATGTAAAGTATTATTTGAAGGTATGGGGTTTACCATACATACTTATGTAATAAATGAATAATGTGATTGATGCACCTTGTATTCCATCAATTGAAAGTAGTTGTATTTAAATCCTTTCTATCGCATGTTTATCCTTTATTTATTGCTTTATGTTTTAATTATCCTTCGCTTGTTTTATTATTCATGTTTTGTTAGATTTAGTATCTAGATCTATTCTTTAAATTCCCATGTTAATAATTGTTATAAAACAATAGTAAGTTCTAGGTGAACTTAGAGGATAACCTAAGGGCTTGAGACCCCCTTAGAGAGATTGGTACTAGGTTTAGAATATCGTACCAGAGTTAAGATAGCTTGTTAGAGGATAATATTGATAGCTTAACTCGTAGTACATGTAGCATACCCACACATATTGACTTGTGTGGAATATGGATATGTGTGTACACCTTTTTATGATTGAAGGTGGTAATTTTAGCTCATCAAGATTGATGAGATGGAGGGACTTATGTGCATAACATAAGATATGCCTATGTAGAAGGAATATTGCGTGAGAGGAATATGCTTTTGCATATTTTTATTGAGTGATAACTATTTTGTCTCCTCCTTGATAAATCTCTAGACCAAATCTCTAGAGATTTATCAAGGAGGAGACAAAATAGTTATCACTCAATAAAAATATGCAAAAGCTCTTCTTGAGAAATGCAGTATGACAGAGCATAAGCCCAAATATACACCAATAGAACAAGGACTGTCCAAAAATGATAAAACACCATTGATTTTAGAAACAATGTATCTTCAGTTTATTGGAAGTATTTTATACTTAATAAACAATTGACCAAACATAGCACTTGTAGTAAATTATCTTTCATGGTTCATGCAAGAACCAAGAGAAAGTCATTGGAAAGCTATCAAAATAATACTACAATATATCAAGAAGACTACAGACTATGGACAAACTTATAGAAGAATGCCAAAGACTTTTGTCTACAAGGATACTCATATTCATACTATGCTGGTTCTATTGATGACAGGAAATATATCTCAGGATATGTCTTCTATCTTGGATTAGGATCCATATCTTGGCATAAAAAGAAACAAAATACAGTAGCATAATCATCAACTAAAGTAGAATATAGAGCATCAAGGGATACAACCTGTGAAGCCCTATGGTTACAATATATACTATCTGACATGGGAATCAAATAAACTCTGACTATGATATTTTGTGATAATCAAGGAGTATTGTATTTGATCAAGAATCCAATCATACATGAAATAACAAAGCATATTGAAGCTCAATATCATTTTATTAGAGAACACTTTCAGAACAAGCACATCATTCTCAAGTATGTTATAAAATATCATCTAGTAGACATCTTTACAAAGGCACTAAAAAAAATCAAGTTTCAAACCTTCATAGATCATATATGTGATTCAAAATAACTTCATACCAAATAATGTAATATAGGGGGGTGTTAGAATATATTACACAATTTGGGTATGTTGCTTTAAGGGTAAGTTATCTACTTACTTCATGCAACATAGTAAATGCACAAGTGTCAATGTGCAAGTTGTATATGTATAAGTTGTCCCTTGCACAGTTAGGTAGTGGTAGCCAAGGAATTTATCTTCCTCTATAAATGGCCCCATACCCTTACTCGATGTATCAATTTTTCATTCTCAATAATGTATGTTTATTTTTCTCTCTTTTCTTAATGTTGAAATGGTGCTAAAGTCATCATGTGTGTAGGTGTTTGAAGCATTCTCCTCCATCATGGTGGTCCACACACAACAAACCCACCATCAATACTTTCTTGTAACATGAAATACGAAGACACCATGATTAATTTGTAAAAAGGGATTATTCCCTTATTGGCATATGTGGGTCTCAATATTGTAAAAACACCCTCCATAAGGGTCATTTGTACTCAAAAGAGAGATTCTCTCAATTTAATATAAATATCTTGTTTTATTGCTATGGTGTATTTTTTTATGTTTATAGAGACCAACAAAAATAGTGTTACAACTGGAAGATAGGTCCATAGTCATTATAGAAGGAATGTTGGAAGATGTGATAGTTATTATAGACACATGGGAATACCCAATAGACTTTCTAGTATTGAAATTAAAGTTAGGATTGGAAGGCTATGCACTCATACTAGGATGTCCTTGGCTCACAATGGTTTATGTCTATATCACTTACAATATAGAGAAAATGATAATATTTGATGGAAGGAGTATGAAAAACCTAGTCATTTACCCATGGGCACAATCCACCGATGAATTGGGTGAGCCTAGTTTGGAAACCATAGATGATACCCTTTCTATGTTACAACATGTGATGGCTCTCGGTGAAGTAGGAGATGAAGCAAATGCGGATTTAGTCAAAACAAATTTACTATATGAATAATCTAAACGTCCTCCCATGGATTCATCGATTGTTGTAAAGAAGGAACATCATGTTACACAAATTGAAATAGAACCTAGTAAAATATTGAATATTAATAGTGCACTGACATCTTATCAAGAGGAAAAACTAAAAGAAATATTTTTTTTTGGTAGATAAGATACTATATCATTAATACCGGGTTTTACAGGTTGACCCAAAACCTTTTACAAAAATAAGCCCAGGGTTGTTGATGAACATGTCCTTACTAAGGATCATATATATGTAAAATCTACATGCCGCCAAAGCCATTACATCCGGTAAGGTACATAGCCTGTTATCAAAAATAAACTTCCCATACAACATTTTGGGTATACCCCGATAAAACACACCTGCATCATAATTACAAAAAAAGAAACAGACACGGATCCCTTCCTTGAAACAGTGGAGAAACAAAAAGCTACAGACACACATAGTAGAGTATTGAAAAAAACTCCCACAAGCTCTGTATTGACAGTTACTCTTAATAATTCTTTGGTAATTGCTTTCTTTTGTATATGACATGCTTTGGGACCACATCCCATCTTGGCCAATCAGCCTTGGAGAAGTGAACCTATTGGCTAGATTTATGGCGGTGGCTATTTGGTGGTCCATGTGGCTCTAGTTTGAAGTCTTATATTGTTGTTTCTTTCCTGGCCTATGATTATCAACCAACCTCAAATTACTAATATGGATAGGAGCCATGTTATCTGACATGTGACTATCCCCATTAGTCTTTGTGGTATTTCCAAGTAGCATCCACCAAGAATGATAGCTCGAATAATTTTTATTGTGAGTCCATTTCAAAAAAGAGACGAAAATACTCATAGCCTTCAAACTTACAGTGCCTTCCCTATTGGTAAATTCAACTATCATTCTTGGCATTCTTGTTGAATAAGCTCCTCTACTTTGCTCAAGATACCGTGTTCCCATTTTAAAAGTTCATCACCATCAACACCCAAATTGGCCAACTTATCAGCAACTTTATTAACTTACCGAAAGACATGTTGGGATTTTCTATCCTGTCTTCCCTGGAAAAGGATCCTAGCCTCTTCAACAATTTTTTTAATCCTTTGAGGAGGTGTTTTCCAATTATTGAGGATATTTATAACATGCATAGAGTCTCCTTCTATGATCAAATTGCCTTCTAAGTCTTGAGTCATTTGAAGGCCTCTCCACATAGCTCTAGCTTCAGCTTCATTATTCATCCTTGTTCCCAAATATTCAGAAAATGCAAACATCATATTCCCATTATGATCTTGCACAATGCCACTAGTGCCTAATCTTTGAGGATTATCCTTAGTTGCTCCATCAAAATTAAGCTTAAACCAACCTGTAGGAGGTGGGGAAAACTTAACATTGGCTCTGGGGTTGACTACCCTAGGCACAGACTCATCTAACAATGTTAAGCTTAAAATATTGAGCAATCATGATCTTATGTAGATGAGGTTTACACCTATCAAAAGGGACAAGGTTCAAATTCTCATTGGCAAAGGATAGTATCTTTTTAATGATAGTTTGATGATCATGGATAGACTCATTAAAGACTCTATGGTTCCTTTCTAACCACACCTACCAAAGATAGTGATTGAGAAAAATTTTCCACATGTATCTAAGTATTTGGCTTGAAAAGGGGCAAGGCCATTGGATGAAAAAATCAAGTATGGTGGCTGGTTTAACCCAAGAAATATTGAAGGCTTGAAAAACCCCACTTAGGACAGTCAAGGAAAAAGGGCACTCAAGGAAAATGTGATAAATGGTCTCCCAATTAGCCCTACATAGATAACATCGATTAGTGATACAAATACCTTTACGCATCATATTATCAATGGTTAGAATTCTTCCTTGGATAACCAGCCATGAAAAGACTACAATTTTTGGAATTAAAATTTTTATCCAAACTAAGTCCTTTTGTAGGACAAAATCCTCGTCATCAAGTAGAAGCTTGTAAGCTGATTTAATAGTGAACTGCCCATTTTCGTAGGAGCCCAGGTCACTTGATCTTCCTTGGGTCTCATGGGGATAAACTATTGCCCGAGAATGTTACAAATATCATTTGATTTCACTTGAAATCCTTGAATCCTTATTTGTTTCCACTTCATTCTACCTTTGTCCTCAACCATATAATCGGAGACTTTTCTACCAATGAGTTCTTCTATGATATCTCTGATTCGAGCTAAGTTAGGATATTGCATCAGTGGTTCATCCATAGCCGATATGTCATTCTAGCAATTTATCCTCTCACCATTGCCTAAAACCCATATTAAACCTTTTTTGATGTTTTTCTTACAATTGAGAATTGCTTTCCAAAAAGCAAAACCTCTTACTGGAACCGAGTCACTTAGAAATTCCATATTTTTAAGATACTTTCGTTTGATGATAGTTGTCCATTCATTTTCTTCACCAGAAATGAGGCACCATGCCTGCTTAGCTAGTAAAGATAAATTCATATGAGCAATTCTCCTCAAACCTAAGCCCCCATTTTCCTTGGGTCTGCACACTTTGGTCCATCCTACAAGGTGTATCCTTTTTTTCTCCTCTGATCTAGTCCATAAAAATTCTTTTTGGAGTTTCTCAATTTTCTAGAAAACCTTCACAAGGGCTTTGAAAACGAGGAGCAAATAGATGAGAATTATCTAAAGAGAGGCCTTAGTGAGGGTCAGCTTTCCTACTTGAGATATAAGATGACCTTTCCATCCAACAAGTTTTTTTTTGAATTATTTCAATAACCCTGTCCCACATTGACTCTCTTGGAGAACCAATGAAAAGAGGAAGACCAAGATACGAAGTGGGGAGGTTTGCTATATCACACCCTAAAATTTTTGCAATCCTTCCTTACCTCTGAATGGGGGTGTTCAAGAAATATAACTTGATTTTACTGAAATTAACTTTCTGACCAGCATCATCCTCATAGAGTTGTAGGATGTATTTAATTCTTTTGACCTCAACCATCGACACCTTAGTCAATAGAAGGGTATCATCGATGAATTTTTGGTGAGAAATAGCCCTAGTGAGAGATGTTGCCTTGATTCCTGATATTAGCCTTGAACTGCAAGCATTTTTTATGGTTATGCCTAAAGCTTCTACTACAATGATGGGGCTGATAGGGCCCCCCTACCAAATTCCTCTGACTTTGAAAGTAACCAACAGTTGTTCCATTAACCATAATCGAGAACCATGCTTTAGAAATGCATTCTTTGATCAAATTAACCCATTGGTGGTGAAAACCAAACATAATGAGGACAACAATCAGAGTCCCAATTTAGCCTATCAAATGCTTTGTTCATATCAAGCTTGAGGGCAAAAACAGACATGTTAGTCTTATGGGCAGAGTGCAGAGCTTCATGAACTATGATAACTCCATCCAATATTGACCTGCCCTAGACAAAGCTTCCCTGGAACGAATCTATGATGCGGGGCAGAACATCTCTCATTCTATTTGCAATGGCTTTAGTTAGGATCTTGTAAGAAACATTGCACAGACTGATTGGCTTGAAGTCAGCCATAGATTCAGGGGTTTGCTTCTTAGAAATTAGAGAAATAAAAGTAGAGTTGAGAAATTTTGGGATATGATTGCTTGCTTGGAATTATCTGACAATAGAAATTACATCCTCACTTACGATGTCCCAAAAATCTTGATAGAAACGAGGGGGAAAGCCATCGGGTCCCGGGGCTTTGTCTGGCTCCATGCTAAACAAGGTTTCCTTAATTTCCTCATCAGAAAAGGGAGCTATAAGCTTAAGTTTTATATCCTCATTTATTATGCTAGGAATGTATTGTAAGAGAATATCTTTGGCCTCCTCATTGCACTGCGATTCTTGACCAAGGATAGATTTGAAATAAGTTACTGCCTCCTTTCTGATTTCTGTTAAGTCCTAAGTAATAGAACCATATGCTTTTTTTAAAAATTTTATCTTGTTATTGCTTATGTTTCTAAGTGTGGTGACATGAAAAAACTTGGAATTTGAATCTCCATATTTCAACCAAAGAGCCCTTGATTTTTGCCTCCAATAGATTTCCTCACAAGCCAAAATGTTATGAAACTCTGCTAGTTTTTTCCATTCCTCCTACCTAGTAGTTTCATCAGCATCACCATGTTGAATCCTCTGATTGATTATCTTAAAACTTTCAACAACCTATTTTTTATTTTCAAAGAGGTTCCCAAATATCTCTTTGTTCCAAGTTTGAAGATTTTCCTTAACAAACTTTAATTTGCCAACAAGTTTAAAAGCTGCACTACCCCTGATAGGTTACTGCCACCACTGAATTAAGTTATCTCTGAGACTAGAATGTTTGATCCACATAGATTGAAATATGAAAGGTTTATTGAAGGATAAAGAGTTAGGGATCTCCAAAAAAATGGGATTATGATCAGAGGTAATTTTAGGAAGGGCCTGTAGGGTAGAATCACCCAACAGAGTTGTAGCCTCCTTTGATAGAAAAAATCTGCCAAGTTCTTGAATGAGATGACACCCTATCCGTCGATTGCTCTAGGTATAATTCGCTTCTCTAAGTTTTACATCCATCAACATGTTGGAGTTCACAAAGTCATTGAACTCATCCATGCTCCTGATAGGTGATCCATTTCCACCTATTTTGTCTGAAGGGTAAAGAAGAGTGTTAAAATCCCTAGCCAGAATCTAGGGGACATTATGGAAGATTTCACTCAGATTGCCTAAGTACTTCCACAGTAGAACTCTCCCTTGAATTGAATTCGGGGCATAAATATTTGAAAGGATCCATGACCTATTGTGCCTTCTACTATCCAAGGATCCCACAAAGTCATAAGGCCTCCAGAAGCTCCTCTGGCTGATTTGCAAACCATCTCCCCTTGATTCCATATTTTTTTTGCTACTTTTTTTGACTGAATCTCATCAGTTTTTATTTCTTGCAACATGATAATAGTTGGATTCACTTGATTTCTTATTGCACTGACTTCCCTATGTTTGGGCAGGCCATTGAGGCCTCTCACATTCCATGAGAGGAACTTCATTTAGATTATTTGGGATTTATTCCTCTCCCCCTCCCTTGAGGGGGTTTTCTTAATTTTTTGTCTTCAGAACCCGAAATAACCCGTTGAAACAAGGTTCTCTATTTTCCATTGACAATGTCATTATCAATTTTAATTTTTTGATGCTCAACATTTGATATTCTCCCTCTTCTTTTTTCATTGCCAAAATCTATAGGAGACTTCACAGTGCTCCTAGTTTGTTTAGGACTAAACTGGGGGAGGCAATTTGTTGTAGAATCGGACTGCGATATTCCTCAGTCTGAAGAGTTTCATGTATCTCCACCCCTACATCTAAATATTCTCCTTTTTTCTTGTATTCCCCTAGTCTACGGGACGGCCCCTCAGTAGGATTCACTTGGCTCCTAGTGATGATGTTAGGGAGATGAGATTTTTTATTTTCCAATGCCTCAACTTTCTTCATAAGTTCTTCATCATTACGGTTTGGATTTGGGATGCCCACTGGGCTTGAAGTATTTTTAGCATTGGGGTTTAAGGATCCCAACTTGGATGGGAATTCTAGAGATCAAGTATTAGGGTTTGGCTTTGTGATGCCCATAGGGCTTACAATAATTTTAGCATTAGGGTTTGAGGATCCTGACTTGGATGGGGATTCTAGATAGTTAGAAAGGTTAGCCTGAAGGTTTTGGGCTTCCATGTCTTTCGATAATCCTCCTACTACCATATTGGATAGAATTGAAAATTTATTTGAAACTAGAGGATTGGAACTTACCTGAGTATTTTGGTTTCCAACAACCTATTGTTTTTCTTTGTCTTGTTGGGACCCTGTACCCTCTCTTTTATTTTTTTTGTAGACATAGTTTTCCTGATTGAAATCGCCTTTGCCAGGGAAACTCCTCAAATTTCCTTTGTCTAGCATTCCTTGCTTCTACTTTTCTCTATTCATTACCAGGTTAGGGCACTGATTGCATACATTTCCTTGATTTTTACATTTTGCATAGAATACCGGTCTGTTCTCATATTCTACTAGCTATTTTTGATAGTATTCTCCATTCTCTAGCTCCACAAACCTTGGCAATTCATTATCCAAATTAGCATTTACGTAGATTCATGCATGAGTCATCCTTGTCCTTGCCAAGATTGCATGGTCAATGGAGATCAGGTCCCCTATAGTTATGGCTATGCCCTGCAGGCAATATTCATTGAAGAACTAGGTAGGTAGACTTGAGAGATGAACCCAAATAGAGGTAATGTTAATATTTTACTTTTCAAGGTCAAAATATTTACCCCATCATCTAAGAAAAAGGCTCCTTTTGCCCAAAAACCAAGGACCTCCTGTTAAAATGTGGTTAGCATCCTCCATATTGTTAAAATGGATAATGAAGAACCCTTAAGTTAGAGCTACCGAATCCAAGCTGCCTACCGATCACCATTTACCTATCGCCCAAGCCCTGATAGTATCCATGTATGGCCTACCTCCCAAAAACTTGCCTACTAGGGAGAATTCTTCCATTGAAAGAAAAGAGCTCATGGAACTTGTCGGGGCCAAAATTTTATTATTTACTAGAACTAGGGATGGAAGAGAGAGAACCTCCTTTCTTTTTCCTCTAAGAGTCTCAGCAAAAGACAACCACTTCTTGGGCCCTACATTTTCCTTCATATATTTTTTGTCGAGGTCTTTCTGAGGAGGGTCGGGGCCCTTGTGTGATGCCCGCCTCCAAATATACCATAGTATGATCACCTTACTCTGGATCCTTTCTTGATCCATGCTCAATTTTCCCACCCGCCCCTTTCGTACTTGCTCTACATCTACTACCTTGGATGAGATTCCTACCCAAAAAATTCAAACTGTCACTCCCACCACACCCGCTAAACCTAAGCTCACTCATTCTTGATGATGCAATAAATGGTACTCTCTCTTGTCTCACTCCTTGATTTTTTAATTTATGGACTTGAACTCTTGCACTACAACTAAACATAGATTTATTGTAGAGGAGAAATCAAGTTTTGATCAGTTGTAGTAGAGCAATCAAGTATGGATCAGTTGTAAAAGAGTAGTCGAGTGTAACTAAAAGAAATATTAAACAGATATAAAATTTCTTTTGCATGGGATTACAGAGACATGAGGGTAATTGCACCCAAAGTTTGCAATCACAAAATCTACTTGTAAGATGACACAAAATCGATTAGCAACCCCAAAGGAGGATGAACCCAACCATTAAGGAAATAGTGAAAATTGAATTGCAAAAACTATTATCTACTAGATTCATCTATCCAATTTTAGATAGTTAGTGGGTATCACCATTGATAGTATTACCCAAGAAAAATGGTAAATGGAGGATTTTCATGGACTATAGAATGTTAAATAAGGTGACCAGGAAAGATCATTTTACTTTACCTTTCGTAGATCAGGTCCTGGATATTATGGCTAAATAAAAGTATTTGTTATTCCTTGACGGATACAATGGATACAACCAAATCTAAATAGGGGAAGAGGACCAATAAAAAACCATATTTATCTATCCTTAGGGAACCTTTGCCTACTATATTTTACCTTTTGGGTTATGCAATGCACCTATGACTTTCTAGCGGGTAGTACTTAGTATTTTCTCAGACATGATAGGAGAAACTGTAGAAGTTTACATGGATGATTTCATCATCTATGGTGAAAACTTTGAAGAAGCTACAAAAAAATTGGAGAGAGTACTCCAACATTGTTAGGAGACTAACCTATCCTTGAGCAATGAGAAATATTTCATACTGATGATAAAAGAGATAGTGTTAGTACATCACATTTTAGCTAAGAGGATAAATGTGGATGAAAGAAAAATAAAAGTAATCAAAGAACTACCTACTCATCAAAAATTAAGATATATCTAAAGTTTCCTAGGATTTTTAGGGTAGTACCGAAATTTTATTAAGGATTTTAATTAAATTACCAAAACACTACATGCATTATTGACAAAGAAAGTTGAGTTTGTGTGGAAAGAGGAATGTGAATGGTCATTTCAAACTTTGAAAGAAAATCTAACCATTGTTCCAATCCTTAGAGGAACAAATTGGGACCTTCAATTCCATATTTATGCAGATGCATCTAACAAAACTATAGGAGCAACATTAGGGCAAAAGGAAGAGAATGAAGCATACACTATTTATTATGTTAGTAAAAATTTTATGGACATTAAATTAAACTACACCGTCATAGAGAAAGAGTTCCTAGTAGTAGTGCATGTTATTAATAAATTATATCACTATATTATAGACTAAAATTTTTGTGCATATAGATCATGCAAACATTAGATACTTGATGAACAAGCCAATGGTAAGTGGTCGAATTATTCAATGGCTTTTACTTCTATAGAAATTTTATGTCAACATTGTTGACAAACACAAAAGGGATAATGTGGTTGCAAATGTTTTATCAAGATTAACACCACAGGACAACACAAAAACTGAGAATGCATTCTTGAATGAGTATCTATTTTCCCTAGATGACCTAATATCATGGTATGGTAACATGGATAATTATTTGGCAACCATTAAGGTATCCCTTACACTCACTCCTCGAGAATCTTAGAAACTGATTGAGAATAGTGTGGCCTTCTCATGGTTTTACGGTTGTTTGTT
The DNA here is from genome assembly GCA_028583015.1 of Wollemia nobilis. Taxonomy (NCBI): domain Eukaryota; kingdom Viridiplantae; phylum Streptophyta; class Pinopsida; order Araucariales; family Araucariaceae; genus Wollemia; species Wollemia nobilis. The sequence continues at coordinate 4,969,021 of JAQPPZ010001340.1, forward strand.
TAAAACTGGCCCTAATAAAATCATGAGAAGATGCATGGTATAGGAAGAAGTCTCACCCATCCTAAAATCCTATCATGATGAACCATGATGTGGGCACTTTTAAAAAAAAATAACTGTGTTTAAAATTTTATAGATAGGGTATTATTGGCCCTCATTAATCAAACATGCCAACCAATGTGAAAAATATCAAAGAATTGGATGACCAATAGTGAGATATGAAATGACACTCTAGCAACATTTACATATAGAACCATTTGATAAATAGAGAATGGATTTTGTCAGACCTATCAACCCATAATAAAATGGTAAATATTATATTTTAGTATTGATTATGTTACTAAGTGGGTTGAAGTGCAGTCCTTGCGGTTCCTATATAAGTTCATCTTCACCAGGTTCAGTGTTCCTAGGGAGATTACCACTGACCATGGAGGTCAATTCACTTCAAGGATGATATAGGAGCTCATGCAGTAGTACCAAATCTAACATAATAAAACCACCCCATACCATACACAAGCTAATGGCCAAGTGGAGGTCACCAATCATGAGTTGGAGAACATTCTAACAAATATAGTGAAATAGCATAAGAAATATTGGGAGAAACATATTTTAGAAGCAATCTAGGTATAATTGTCTAATGCTAGGTGGTCCCCATAAAATACCCAATAATATGAAGTAGAGGATACATTGGCTAAAAAATAGATGATATTTGTAGCAGACACAAGAGAGGGATAGAAAATACTTGTAGCTCAATAGGGGCCAATGATAATAGATATCTTGAAGAGTCAAAGAACTCAACATGAAGAAGATTCCGCTATGTCTAATCCATCTACAGATTATTCTATGTATGACCAATCAGTAGAGCATGTTATCAATAATTAATTCAAGGGACATACTAAACCTATTTAGTCTAAAGGGCATTTAGAGGTTGATCAACTTGGAGAATAGCCTACATCGAATCAACCTAAAGTAGAACACTTACATCAAATCAATTGGAAATAAATTTTGTATAAATTCATCTACATAGAGCCCTTTAAGAGATAGTGGAGTATGACCCATCGTTGCCACCCTAAGAAGAATATCCTATACCCACTTCTAAAGCTTCTTCAACTTCAATACAGAGCAATCAAAAATAGGGGAAGAGAAATAGCATGCCACCCTAGAACAACATTGCAAGCTAAATTGGTAGGTATATTATGATACACATTTTGATGAGGAATGGGCTACATCTATGGAACTATTTAAATCCCTCCAACTATAGGTGATTGAATACAAGAAAAATCTAAATTGGGCCAAAGAAACTAGGCAAGATGAGAAGTAGGTGAAAAGAGAACCAGACACCTACATAAATCCAACAATAATAGAATAGATAAAGGAATCACTCACTCCCATTAATGAATGTCCTAGTATTCTATTCCTAGTAGTCCACAAATGATGGAATATTTATTTCAAATGGGACTTTTTGTAAAAGAGCCCATGTGGTCGAGCATAGAAAAATAGAGCAAATGTTATCCCTATAGCTAGAGGAATTTAGGATTGATGCATCCAAATATGAAGAAACACTAGCAAGGGATCCATAGTCAATATCCCTACTAGAAGCTCAACTTGCTAACACATCATAGCTAGAGCCTTGGGAGACTCCAAACGTTGAATAAGCAATACCTATGTTTGAGGATCATTTCCTATGAAAATAAGCGAAGACAGAGCTTCAAAAAGGAAGGGTTGCCTTTGCTCATCATCCACCATAAATAGTCCCTAGGGAATATAATAGAGGTAGACGAGGTAGATGACAAGTTAGAAATAAAAAAAGTGGTAATGCTTAGGCCCAAGGGTAGCACAATAAAAATAGAATATGATGGCAGAATATGACATGAGGACATGTCATGAAGTAGGCATGGGGGTATGATGAGCACATAAAATGCTCATTTTATTTACATTTGTGAGGGCATTGCACTAGTTCAATTAACATTAGAAATGCATTTTTGTATGACTATTGCACATAATTAATGAGACAATATGGTACTTATACTTTATTGGTGTTTTTAGTTGTATATGTGTGTAGTTATAGGTTTTTGCTAATTATTTTGCATTTTGGAGTTGAGGTTCCATATGAACCTGGAATCATGCAAAAGGATTACTACTTTTGGGGGATGAAAATGTTCTAAAGGTTATCTTGACTAGTGTAGGAGGTTCCTACACCCCATGCATGAAGGTACTTACACTCTATCAATTGTAGAAGGTGTCTACACTCCATACAAGGTGAAGCATCTATGCACTAATAATAATATAATACCTACACCTTGTAGAGTGTAGTAGGCACCCACGCCTACTCGCCATGGAAATACTATGCCTAAACTCAATGGGAATACAATGCCCACATAGTGGGAATAAAGTGTCTACACTCCACCCAAAGGTACCTACACCTTGAATGTTGATTGTTGACTGAAGACCATGCATTTTTTAGAAAAAATAAAAAAATAATTGTAAACTAAGAGGAGGATTATTTTTGAACAAAAAATATTGAGTTTTGAAGAACAACCAACATTTCTATGAAAAGAATATAGCTACACTCATAGTAATTGTAACAGATTAGCAATGTACGTCTTGGTTTAGGTGTACTAACTATATACGACTGTAACAAGAGTTTCTTGGGTATTGTATAAACATGTAGAGCAACCCTAAAATTAAAATCTGAGTTTTTGTTTTGGTCATGGACTATAATCAAATTTTATCAGTTAAAGACTCAATAGTTTCAGTATTTCTGTTTCATATGGATTAAAAGGTTTTTTATTACCAACTAGTTGGGTTGATCATATGCGGGAGTTTGGGACCACTCTAGGAAATAATCCTCTCTTGTTCTTATTCTTTCATTTCTGGTTTGGTGTGGATGTGCTTTATTTATTTCGTGTGTAGTTTATTTATTTCTATTTTTTTGTTCAGTTATTATTTCAATTAATTTAATATGCAAGTTTGTTGATTACCATTTTATTTTACGTACATTTACTTTCTTGCATTATTATTATTTGATTTGGTTAAATCATTAGTTTTCTTAAGTTTAGTTAAAATACTTTCAGACAAACATTCCTCCCATTAAAACAATAAGTGTAGGAAGGACTCATTCCCCACACTATAAGCATATACTTTGTGTGGCACCTCACAAGTTTATGATCCCCGGATTGATATGAGTAGACAAGACTTGACCAATTTAGAAACATCATTTTTGCTTGTCAATAAAGCAATATCAGTAGCTAAAGTCTTCTCACAATAACTAGGTACAAGTTACAATGAAACCTATGCTTCTATTGCAAGATTGGATACCATAAGAATTATTTAACATTGGTAGCACAATTTAAGTGGTTAGTATATCAATTTGAAGTTTAATCGACCTTGTTTAATGGTTTCTTAAATGAATAAGTATTTGTAGAACAACCAACAGGTTATAAAGTTGCAAGTAAAGAACAAAAAGTCTTATAGGTTGAAGAAAGATCTTTATGGACTCAAGCAAGCAACAAGAGCATCATATAGCATAATAGATGGATATTTTCAAAAAAATGGTTTCAACAAGAGTGAAAATGGACCCACACTCTATGTAAAATCTAGAGGTACTAATGATTTACTTATTGTCTACTTATATGTTGATGACTTAATTTACACTGGCACTAGAAAAGTGTTAATAGAGGAATTCAAAAATACCATGAAGAATGAATTTGAAATGATAAATTTGGGTTGAATGCATCACTTTATTATCCTAGGAGTAATATAATTGAATAATGATATTTTTAACTCAAAAGTTAAGTTTAGAATGAAAATTTGCAAACCAATGAACACACCCTTGAATGTGAACGAGAAGTTAGTAAAGAATGATGGTAGTAAAAATATAGATGCTACACTATACAAGAGTTTAGTTGAAAGTCTTATGTATCTTACTACCACTAGACTTGACATCATGTATGTTGTAAGTTTGATTTCAAGATTTATGCAAGATCCAAGTGAGATTTATTTCCATGCAATAAAAAGAATACTCATATATGTTCATGGTACAAGCAACTTTGATATTTTGTATACATCAACTAATAACTTTGGATTGATTGGATATACTAAAAATGATTGAGAATGATCCATTGATGATCAAAAAAACACTTTAGCATTTGTATTCAACTTGGGGTCAGGTGTAATTTCTTGGTCTTCAAAGAAGTCAACTATTGCACTATCAACAATAGAAGCAAAATATACTGCAGTGACAACATCCTCATATCAAGTAATTTGGTTGAAGAAGATTTTAGAATATTTGAGGCATGAGAAATTATTAAAGCAATTATTCATTGTGGCTAACTCTATAATTTCCATTACAAAGAATCTAGTCTTCCCTAGTATTACTAAGCATATTGATATTAAATATTAATTTATTAAAAATGTTGTGACAACAGGTCAGATTGAACTAAAGTTTTGCAAAACTAGTAACCAACTTGTTAATGTGTTTACTAAAGCATTATCAAAATAAAATTTTATAAGTATGAGATTGATATTAGGTGTTACATCATTAAGCATTAAGGAGGATAATGATAAGGATAATTTTTAATGTCCAATATTTCACTACATGTCTAATATTTCACTGCCTGTACAATTTTATTATATTTACTTATCCTAGAAATAAATATACCTATTTTTATGAATAAGAAAAAAATAAAATATAGCCAATAATTTTTATATTAATATAAAATTTCTAAAATTGGGTAGCTTACACAGTGACTTCTTGTTGGAAATTTATTACATTCGATCAAATTTAGTCATGGTTAGAATCATTCATGCAAGAATTGTTGTATGGTTATGATTTTCATCATTTAAGAAAATCACATGGTTATTCATGTTTCTCTATATTGAGAAACAATTATTTATATTTAAACAACTCTTGTTCAATTGAAATCAATATAGATTATTCTTATTCGTTATATCAGAGTAGGTTATGAAGGTCAAAGGATGAAAATTTCCTTGAAGAACTATGACTATGAATAACACTGTGTATTTGATGGTATTGAAGATGGTTTTGATAAGCCAATGTGAGCCACTTCAACAAAAACATAGTTATTATCACCAGAACCACTCCAATACATGATGCCATCTATTCCATAGATGCAATCTATTTTTAAGCAATTCAATGGACATAAATTTTCCATCTTCACAGAATCGTTGTGTGCCAATATAATTGAGTTGGAATTAGTTACTTTTGTTTGAAATTAGAAATTAAGAAGACACAACAACAATAATAATGCAATGAGCACACATAAAGAAGGTTGAGCATTACAACAAGCCACAACATCATGATGAAATTACTTATGAAATTTTCTATGCACTAATCATAGGTGAATTATGTGATTTATAGCATATAAAATTTACAAAAATAATCTTGATCTCCAAGCTAATTAATGGTTAAAAATGTCCTCATTGTTTTCCTTTCTACCATGGAGATTGTGGTCATGTCCAAAGTCTTAAAAATAAATTATCCCATGAGGGTTCACTTTCATGCACCACAAAATAGGTACATACACAAGAGCTAATGTTGCTTTAGACAATTTATCATTGTTGTAGAAACTTCTAGGCACTTTCAAGGTGTGGGATCCCCAAAATGTGGATATGTGCATGTTTTATTTTATGATGCTTAAGCTCTCCTTGTCGCCAAACCAAGCTTATAAAATTACAATGTACTAGGCTTTTTATTAATGCCAAGGCATTGTCGTGTTTTGTAGTGAATCAGATGGTGGACCAAGTAGAAGCATGGAATTTTTTATGTTTGTTCAATTGAATGTGAGGTAAAAATTTATACAAGTACCTTATTAAATAATCTAAGAGAAAATGGTTTGATATTAAACTCAAATTTTTAGCTTAATTAGTCCAACATTTCACAAATTGATATTTTAATTTTATGGGGTGGATTGACGTCCATTTCAATTTAAAGTCAAGCATAAATTTGTTAAAGAGTCCAAGGTATTGTGTTTAGGTTATTTTTATTAAGTCGTTATTAAAAATAAATAGTTAAGTGTCAATGCATTTGTTTTATAGTCCTATGTTATTGAATCAAGTCATTCTATTAGGGTTAAAATTGAATTAAAGGTGCATTCTTGGTGGTACCTAACACATTTATAAATTGTTATTTTTAATTTACTATGGGGATAATATTATATTTTCTCAATACTCATGGACAAGACAATGATGATTGAGAAGTTCAAAGGATGATATTTCCATACATGGAAAGTCAAGCTTCAATTGCTTCTAATTGAAAAATATCTTTGGGATGTCATAAATGAAACCACACTAGAGTCACAAAACCTTAAAGAGGTAACCAAGTGGACTAAAAGGATTGAATAACAACAACTATGATTGTTGTTGGGCTCTTATATGCATACCTACATCACATAGATCTCTCTAAGACTATAAATGAAGTTTAAGAGTATCTCAATTCATTGTTCAATTTAGAAGCATCAAGTGCAAACATGACACTTAAGCAAAGACTATTTGCATTAAAGATGATGGAAGGTGATGATATCATCCAATACATAAGTAAGTTTTGCTCTTTGATGAATCAACTAACTAGAATTAATACCAAGGTAGAAAGTTATGATGCCAAGGCTATTCTATTAAATAACATGCCTTCTAGTTATGCTAATATATTTTTCACATTGAACAACTAATCCTACTTTGGAAGATGTAATCATGTCTTTGATTGATGAAGCAAATAAAGTTATCAAAAATGACTTGATTAATGAAGACAAGGTATTGTTTATAAATAATAAGTAAAGTAGTAAATCTTACTCATCCAAAGACTGATTTGTGTGCTCATACTACAAAATAAATAGATCATACAATGATGAACTACATCTAATGATCCAAGGACATGATATATGGAAAGCTAAAAATAAAAAAGGTAATGGTTGCAAATGAATACAATGATGAAGAATGTGATCTTATAGCACATGACAAATACTGTCCCCACAAGGATAGTGAGGTAAAATATGTTTATTGAATTGATTCAATATTTATCCTTGTGAATAGTTGTGTGTGTTCCTATTCACAAGAGGATGTTTAGTGTGGTCGTAATTCCCCTTGAAATTGTATTTGATGTATTAAGTGGAGGCCCATACCACACTTATCAGTGATTGGTTGTGTATCCTCAATCATATTTGTTTTATGTTATAAGTGAAGGCCCATGTTGCACTCAAGGTGAATGGTTGTGTGTGTCCCCATTCACAAGATAATGTGCATTAGTAAGGCCTTGTCTAATTGATTGTTTATGATTTGCTATGTGTGTCCCCATATAGAAATGTTGTGAATAGTAGTGTATGTCCTTGTTTACAACTTTGACATTGGATAATGTGTGTGTTCCTATCTAGTTGTTTGTGATTAGTTGTGTATGCCCCCAAACATAATGTTGTGAATAGTAGTATGTATACTTATTTATAACTTTTATATTAGATAGTGTGTATATCCCTATCCAATTGTGTTGAAGAATCATGTATAGTTGAGTATGTCCCTATCCATGGTTTAATGTTCAATGAGGCCATTCCCACTAAAGAATCATAGTGATTCCACTCTCACTATTGCTTATTATGAATAGTTGAGTGTGTCCCAATTTGTACTTAAGTGTACCTGATGAGCTATTGAGAGTGTCCTAGTTTATCACATACTTATTTGTATAGATATGAGTATCCCTGCCCATGTTTGGATCATAATTTAATAAGGAAGGGTTTTGAAAATTTATTATAGTTGATCAAATTTAGTTGAGTGGTTAGAACCAATCATGCAAGAATTGTTGGATGGTTGTGATTTCTACCATTTAAGGAAATCACATGGTTATTCATGTTTATATATATTAGGCAAAAAAAATATGTATTTAAATAGATCTCGTTCAGTGAAAGTCAATGTAAATTTTCTTATCACTTCCTTTCCTGCCTCTTACACGCATAGAAAATAATGTTAAAATAATAATATTATTAAATATGTAAGGATTTTACCACTTCCAAAAAATTCCTATTTTGGGTATTACCTACAAATAAGTTCTTGTATCATATTTAAAATGCAATGAATCAATGAATGAACTTCTATGTTTTACCACAACAATTTGTACCTTCTTATTTCTATTAAGATTTATTCTAAATTTGTTTCTTCTTTACAAGCCAACATCATCATGCAAGTCAAAAAGTAAATATACAATTGGTGGTAACATAGTGGATCCACCCATAAACACTTGAATTGATTTATAGGTCATACTTTGTACATATCATATTTATAAGTTCAAATATGATGCAATAAGATATCTCACTTATATTGTAAACCCATGGATCTTGGCAATGGAATAATATATTTCCACCTATCATTTTAATGAAAATAAAAAAGATAATACTTGGCAAGTTCTATCTACAAGATGATGCAAAAATATTATGGAAATATTAGAAATTAGTTAATGGATTGAATTATAGGGAGCTAGCATGGGATTAGTCCTAAGAGATATTCCAATACAAATATATAAACACATAATGCTATGAGTAAAAGCTACATAACTTTGAATAATTATGCAAAGGGAAACATTAGAGTGATAAAATATTAGAATAAGTTTCTTTATTTATTATATTATAAATATTGTTAAGAAACTAATGGTAAAAATTTTCTAGGACAATACCTACAGATTAGTCACTAGTGTGTCTAGGACAATACCTACACAAAGAGAGAGAGAGAGAGAGAGAGAGAGAGAGAGAGAGAGAGAGAGAGAGAGAGAGAGAGAGAGAGAGATTCATATATACCTAACAAAATTAAAACCTAATGTAAATTTTATATTATTTTGAGTAATTTTAAGTTAATTTTTTATTTTTTAATATTTTGGAACAATATTTGATTTAATATTCTACACTAGATAGTCATACTATAGGAAAATTTAATTAATACTAAATTCTTCTAGTTCCATTGAATTCAAATATGGATTCTTCAAAATTAGTATCTTTCAAGCACTTGGATATATTTAATTTTATTAGACTTCCTATAAGCTTCAATTTTATACCCTTATTTCATGTCCATAGTGGCAACCTTTTGAATGATTATCTTTGGAGAGAGAGAGAGAGAGAGAACTATGTCATATATACCTAACAAAATTAAAACCTAATGTAAATTTTATATTATTTTACAATTTGTACAAATAAAATTTATTTTGAGTAATTTTAAGTTAATTTTTTAATATTTTGGAACAATATTTGATTTAATATTCTACACTAGATAGTCATACTATAGGAAACTTTAATTAATACTAAATTCTTCTAGTTCCATTGAACTCAAATATGGATTCTTCAAAATTAGTATCTGTCAAGCACTTGGATATATTTAATTTTATTAGACTTCCTATAATTTTATTTTAGATCCTATAAGCTTCAATTTTATACCCTTATTTCATGTCCATAGTGGTAACCTTTTGAATGATTATCTTTAGCTATTTTAGATACCCAAATTTGATCAATAAAAATTTAACACAAATAAAGAAATTCTAAACTCATCTAAGCATAATAAAACATCATAAATAAAATATCAAACCAAATAGATCATGAATGGGATATATCATATTTTGGAAAGGGTTTTATCTTAGATTCATTAGTTCCATAGTACTAGTAATACACAAACTAATGTTATTGTTTGGATTTTAAATTTGACTATTTTGTGCCAAGCTAGATTACCAACCTATCAAGCTCATATCTTTTTACAATAGCTCTAGCTTAAAAATATTTCCATAGTGATTGTGTTATCAATATTATTTCCAAAATAAAAACAAAACAATTAGTAGTCAATCAACTAATATTGGATAAATATCAAATGGATTCACCCTATCATTTCATGTCTTCCAACTTTGCCCTCAATGCCAAATCAACCACAAAATTTGAAACTCTCTCACCAAATCCACTCAAACCAATTAAAATTATAAATTTACTCACTATTTAATTAAAAATAAATCTCACAATCATGAATACTTGCCAACCTCCAAATGGGTAGCTTCTCATTTCTCAATTCATTCACAATTTATAAATTGATCCCTTGTGGCATTCAATTAATAACACAACTTGCATAGTTAGGCTTTACTCAATTTTTCTTAGCAAGAATCATATTGGGTCTTTGTCAAAACTATTTTGAAGTTGTGTTAAGAAGTTGCATCACCTTGACAATGGATGCTTGTACAACTAGTTTTAAGGAAGATTTATTTGCATTCATTTCTACATTCTAGATGTAAATTTTAGTTTGTGGTTTTCTATGAAATCTATAGTTCCTTTTTATATTAGAGACAAGAATATTAATTTGCATAATGGGATAGACCAATTGTAGTTTGTTTTTCATAAATTTTTATATTAGCTAATTGTGCATGATTGAAGAAATCATTCTTGAATCCTATACTAAAAGTTTGATAGTCAATCTCAATAAATTGTAGGGCCACGTTTGCAAGTACTAGTATGGATTCACAAATGTGAGAATGTCTAACGCTTCTATTTGTTTGTGTTGATTGACTTGTAAATTTTATATATGTCTTTTTAGTTTTCATATTTATAATATTCCCCCTAAGATGTATTTTTAATTAAAATAAAGAAAAGAAAATTAGTAGACACAACCCTTCATTTTTTTTATATAGTAACATTAAGAAGATAGTTTTTAAAATTTTATCCTTTTTTTATCAAAATTGTAGCCTTATTTTGATTTGCATTTTATTGTGAACTCATTCTTGTTCTTTTTATCCATGTTTAATATAGTCTAATAGTTTTTTTTATAAAGAAAACATTTAGATATTTAGTTTTTATCCTAACAATCAATAGTTTTGTCACTTTTAATAGCACTACTGACCTTTTGATAACACTTATTTCCCATGGAATTTTTATCTATTTCAAAATAGAACTACAAACTTAACATATATATAGTTTAGTTTTTTGGTGTTAACCTATTTTCTATTACTATAACAAACCATGCAGTAAATCAATCCATTAAAAACTCATTCAAACAATATCTCACAAGATAAAACTTCTATAAATAAGGTAAGAAAGGTGAACATTTAGTTTGCTTCATCCAAATCACTTTCTTTTTTATGAATAAAGGTTCTAAATGAGGTATACCCCTTAATGCCTATAAATTTTAAGTGTAGTGTGTGTAGGTACACATCATAGAAAACCATAAATAAAGAGCTTAAAAGGTTGCATAAAACATATACTTAGTAGGGCATAGCTCAAGAGTGAAAATAGTTTTTATCATAACCTCTTTCTCATTGTAATTTTTTAAATCTAAATTTAATTTATGTTTTGTTTCTTGAATTGTATTTTATATTGATTAAATTGATCAATTTATTAGATTATGCATTTTATACAAAAGCACAAGTAGGTCCAAAAAAATTGTAAGAACTATTGTGATTTCAATTACTATTGTGTTTATTCACTATTTTTGTTAGATTTAATAGTATATAACCATAGCCAAATAGACTAGTTATTTGTTTATTAAATCTAGTCAAATTTAATTTTTATTTATGAATATACATCTTCATTTAATAATGAATGGTCAAATAGATTAGATTTGATATAGTGCATTCTCTATCTCAATCCAACTTTTTTTATTTGAATCTAAATTTTCATTACAAAAGAAAGAAATAAACTTTAATAATTCCTCTTCCATTACCTTAGAACAAATGTTTTGCATCAATGTCGAAGGTAAAAATATATTTAGGTTACCTCTTGTTTTTGTATCTTTCTTTAGTTTTTAGGTTTAGTTTAAAAAACATATTTTCAAAATATTAAAAGGGGCCTAGTTAGTGTTGCAAAATAATAAATCATGAACTTAGAAAATACAACCATACACCTTAATTGAATCAAAACTCAATTACAATATCAATCTCAAATCAAAATAATATTTGAATTGTGTACCCCATCATAGGAGGAAATAGTGTTTAAATGAACCCCTCAAACCACCCTTGAATGGTTGTACACTTTTTTGGTAAATCCAACATGAATACTACTTGGGTTCCATGAGATTTTTGAAAAACCATTTGGCTATAAATTTAAAATCTAGATAAAATATTTTAGAAAAACTAATAAGTTAGACAACTAATGTTTTTTCATATATTAGCTCATATTAATCAATATTAATCAAGAATACAACCATATTACTAACTCTACTATGGGTCTCTTTGATCCCTTGAGTAGACATATTACACACCTTTTAGCTATATTGGGTATATAGTGAACCTGTCCACCCTTCACCCACATAGGGTATCATGTATATTTTTATTGATTGGGGAGTATATCATGGCAAGTTAGCAAGAGTCATAAGTAGGTTCTCTATTGTTCTATCTATTGGTTTCTTTCATGTGCTCAATCTTACTTCCATGTATCATTAGTCTTCCACATATTGATTCTACTCTCATGTACCAATGGGTATATCAAGGGGTTTCATGTATATTGAGAGTTAGCAGTATAATGGGAGGTTTTAAGGTATACAAAAAGGATTTATATATAGGTGAATAAGTAGTAATGTTAAAAATATCTTCTTCTTCTTTTTAGATAAAAAAACAAAATAATATACATCTTTATTTTCTCTTTTGCAAAAATTCCTTGAAGCTATGGTTTAAAGGTGCTATCTAACTATAAGTGTGGCTCAAAATAAATCACACCAACCTAATCATCCAATTAGTGAGAACATACAAGAATAATTTTTTAAGTATGAAAATCCCACTTATAGTCTGAATATAGAAAAACCTCCTCTTAGTCAATTTAAACCTACCCACTATGAAACAAGAAGGGTGATATTTAAATAAACAAAGGCATATATAATTTTATTTAGAAAAATTATGGAGTTATTTAGATATTATAGAAAGAATTCAAAGCAACTCTTGAACTTTTTTAAGGTGACAAATCACTTATGGATCGAACCCAGTCCCCTAGTTTTTATTATAAGTATTGTAAACAACAAGAGCATCCTTATGATTTTAATAATGTAACTTTCTCTAGCATAAATGTGTCCTTTTCTAATCCAAAAACATTAATATTGTCTCCTAATGTAACTACTATGGAAAGAACTAGTCATCCTTCTCCAAAAGTTACTATAATCTCACAATATCCTCTAGCAATTATAAAAGACCTTGTACAAGTTGGAAGTAATATTATCCATGACATGTTCCAAAGCATTGAAATAACATTTTAGAACTTGAAACCAAACCCAATATTGACTTCACTTCAAACCCAATCCCTAACAATAATCCTAGTCTAAATCAAAACCCAGGTCCAATTGTCAACATTAATCCTAACCTGAGAATAAACACTTTTCTCAAATATGTCTTGATAATGTCACAAAGTATTCCTGGTCAATTCAAAACTATAATTTTAATAATTTCTAATCTCAAATCAACTTCAATTTAATTCTTTCAAATCCTTGAATCTTAGCCACTGTCTTTTCAATGTTAGGTTTCATCATAATCAATCTTGTAATAGATTCCTCATCCTCCATTACCAAATTTTTGATCAATTTATCACACATATTCACAAAATACTAATCTCATTTCTCCTAAACTTAAAGCTTTAACTACTTGTATAGAGCAAGTAAAACAATAAATGACCATTATACAAATACACTCTCTAGTCAAAGGTATTCCTACGAGGACTTTTGTAACCAACACTTAGATCCTTTCATCACTAGTAGTACCTTCCCCTCATGAACTTTGAAAATCTAAAATTTTCACTATATAATGGGAAAGAAGATCCAATCAAACATTTTAGGTTGTTTATAATAACTTATAGCCACGTATATTATGATGGACTACTCCATAAGATTTTTCCAAGATTCTATGCATTTTACCCTTAGAATGGTATTATCAAATACCAAGACATTCCCTTAAGATTTCTACGTATTTAGTTAAGATATTGGTTAGGCAATTATCAATTTATATTAGGAATGATGTCACATTCAATGACCTATATCAACTCAAGCAAGACATAGAAAATATAAGTTTTTAATTTCCTAGGTTGATGGAGAACCTTAGCTGATAGGTTATAGTATGTATCTTCGCTATATATATATATATATATATATATATATATATATATATATATATATATATATAGATGTCTTAGATCAAACCTACACAAACACTTAGCCTTTTATTTAGAGACTTATAGTGTGTATTATTTTGAGGATGCCATATACATAGCCTAAAGGGTAGATATTATTCTCATAAAATGGGAGAAACTAAAAATAAATACTAGAAAGGATGATGATAAAGTTTCTTCATCCTCTAAAACTAAATAGAAAGTTCAATATAAAGGTAAATACATTGTTGAAAATGAAGTCACTAACTCTTGTAATAACACCAACAATGTTAGTGTTGTGGAAAATTTGTAGAAACATATCCTAAGTTAGTCCAATTAACAAAAAATATTCCAACCTAGAAGGAAATTCACAAGAATAGATGAACCATTAGAAAGTATTCTATCATATATCTTTAATGCTAAGTTGATGGAGTTTTCATATATCAAACCCCTTGAACCAATAAGAGAGACTGATCCTTGATTTAGAACTAATGAATAATGTGTTTTTCATAGAGCCAATGGTCATCACACTAGAAGGTATATGGGCTAAAAATATGTAGTCCAAAATATTTTTGCTGAAATATTTTAATATAACCTTATCAAACCAAGGTCCTTAATGATGAAGTACCTACAAGTGCTCTTAATGTAGACTACAATAAATTTCTATGTAAACCTATTATCATTCTTCTATGTAAGCCTACATGCATCTTTATGTAATCCTATATACATATTTCTATTGATAATTCTCAAACATTATATCATTGGTCCCTTTACTAGGATCAAATATTAATCACAATATAATGATATCAACTCAATGGCCAATATCAAAAAATATCATTCATAGAATAACAACAATATTTCTCAATAATAAAACTCACAATATTATTCATAAAATATCAAATATACAATCCTTTGATTTTTCATGATATAATGCATGGAGATTTATCTCCATAATATAACCTTACAAGATGACTCTTCAATACTCAACTATTGCTCTCCTTAAACATTTGGGAGATGCATCCTTTCACATTCCTCACATATGAAAAAATTCCAATGACTCTTGACTTACTCGATACTTTGCACTCTCACAACTCACACCTCACACCTTGAAAACTTTGAAACTTACACACTTTATTTCAAAACAATTGGACTCTTCCCACACATTGACACATACATTAGATAAAATATAAATCACACTCCCTAACCAAATATTTATAAATGCACCACATACTACCAAATAATCTAATATCTCCAACACCCCTATATTAGATTATTTGGTGTAAAGATGTTTAGTCTTCAGTCTCTAATTTTGATCTATGTCCTTTAACTCTAACTCATGCATTGCTTGAATTTCGTGCACTGAATTGTTAACCTATTCCCTACAATATTTATTAAACTTTTTTTGTGTAACATATCCATGATCTGATTCCAATATAATTTATTGATCTATCCATAGTGTACTTCCATTTTCTTTTTGTGATCTATTTTTGGTTTGATTTTCTCACAGATTTTGCAATTCTAAAAGGATATTCAGTTTTATTTGTGCCTTTCATATGTCTCAACAATTTTATTCTCATCTACTTTTTCTATATTTTGAATAATTAGTGCCTTTAGAAATATTTGAATGACTTTCATTTTTCTTATTTTCATAATTATCTTCAATTTGGTCTTCTTATTCAGTGTCTGTAATCCTTATTATAAGAGCTCTTATTTCATTTGCTTCTTCAACTTCTATCTCTTAAATATATTAAATTTCTTGAACTAAATTTCCTTTTTGATGATATTTTGGTTATTGTTGTTGCACATGTTGATGTTGAGGATGATATTTCCTTGGTTGAAATCTTTGAAAAGGTTTATTTGATTAAAATAATTATATATACAAATACTTGTAGTGTGATATTTTGTATTGCATATGTGACCATATCTTTATCTCCATTCAAATTGTGATTGTGATGACATTGTCATGTTATTTTATGCATTTTTATTTGATATCAAAGCAATATTAGTCATCTCATCTTTGACTATATTCTCCACTTCATACTCTTGAATAACATTAACTAACTCATTAAAGGTTTTTTTTTAATTTAGAACTTGAAGTGAAGTGACTAAATTATTGAAAGTCTTTGGGAGTGCTATTAACGTAACTTGGACAAGCACCTCGTATTCTACTTTCTCTCCCAAAGTTCATAACTTGGATTTTAATTTTGTTATCTTTCAAATAAATAGTTCTATACTTTCTCCACTATTAACCTTTAATGAATATAATTGTGACCACAAACGAAAGATAGTTGCTTGGTTTTTTCCTTCAAATATTTTGCATATATTTTTCCAAGCAATTCGTGAAGTCTCTACCTTACTTATATATGGATTAACTTCATATGTTATGACAAATGTGATTAGCATAAGGGATTTTATATCATTATCCTCAAATTTGTGTTTTCCCTTTTCATCTTCATGCTTGTTCTTTGTTCCATTCACTATATCCCAAAGTTTCTCAACAATGAGAATTGATTTCATTTTATTTTTCCATGATGCAAAGTTTGGTCCTTTTAGAAGTTGTGATTCAAAAAGAAAAATTTTACTATTTTCCATAATGGAACTCATTCAACAATTCTCAAATCATCAAATTTTAAATTTATTTCTTTCCTTTTATTTCTCAAATTGTCAAATTCAAATTCGATTTTAATCTTCACTTATATCTCTCAAGTTTTCATAAACAATATTCAATTCATTAAATTCCAAATTTGCTCTTTTTATCTCCCAAAAAATCAAATTTTAAATAAAAACGATTTGTTTTTCCCTTATCTCCAATAAATCACCTTATAAATCAAATTTCATTTTTTAAAACCTCACAACTTGAACTAAACACTTAGGCATCCAAAATTTAAATAGTTTCACCCCAAATTAGTAATTCTTACCTTAATATCATCAAAAAATCAATATTGCTCAGTCTAACATATTTTGGCATGTCAAGATGGAGTTTTGTTAGACTTTTCAGGACACACTTTGAAATCTATTATGAATTTGCACTTTACATCTTCATATTCCTTATGGCTTGGCTTCTGCTAATTACTCCACTTATTCAGCTCTAGAAAATAACTCTAGTGAATGGCTTCTCGTCTTGTACTCTAGGGAATGTTATCTTCACTATCTCTCCTCCACTATGAATGGATTCTCTTATTTAGGCTTTTTGATCTAGGAAAAATCTCTACTCCATGTAGTCTCTTCTATCTCCTATCAGAAATTTAAATTGTCTTATCTAAACTTTGCATTCTATGTTATCCTTTTTGCTTCGTAGGCAACACTCTTCAACCCAAAAAAGTGTTTGCTCTCATGGTTTCTACTCAGGATTTACTTCTAACTAGTCAACTCATATTCTTGGTACTATGCTCACCATTTTCTAATAGACGCTCTTAGGGAATTTGTTCTTCATACCAATATACCATAACTCTTCTCAAAGATTCAACTTAGTCTTCATACACATATTCTCCTCACAATATTTGTATTTCTTTTCAAGTACTTTTCATATGCTCCTTGAGGCTTAGTATTTCTTCTTGAGTGCTTCATCTCTCCTCCTTGACACTTTGTCTCTGGATCCTTAGTGCTCCAACATTATTTGAATTTCTAGATGCTTCATATCTAGCTCCTTAGCACTCTTTGGATAGCAACCAATATTACAAAAATCTTTGTACTCATAATATACAAGTCTTCCTACTCATAGTCTGCAAGTCTTCACTTTGCTTCAATTCCTTCAACTCATGGCAATCCCACGATATTTGACCTCCTCACAGTTGGAAAATCATAGTCCATACTCTTAATTCAACATCTCCTCTAATTCATCTAGTTATATTCTCCTTAATATTATTAAGCAACAACCTTCACTATAATTTCTCCTCCTTGGTGCAAGATCAACTGACTTATCAATTTATTCAACACTTTAATCTTTTATATCTCCAATCTGCAACTTTAGAAACCTTAACCCTTTTCTTTAAACTTCATAAATTCAAATGACTAGAGTGTAGCTTTGATACCACTAATGGGAATTCTCCCAGATTATCTCATAGGTCCCTTAAACAATATCAAATATTAATCATAATATATTCTATCAACTTATTGGTCAATATCAATAAATCTCATTCATAGAATAACAACAATATTTCTCACTAATAAAACTCACAATATTATTCATAAATAATCAAATATACAATCATTTAATTTTTTGTGATATGATGCATGGAGTTTTGTCTCCATAATATAACTTTACAAGATGACTCTTCAATACTTAACTAATTCTCTCCTCAAACATCCAAGAGATGCATCCTTTCACATTTCTCACATATGACAAAACTCTCATGGCTCTTGAATTTACGTCTTGCCACATATCATGTGAATAATAACTTGCATATTTTAAACCTAACTTCTATGACTCTTGACTTGTTTATTTGACACTTTACACTCTCACAAATCATAACTCACATCTTACACCTTGCACACTTTGACACTTGCTCATTTTATTACATAACACTTGGAATCTCCTCATACATTGGCACATACATTAGGTAAAATATAGATCACATTCCCTAATCATATACTTGATCAATGTACCACATGCTACTAAATAATGTAATATCTCCAACACATTCAAAGTCTACAAACATCTTTGTGTAAGCCTATAGATATTTTTGATGTATTTTTCCTTAGTGATATTGGTTAAACCACCTCTATGGTTAACCTTGACTAAAAGGTCTAATACATTTATTATATTGTTATTTAACCTTCAAGTCAAGTTATGTCAGCTTAAGGTTAGCATTTAATTGGGATTTGGTATCACTATAAATACCTCCCAATGAATGATCCATTATATCAATTTGTGATATGTGAGATCATGGGGGTGCCTACAAGCACCAATCCATTATTCCTTGTATCTATTTATGTCATTTATATATTTCTTTATTTTTATCCTTATATTTTTCTATTTTTATCTTATTATTTTTTTACATATGATTATAATGAATGTATGTTTCACAATATTTCTAGGAAGTGTTGGAATCTCAATATGGTATTAGAGTAAAAATAAATCTATTATTGTTAACTCATAATGGTGCAAAGAAATATACCAATAATTTTTTATCAATTATCAAACTCTCATTTGTCATATTCCATTCGATTTGGAAGTCCTATTATTGAAGTGATGCCAATAGAGGCAATTTTTCTAGAGGTGACAAGTGGTAGTTTATGATTAAATAGAATTTTTCTTAAGATCTATAGTTTAGAATTTTCCTAATTGTTCAACTCTAGTATGCCCAAAATTTTGGAGGCCATAACTTTTGTATAAGTGTTTTAGAACCATTTTTTTAAAATTGCATAGTTTTTTATCTTGATAGGTTAATGAAACTAATTCAATGACATGTTACTACTTTATGGGACTTTTCTATGTATAATAGACCCATTTGAAATTATTCTATTTTGAATTATTAATTGCAATAGTCCGTTGGAAAATTTGATCACATCTAGCTCATGTATGATTTAAAATATTTCTTTAGTAAAAATATCATAGGTTCAAAAATCACTTCCTCTCATTTCTTTTATCACAACACAAGGTTCAATGTATTCAAGGTACACCAAACATGTAACTCCAATTAAACTCATTAGTGTGGTAGTTGATTAGTTCTATTGGATTTGAATGTTTTTAATTCCTTGAGTTTATCTTTCTATACATTTTTCATTCTATCATTATGTGAGTTCACTCTGACTCCAGTAATCCATTGATGTGGTGGTTGGTAATATTTTTTCCTACAATAGGAGTAGGTTTTAGATGGTTAGTGCAAGGTATGCCTTGTTTATATGGTCCCTTTCTAGCCATTTAGGTTGATTATTCAGAGACTTGTTTATTGCTTCATGATTCAACTATTTTCTCTTGAGATTGAAGGCTCTATAGTGAATGTTGAATACACTCTCATGAGAAACTCAATATTTTGATCCAAGAGTGGAATTACAACTTTATATTTGTAGAAAGGATGATCTATTTCATGTACCTTTGGCAAGAGAAGATAACAAGATTCATTAGCTCATTCAAGCATTCATTATAGGGGTGATATGCACAGCCTATAATCTCTTCTATCATTCATATCTTAGTTCAAATTATAGGGGGTGTTGAAATATTTATAATTTGACCTTATAAGGCCAAGGACGATAATGATGACGTACTTATGAGTGCTATTGATATAGCCTATCTCCAAGAGTCTATAATAATATTTATGTAAGCCTATGGGCATATTTATATGTAATCCTATAGGCCACATTTCTATGTAAGCCTACAAGCATCTTTATGTAAGCTCATGGGCATCTTTGTGTAAACCTATGGGTATATTTGTATAAGCTTATGAGCATATTTGTGTAAGACTATAGGCAATTTTGATGTACTCATCCTTAGTAATATTTGTTAAACCACCTCTATTATTAAGTTTGATTAAAAGTTCTAATACATTTATTAGCTTGTTTTTCATGGTTGACAACAACTCAATATTTGAGCTTGAGGTGCTTCAACTGGATAAACTTGTGGAAGATATTTTGGACAATGTTGGTTTTCTTACCTTTCTCCAAAATTTTAATGGCCATGATATGGATCTTTCCAAAGAACTAGCTCATAGTTGGGTTGGTGGTAGAGTTACTATGAGAGGACTATGATTCACAATCAATGTTGAGTTACTTGTAGAAATGTTTGGGTTCTTGAATGATGGTGAAATAGTAAATAGAGAAAAACATTTAATGGTCAATGAACTATTCTTGTTTAAGGACAAGGGTGAGAATATCAACAAGTAAAAATGAGGAATTATGAGAGAGTCCCTTCCTAAACTGTGGTACAAGGTCAAACATAAGTAGCACTCAAATATTCTAAGAATTTATTGGGACAAGGTTGAGAGAGTCCCTTCCTAAACTGGAAAACAAACATTCTAAGGATTTTCACCTATATTTTCTCAACCATATGTTTGGGAATAAAAGTATTAACATCCATTAATATCTCTCCAGATTAATGGGAAAGTTTGTTATTAATATTTAGAAGGGCTACCAAGGTTTGTATTTTATCATCTACAAGCATGTTCTTCAAAAGTAATCCCAAATGGCAATGATGAGCATTGTCCCGAATAGCCCTATGAATGACTCTTAGTAGACCTCTCCATAGTCAGAAATTGGGTTAATGGATCCCAACCCTAAGGTGGTCATTGAGGATGACCTCAAGCCTTCCCTCTAAAATTCTAGTCATGTTCTAGACTTTGAATCCAAGAGTGAAGTTGTTGCTCCCAAGACCAAATTGAAGGTCTAGAGGTGGTTTGTTTGCAATAAATCTAAATCTAGGAAGAGAAAAAAATTATCAATCTGCATCGAGCCCAATCATATCTTAGAGAAAGTGGCACACTCTCCCTCTTTAGAACAAAAGACCAAGCATGGCAATACTCCTATGTGAACACCTTCCTAGAAGGTGGGCCTACAGATTTGCTCTTCTATACCTTTGAAATACTCTTTTCATGGTTCATGTATTCCATTCATTGGAAAGAAGAGCTATATCCAAGGGCTTGATGATCTATTGGGAGCTTTTACTAGAGCGACGAACATGAGCATCACCCTTGTTCAGTAGGCCACCAGTATCCTCGATGAATTTAGGAAGAGGTATGGAAATTATGATCCAAAGGAGCTCATGGATTCCCTTGCTCTTGTGGATTCTAAATAATTCAGGTGGCCTTGCCTCTTCTCAATTGGACACCTTGTGTTTCATTTTTCCTTTGTTATTTTTCTTTTGTGTTAGTTCCAGGGACCTCCCTATTTTACCTTGTCTCTAGGATGTCACCTACTTCAATTTTTTTTGTTGCTCTTCTCCCCATCGCTCCTGGGAGATAGCCTTGTAATATCCTCTATGGAGGATTTCTATTTTTGTAAAGGTTTGAGGACTCTTTCAAAACCCCTTCCATCAATCAATCAAAAACAAATTATATTGGCATGAGGTTAATATTTAATTGGAGATTTGGTATCACTATAAATAGCCCCCAATGATTGATCCACTAGATCAACTTGTGATATTAAGGTTGTATGGGTGCCTATGGACACCAGCTCTTTATTCCTTCTATGTATTTGTATTGTTTATCTCTTTCTCTAATTTTTTCTTATGCTCTTCTTCATTTTTAACACATGATTATGGTAAATATATGTTATATTATGTTTCTATAAAGTATTATGAATTTCAACACTTACTAATAGTAGCCAAATTATTATTAATATCTTTGAAACAATATCTTCCATCGTCAACCAAGATTTGGGTTTATTTCAAAAAATTATTGCCCAATCATAATTATCGAAATAAAAAATCCAATATCAAATAATATTGAATATAGTAGTGTGTCTCCTCATAACCAATGATTTATTGGCAATATTAATCAATCATATTCTGTTAGTTACATCTCCAATCATGTTTGTGTTTTTAGAATATAATAAAAAATAAATACCCAAGCTAATCAAATATCCACAATGCAACTAGCTAGACCACCTCTAATTATTCATTTACAATCAAAAACCAAAACCAAAGATGTTTATGATCTAATTATAGGACATTGAGAACATCCTATCAAATCCTTAGTCTTGGACCTTCTAAAAATATTCCTAACTAATAGAATATATTGACTAAGGTTTTGAGTGAATGAAAATTTCCTTAGAATTTAAACCCAAATGAATTTACCTTGATCATGGGATTCATAGGGGAATATCATATAAACATATATTAATACATAAATGCTATCTCATAAGTGGATTCTCCCCTATACATCACATCCTAAATAAATGATAAATTTGTTAAAAGAATTTTAGTTGATAATGGATTTGAATTAAATGTTTGTAGCCTAAAATTCATTAACAACTTTTATCTAACTAAAAATGATCTTGATAAACTAATTTAACCATTATACCCTTTCATATTGGGGAGCATGAGTCTAATGGAATGATATTCTTACACCTTTTAGTAGATCCTTGAATCATAAACACACTTTTCTATATCATGATCTATGATCTATCCTATAACATTCTTTTAAGATGACCCTACATTCAATCCCTTCCACTTTACATCATTATCTGAATATATATATATATATATATATATATATATATATATATATATATATATATAAAGGCACCAAACTTATGACATACTAATTAATCTATAGCCCTTCAAGTATTATAAAATATTTAAAGCCTAGACTCAATAATCCAATAATTGGTAATGAAAGCATTGAATTTGCTTCAATTCTCTAATGATTATAATTCAATAAATAAATAAAATTTTAAATCTTTTGATATAACTGAGATTAACTATAACCCTCTTCAAATGGACCTGCCTAATCTTCCTCTTCCTACTAGGTTGTTCACACTATCTCTTAATAATAAAAGAAAAAGAATACAAATGAGAAGTAATTCCTTCATTTGTGTTATTACTAATAGAGATGAAAATATCATTGGTACTAACTTCTATCCTCTTTAGTGATAATAAGTTTTATGTTATTTATCTAATTCCCACCCTATTTCAAAGCATATTTTTTCTAATGTGGAATATCAAGGCAAAGGGCTAGGTTTACATGAACAAGTATAAAAGGATATCATCAAGAAAAAGCATGGATAGGATAATTCATAATAATAATTAATATAATGATACTAAATCATATCCAAACTTTATCTATGATATTAAATCAACTAATAGACATAGTAATATTGATCTAGAAAGTCTACGTATCTTACTAGCTTATCTTCAATTGGAGGATGAGTCCTAAATCATAATAGATAAAACTATAGATATCAACATTAGAACTCTATATGAACCTTGAATCCTTAAGATATATAAATTCCTAACTTTAGAAGAGCAACAACAACATACTTATTTAATAATTGAGTTCAAATACATATTTTTGTGGTCATATACTGATATGCTAAGCTTAGATCAGGTCTTATTTATTCATCATTTAGTTGATAATCCTAAAGCCAAACCTATAAAATAAAAACTAAGGTCTAAATATTTTACTCCTAGTTGAAGAGGAGCTTCAAAATATTATTGATGTAACTTCATTAAATCTAGTGAATATTTAACATTGTTCTAATTGCTAAGAAACCTAGAAGTATCAAAATATGTATTATTTTTGGGGACATTAACAAAGTTTATCCTAAAGATGAATTTGCCTCAAAAATATTAACATTATTATCAATTTTAAGGAAGGTTGTGGAACACTTTCATTAACATATGTTTTCTTTGGATACAATCAAATTAAAATCACTCTAGAATACCAATACAAGGTAACCTTTACTACCCGAACATTTTGCTAGTAGGTGATGTCTTTTGGGCTTAACAATGTAGAAGGAATTTATCTAATAGCCATAATGTAAATCTTATGGAGGATTAAGTTGATGTTTTCTTGGTTACTTGCTTAAGCACAAAGACCATGTTTGTGACCTCAAACACATAATTGAGTTATTAAAAGCATATAAGGTGTACCTTAAGCTTTAGAAGTGTATTTTTGGGGTGACATTAAGAAAGCTTCTAAAATTTGTTGTGTCTTGAAATAGAATGAAGTAGACCATAATAAAATAGAAGCTATTGTCACTATGTTACCTCCATGAATAGTAACTTAACTAAGAAGTCTACAAGATAAAATTCAATCCATCCATAGCTTTATCTCTTAATTTGTTGACAAATGCCAATAAACAAATTATATTAAATTAAACTAGTCAAACTAAAATTCACTATTGTCATCATACATGAATTTGTTTATTATTTTGTGGCTTTATCTCTTAATTTGTTGTGAAATGCCAATAAAAAAATTATATTAAATTAAACTAGTCAAACTAAAATTCACTATTGTCATCATACATGAATTTGTTTATTATTTTGTGTTAATATATGCATATTTTAGTTTCAAAGAAAAATAATAAAAATATAGGAAAGAGACCATAAACAGTTTTTTATATTATATTAATACAACAATACTAATAAATTAAATAAATAAATGGTAGAAGCCTGCAAACTGTAGCAGCCCATGCACTGTAGCGGTCGAAAAAAATTTGGCCCTAAAAAAAAAAAAAAATGGCAGATTTTGGAGGCAGCAAGTTGTGACAGATGGAGCAGCAAGGAGGAGGAGCGGGAGGTCTAGGGGTAACAAACCCTAGGTGTGGGGCTTCGGAGGGCAGATCAACAGACACGACAGGTGGGGGCTCTAGTGAGATAGCAGGCCCCCAGGCGGAGGATGTGGACAAGGAAGTTCTATTGGAACCGGTCCAATGGCGTTGGGCGGATGCGGTTGAAGATATCTCTGAGGGGGACCAGGACTCTGTGCATCAGGATCAAAGGAAGACCAAGGAAGGAGACAGAGAAATCTGGCAACTGGAGACCTTCATATCTTAATGCTCTTCGCAGTAAGAAAAAATTATCCGACTCTTGTTTTAATCTAAAATTTGTCAATGGTAGGTTGCACATCCCGAATACCTTAGCTCAGCATGTGGCTATGGAGGGCAGAACATCTATAGCGACAAAATTTATGGGGTTGAGGTCGGACTTGGAAGTCATAAGGAGATGAGCCATCCAAAAATGGCAGCCAAGGGCCGACATGATGATTAAGGCTTTACCCAAGAGTTTTCTTTTGGTGACATTTCAATGTGAACAGGACATGGAAAGGACTCTCCAAGGAGGTCCTTGGTTTTTTGGGAAAAGGGGCTTGTATCTGAAGCATTGGTCCCCCGATTTCAACCCCCAGACTCAGGTGTTGGATTTGGCTCCTATTTGGGTTAAGATGCCGGGATTACCTCTACTTTTCTAGAATGAACAAATCTTGGCTGGGATAGCTACAGATATTGGAGAACTAATAGCTATTGATCCTGCAACCTTGAGCAAAAAAAGACTCCTTTCTGCTCACATGTGTGTGTTGGCGGACCTGAGTAAAGAGCTCCCTAAATTCATTATATTATCGTCTATGTTTTGCCTTCATACTCAGGTCTTTGAATATGAAAATATGTCTTTTAAGTGTAGTGTTTGTGGGAAGGTAGGGCACCAGGGTATCCACTGCATTTCCAAGAACCAGCCCCCACTCCAAAATACTGCTCCTCAAACCTAAAATAATATCCCTTCCCTACAGATCTTCATTCTTACCCAACATGGGCCTCAAGGATGTGGAGCTCGAAATATGAATATCAAAGACCCTGTTCGCCCTTTTGTAAGCAAGAGGCAACGTTATAACCCTCCTCCCAAAAATACCTATGCCCCAAAACCCTCTCACAAGGGAGTTGGTCCCTTTTATGGGAACCCTAAAGCTCAACCTGCTCCTAAGATGATTCAACAAGCCTTAGAGACAAATCACAAAGGAAAGAACCCCATAGATCAATGCCCTGGGCTTCCCCCTTCTGAGCAAAACTTTTGACTTGGCTCTAGAAGCTCAGCTTACCCCATTTTTTATGGGGGATATGGAATGAGAGAAATAAGAGAGTATTTAAAGGACGTAAGAAAGATCCTAGGTTATGTGGTTATAAAATAATCAGAGCTTTGAAAGAAAACTGGAAAAATTTCTTCTTCAAAAATGAGACCATGTCTCTAAGGGAAAGGAGGATTTTGCGGAACTGGGGAGAGGAAATTCCAGACCTAGACATTACAACAAACCCACGGGATGGTGTCAAGTGGATACCTCCCACACAAAAGTGGGTTAAGTTTAATTTTGACGGGGCAGCTAAAGGAAATCCGGGGGCTGCAGGAGCAGGAGGAGTTCTGAGAAATGAGGAAGGAAAAGTGGTCCTTGCCTTTGCAGAGCCTTTGGGAACTCAAACAAATCATTTTGTAGAAGCCCGAGCCTGCATGCAAGCAATGAGAATTGCCAGAATTGAGGGTTATAAGGAAGTTATATTTGAAGGGGATTCGCTTAATATAATCAAGGCAATTAAGGAGGATAAAGACCCTAGCTGGACCATCTTGGAGCTTATCCTAGAAGCAAATATTCATAAATATCATTTGGTTAATTCCTGAATCCAACACACCTTCAGAGAAGGGAACCAGGCGGCGGATCTAATGGCAAATATTGCAGTTTCTATTGGGGAGATGCAAATTTGGAAGGATAACTTCCCTCAAGAACTATTGGTGTTGGCTTCTAGAGAAGAGCTAAGATCAAACCTGTTAGAGCATCAGGAGATCAGAGGGGTTGATGATGAGTAATTCGACAGATGGAATTAGGCGAGAAAAGGCATCCCATTTCTTCGGGGCCCGGGAGGTGACAAGTGTACTACGACAACCTAGTGGTATTAGTAAGTGCTAGGTGTTGTTTGATTTTTGTTTTATCCTGAATAGTCAAGCGACAAGTATAGGACTGTGGACTCTAAGTATGGCTTAATGTGGGTCTTAGAAAGATCCATTTTGTATTTTGATTATACGGGCTTGAAGCTAGAACCAGCCCATTTTGACAATGTAAAAGGTTTGTGGACCTTATAACCACCTCTACCTTATACCAAAAAAATAAATAAACATTAAAAAATATTATTTTGTATTGCATAATGCATATCTTAGAAGTTTTTCTAAAATATATATAATATCCACCAATGTGGGGGAGTTGGAGATAAGTGGGTAGTTAAAACTTTTGTGTTGGAGAGGTCCTAGGTTCAAATCTCTCCCTCTCATATGTTGCAGATATGCTATGTAATAGATACTAGGGACCCTACTGGAGGTGTGTATATACTAGAGACCCTATTGGAAGTGTGTATATATATTATTGTGCGTTAACGAAAGATCAACATTATATATATAATGTCCTTACTAGTAGAACACACTCACCCATAAATTTATATATATATATATATATATATATATATATATATATATATATATATATATATATATATATATATATATATATATTATATAATTAAATTATATGTAAATTTATCGGTGAGTGTGGTCTACTAGTAAGGACGCCACTTGCATTATTGGTGATGGGTTCAACCCCCATTGTAAATGTGTATAAAAAGTAATATTTAAAAAAAAAAAAAATAATAATAAAAATTATATGTAACTTTTGAAATTTGTAAAGTTATATTAAATTAAATATAAAAATATTTAACCTTTGAAGGATACATACGCAAATTCTAAAATATATACATTTTAAAAATGCCTTGAAAATATTTTATATATAACATTTAATTATTTTATTTAAAATGTTTTTTATAAATTTATAAAAAAAAAACAAGAAAAATATATAACATTTAATTATTTTATTTAAAATATTTTTTATAAATTTATAAAAAAAACAAGAAAACAACAATACAAAATAAACAATAAAACGACATTACCAATGTGTGTGCAAGTGTTCAACCATGCATCCCGTAGAACTTCCAATACATTCCAAACAAAAGTAGCAATATATACAGAGTAAGCCAATATTATTGCAGTAAATAAAGGACTTTGATTTGGTCCTCGTAACATTGATGGCATTTGAAATATAAAGAAATTAGAAAAAAAGCGATTTACAATAGTGCAGTAGACTTGACAGACAATATCAGGTATATGATAATAGCATATATTTCTTACTTTGAGTTACAATAACCTAACTTTATAGTCTTTCCAATGGTGCAGTGGACTTGACAGACAATATCAGTTATAAGTTAATAGCAAATATTTCTTACTTTGAGTTACAATAACCTAACTTGATAGTCTGGTGATTATGGAGAGAGCCATTGGTATATGTAGAGGGTAGAGATTGGTCACCTATGATATCAGGCTTCGTTATGCCGCATCAATTAGGAGGAGGAGTCAATCAGCTATGTTTTCTGGCAAATAATCCCATAGCGGGCCTATCGAATTAGATGTGTCCTCCTCGGCTGCTTCATCTTCATCTTCATCTTCCGTGGCAATTGGCATCGTGACTCTCCAATTCAAATTTGGATGCTGTGGGGTTGCTTGCACCTTCCATCACCATCAGGGTGCCCGTTCCTGCTTGAGCAGAAGCAGACGAAATAAATTGCTGCTCCGCTCCATGTGCATGAAAATTGGATGTTTGAGTCTCAGAGTCGAATGCCACTTTCTCGTTTTTAACTCTCCGCTCCACTTGGATTGTTGGGCGACGGTCGAATGATCTCATCCACGATGCCTTTTTGTAAATACGACATAATCTAATATTCTCATTCTCGTTGTTACTCTGCAATATAATAGTAGTGAAATAGGGCAATTAGTCAGTCTGCCAATTAAGGATACACAAGATAGAGTTAAGAGTTAGATAGATGTAGAAATAAAACAAAAATAGACTAGACATACGGGATGAAGTCTGTATTCATTCATAATCCAATCCGTCCTCTGGCCTTTGGGGGCCCTGCCTTTGTAGAAAACGAGAGTCTTCTTGAAACCAATAATCCGGCAAGAGGGGTGATTATAGACGGGCCTGTCGGTTCCGGTGGCCTTCCAGTAACCAGCCGCAGTAATTCTGTTGGCTCTTCCATCGTTGTGTTGTCTTCTGGCACGACAGACAAAGAAGAACCACTCCCTTTCCCTACCACTTGTTTCTTCCCCTGCGGCTACGCCAGCTAACCCTGCACTACCGCAAAGTTCAAACACAAACAATGTATACATTATATCAGAAAAATGAGCAATTGTTGGTGATGGCGATACTTACCAGGAAGGTCCCAAGGTTCATAAGCGTAGAGATCAAGATCTCGTATAAGATGATTGAATGTGATGTCTTCCTTCTGCAGTTTGCGGCGAAGGTAGAAGCCCACCAATTCTTCCTCCGTCGGGTGGAAGCGAAATCCTGGTAGCACCTCATCCTCATCTTGATCCTCGTGTTGTTCCTTCTCGCTGTCCTCGCCCTCCTCGCCCTTATACGCCTCCATGCTTTCTTGACTCTTCAACGGTTCATCCTTTCCCCCTGCCTACACTCTCTTATAAATTATTCATCTTCTACCCTTGTTCCTCAAACGAAATTTCTGACCTATTTCCTTGACTTTTCCTTCCACCTAAGATAGACGACTTTTACCATAGGGAGGGGTGTGAAGTTTCTTTGCTTGCGCTTAACACGTTCCGCGTTGCAATAAATGTTGATTTCGCTATCCTAGTTCGTGCGAACAACAAACATCCTAGTTCGTGCGGACAACCATACGTGGGGCAGGGTCGGGCCATGCGTCAGAACGACGGCAGCAACAATCGCTTAACGTTAAACTATGGAGGGAAAGCAACATCAGGGGAGGAACCCTAACCCTTACCTTGAGAAACTCTATTAGAAGCCATATCTGAGGACATCCCATGGGTGCCATCAATATGATCCTTAGGGTTGATGACCATAGAAAATCCAATTGAGGAAACCCTAACTCAACTCATACCAGAAACCCCAGCAGAGCACCTCTCCTCCTTATATTAATCTAAAGCTTCTTAAAACATTCCCATTTTCAATAATTACCATAAGAAAATTAATATGAGTCATGGAATTATCTTTTCGATCTCTCTCAAAGTCAATGTTGGATACTAAGGTTAAGAAACTTTTATATGTAACGTGGAACTTTAACTTATATATAAAAATATAAATATATGGAAAATTCAATGGCATATATGATAATAAACCAAAACGGGTGAGATGTATAAACCAAAAGTGGATGGATAGATATATTGGAAATGCCTCAAGCACTACTAGAGCATACTTTTCTTATCTTGTTTTGCACTTTTTTTTCTTGTATATTTCTTTCTTAATTTACATTTGAATAGCACATGTTAATACTTAACACATATGGATGATTTTACAATTTATTTTTCTCTTCATTAGGACATGATAAGTTAGGCTAGATAGCTAAAAAAATGCATGGCCTTCACTTAACTACATAATTTTGTTTTTATAATGATATAAAAAAAGAAAAATGGATATAGATGGAACTTGAGGATGGATGACAAATGCTACTATGACATTTGGGAGATGCATCTTTTTATATTCCTCGCATATGAAAAACTATCATGACTCTTGACTTTACATCTTGCCACATATTATACGACTCTTCACTTGCATATTTGATACCTGACTCCTATGAATCTTGACTTACTTGACACTTTGCACTCTAACAACTGGCACCTCACACCTTGAACACTTTGAAACTTACACACTTTATTACAAAATAATTGGACTCTTCCCACACATTGACACATACATTAAATAAAATATAAATCATACTCCCTAACCAGATATTTACAAATGCACCACATAGTACAAAATAATGTAATATATCCATCACCCCTATATTACATTATTTGGTGTAAATATGTTTAGTATTCAGTCTCTAATTTTGATCTTTGTCCTTTAAATCTGACTCTTGCACTGCTTGAAGTTTTGACACTAAATTGTTAACCTATTCCCTACAGTATTTATTAGATTTACTTTATGTAACATATCCATGGTCTGATTCCAATCCAATTTTTTGATCCATACATAGTGTACTTCCATTTTCTCTTTGTGATCTATTTTTGTTTTGATTTTATCACAAATATTGCAATTTGAAAAGGATCTTGAGTTTAATTTGTGTCTTTCATATGTTTCAACTAATCTATTTTCATCTACTTTTTTTTATCTTCTGAATAATTAGCGCCTTTAAAATTTTTTGAATGATTTTCATTTTTATTCTTTTCACAATTATCTTCAATTTGGTCTTGTTCTTTAGTGTCTATAATCCTTACTATATGAGATCTTATTTCATTTTCTTCTTCAACTTTTGTCTCTTAAACCTCTTAAGTTTCTTGAACTAAATTTCCTTATTGATGATCTTTTGGTTGTTGTTGTTGCACATGTTGATGTTGAGGCTGATATTGCCTTGGTTGAAATATTTGAAAAGGTTTATTCATTTGATTTATTTGATTCAAAGAATTATATCTACAAATACTTGTAGTATGAAATTCCTTATTGCATATGTGACAATATCTTCGTCTCCATTTAGATTGTGATTGTGATGACGTTGTCATGTTATCTAATGCATTTTTATTTGATATCAAAGCATTATTAGTCATCTCATATTTGACTATATTCTCCACTTCATACTCTTGAAGAACATTAACTAACTCATCAAAGGTTATGGTTTTATTTAGAACTTGAAGTGAAGTGACTAAATTTTTGAAAGTCTCTAAGAGTGCTCTTAATGTAACTTGGACAAGCACCTTGTCTTCTACTTTCTCTCCCAAATTTAGTAACTTAGCTTTTAATTTTGCTATCCTTTAAATAAATAGTTCTATACTTTCTCCACTACTAACCTTTAATGAATTTAATTGTGACTACAAACGAAAGATAGTTGCCTAGTTTTTTTCTTCAAATATTTTGCATAATTTTTCCCAAGCAATTCATGAAGTCTCTACTTTACTTATATATGGAAGAATTTCATCTGTTATGATAAATGTTATTACCATAAGGGCTTTTACATCATTATCCTCAAATTTTTGTTTTCCCTTTTCATCTCTTGGCTTGTTCTTCATTCCATTCACTATATCCCCAAGTTTCTCAACAATGAGAATTGATTTCATTTTATTTTAACATGATACAAAGTTTTGTCCTTTTAGAAGTTGTGATTCAAAAAGGAAAATTTTACTGTTTTCCATAATGGAGCACATTCAACAATTCTCAAATCATCAAATTTCACAATTCATCAAATTTTAAACTTATTTTTTCCTTTTATCTCCCAAATTATCAAATTCAAATTCAATTTTAATCTTCACTTATATCTCCCAAGTTTTCACAAACAATCTTCAATTCATTAATTTTCAAATTTGCTCCTTTTATCTCCCCAAAAATCAAATTTTAAATAAAAAATGATTTTTTTCCCTTATCTCTCCAATAAATCACCTTATAAATCAAATTTTATTTGTTTAAGACTTTATAACTCTAACGAAACACTTAGGCACCCAAAATTTAAATAGTGTCACCCCAAATAAGTAATGCCTACCTTAATATCACCCAAAATTCAATATTGCTCAGTCTAACATCTTTTGGCATGTCAGGATGGAGTTTTGTTCAACTTTTTAGGGCACACTTTGAAATCCATTATGAATTTGCACCTTATGTATTCATCTTCCTTATGGCTTAACTTCTGCTAATTACTCCACCTCTTCAACTCTAGAAAATAGCTCTAGTGAATGGTTTCTACTTTTCCACTCTAGGGAATGTTTTCTTCACTATGTCTCCTCTACTATGAATGGCTTCTCCTATTTAAGATCTTTGCTCTAGGAAAAATCTCTACTCCATGTAGCCTCTTCCATCTCCTATCGGATATTTAAATTTTCCTATCTTAACTTTGCATTCTACGTTATCCTTTTGACTTCGTAGGAAGCACTCTTCAACCTCAAAAAAAATGTCTTCTCTCACGATTTCTACTCAGGCTTTACTTCTAACTAGTCAATTCATCTTATTGGCTCTATTCTCACTATTTTTTAACAAATGCTCTTAAGGAATTTGTTCTTCATATCAACATACCAGAACTCTTCTCAAATATTCAACCTAGTCTTCATACACATATTCTATTCATAGTATTTTTATTTCTTTTCAAGTGCTTTTCTTATGCTCCTTGAGGCTTCGTATTTCTTCTTGACTGCTTCATCTCTCCTCCTTGACACTGTCTCTAGATCCTTGGTGCTCCAAAATTATTTGTATTTATCGATGCTTCATATCTGGCTCCTTAGCACTCTTTGGATAGTAACAAATCTTACAAAAACATTCCTACTCATAATCTACAAGTCTTCCTACTCATAGTCTACAAGTCTTCACTTTGCTTCAATTCCTTCAGCTAGTAATTGTGAGGCTCCAATCCTACAAGGGACACCTCTTCTCTTTGTATCCCCTACGGGTAGAGAACCCTCCTCTGCTCCTCCGAGTGCATTATTTTTCTTCCAATAAAAAAATAAAGTAATCCAGTCCAAATGTGAAACCGATTCAAGTTCATCAAAACTTAGCTTATCTAATTAGAAGGATACTACTAATTTGATAAGTATTTTTATGAATTTTTTGATAGAAAATATCAAGATTTGAGATCTTGATATTTTCTATCAAAAAATTCATAAAAACAAATCTCATGGAAATCACACAATATTTGACCTCCTCATAGTTGGAAAATCACAGTCCATACTCTTAATTCAGCGTCTCCTCCAATTTGTCTAGTTATCTTCTCCTAAATTTTATCAAGCAACAACCTTCGCTACAATTTCTCCTCCTTGGTGTAATATCAACTAACTTCTCAATTTATTCAACACTTTAATCTTCCCTATCTCCAATTTGCAACTTGATAAACCTTAGTCCTTTCCTTTAAACTTCATAATTCAAATGCCTAGAGTGTAGTTTTGATACCGCTATTGGAAATTCTCCCAGATTATCTCATATACCTCTTTATCAATATCAAATATTAATCATAATATAATTATATCAACTTAATGGTCAATATCAATAAATCTCATTCATAGAATAACAACAATATTTCTCAATAATAAAACTCACAATATTATTCATAAATCATCAAATATGCAATCATTCATTTTTTGTGATACAATGCATGGAGCTTTGTCTCCATAATATAACCTTACAAGATGACTCTTCAATACTCAACTATTACTCTCCTCAAACATACAAGAGATGCATACTTTCACATTCCTCACATATGACAAAACTCTCATTACTCTTGACTTTACATCTTACCACATATCATATGAATCTTCACTTGTATATTTGAAACTAACTCCTATGACTTGACTTATTTATTTGACACTTTGAACTCTCACAACTCACATCTCACACCTTGCATGCTTTGACACATTTACATTTTATTACATAACACTTAGACTCTTCTCATACATTGGCACATACATTAGACAAAATATAAATCACACTTGCTAATCAAATATTTCATAAATGTACCACATGCTATCAAATAATGTAATATCTCCAACACTTTCTAAGCCTATAGATAGTTTTGATGTATTCTATCTTAGTGATATTGGTTAAACCACCTCTATGGTTAACCTTGATTAAAAGGTCTAATACATTTATTATATTGTAATTTAACCTTCAAGTCAAGTTATGTTAACTTGAGGTTAGCATTTAATTGGGATTTGGTGTCACTATAAATACGCCCCAATGACTGATCCATCGTAACAATTTGTGATATGTGATATCATGGGGGTTCCTACAAGAACCCACCCCATATTCCTTGTATCTATTTGTGTCCTTTATCTATTTATTTATTTTTATCCTTATATTTCTGATTAGATAAAAAATTTCTTAAGATCTAGAAATTTTCTTATGATCTATAGTTTAGTTTTTTCCTAATTTTCAACTCTAGTATACCTAAAATTTTGGAGGCCATAACTTTTGTATAAGGATGTGTTTTGGAACCTTTTTTTTTTTTTTTTTAAATTGCATAGTTTTTATTTTTATTTTTATAGGTTAATGAAACTAGTTCAATGACATGTTGTTGCTTTGTGGGATTTTTCTATGTAGAATAGACCTATTTGACATTCTTCTATTTGCATTATTAATTGAAATAGTCCATTGGAAAAATTGATCAAATCTAGCACATGTATGGTTTAAAATCCTTCTTTATTAAGAAGATCATAGGTTTAAAACTCACTTCCTCTTATTTCTTTTGTCACAACACAAGGTTCAATGTATTCAAGGTATACCAAACATCTAACTCCATTTAAACTCATTATTGTGGTATTTGATTAGTTCTATTGGATTTGAAAATATTTAATTCCTTGAGTTTATCTTTCTATACATTTTTCCTTCTCTCGCTATGTGAGTTCATTCTATTGGTGTGGTGGTTGGAAATTTTTTGACCTGCAATAGGAGTAGGTTTAGATGGTCAGTACAAGGTATACCTTGTTTATATGGTCTCTTTCTATCCATTTAGGTTGATTATTTAGGGACATGTTTCTTCATGATTCAACTATTTTTTCTTGAGATTGAAGGACCTATATTGAATGTTGAATACACTCTCATGAGAATCTCAATATTTTGATCCAAGAGTGGAGTCACAACTTTATATTTGTAGAAAGGATGATCTATTCATGTACCTCTAGCAAGAGAATATACCAATATCCATTAGCTCATTCAAAAAATTAGTATAGGGGTGAGATGTACCACCTCTAATGTCTTTTGTCCTTAGTATCTTAGTTCAAATTATAGGGGATTATTTGACCTTATAAGGCAAAGGTCGATAGTGATGAAGTACTTATGAGTGATATTGATGTAGCCTATAGGAAATTTCTATGTAGGCCTCCAAGATTCTATAGTCATATTTATGTAAGTCTATGGGCATGTTTCTATGTAATCCTATAGGTCATCTTTGTATGTAAGCCTACGAGCATCTTTATGTAAGCCCATGGGCATCTTTGTGTAAGATTATGGGCACATTTGTGTAAGCTTATGAGCATCTTTATGTAAGCCTATAGGCAATTTTGATGTACTCATCCTTAGTGATATTGGTTAACCACCTCTATGGTTAAGTTTGATTAAAAGGTTTAATGCATTTATTAGCTTGTTGTTCATGGTTGAAAACAACTCAAGATTTGAGCCTAAGGTAAACTTGTGGAAGAGATTTTGGACGATGTTAGCTTTCTTACCTTTCTCCAAAAGTTTGGTGGACATGATATGGATATCTCCAAAGAACTAGCTCATATTTGGGTTGATGGTAGAGTTACTATGAGAGGACTAAGATTCACAATAAATGTTGAGCTACTTGTAGAAATGTTTGGGTTCCTGAATGATGGTGAAGTCGTAATTAGAGAAAAAATTTTGATGGTTGACAAACTATTTTTGTTTAAAGACAAGGGTGAGAATCTCAATAAGGATAAAGGAGGAATTATGAGAGTCCCTTCCTAAACTATGGTACAAGGCCAAACATAAGTAGCACTCAAATATTCTAAGGATTTATTGGTACAAGGTCGAGAGAGTCCCTTCCTATACTAGCAGACAAACATTCTAAGGATTTTCACCTAGCTTTATTCAACTCTCTAGATCAGTGAAAAAGTTTTTTATTAATTTTTAGAAGGGATCCTCATCCTTCCATGTCCACCAAGGTCTGTATTTGATCATCTACAAGCATGTTATTCAAAAGCAAGCCCAAATGGAAATGATGAGTTTTGTCCCAAATAGCCCTACGAACAATTCTCAATAGATCTCTCTATAGTTAGCAATTGGGTTAATGATCTCAACCCTAATATGGATATTGAGGATGACTTTGGGCCTTCCCTCCAAAATTCTAGCTATATTCTAGACTTTGAACCCAAGAGTGAAGTTGTTGCTCCCAAGACCAAATTGAAGTCTTAGAGGTAGTCCATTTGCATTAAATCTAAATATAGGAAGAGAAAGAAATCACCAATACACATCAAGCTCAATAAGCTCTCAAATGAAGTGGCAAACTCTCCCCCTTTGGCTCATAAGATCAAGCATGACAACACTCATATGCGTACACCTTCCTAGAAGGTGGGCCTACAGAGTTGCTCTTCTATGCCTTTGAAATGCTCTTTTTATGGTTTATGTATTCCATTCATTAGAAATAAAGGCTATATCTAGGGGTTTGATGACCTATTGGGAGTTTTGACCAGAGTAGAAAATATGAGCATTGTCCTTGTTCAGTAGGCCACCACTCTCCTCAATAAATTTAGTAAAAGGTATGGATATGACAACCCAAAGGAACTCATGGATTTCCCTTCTTTCATGGATGTTGACTAATTTGGGTGGTTGTACCTCTTCTCACCTGGACATCTTATGTTTTGTTTAACCTTTGTTATTTTTATTTTGTGTTAGGTCCAGGGACCTTCCTATTTTACCTTGTCTCTAGGATATCACCTACTTCAATTTTTTTTTTGCTCTTCACCCCATCACTCATGGGAGATAGCCTTGTAATATCCTCTCTGAAGGATTTCTTTTTTTTTAAAGGTTCGAGGACCCTTTCAAAATCCCTTCCATTAATCAATCAAAAAAAGTTATGTTGATGTAAGGTTAACATGTAAATGAAGATTTGGTATCACTATAAATAGCCCCCAATATTTGATCCACTAGATCAACTTATGATATTAAGGTTGTATGGGTACCTATGAACACCCACCCCTTATTCCTTCTATGTATTTATGTTGTTTATCTCTTTATCTAAGATTTTTCTTATGCTCTTATTAATTTTTTACATATGATTATGGTGAATATATGTTATATTATGTTTCTAGAAAGTATTATGAATTTCAACACTTACTAATAGTAGCTAAATTATTATTAATAGCTTTAAAACAACATCTTCCATGGACAACTAAGATTTGGGTATTTTCAAAAAATTATTGTCCAATCATAATTATCAAAATAAAAAAGCAATAACAAACAATATTAAATATAATAGTGTACCTCCTCCTAACCAAGGAGTTATTTGCAATATTAATCAATTCTATTCTATTAGTCACATCTCTCATCATGCTTGTGTTTTCAAAAGACAATAACAAAGAAATGCCTAGGCTAATCAACTATCCACAATCCAACTAGCTAAACCACCTTTTATTAGCCATTCACAATAAAAAATTAAAACCAAATATGTTTATGATCTATTATAGCATCTTGAGAACATCCTATCAAATCCTTAGTCTTGGACCTTCTAAAAATATTCCTAACTAATAGAATATCTTGACTAATGTTTTGAGTGAATGAAATTTTTCTTAGAATCTAAACCCAAATGAATTTTTCTCGATCATGGGATTGATACGAATATATAATATAAACATATATTTATACATAAACGATATCTCATAAGTGGATTCTCCCCTATACATCACATACTAAATAGATGATAAATTTGTTAAAAGAATTTTAGTTGATAATGGATTTGAATTATATGTTTGTAGCCTATAATTCATTAACAACTTTTATTTAACTAAAAATGATCTTGATAAACTAATTTAACCATTAGAGCCTTTGATATTGGAGAGC
The DNA here is from genome assembly GCA_028583015.1 of Wollemia nobilis. Lineage (NCBI taxonomy): Eukaryota > Viridiplantae > Streptophyta > Pinopsida > Araucariales > Araucariaceae > Wollemia > Wollemia nobilis. The sequence continues at coordinate 5,008,070 of JAQPPZ010001340.1, forward strand.
ATGAGTCTAGTGGGATGATAGTATTACACCTTTTAGTAGGTCCTTGAATCATAAACACACTTTTCTATATCATGTTTTATGATATATCCTATAACATTCTTTTAAGATAACCCTACATTCAATATCATCCACTTTATATCATTATCTATATATATATATATATATATATATATATATATATATATATATATATATATATATATAAAGGCACCAAACATATGACATACTAATTAATCTAAAACCCTTCAAGTATGATAAATTATTTAAAGCGTAGACTCCAAAACCCAATCTTTGATAATGGAAGCAATAATTTTGCTTCAATTCTCTAATGATTATAATTCAATAAAAATAAATAACCTTTTAAATCTTCTTATATAACTAAGATTAACTATAACCCTCTTCAAATGGACCTACCTAATCATCCTCTTCCTCCTAGGATGCTAACACTGCCTCTTAATAATAAAGGAAAAAGAATACAAATAGGAAGTAATTCCTTTATTTATCTTATTACTAATAGTGATGAAAAGATCATTGGTACTAACTTCTATCCCCTTTAGTGATAATAAGATTTATGTTATTTATCTAATTCCTACCCTATTTCAAAGCATATTTTTTCCAATGTGGACTATCAAGGCAAAGGGTTAGGTTTACATGAACAAGCATAAAAGGAGAAAAAAAAAGTATGGATAGGATAATTCATAATAATAATTAACATTGTGATATTAAATCATATCCAAACTTTATTTATGATATTAAATCAATATTGATCTAGAAAGTCTACGTATCTTACTAGCTTGTCTTCAATCGGAGGATGAGACCCAAATCATAATAGAGAAAACTATAGATATCAACATTAGAACTCTATATGAACCTCGAATCCTTAATATATATGAATTTCTAATTTTAGAAGAGCAACAACAACATACTTATTTAATAATTGAGTTCAAACGCATATTTTTGTGGTCATATAGTGATATGTTGAGCTTAGATCCAGTATTATTTATTCATCATTTAGTTGATACTCCTAAAGACAAACCTATAAATAAAAGCTACAAAATATTATCTAAAGGTTTTACTCCTAGTTGAAGAGGAGCTTCAAAATCTTGTTGATGCAACTTCATTAAATCTATTGAATATTTAAAATTGTTCTTGTTGCTAAGAAACCTAGATGAATCAAAATATGTATTATTTTTTGAGACATTAAAAAAGCTTATCCTAAAGATGAATTTACCTAAAAAATATTAATATTCTTGTCAATTTTAAGGAAGGTTATCGAATTCTTTCATTAACATATGTTTTCTTTGGATATAATCAAATTAAAATCGCTCTGGAATACCAATACAACGTAACTTTTACCACCCCATCGAGAACATTTTGCAATTAGGTGATGTCTTTTGTACTCAACAATGTAGAAGGAATTTATCAAATAGCTATAATGTAAATCTTATGGAGTATTAGGTTGATGATTTCCTTTATTACTTTCTTAAGCACAAAGACCATGTTTGTGACCTCAAACACATAATTGAGTTATTAAAAGCATATAAGATGTACCTTAAGCTTTAGAAGGGTATTTTTAGAGTGACATAAAGAAAGCTTTTAAGATTTGTTGTGTCTTGAAGTAGAATGAAGTAGACCCTAATAAAAATAGAAGTTATTGTCACTATGTTATCTCCATGAATATTAACTTAACTAAGAAGTCTAGAAGACAAAATTCAATCCATCCATAGCTTCAAAATTATATTAAATTGAACTAGTCAAACTAAATTTCACTATTATCATCATACATGAAGTTGTCTATTATTTTGTGTTAACATTTCATATGCATATTCTAGCTTCAAAGAAAAATAATAAAAATATAGGAAAGAGACCCTAAAAAAATTTGTATATTATATTAATACAACAATACTATCAAATTAAATAAATAAACATTAATTATATATGTATTTTATAATAAAAATTATTATTTTGTATTACATAATGCATATCTTAAAAGAATTCCTAAAATATATATAATGTAGCTATATGTAAATTTTGGAAAGTATATATATTTTGTAAAATTATTTAAAATTAAATATAAAAATATTTAATCTTTGAAGGATGTATATGCAACTTCTAAAATATAAACATTTTTAAAATACTTTAATAGAAGACCTAGGTTCAAATATCGGGGGCATGTCCAATCTGGGAAAAAGTAGTAGTCATGTTCAATATGGGCAACTGACCTGAGTCCACTGAGTGTGCACTAGTTTGATGATGGCAATACCAACCTCAAGCCACCGGAGGTGTCACTCACTCCATAACGTGTTTACCAAGGCGAGACAAAGGTTATAGTGGTAAGGGTTATAGTGATAACATCATGATTTGACTCTACCATCGAAGGTAATACCAAAGGAAAGGTAGTTGTCGAGTAAAAAAAAAATACCTTATTATTATTTTATATATAACATTTAATTTTAACTTTTATAAATTAAAAAAAACTGAAAATAACAATACAAAATAAACAATAAAAAGACATTACCAATGTGTGTGCAAGTGTTCAACCATGCTTCCTATAGAACATTCCAAACAAAAGTACCAATATATACGCTAAGCCTATATTATACCTATTTGAAATAAGCCTATATTATACCTATTTGAAATATAAAGCAATTAGAAAAAAAAAAGCGATTTACAATGGTGCAGTAGACTTGACAGACAATATCAGGTATATGATAATAGCATATATTTCTTACTTTGAGTTACAATAACCTAACTTTATAGTCTTTCCAATGGTGCAGTGGACTTGACAGACAATATCGGTTATAAGATAATAGCATATATTTCTTACTTTGAGGTAAAATAACCTAACTTTATAGTCTGGTGATTATGGAGAGAGCCATTGGTATATGTAGTGGGTAGAGATTGGTCACCTATGATATCAGGCTTCGTTATGCCGTATCAATTAGGAGGAGGAGTCAATCAGCTTTGTTTTCGGGCAAATAATCCCATAGCGGGCCTATCGATTTAGACGTGTCCTCGGCTGCTTCACCTTCATCTTCATGTTGGAATGCAGATGAGTCATGAGAATACCACCAGCTTTCGTGGCAATTGGCATCGTGACTCTCCAATTCCAATATGGGTGTTGTGGGGTTGCTTGCACCTTCCATCACCATCAGGGTGCCCGTTCCTGCTTGAGCAGAAGAAGAGTGAGAGTTGGATGTTTGAGTCTCAGAGTCGAATGCCACTTTCTCGTTTTTAACTCTCCGCTCCACTTGGATTGTTGGGCGACGGTCGAATGATCTCATCCACGATGCCTTTTTGTAAATACGACATAATCTAATATTCTCATTCTCGTTGTTACTCTGCAGTATAATAGTAGTGAAATAGGGCAATTAGTCAGTCTGCCAATTAAGGATACACAAGATAGAGTTAAGAGTTAGATAGATGTAGAAATAAAACAAAAATAGACTAGACATACGGGATGAAGTCTGTATTCATTCATAATCCAATCGGTCTTCTGGCCTTTGGGGGCCCTGCCTTTGTAGAAAACGAGAGTCTTCTTGAAACCAATGATCTGGCAAGAAGGGTGATTATCGACGGGCTTGTCGGTTCCGGTGGCCTTCCAGTAACCAGCCGCAGTAATTCTGTTGGCTCTTCCATCGTTGTGTTGTCTTCTGGCACGACAGACAAAGAAGAACCACTCCCTTTCCCTACCACTTGTTTCAATTGGTGTGAGGTTAACCTTTAACTAGACATTTGGTATCACTATAAATAGCCCCAATGTTTGATCCACTAGATCAACTTGTGATATTAAGGTTGTATGGGTCCCTATGGACACCCACCCCTTATTCCTTCTATGTATTTTTGTTGTTTATCTCTTTCTCTAAGAATTTTCTTATGTTTTTCTTAATTTTTTTATATATTATTATGGTGAATATATGTTATATTATGTTTCTAGAAAGTATTTTGAATTTCAACGCTTACTAATAGTAGCTAAATAATTATTAATAGCTTTAAAACAACCTCTTCCATGGCCAACCAATATTTGGGTATTTCTCAAAAAATTATTGTCCAATCATAATTATCAAAATAAAAAGGCAATAACAAATAATAATAAATATAATAGTGTAACTCCTCCTAACCAAGGATTTATTGGAAATATTAATCAATCATATTCTATTAGTCACATCTCTCATCATGTTTGTGTTTTCAAAAGACAATAACAAAGAAATGCCTAGGCTAATCAACTATCCACAATACAGCTAGCTAGACCACCTTTGATTATCCATACTAAATCAGAAATCAAAACAAAATATTTTTATGATCTATTATAGCATCTTGATAACATCCTATCAAATCCTTAGTCTTGGGCCTTCTAAAAACATTCCTAACTAATAGAATATCTTGACTAAGGTTTTGATTGAATGAAAATTTTCTTAGAATCTAAACCCAAATGAATTTTCCTTTATCATGGGATTGATAGGGTAATATCATATAAACATATATTTATACATAAACGATATATCATAGTGGATTCTCCCCTATACATCACATCTTAAGTAGATGATAAATTTGTTAAAATAATTTTAGTTGATAATGGATTTGAATTAAATATTTGTAGCCTAAAATTCATTAACAACTTCTATTTAACTAAAAATTATCTTGATAAACTAAATTTAACCATTAGAACCTTTGATATTGGAGACCATAAGTCTAGTGGGATGATAGTCCTTCACCTTTTAGTAGGTCCTTGAATCATAAACACACTTTTCTATATCTTTCTTTATGATCTATTTTATAACATTCTTTTAGGATGACCCTACATTCAATCACATCCACTTTATATCTTTATCTGAAAAAAAATATATTAAGGCACAAAACATATGGCATACTAATTAATCTAGAACCCTTCAAGTATTATAAAGTATTTAAATCCTAGACTCAAAAACCCAATCTTTGATAATGGAAGCATGAAATTTGCTTCAAGGTTATTCAATAAATAAATAACCTTTTAAATCTTCTGATATAACTAAGATTAACTATAACCCTCTTCAAATAGACCTACCTAATTGTTCTCTTCCTCCTAGGATGTTAACACTACCTCTTAATAATAAAGGAAAAAGAATACAAATAGGAAGTAATTCCTTAATTTGTGTTATTACTAATAGTGATGAAAATATCATTGGTACTAAATTCTATCCCCTTTAGTGATAATAAGCTTTATGATATTTATCTAATTCCTACCCTATTTCAAAGCATATTTTTTCCAATGTGGACTATCAAGGCAAAGGGCTAGGTTTACATGAACAAGTATAAAAGGATATCATCAATAAAAAGCATGATAGGATAATTCATAATATGAATTAACATAATGATATTAAATCATATCCAACTTTATTTAAGATATTAAATCAACTTATAGACATAGATAATATTGATCTAGAAAGTCTACGTATCTTACTAGTTTGTCTTCAATTGGAGTATGAGCCCTAAATCATAATAGAGAAAACTATAGATATCAACATTAGAAATCTATATGAACCTTGAATCCTTAAGATATACAAATTTCTAACTTTAGAAGAGCAACAACAACATACTTATTTAATAATTGAGTTCAAATGCGTATTTTTGTGGTCATATAGTGATATGTTGAGCTTAGATCCAATCTTATTTTTTCATCATTTAGTTGATACTCCTAAAGCCAAACCTATAAAATAAAAGCTACAAAAAATGATCTAAATTTTTTACTCCTAGTCGAAGAGGAGCTTCAAAATCTTCTTGATGTAACTTCATTAAATATATTGAATATTTAAAATTTTTCTAGTTGCTAAGAAACCTAGAAGTATCAAAATATGTATTATTTTTAGGGACATTAACAAAGCTTATGACATCAAGAAAGCTTCTAAAATTTGTTGTGCCTTGAAATAGAATGAAGTAGACCCTAATAAAATAGAAGTTATTGCCACTATGTTACCTCCATGAATATTAACTTAATTAAGAAGTCTACAAGATAAAATTCAATCCATCCATAGCTTCATCTCTTAATTTGTTGACAAATACCAATAAACAAATTATATTAAATTGAACTAGTCAAACTAAACTTTACTATTGTAATCATACATGAATTTGTTTATTATTTTGTGTTAACATTTCATATGCATATTCTAGTTTCAAAGAAAAATAAAAAATAATAGGAAAGAGACCCTAAGCAATTTTTTATATTATATTAATACAACAATACTATTAAATTAAATAAATAAACATTAATTATATATGTATTTTATAACAAAAATATTATTTTGTATTACATAATACATATATTAAAATAATTCCTAAAATATATATAATGTAGTTATATATAAATTTTGGAAAGTATATATTTTTTTGTGAAGTTATATAAAATTAAATATAAAAATATTTAATCTTTGAAGGATGCATATGCAACTTCTAAAATATATACATTTTAAAAATGCTTTAAGAGAAGAACTAGGTTCAAATCTCAAGGGCATGTTCAATCGAAGCAAAAGTAGTAGTCTGATTAAGTCCGCTCAGGTGTCCCTCACTCTGGAACGTGTTTACCGAGGCGAGATAGGGGTTATAATGGTAGCATCATGATTTGACTCTACCATCGAAGACAATGCCAAAGGAAAGGTAGTTGACAATTCCTCTATGTAAAAAAATACCTTATTATTATTTTATATAACATTTAATTTTAACTTTTATAAATTAAAAAAAAAAAAACTGAAAACAACAATACAAAATAAACAATAAAAGGACATTACCAATGTGTGTGCAAGTGTTCAACCATGCGTCCTATATTACATTACCAATGTGTGTGCAAGTGTTCAACCATGCGTCCTATATTACATTACCAATGTGTGTGCAAGTGTTCAACCATGCGTCCTATATTACATTCCAAACAAAAGTACCAATATACACACTAAGCCAATATTATACCTATTTGAAATATAAAGCAATTAGAAAAAAAACGATTTACGATGGTGCAGTAGACTTGACAGACAATATCAGTTATATGATAATAGCATATATTTCTTACTTTGAGTTACAATAACCTAACTTTATAATCTGGTGATTATGGAGAGAGTCATTGGTATATGTAGTGGGTAGAGATTGGTCACCTATGACATCAAGAGGCTTCGTTATGCCGTATCAATTAGGAGGAGGGGCCTGCACCATGTTTACCTGCCATGCCACTTGTCAATCAGCTATGTTTTCGGGAAAATAATCCCATAGCGGGCCTATCGAATTAGATGTGTCCTCGGCTGCTTCATCTTCATGTTCATGTTCATGTTGGAATGCAGATGAATCATGAGAATACCACCAGCTTTCGTGGCAATTGGCATCGTGCCTCTCTAATTCCAATTTGGATGTTGTGGGGTTGCTTGCACCTTCCATCACCATCAGGGTGCCCGTTCCTGCTTGAGCGGAAGCAGACGAAATAAATTGCTGCTCCGTTCCATGTGAATGAGAGTTGGATGTTTGAGTCTGAGAGTCGAATGCCACTTTCTCGTTTTTAACTCTCCTCTCCACTTGGATTGTTGGGCGACGGTCGAATGATCTCATCCACGATGCCTTTTTGTAAATACGACATAATCTAATGTTCTCATTCTCGTTGTTACTCTGCAGTATAATAGTAGTGAAATAGGGCAATTAGTCAGTCTGCAAATTAAGGATACACAAGATAGAGTTAAGAGTTAGATAGATGTAGAAATAAAACAAAAATAGACTAGACATACGGGATGAAGTCTGTATTCATTCATAATCCAATCGGTCTTCTGGCCTTTGGGGGCCCTGCCTTTGTAGAAAACGAGAGTCTTCTTGAAACCAATGATCTGGCAAGAAGGGTGATTATAGACGGGCTTGTCGGTTCCGGTGGCCTTCCAGTAACCAGCCGCAGTAATTCTGTTGGCTCTTCCATCGTTGTGTTGTCTTCTGGCACGACAGACAAAGAAGAACCACTCCCTTTCCCTACCACTTGTTCCTTCCCCTGTGGCTACGCCAGCTAACCCTGCACTACCGCAAAGTTCAAACACAAACAATGTATACATTATATCAGAAAAATGAGCAATTGTTGGCGATGGTGATACTTACCAGGAAGGTCCCAAGGTTCATAAGCGTAGAGATCGAGATCTTGGATAAGATGATTGAATGTGATGTCTTCCTTCTGCAGTTTGCGGCGAAGATAGAATCCCACCAATTCTTCCTCCGTCGGGTGGAAGCGAAATCCTGGCAGCACCTCATCCTCGTGTTGTTCCTTCTCGCTTTCCTCGCCCTCCATGCTTTCTTAACTCTTCACAGTTCATCCTTTCCCTCTCTTATAAATTATTCGACACGATATGGTAAAAGTCGTCTATCTTAGGTGGAAGGAAACGTCAAGGAAATAGGTCAGAAATTTCGTTTGAGGAACAAGGGTAGAAGATAGAAGATAGAAGATAGAAGATGATGTTCATAGAGAGGGGTGCGAAGTTTCCTTGCTTGAGAGGGTTGATTTCGGCTATCCTTGGTGGCGGCAACAAAAATGATAGTTCGTGCCGACAAACATACGTGGGCCACGGTCAGAACGATGGAAGCAACTGCTGCCTTGGCCCCAGATTCCACCCTCATTCAACCATATAACGAAAATTTTAAATCTATCTATATCATTAACTATTTTTATTTTTTAACCTGGTTTCAAGGGCACTTTTTCTCTCCCTTTTTATATATTATTATTATTATTTCACCCATACCAATTGTTCTTGAGAAATATATTGGACCAAATAATGTTTTAATTAATCATGACGTACGATAAAATTAATACTTTTTCTACGCTGTATGTGGGGACAATAAGAATAAAAATATTCGCTTAGGATTGTACTTCATAAAAATTAACATAATTTTTAACTCTTACTAAAAGAATTATATTATTTTAACATATTAAAAATATTTAAATATTTATTATGTATATATAAAATAAATAAATTGTATATAATAACAAATAAATAATATGAAATAAAGAAGAGAGGTTTATATTTAAATACTTTAAAGTATGATATTATTTTAAATCATAAAAAAATTAATAAAAATGTTAAAATTTAAAAAGGGTCTTGGTTCCTCATAGTGAATAGGGTTTAAATTTTAAACTTCTCATAAAGAAATCAAAACCTTAAAAATATTTATTTGTAATATTGATTTATTATATATTTTATTTTTAAGTATTTAAAAAATATTAATACATTTCTTATAATGTTTTTTATTACAAATTAAATATATATTATAAATAATTATATATTCTATAATAAAATTCATATAATTTTACATGCATATCAAGTTAGCACTCTAAAATTCAGAGAAGATAAACTTCATTTTCGAAGATTACTTTGATATGTATCATCCTTTCTTACAATATTTACAATGCATAAGGTATTTAATATATTACTTTGTTATTATTTTTTCCAAATTAATACTTAAAGTTTTAATATATCAAACACTCTAAGTACTCTAAAGCCTCCTCAAATATGGGTTGACAACTATTCAAAAACCTAATTTCTAAGTTAAATGTTTATAATAAAAAGAAAATAAATGATGGCATTAAAAAATATATTTGATTTTTCTACATGTTGTATTGTATGTTGGTAAGTATAATATAAAAAATATATAATCTAGAATAATGCAAAATAATAATATATAATAATCAATTTTATGGGATTGACCTAAGTTTAAATATTTTTATAATAATTAATATTTTTAAGTTAATTATAATGAAAATGTCAATAATCATAGAAGCTAAGCTTAGTCTCGTTGAAAAAGAGGTCCACGGTTCGAACCTTTATGATGTGAAGGGGGACAAAAGAAAATCTTCTGACTTTCCTCTAGATAGTGGTATACCCGGATGGGATGATACTATTGACCATTTAAGAGCAACTTTTAAGGACAACAGATGCAACCGTTTGGGGTTTGGCTCTTCTTTAGGAGGTTCAAGGTTCAAATCATGACGTTTGACTGTGTTAATTCCTTATTGATAAGTGTAGCTCTCAGCTTTAAGAGGGGTCATAGCTGGGAGGATATTGTTGAGCCATATATCTTAGTTGTAAGGGTTTATCACTCTACCCATTTAATTTGTCCACAAGGGTAGGAGGTCGATGATTGCGAACAACTCCCTCCATTTAAAAGGTCTCAAGTTCAAATCCCTATACAAATGTGAGAGCAGACAAAAAAAAAATCTTGTGATAACATGATTTGTTATGATAATCAAATATAATATAATTTTATAATAATGAATTAACCATTTTAATAATAATTTTAAATATTTTTTTAAATTTGATGATGAGTTTGAATGGACACTAAACATCTTATGTCATAAAAGGTTTCCACATGTTGATTTATCAAAACAATGTTCAACAAAATATAAGGATTTAAAATTAAGTCATACTCATATAATTACCTTCCATTTATATAGTTATATTCCATTTTATGACATCTTAAACTTATTATATTGGGTTATATTGTATGAAATGTTAAATTAAAAGTTGATTAAAATCACTTGAAAGTATTATCATTTTTTACACATATTTAAAATTATTAAGATAGAGTTTAGATTTTATATATAATTTGATAGATGTTTTAACGTGAATATATATGCATTCAATATGAAATAATAATTTTATACATATATTATTTTCTTATATACTTATAATTTTTAATTTAATGAATTAAGTAATATTTTTAAATTAAATATTAAAAATAATTTTGAATTCAAATTTTAGCCATATCTAAATATATCTAGGAAGACATTGTACCTATGAGCATAGCAACACAAGGTCAAGTTTAAAGTAAGTAAAACTTAAGTAAGTAAAAAGGGTTAGGTTGAAAGTAAGAATTTGTCTAAACCTATGGTGTGATCTAAATGTATATAAGTAGATGGAAGATAGAATACACACAATGTAACTAGTGGATTCCGACTAATACAACATCAAGATGTAATTAGATGAAATTTAAAATAATTACCCTACAATATTAACTAAATATAATGCAAGTCATGTAAAATAAAGGGATTGTAAGGGATGAAAGAAATTTAGCTATTATAGATTATGTTATTTTTATGTTTGATCTTCACTTCTTGTGCTTATGCTTGATATTTTCTCCTTTTAATAATTGAATATGCTTTCTAAAGAACTTTTTCTTGGATTTGAGCCCCATCATGACCTTGAGGTAAAATGATCCTAGAAGAACAATACTAAATACAATTTTTTTATTGAAGGTTCAAGAATATGGAAGACAACGTATTACCTCTCTTATTATCCTTGTTGGTTGTAAGGGATATCATTATAAGTGGATTATAGTTTCTTGGTAGATAGATTTATAAAAGAGATATTTTGTTGCTATTGTAAGTTATCCACATATTTTATATTAGGTGATGATTGGATGGAATGCACATGACTATTTTGATTATATATTTATATATTTTGTTATCTAAATTCATCTCAACTTAAGCATTGGCCATTGTGGGGAGCTCTAGATTTGAAATATAAGAAAGTATCAACTTCATTTTGACAAGGATTCCTATACATATATATGCTCTAATTATAAACTAGATTCTATAAGATGATGTTATAATAACAATAATGATTATTTAGTTAGAAACATAGGCATTATAAACTATTGTGTAATTAGGCCTAACTTCTACAGGTATTTTGATAGTAGAAAAACATAATATAAGTGAACCAAATAATTTGGGATGGTCCTATAGGCATTCAAATGGACCTAATATATTTTAAGTGGTTTTTACAAGGAATATAAGTGTCATATAAGTCATGTTTAGGGATATGGAGTGGCCCAAAGGTATTCTATGGTTTATTTATATCAAGGTTAACCTGCCTCCATCTTGTGGGGCCTCTTCCAAGAAAGGAAAATATTTGAAAAAAATTGGTTCTTATACCTTAGTATTTTTCTCTTATATAGCTCTTTCCCCCTCAAAATATATTTTTTCCATGAGTGAAGTGAGAACAAAGATATTTGTATAAAAATATATCCCATAAAAGTGAAAAAAAAAATATCTTTGTATTTAATTGATTATATTAGGATGTGTAGGTTAAAGGATGAAGATAATCACTTGAGTGATGTAAATGAATGAACCTGAATGATATATTAGACTAAGGATGAAGTGGGTGGATAAAAAGGACTCAAAATATACAAAAAATTAAAGTATGGATGAGAGTAAAATATGATATGGAAAAACTAACTATATGCTTAGAAGAAGGACTCACATTTACAAAAAAAAAAAACTATAATTACCAAAGTCAATTTTTTATTGTTGAAAAGTGCATTGTATTACGAAAGAATAACAATTATATTGATCACCAAAAAAAAAGAAAAAAAGTGGGTGATATGAAGACACCCTAAAATGTCAAACTGATAACCCACCCAAAACCAAAAGAAGGGGATTTGGGAGTTATGCTATTAAACTGTTAAACTGAGAATAAAGTAGAGCAAATAAATCAAAATCCTAAACTGAGAGAATAAATCACTATAGATAAAAAAAGGTTTGCCAATCCTATAATTATTGGCTCAAAAACAAGGGACTCTTGATGTCAAAGTATGCCAAAGCATTGAAACTATTGAAGCCAAGGTCATCTCTAGGTCTCCACAACTAAATGTTGGCAAGGTGAAGTCTCTTGTATTACATAAATTTTTCCACCTTTGTATCCCTTAGGGGGTTGTAAGAGCAATACATGCTATTGCTAAGAGACTGGAGTGGAGAGTCTGTTTTCACTCTCTTTTTAGAAACCATGTTATCAAAATTTGATGAATGGTTCTAATTAGATGGTGAGGTATTGTTGCTAACCACCTTTGTTATTAGAGAACTACCAACTGGTTTCTCTAGTAGTAGGTTTGGTAATGTCTTTGAAGGTTTTGAATTTATGACGACCACCATATCCATAGGTGGCTTAGGGTTTGAAGTTTTAGTGGCACTAAATTATTGATTTTTGTGTCATCACATAGTGGTCCAAACCTTTTGTAGATGAGGTTTTACCGTAGGGACGGACACAAAAGTTGGATTTAGCTTATTATTTGATGTAAGCGAATATTATTTTACCTTGTGGTTAGATGTTTGTCATCAAAAGTAGATGTTTGGAAGGTTAATGTAGACAACCCTATATAAAATGGTGGTCTCTCCCACTTGAAAGTTCATGGATTACTTGAGGTTCTTAGAGAGATCGAACTCTATACAAAACTGCTTGGTCAAACGGGCATTGAAAAATTTTAGGTTCAACTAAAACATGCCTAGGCACACCCACAATTTATTCTAAACCAGACCATAAAGGAAGAGGAAGATTGAGTAACTCAACCTAGACTACAAATTTGTGTAGTCTATCCTCAAACATAGTAAATTTATGGATCCATTATGAGATAACTAGCAAAGAGTTCCGTAAGTGCCATGGATTGTGATGATAAACAACTTTAACATGTGCAAGATCAAAGACACAAAAAAGAAATATTTGATAAGATTTTATACCAATTCAACCTTGACACCATAAGGGGCCCACGTTGTAGTGACCCAAGCCCTCAATATTGATTTATTAAGGATACACCCAATAAAATACCCTACCAAGGTATGTAATTCCATTCAACTACAAGCAGTTTCAACAAACTATGGAGGAAAAGCAACATCAAGGGAGAAACCCTTACCTCGAGAAACTCCATTAGAAGCCATATCTAAGGAAACCCCATGGGTACCATTAATATGATCCATATCCCCTACAACACCAATTCCACTAGGGTTAGGGGTCATGGAAAACCTAGTTGAGGAAATCCTAACTTGGCTCACACCAGAAACCCTAGCAGAGCACCTCTTCTCCCTATGTTAATTTGAAGCTTCTTAAAACCTTCCCATTTTAAATAATTACCATAAGGAAATTAATGTGAGTCATGGAATTATATTTGCCATCTCTCTCAAATTCAATGTTAGATACTAAGGTTAAGGAAATTTTATATGTAAAGAGGAACTTGAACTTATAGAAAAATATAAATATATGAAAAAATCAATAGCATATATGATAATAAATCAAAATGGGTAATATGGATAAACCAAAATTGGATGGATAGATATACTGGCAATGCCTCAAGCACTATTAGATCGTACTTTCCTCATCTTGTTTTGCACTTTTTCCGTGTATCTTTTTTTTTAATTTATATTTGAATAACACATGTTAATACTTGACACATATGGATGATTCTACAAATTTATTTTTCCCATCATTAGGACATGATAAGTTAGACTAGAAAATTAAAAAATGCATGGCCTTCAAGGTAAAATGGATATGGATGGAACTTAAAGATCAATAAAAAATGCTACTATTATTAGGAAACTCAAGAAAACTCAACTATCGATTACATGGTGAAATCTATATCAAGGGGAGAATAGAATCAAATTGTAATTAGTTAGTATGCCAAAAAGAATAGTGTACTTTATCTTGGAAAATTCCTTGATATTATTTCTTAGTTACTATTACATAAATAATTTGATAAACAATTAAGTTTTCCCTGTCTTTTCCATATGATAATATGATATTCAAAATTTATTTTGAATGATTCCTCCATAATCCATTATAAGCACTGCTAATTACAATTCATGATCTCTTCAACTTATTGAAATGAATATAACATATCATGATGTCCTTTATCCAAAAATAATATGCATATGTTATTACCTTGCATGGGTTTTCTACCCTTTTTTTTCTCTTTTTAATATTAAGGTCCTTGCAAAGCTCCATTGCCAACCCTTATGACTAGTTTTACAGACATTATGATAATCATGGATTTACTTGGAGAATATTAGTATCCTATATAAAAGGATAAAGCATTTATTATAATCTATTGTCGGCCATTAAAACTAGTTTCATAGCTACTATGAGAGTGATGGAGTTGTTGAAGGAATGTTACAAATATTGGCTCAATATATTTTATAGGAAAACCAAACTAGAAGTATTATGCATATGCTAGGATGATTTTCCTAATAATTTAACATCCTAATAATTTAACATGTGAATTTGATATTTAATGGTAAATACAATTTTGTATAAGTGTTCCATTTTTTTACATTACTTAATTTTTGCTTTTTACATTTCTTGATGCCATAGGGATCAAAAAATGTAAAAAATATTTTATGGGTTCTAAATCATACAATGACAATACATGAGTTCTAATTAAAAAATTGATGTTATAGGAGTTTTTGGGGACCAGATCTAGTCCCTACATCTTGGGCATCGTGACCACCAACAATGTGATTATTGTCGAGTGTGTCTGGTTCTTGTCACTCACTTGGAGAGATAGTCTAGGAAGTTTGGAGAGCACAAGATGTGGCTCCTTTGGATGACCTTCAAGATTTTTTACCAAGGTTGGCTCCTTGTCTAGGTGTGATATTTGACACAACATTGGGTTCCTAAGCTAGCCTACTCTAATGAGGTATTTTTTAGATAAAATGGTTAGGAGGGAAATCAATAAATGAATGAAATTAGATGAAAGGAATTAAATCTAACTAATATATCTAGCCTAAGCTAAGGGTGGAGATGTACCAAAGGTCTACAAATCTCTATACCATGACATATTGAATGAACACATGCATAGTAACTAATAATGCGCAACGCAAACAATTTATCCTGACCATGAAGTTGTCAGAGTAAAACAACAAATTATATTCATGTACGGGAAGGATTAAATAATACATTTGCAGGCCTATAATAGCCCGGAGGTTACGAAACCATCCGATGCTGAAATAGAACTTGTTATAACAAATAACAAGTTATGCCTAATTTACAAGATATATGTAATATAATGTAATAACAACAATATACTAACAAATATACGCTAACATCCCCCCTTATTACATTATTTTGGTAATGATATAACTATTAGCTATACTAACATCCCCCCTCATTACATCATTTGGCAATACAAAGAGAGCTGCGAAACAATTCAAATTTGACACGTGCAAGTGCCTTAGTGAAAATGTCTGCAACTTGAGCATCGGTGGGAATGTGCTGAAGCTGAATTCGGTGCTTCGGAACTTCATCTCGAATGAAATGACATTGTGTGTCAATGTGCTTTGTTCTTTCATGATGGACTGGATTCTTGACTAGGTTCAGAACACCCTGATTGTCGCAAAACAAGTGTATTGGAGATTTGGATGGATGACCCATACTTGTCAGAATGCGACGCAACCATATCACTTCGCACACAACTTCACGTGCGGCGCGATACTCTGCCTCTGTTGATGAAATAGCAACCACCTGTTGCTTCTTGTTGTGCCAAGAGACAGGACCGGATCCTAGATGAAAAATATATCCTGAAGTTGACTTGCGATCATCAAATGATCCAGCATAGTCGGAGTCCGTGTATCCTTGCAAGAAGAATTTGTTGTTCCTCTTGTATTCTAGGCCATATTCCATTGTGCCACGGACATAGTGAAGAACACGTTTTGCTGCTTTCCAATGAGTGGTCTTAGGCTCCTGCATGAACCTCGAAAGATAGTTGACAGCAAATACGAGATCTGGCCTAGTATTGGTCAGATATATGAGACTCCCAATCAACTGTCGATAGAGAGTACCATCTACCTGAGGTGAATCATCATATCGCGATAACTGAAGTCCATTCTCCATCGGAGTTGCCATTGGCTTGCAATCAGTCATGCGATATTTTTCCAACAATGTCTTGGCATATTTTTTCTGAGACACTTTGATGGAGTGCTCCTTCTGGCTGAATTCCGGACCAAGACAGTAATGGAGAAGTGTGAGATCCGACATCTCAAAATATTGACACAAGTCTCTTTTGACAGTAGAGATCATAGTTTTTGAACTCCCTGTAATGAGCAGATCATCAACATAGAGTACAAGCAACACTATCTCAGAACCCTATTTCTTGAAATAGAGGTTTGCATCTGACGGACATCTCTTAAAACCATGCTGCAGGAGGTGATTGTCCATTTTTATATACCAAGCTCGAGGAGCTTGTTTCAAGCCATATAAGGATTTGACCAATTTGCAAACTTTTTGTTGTTGGCCTTCCACTGCAAATCCTTTTGGCTGAGTCATATAGACTTCTTCTTGGAGATCACCATTCAGAAAGGCACTTTTGACATCCATCTGATGAACTTTCCACCCAAACTGTGCTGCCATAGCACAAATAACTCGAATTGTTGTCATTCGAGCAGTAGGTGCAAAAGTTTCCTCGTAGTCAATGCCTTCCTTTTGAGCATAGCCCTTTGCAACAAGATGGGCCTTATGCTTATCAATTGTCCCATCTACTTTGTACTTGACTTTATACACCCATTTGCAGCCAATGGGCTTCTTTCCGTGTGGCAGATCGACAAGCTTCCAAGTTTTGTTTTTCATCAAAGACTTATACTCTGCATCCATAGCAGCCTTCCACTGAGGCTCACCGAGAGCAACTTGTACTGATGCAGGTTCAAGATCGTCTATGGAAGACATAAACACCTTATCACTATCAATATCCATATCTTCTGTATCTCTCATTGGATCTACAGAAAGTTCTTCAAAAGATTGACACAGATCATCAACCCCAGTATTCTCTGTTGCAGCTTTCTCCTGTCGAGCCATGCTACGAGTACGAGGCCTATCCAAAGTCAAATCTGGTGGAGTAGATAGCTTAGAGTCTTTGATTGTATTTGTATACCACTTTGGATTCTTCTTCTTAGGTGTTGAAGAAGATCCAGAAGAACCTCCAACCTTTGATGAAGGAGATTTAACAACCTGAGTTTCCACAAGGTCTAGGTATACATCTGATGTGTTTGCTGATGTGAAAGCCTCATCAAAAACAACATCTCTACTTATGTGAATCTTCTTGGTCAAGGGATCAATCAAACGATAACCCTTAGAGTGCTCATCATACCCAAGAAGAATACACTTCAATGTCTTCTCATCTAGCTTCTTCCTTTTCTCTTTTGGTATGTGCATGAAAGCTTTACATCCAAAAATGCGTAGATGAGAAATGGAGGGTTTCCTACCACTCCATGCTTCCTGTGGAGTCATTCCTTGTAGGGCCTTTGTGGGTGCCCTATTCAACAGATATATTGTTGTGGTGACAGCTTTTGCCCAATATAGTTGCTCAAGTCTAGCTCCTGTGAGCATGCAACGAACCATTTCCATGATGGAACGATTCCTCCTTTCAGCAACTCCATTTTGTTGAGGAGTATAAGTAGTAGTTAACTGTCTTGTGATCCCATTTTCTTTCAAGAATGCAAAAAATTCTTTAGAGGTGAACTCCCCCCCTCGATCTGAGCGGAGGGTCTTTATAGAAGTCCCTGACTCCTTCTCAACAGATTTCTTGAATTGTTGAAAGAAGCCAAATGCTTCAGATTTTAGTTGAAGAAAGAATACCCACATCTTTCATGAGTAATCATCCACAAATAACTAAAAATACCTCTTACCCCCACAACTGTTGGGAGTGAAGGGACCGCACAGATCGGTATGAACCAACTCCAGAGGTTTCTTTGCTCTTGTAGAGCTCTTTTCAAAAGGCACTCTATGCTGCTTTCCTGCCAAGCGATCAGAGCAAACTGGTAAAGTGGTAGAAAGGGAAGGAAGACCCTTTACCATCTCATACTTACTTAACTCAAGTAAGTAACCAGAACTCAAATGTCCATATCTCTTGTGCCATAGGGAAGTTGCCTCCTTTGTAGAGACTGTCATGGCAACATGTGGAGTAGAGATAGTATCTAAGGCAAATAAGCCATGCTTATATGAAGCGGTTGCAATGTTCTTACCCCTCCTGGTAATAGAACAACACTTCTTGCCTCCCTCAACACTAAAGTTCACAACCATATCTTTGTCCAGAATTTGTGTGACTGACAACAAATTGTTTGCCAATCCTGGAACATAGAGAACTTTATCAATCGACACTTGCCATCAGGAAGAGTGACTAAAATAGTGCCTTCTCCCTGAACCTTGTAGGTTTTATCATCAGCAATAGTGACAGGTTTGCCCTCTTTGGCCTCAAAAGACTCAAACCATGATTTGTCACCAATCATGTGCTTACTGGCTCCAGAATCAACATACCATATAGGATCCGTCTGCTTGGACACTGTGGTAGTCATGAGAACTTTGTGGGCTCTCTCAGAATCCATGTCAGATTCTTCAACAACAACATTCACTTGTTGTTTGTTCTTTTGTGGTTTGTTCCGGCCTTTCTATTTTGATTGCTTATTCTTATGCCAACATCTGTTTGTATCATGACCTTCTTTGTCACAGATCTTGCAATATCTCTTTTTCTGTTGAGGTTGTTGAGTTTGTTTCCCTTTTGAATCCTTTTGTGAATTCCCTCCCTTCTAAAAATTACCCTTCTTATGGTTCTGCCCTTTCCTGTTGATGTAGAGAGCAGTGTTAGAAGAATCATCTCGTTGTAGTTGGCGTGCCTCCTCCTCTTGAAGCATATTAACCAATTCTACAAAAGTAACTTTTCGTTGTGATACCTGAAGGGAAGTGATCAACACCCGATAAGAATCAGGTAAAGCTCTCAATACAACCGAAGTAAGGAGCTTGTCTTCAATCGGTTCTCCCAAAGAATTCAACTTTGCTTTCAATTCAGAAACTCTGCAAAGAAAGAATTCAACTGTCTCACCTCGCTTCATGCTTAGGTCGTGTAATTGAGATTGAAGAAATAGAATGGTGGAATCATTCTTTCTTTCATATATAGTATTAAGGGCATCCCATGCCGCTTTACTAGTTGCACGATCGACAATATGGGGTTGGACTTCATCGGACACAGCAAGCAAGATGAGCACTTTTGCTTTGTTGTCTAGCTTATCAAAGTCTCTTTGAGCAGTAGATGGAGTTGTAGCACCGACAACAGATGAAGGTCTGGTTGTTGCTCCAGATACAACATCCCATAAGTCATCCATTGCTAGGATGGCCTTCATCTTATTTTTCCATGGTGTGTAATTAGGAACTTTCAACAACTGATGAGAATCGGTCATTAGTTTTGCAGACATGATGAAGGTTCCTTATAACACCAATTGGTCCCCCTTTCGATATACCTTTTGCTAGGCCGTTATACCATACTAAATACCCGCCCTTACGTGAGGGAAACTATAGGTATTTAGAAAGATCAATAAAAAATCACCCGCCCTTACGTGAGGGAAACTATAGGTAATTTTTAGAGATCATACGATACGTGGTACATAAGCAGTACTGAAAGGGAATAGTCTTGTTGATGGCACCTACCATAGAAAGTCCGCAATCCGCATGCGTGGGGCGTAACTTCCCCTAAACACTTTGGATTTCAGAACTCTCGTCAGGATTTACGCCTAAACACAAGAACTATTAGGGTAATGGATGGAGTAAAAAAAATGCAAAATGGCAAACTTATCTCTCCCCGACGATTTATAGAGAACAAGCTCAGACGTCGTTGTAGCAGCTATATTAGGCGGCGGATACAATAGCGCAATCACGACAACTTTACCTATAAGTGCTGGCCAGAGGTATCACAAATACCGAATGCTGCAGTGCAATAAATTGCACGGATGGGTTTTAATTATTTCGGGGACTTAGGGAGTGAATTTGATTTTAACTTTTAATGTTATAGTGCAAAAAACAAATATGCAACATACAACAAAAAAAATGCCCACAGGAATAACCCACTAGGTGTCGGGCGCAGCCGAAAATGCACCTTTACAATAATGCCAAAATTGCTTTTCAGAAAATTACTCACTTTCCCCCTTTGATTTTTGAAAAAAAAATACCCCCCTTCTTTTTATCTTAAAAAAAAATTTCCCCACAAATGATTTTGAAAATTATTTTATAACCTTAAAGTTAAAAAAAAATATTAATTTTAATTTATATAGTTTTTAAAAAACCTTTAAAAAGAAATTAAAATCAAATTAAAAATTTTAATTTTAATTTATAAAGGTTAAACTATAGAAAATAAATTAAAATTAAAAATTAAAGTTTAACTTTAGGAAAAATAATTAAAAAAAAAAATGTGGAAATTTTTTTTTTTACCTTTGTTGAAGGGGGTCGGCGGGATTGGAACCCGCGACCTGCAAGCTCCCAGAGCCTTACCGCACAGTCCACCACCAGGTGGACTAGCGGGCTGATCCGACAGGATCAGGGGCCCCCTCGTATTTGAGGAGGGTCCCGGTAGCCCTGTTGCTCTCGGGGAGCGTGCCTCCTCCTCTCTGTTTCTAGCAGCGACAGGTGGTCACGGCTGTTTCTATGGCTACCTCCACTGCTAGCAATGGCTAGCAGGGCCACGACTACGACCTTTGTTGCTGGTGGCGACGGGGGTGGCCAGCAACCTCCTGCAGCCTCAGCTACTACAGCGACGACAGGCAGCGATGGGGTGAAGCCGCAAAGATTGTGGCTGTCACTGCCTGGTCATGCGTGTAGCACACGATCGTGGTCAGTCGTGGATCGTCGCGACGATCCGGCTCGCCATGAGTGTCGCACCTGTAGCGCGACCTCGGGGAAGGGGAGGGGAGCCCTCCCAACGTCGCGAGACGTCACGACGTGTTGGGAAGGGTGGGGGGTCCTCCCCACGTCGCGATTGCACGACGTGGTTGGGAGGGGGGGTGTCGGGAAAAAACCCGTGCGTCACGCGCGTGGTGGGGTGGAAGGGGGATGGGAAAAAAACACGTCGCGGATGCGCGACGTGTGGGGGGGGTGGGGGGGTTGGGAAAAAACGTCGCGCGATTGCGCGCGACGTTGGGAAAAATACGTCGCGCGATTGCGCACGACGTTAGGGGGGGATCGCGTGGTGGGCTGCGCGATCCTCAATCAGCCCAAAAAATTAAAATTAAAAAATTCGTCTTCCTAGCACAGAAATCAGTGCTCCTTCCCAGCAAAGAAAATGCGTCCTCCCAGAAAAATACAGCAAACAGATGTTGTGTTTCCAGCAAAAAAAAACTTCATTTTTTTTTTAAATTACAGTCGCACGTCCCTCCAACAAGCGTCTGCAAAAAAAATTTTGTAAATGGCTCGGATACCATGTCAGAGTAAAACAACAAATTATATTCATGTACGGGAAGGATTAAATAATACATTTGCAGGCCTATAATAGCCCGGAGGTTACGAAACCATCCGATGCTGAAATAGAACTTGTTATAACAAATAACAAGTTATGCCTAATTTACAAGATATATGTAATATAATGTAATAACAACAATATACTAACAAATATACGCTAATAGAAGTAAGCCGAACACCCATATAATAACCAAGATAGAAAATAATTAGTCATGGCTTCTTATATATATGAATACTAAATTACATGTATGCCAAAGAAAGAGATTCAAAACTAATCAGCTAAAACAATGCAAGGCTCAAGCTAGGTCATGATACAAAATAGAAAGAAGGAAAATCCATATGAGATTAGATACAAGGCATGAGTATGGCTAGATTTTTATATTTATAATGAAGAAGAAAAGGTATTTATAAGAAGTGGGGAAATATTTTCTCTAAAATTTGTGCAAAAATTTAAAATTTCCTAGGCTAGTTGATATCAACAATGAATGATCTTTAAGTCCTTGGTGATTCGTAGCCATAAATGTTGTTAACAAGTTGGCTTGATAGAATTATTGTCATGTTGTTTAGCTACTTCATGATAGAAATCACATTGATTAGACCAATGGGATCCTTTGTCATTAATGCCTTGGATTTAGTGTTTCACCTTGGGTTGTTTATCCTATCACCACTTTAATGTTCTAGTTGTCACCTAGGGAACTCTATCTAGTTGTTGTGTGTTGCCAAGAACAAAATAAGATCATCATACATTCCCTTGCATCCAATTGCTATAGGCTAGTTTGGTGGCTCTAGTGGTAACCAACACTTGGCTCCTTTCGTGTCCTTAATAGGTTTCTTTGGTGAAAATATTCTTCAGTGCACTCCTTGAGGATCACAGTTGTCACCTTTGAAATTGTTAGGTAATATACCTTTTGTTAGAGGTCCATCACTTACTAGTTCATTGGTATCCTAAATCAAGATTGTTAGATCTTGAGCTCTAGTGGACATGTCTCTAGGTGTTCTTATCCTCTTTTGCCTTATGTTTCTCTTCCACCATGGGTTTTAGGGTGGACCTTGTGGTGGTTAAGAAACCTTAAAGTATAACAGAGGCCTTGAAACTTAGAATACCTAAGATTCTAGGCTTCTCGTACTCCTTTGAGCTTCAAGCTCCTCCAAAGAGAGAGGGAGCTTTCATGGTTACCTTCCTACTCGATTACCTCAAGTTGTCCCACTTTCTTGCTCCATGTAACTACATTTAGTCTTTGGAGATTTCTAATTGATGATAAATTGAGATCTCACTAGGGAAACACAAGCACCAAGATATGTGGGAGGAAGCTAGGAAAGTGATCCTTCCTATACAAGGAGAAGAGAAGTCTACGAACTCTAGATGGTGCAGATATTTTCCATGAGTGGAGTCTCATTAGCTATCACCAAAAAGGCTTTAGGACTTTAATTCATGATAAAAATCTCCTTAGCTACCACCAAAAATAATTAACTGATAATAACTATTTTGATTTTATGGGTCAGCTAAGGTTCATGGCATGGAGAGCTTTAGATTATGCATTAATCAGTGGTAGGGATACCTTAGTTGCACATTGGATGGTATTTTGGCTTCAAATACTTTGTAAGTAGCAGGAGCTTTGGGCCCCTTCATTTTGGATTTAGATTTTCACTCTGATCAAGATTATATTTTATCATAGGATTTGCCTAGTGTAGTGAATTTTCACTATAGCTTTAGTGACTCATAGGAAAATTCCTGCTAACAGGAGTCAAGGGACCTAGAAGAATGGGCTCTGTCCATTGGATATGGAGTTTTATTGAGGGAAAATACTAAGTATTTTATAGTAAGGATGGAATTTGAGAAAATATAATGTTGGAGGCAAATATGTTTGAGACTTGATGAAGACTAGAACAAGGGTGTACCTTATTTTATAGGCCTTGTCACTTGGGGTGGCTCTTGAGGCTCATTCCCCTTTCTGTTGATCTATTGATGACAAGTGGATATGGAAAGACTCTTTCCCTCATGCCTGGACAATGGGGGATGTCATCATCCTTCATGCCTCCTTATGCTTGAATATGGAAACTATCCTTCTTTAGATCAAAATATATTCATTATTGATCCTAAAAGGGTTAGTATGCATACCTTGACCTCAACAACCTTATCCTTTAAGCATGTATGATATTAGTCCTTCTATTGTGAGTCTAAAATCACTCATGTATTTCAACAATAAGATAAATGCATAATAATATTGATTTTTTTTTAATTTACAAGGGCCCAAAGGGTAGAGGTTTAACCTTTGCATCAGGAATCTACCCCATGCTAGTATGATCAAGGGTCTTGCTAGAGTTGGTATCCCATAATTTTGTAACTCATCACTTACTTTTGTAGGTTGGTTGTATTTCACCTTGAAATTGGGCCTTCCCACTTTCCTTTAGTAGGTTCTCTATGGGTAGCTCTTCCTCATATTTATATTGGGTTACATTTTGGAGGATGGTCTTGGTTTTGACTTCCATTTGTTGGGCCTTTCATGCCCATTCTCTATGATACCCTCCTAGATTAGGGTCTAGGTCCCTATGAATATATTCTTCATATGGTATTGGGAGGTTTACCACCAAATTAAGATCATTATCTAGTCATTTCACTTTCTTTTTGGTCAACTACTAAGCTGATTTTAATGCATAAACCACTACTTTTGGTAAGGTGGAGGTGATGAGCATGGGATCTATTAGGCAACTTTAGATCGACCTATCCCTGCACATTAGGGTTAGGTAAAATAGATTTACTCTAATTTATGTGGGCAGCTCTACCTCATCCTCCCCTTGCTCTACCCAAGTATCCTTTAGATTATTTTGTAGCAAGGATTATGGTTGCAATCAATGCCCAACTTTTCCCATAATTGTCTTGGAAGCTTCTAGGAGGACCTAGATGTTAACATCAGTTCCTACCAAAGGATTTGATGGTCTTAGCCCTAGAATATTGTTAGTGGTGGATACCCTTATTGGTTTGGTCAATTTGTTTCCCTAGAAAATTTTGGTGGCTTTAGATCTGATTGCCCTTTTAGAGTTTGATTGGCTTTGATGTGCTTTGCTTTCTTCCCATGTGATTAGGACGCTTTGGGGACATGATTTATAGGGAGTAAATTGCCTGGTGGTAGTTTAATAGGTATTGGGATGGTGCTAAGAGTACTCACTTCATTCACATTGCTATTGACAGATGGAAGCTTTATCAGGGCCAATGAGGGATATAAATCCTAAAAAATGGTTGGTGATTTATGACTAGATATCTTTGTGGAGGGTGGCCTTGTGGCTAAAAATAGGAGAAACCCAAATTTCATTTTTGCCTTATTAGGACAAGAAATTCCTAAAAAAGAGCCTAAAATTTCCTCCTTATTTTACCTATCTTGACTTTAGGTAGGGAATGTGGAGTCATATGGTATAGAGTAGGAGAAAAAATATGTTTATGGGGGTGTGAGGCAAGAAGTGGTGGGTTTCTTATATGGTGGTGATAGGTGCATGGTCTATGGAAATAAATAAATTGGGCATATTGGGGATACCCTACCTATCTATATGAGGTCATTTATTTCCTAGATGGCTATTTGGTAGGCTATTGACAAGGAATTTTCTCCCCAAATCTTAACCATCATGGCAATATCTAAATTGAGATATTTTAGAAAAAATGAGTGCTATACTTATAAGGGATCAGATGTCATCCATAATTCTATACCAAGTCTTATGGAATAGGGTATTGAAATATTCCATTACCTCCAAGGGATCTCATTTTATATTCATTGAGTGTTCTAGCAGTGAATCTCTATGTGCTTTCTCCCTAAATCTATCCACTAGTTGGGTGGCCAATTGGTTCCAATATCCTATGGAATGTGCAAGAAAGGACATGTACCATTCTCATGATTTACCTTTAGAAGATATTCCCAAAAGCCTCAAAGCCACATTTTTTACAACCATATTGTGCATTGTGTAAAGAGTAACCATATGATGTAGATGTTATAGTGTGGTGATTGCATCTTCTCTGGTGAAATTGGGCAAGGAATTCAGAGCTACAATAGGAATTGGATCTCATGCATTAGGGGGAATCAAGAAAACTAGGGGACCTTGGTTATTCCATGTTGGGTTCTATATAGATCTAGTTGCATATCCATATAGGTTTGGTGCTCTAGTGCCACTTTGATAGGTAGATAAATAGAGATTTCCATCGAGATATCTATTCAAAAATTCTTATGTGGTAGACTTTGAGATCATTTTCTAGTGGGACCACTAAATTTAAATGGTTTTTTGACCAAGGGAGTCACTAGGTGAACTACTGTGATGCTTCAAGAACTAGATTACTAGTGCCTTCACCAAAATATCAGCTCACTATTCTGATTTGGTCCCATCGGGTATGCTATAATAACTATTGATACTAGATCTAACCATTATACCCTAGGCACCATAACCATTCGTAATGCAATTCTTGTTGGTAACATCCAATATTTGTATCTCCCTTGTAGCATCGATATGGGAAGTCAAAGGAGCATTGGATGTAACTCCTTTAGATAAACTTAGAGATTTTTTACTAGGATCAACTCCTTTTTTGAATGTGATTTTTGATGCAATGCTAGGTTCCTAAGTTATAATACTCTAATGAGGTCTTTGTTAGAAAAAATGGTTAGGAGGAAAAGCACTAAATGACTAAAACTTTTTGAAAGGAATTAAATCTAACTAATATAACTAGCCTAAGCTAAGGGTGATAAGGTTCCAATTATCTAGAACTCTCTTTACCATAGTTGGTTGAATGAACACATGCATAGTAACTAATAGTGTACAAGGAACATGGTTTCCCCTAACCACAAAGTAAGCCAAACACCTATATAAGAACTAGGATAGAAAATAAGTAGTCACAACTTCTTATATATGTGAATGTTAGATTACATACATACCAAATGAGATTCAAACCTAATCAGTTGGAACACTACAAGGGTTATTCTAAGCTATGATACAAAATATAATGAAGAAGTCTATATACTAGGCATGGGTATGGATAGATTTCAATATTTCAATAAAGAAGAAAGAGATATTTATAAGTGGGGAAATCTTCCCTCTAAAATTTGTGTAAGAATTCAAAAATATTTGATTAAAAATTTCCCAAGCTAGTCGACATCAAAAATGAATTATCTTTGAGGTCTTGGAGATCTGTAGCCATAAATATTGTTGGCAAGCTAGCATGATGGAATTCTTGCCATGCTATTGAGCTACTTCATACTAAAAATCCTCATGATTAGATTCTTTGAGATCCTTCATCATCAATCCCTTGTATTTGGTGTTGCACCTCAAGTTGTGTATCATGTTATTAATTTAATATTCTAGCTACCACCTAGGGAACTGTATCTAGTTATGGTGTGTTTCTAAGACTAGAATCATATTTGCTAAGACTGGAATCATATCATCATCCTTTCCTTCATGTCTAGTCACTATGGGTTGGTTTTGTGGCTCTGGTGGTAACCAAAACTTGTCTCCTTTTGCATCCTTAATAGGTTCCTTTGGTGAAGATCTTCTTCATTGCACTCCTCAAGGGTCATAGTTGTCACCTTTAGTATCATTGAGGAAGATACCCTTTGTCAAAGGTAAATCCCTAGATATTTCATCTACATCCTATAGGACTATTGAATCATGAGCTCTTATGGATGTGTCTTTGGGTGTTCTTCTTCTCTTTTGTTTTCTACTTCTCTCCCATCACAGGTTTTAGGGTGGATCTTATGGGGGTCAAAAAATCTCAAAGTATAATAGAGGCCTCATAACTTGGAATCCCTAAGATGCTAGGATTTTGGTAGTTGTTTGAGCTTTAAGCTCCTCCTTAGGGAGATATGGTTTTCATGGTTCTATTCCCCTTTAGTTACCTCAAATTGCCCCACTTTCTACCTCTATGTAACTAGGTGTGATCCTTGGAGGTCACTAATTGATGATAAATTATGACCTCATTAGGAAAACATGAGCACTATGAGATGTGGGAGGAATCCAAGCAAGAGATCCTTCCTATCTAGGGGGATAAAATTCCATAAAATTTGGATGGGGCAGAGTTTTTCCATGAGTGGAGTCTTGTTAGCTATCACCAAAAGGCTTTAGGACTCTAATTCATGGTAAGACTCTCCTTAGCTACCATTGGAAATATTTAATGGACAATTGCTATTTTGATATAGTGGGTTAGCTAAGGTTAATGGCATGGGGACTTCAGATTCTACATTATTCAAGAACAGATATTCCTCCTTAGTTACATCTTGGATGTTCTTCTAGCTTCAACTACTATGTGAGTAGCAAGAACTTTGGGCCCCTTCATTTTGACTTCATATTGTCTCTCTAATCAAAATTACCTTTTGTGGAAGGATTTTCATGGTGTACTAAATTTTCACTATAGCTTTGGTGACTCATAAGGGAACTTCTTCTAACAATATTCAAGGAACATAGAGAGAAGTACCTTTTCCATTAGGTATGTAGTTTGACTAAGGGTAAATGGTAAGGATTTTTTAGCAGAGATGGATGTTGAGGAAAGATAATGTTGGAGGCAAATATGCTTGAGACTTGGTGAAGATCAAAATGGGGGTGTCTTATTTTATATGCCTTGTCACTTGGGGTGGCTCCCAAGTCTTATTCTCCTTTTTTTTGATCTACTAACAATAGGTGGATATGGAAAGACTCTTTCGCTCATGCTTGGATAGTGGGGGAATTCATTATACTTCATGCCTCCTTATGCTTGAATATGGTAGTTGTCCTTCTTGATATCAAAAGATCTTCATTACTAATATTGAGAGGATGGTATACATGTTTTGAAATCAATAACCTTTTCCTATAAGCATGTATGATATTGATCCTTTTGTTATGATTTTGAACTCAATATCCTACAATAATAATATAAATGCATAGTAATAACACTTTTTTTAAATATAGATTACATAGGCCTAGAGGGTCAAGGTATTTCAAAATATGGGGACACAAACTTTTATAACTCATGAGTTCCTTCTACAGGATGACTGTGTTTCATCCTAGAGTTGGTCCTTCCCACTTCCCTTCACCAAGTCCTATGTGAGTTGCTCTTCCTCATATTTATATAGAGTTATTTTCTGAAGGATGGGCCTATTTTAGCTTCCATCCATTGAGTATTTCATGACTACCTTGTCATCCTACTCCCTTTTCAGTCAACCACTTGGTTGATTTTAATGCATTTGCCACTACTTTTGGTAAGGTGGAGGTGATAAGTGTGGGATCCATTAGGCAGTCTTGGACTGGCCTACCCTTGCATATTAGTATTGGGTAAAATAGATTTGTTCTAATTTGTTTGGGTAAACTACCTCATCTTGCCCTTGCTCTACCCAAGTCTTCTTTAGGTCCTTTTATAGCAAGGATTCTATTTGTGGTCAAGTTTTCCCACAATTGGCTTGGAAGATTTTGAGAGGAGAAAGTGTTAAATTTGGCACCTATCAAGGGATTTGATAGTTGTAACCCTAGAATATTGGTAGTGGTGGATTTCTTTACTGGTCTGATCAATTTTTTTCCTTGGAAAATTTTGGTGGCTTTAGATTCAGTTGCCCTTTTAGATTTTGGTTAGCTTTAGTATGCTTTACCTTTTTCCTATGTGACTAGGACTTGCTCTAGGGAGTAAAATGAATTAGTAGTATTTTAGTTGGTATTGGGGTGATGCTAAGGGTACTCCCTTCTACTAGGGGATGGAAGCTTTATTGGGGTCAATGATGGATATAAGTCCCAAAAACTAGTTGGTGATTTGTGATTAGATATCTTTGTGGGGGTGTCTTTGTGCTTGAAAATAGGAAAACCCAAAATTTCCCTACTGCTTTCTTAGGATGAGCAATTCCTTAGAAATAGCCTAAAATTTCCTCCTCATTTTATCTATTTCGATTTTAGTTAGGGAATGTGGGACAAGATGGTATGGAGGAGGGAAAGATATATTTATGGATGTCATGAGGTAGGAGGGGGCGGGTTTCTTCGCTAGAGGTGATGGGTATATTGGTTAGGGATATAAAGGCATTTGGGATCTTCATGGCATCATAGCTATCTATATGAGGTCATTTTTTGCCTAGATGGCTATTTGGTAGGTTATTGGAAAGAAGTTTTCTCCTTGGATCTTAACCATCATGGAAACCTCTAAATAGAAATATTTGAGTTAAAAAATGAGTGCCATACTTGAAGGGGCTCTGATGTCATCTAGGATTCCATACCAGGTTTTGTCAAATTGGGTATTGAAATATTCCAATGCCTCCATGGGAGATCATTTGATATTCATAAAGTGTTCTAGTAGTGAAGCTCTATCTACTCTCTCCTCAAATCTATCTACTAGTTGAGTGGCCAGTTAGTCTCAATATTCTATGGAATGTGTGAGAAGGGACATGTACCATTCTCGTGCTTTACCTTTGAAAGATATTTCTAGAAGCCTCAAAGCCTTATTTTGTACAACCATATTATACATTATGTAAAGAGTCACCATATGATGTAGATACTATAATGTGGTGATTGCATCTTCTCTAGTGAACTCGGGCAAGAAATCCAAAGCTACAAAAAGAATTAGGTCTAATTCATGAGGGGGAATCGAGGAAACTAGGGGACCTTGGTTATTCCATGTTGGAATTCTCCTAGGATCTAAATGCATAGCCATATAGAGGTGGTTCTTTGGTTTTTATTTTACAAGCTAATATATAGAGATTTCCACCAATATATCTATTCAAAATTCTTATGTGGTAGATTTAGAGATCATTTTCTAGCAAGGCCATTGAATTGGAATGGTTTGTTGACCAAGGAAGTTGCTATATGAATGATTGTAGTGCTTCAATAAGTATATTATTAAGACTTCATCAAAACCTCATATCACTATTCTAATTTTGTCTCATTGGGTATGCTATAAGAACTCTTAGGTACTGGATCTAGTCCCTACACCATCATGACCACCTGTAATGCATTTCTCATCAAGTGCATTTGGTGCCCATGCCTTTCTTGGAATACCAATCCAAAAAATTTAGGGAGCATAGGATTTGGCTCCTTTAAATGACCTCCAAGATTATTTTCCAAGATATTCTTCTTGTCTATTTTTTATCTTTGATGTAGCATTTGTTTCCTAAGATAGCATACTCTAATGGGGTATTTTCCAAAGAAAAGGGTTAAGAGTGAAAGTAGTAAATGACTAAAAGAATATGAAAGGAATTAAATATAACTAATATATCTAGCCTAAGATAAGGGTGGTGATGCACCAAAGGTCTAAAACTCTCTATACCATGATGGGTTGAATGAACACAAGCATAGTAATAGATACCACATAAGGAACATGACTCCCCTAACCATGAAGTAAGTAAAAGATCCATATAAAAACCAAGATAGAAAATTAGCCACAACTTCTTATATATAATAAATATAGATTAAATGCATGCCAAAGAAAGACATTTGAAACTAATCACCTAAAACA
The DNA here is from genome assembly GCA_028583015.1 of Wollemia nobilis. Taxonomy (NCBI): domain Eukaryota; kingdom Viridiplantae; phylum Streptophyta; class Pinopsida; order Araucariales; family Araucariaceae; genus Wollemia; species Wollemia nobilis. Next base: position 5,039,516 of record JAQPPZ010001340.1, read on the forward strand.
ATACAAGGCCCGAGTCAAGTTGTGATATAGAAGAGAATGAAAAAAAATCACATACGAGGCTGAATAATAGGTACAAGTATGGCTATATTTTGACATTTACAATGAAGAAGAAATAGGTGTTTATAAATAGTTGGGAAAGCTTCCCTCCAAAATTTGCGTAGGAATTCAAAATAGGATGATTTTATTGGTCTGGTCAATTTATTTTCTTGGAAATTTTTGGTGGCTTTAGATTCGGTTGCCCTTTTAGATTTTGGTTGTCTCTAGTGTGCTCTATTTTTTTCATGTGACCAGGACCTACTCTAAGGAGATGATTTCTAGGGAGTAAATAAATTAGAAGTATTTTATTTGGTATTGGAGTGATGCTAAGGGTACTCCCTTCTACTAGGTTATGAAAAATTTATTGGGACCAATGATGGATATAAGTCCCTGAAACTGGTTGGTGATTTGCGACCAAACATCATTTTGGGGGGTGGATTTGTGCTTGAAAATAGGTAAAACTCAAAAAGCCCTATTGCCTTCTTAGGATGAGAAATTCCTTAGAAATAGCCTAAACTTTCATCCTCATTTTGTCTATTTTAGGTTTAGTTAGAGAATGTTGGACCAGATGGTATATTTGAGGGAAAGCTAGATTTATGGAGATCATGAGGCAGGAGGGGGTAATTTTCTTAGCTAGTGGTTATGGGTACATTGGCTAGGGATATAAAGACATTTGAGGTCTTGATGGCATTATACCTATCGATATGAGATCATTTTTTTCTTGGATGGATATCTGCTAGGTTATTGGCAAGGATTTTCCTCCTTAGATCTTAACCATCATGAAAATATCTAAATTGAAGTATTTGAGATAAATAATGAGTGTCATACCTAGAGGGATTTTGATGTCATCTAGGATTCTATACTAGGTTTTGTGGAATTGGGTATTGAAATATTCCATTGTCTCCATGGGAGATCATTTGATATTCATCAAGTGTTCTAGTAGTAAAACTTCATCTACTTTCTTCTCAAATCTATCTGCTAATTGGGTGGCTAGTTGGTCCCAATCTCCTATGGAATGTGTGAGAAGGGACATGTACCATTCTCATGCTTTACCTTTGAAATATGTTTCCAAAAGCGTTAAAACCATATTTTGTACAACCATATTGTGCACTATGTAAAGAGTCACCATATGATGTTAGATATTATAATGTGGTGATTACATATTCTCTAGTGAATTTGAACAAGGAATTCAAATCTATAACAAGAATTTGATTCAATGTATCAGGGTAAATCGAGGAAACTAGGGGACCTTGGTTATTCCATGACAGGATTATCCTAGGATCTAGATTCATATCCATATAGGAGTGGTGCTTTGGAGTTTCTTTTACAAGCTAATAAATAGATATTTCCATCAAGATATCTATTCAAAATTATTATGTGGTAGATTTAGAGGTCATTTTCTAGCAAGGCCATTGAATTTGAATGGTTTTTTTACCAAGGGATTTTCTAGATGAATGTTTGTGGTGCTTTAGTAAGTAGATGATTGAGGCCCTCATCGAAATCGTATCTCACTATTCTAAGTTGGTCTCATTGGGAATGTTATAAGAACTATTGGAGACTAGATCTAGTCCTTGTACCCTTGGCATCATGACCACCTATAATATATTTCTTGTTGAGTGCATCTAGTGCCCATGCCTCGTTTGGAGTGACAATACAAAAAATTTAGGGATAATATGATCTAGATCCTTTATATGACCTCCAAAATATTTACCAAGGTTGGATCCTTTTCTGGTTGTGATCTTTGATTTACCGCTCGATTCTAAGCTAGACTACTCTAATGGGGAATTTTCCAAATAAAAGTGTTAGGAGGGAAATTAGTAAATGACTAAAATAAGATGAAAGGAATTAAATCTAACTAATCTAGCTAGCCTAAGCCAAGGGTTGCAATGCACTAAAGGTCTAGAACTCTCTATACCATGATGGATTAAATGAACATAAGCATAGTAACTGATAATGCATAAGGAATATGGTTTCTCCTATCTATGAAGCAAGTCAAACACCCATATAAGAACCAAGATAGAAAATTAGTCACAACTTCTTATATATTAAAGCTAGATTACATACAGGCCAAAGAAAGATGTTTGAAACTACTCACCTGAAACAATACAAGGCTTGAGCCAAGTTGTGATGTGGAAGAGAATGAAGAAAAATCCCCTACAAGGTTGAATACTAGGCACAAGTATGTCTAGCTTTTAATATTTACAATGAAGAAGAAATAGGTTTTTATAAGAATTGAGGAAAGCTTCCGCTAAAAATTTGTGTAGGAATTCAAAAAAGGATACCTTTACTCATCTGGTCAATTTGTTAACTTGGAAAATTTTTGTGGCTTTATATTTGGTTGCTCTTTCATATTCTAGTTGGCTTCAGTGTGCTCTACTTTTTTCCCATGTGACCAGGACCTACTCTAGGTAGATGATTTCTAGGGATTAAATGGATTAGAAATATTTTAGTTGGTATTGGGGTGATGTTAAGGGTACTCCCTTCTATAGTGGTATGGAATATTTTTTAGAGCCAATGATGGATATAGGTCCCCAAAATTGCTTGATGATTTGTGACCATATATATTTGTGGGGGGTGGCTTTGTGCTTAAAAATAGTCCTATTGTATTATTAGGATGAACAATTCCTTAGAAATATCCTGAAATTTCTTCATCATTTTGTCTATTTTGGATTTAGGTAGGGAATGTGGGACCAAATTTTATGGACGAGAGAAAGCTAGATTTATGGAGGGCATGCGGTAGGAGGGGATGGATTGATTAGCTAGTGGTGATGGGTACATTGGCTAGGGATATAAAGTTATTTGGGGTCTTAAGAGCATCATACCTATCTATATGAGGTTATTTTTTTCCTTGATGGCTATCTAGTAGATTTTTGGTAATAAGTTTCCTCCTTAGATCTTAACCATCATGTAAACCTCTAAATTGAAAGATTTAAGATAAAAAAAATGAGGACCATACTTGGAGAGGGCATGATGTCATTTAGGATTCTATACTAGGTATTATGGAATTGAGTATTGAAATCTTCCATTGCCTCCATGGGAGATTATTTTATAATTATCAAGTGTTCAAGTAGTGAAGCTTTGTATACTTTCTCCTCAAATCTATCTGCTAGTTGGATGGCTAGTTAGTCCCAATATCCTATGGAAAGTGTGAGAAGGAACATGTATCATTCTCATGCTTTTTCTTTGAAATATTTCACCAAAAGTATAATACAAGGCACAAGCCATGTTGTGATATAAAAGAGAATGAAAAAAATCCCCATACAAGGTTGAATACTAGGTACCAAGTATAACTAGCTTTTGATATTTACAATGAATAAGAAATAGATGTTGTAGATACCCAAAAGTCGCACATTGCCACTTCTCCCATCATCATGGCTGATCAATTTGCAAAACCCACAAAATTTGCATATATTAGCCTCAAAACACTATTTATTTATCAAAACCACTATTCATGCACTATTCATAAGCCCCCTTGGGCCACTTAAGCCCTTTCCTATGCTTAACTATGGGTCCCCATGCGACCATCATCTTTGCCTAACCTTGGTTAATCTCTAACCTTGGTCAAAGTCACCTCATAGTCAAATTCCACCCCATGGTCAACCTAATTCATGACCACCTCACCTAGTCTACTCTTTGACTAGCCTAGGCTCCACCTCATCCATTTGACCTTAGTCTAACCTAGGGTCAACCTAAGCAAGGTTAACCTTAACCCTTTCTCCACACATCTTCCCATGAGCATTTAGGGCCTTAAATGGCTTTTGAAGACTTTTGTGTCCCAAAGCATGGGAGACATGGTGAGTCACCCTCCACCTCACCCAAAAGTCAACACCTAACCTAGGGTCAACCTAACCCTAGTCATACTTAACCCTTGCTCCATTTCAAATCCCCATGTGCATTTAAATCCATAAATGATATTTGAGGACTTTTGGGTTTCAAAGCATGGGCCAAGGGTGAGTCATATTCCACCTCACCCAAGTCAAATCTTAATCCATGGTTAATCCTACTATGGTTAGGATTTAACCCCAACTCCACTCCACATCCCCATGCTCATTTATGACATGTATATGGGTGAGGGATTCTCTCACCCAAATGCACTTATGAGGTATGCCACATCAAGGGAACATCTTACAAGGGACACCTCATAGGGGACACCTCATGGGACACCTCAACCTCCCCTAACCTCTCCAAATTCTATAAATAGAGGCTCATTTCCTCCATATCAATCCATCCACCATTTGCATACCTAGACTCTACCAAAATCCATCTAGGCTACACTACATTCCATCACTCACTTTGCCATCAATCTCCATCAATCACCACACAAAACATATTTTTGCACCCTTTTGTGTCCCAAAATTATTCTTTGTTGTAAGTTTTGAAGGTGACCTAGCGAGGATAGGAGCTCCAACAACAACAAAATACCATTTTACATCACCCAAAATTCTATTGGGATATCACAGTCAGGATCACAAGGTAACCTATGACCCAAATGATCACACCTTAAGGTGTGATCCTTTTCAAGGGTCAATTTTAGACACCATAAGGACAGAAAACCCTCCCAAAAAGTAAGTATCACTATCAAACCTAGTATTGCAATCATTTTTATGGCTTTTGTAATGGATTAGTTTCATTTCAAAGTCTTTTTGTCTATAAACATGAGGGGTCTAATTGAGATAGGCCCCCAAATATTCTAACCCCTTTTTGTAGGTCTGGGTAGAAGTTTGAAAAATAGTGGAACATGAGCAATAATCCCACTCCATTTGAGGATCTCTTGGAAGACTTCAAGGTGTTATTGAAAAACTCACTAAAGAGGGGTTTTCACCTCTCAAAATCCTATTTTGTGGCCTCCAAAGGCACTTTTGTAAAAGGGCTCTTCTTGTAACTCCCTTTAATCATCAATTGCAAACAACACCCATTTTCCATCAGTTCATTCTGGCACACTCGGTGGGACCCCCACCCTGTTATTTATTTTTGGTTAACTTTTTAGCTTGTTAACTCATATTTTGTTATCTTTCTGTGCTACAGGTGACACAAAACCAGCATAGAACCTTACATAAACCCTAAAACATAACTTAGGTCCAAGAAAAATGTCTTTCTGGTCTAAAAGTCGTGGTTGCAAGGTAAGGTGTGACTATTTTAGTCACAAGGTACCATGTGACTATACAAAGTGCTCCTAAAACTGGTCCAAAAACTAGTTTCTACACAGCCAACAACAACTCCATAGTTGTAGGTAAATTTGGGAGACTGATTTGCCCTCACAAGATATTGTTATCTCCCTTGCCACCATGCCTTCATAGGACAAAAAATAGCTGATGATAATGACATCCTTGTATGTGTAATTTATCACCTTTCTATTACTTTTTAGTTTTTGTAAAATATGGCACCACACCATCTTGTAAAAATCTTACTTTTTGTTTTCATTTTTGTTGTGTAGAGAGATTTTTACTACCTAAATTGACTTCTGCCTTCTCTTGTTGTAGGTGCCTATACACAAACCAACTACCATACCATAGATATTATCAAAATCCCAAACTTGGTAAAAAATTTACTTTTATTTGGGTCACAAGGCAAGGTGTGACCATTTGAGTCATAGGGTAACCTGCGACCAAATATGAGACACAATTCAGACCCAAAAATTTAGTCATAGAGACTTCTAGGAGCTGGATACCATAGGTAAGCCCTAAAAAACTTATCTATCTGGTTCAAAAAGAACAATTTTAATTTAGAATGTTTAACATCTTATGCTTTTACAAAAGTCCCAAATCATTTTGGGTAATTTACATAAGTCATTTCTTTTATTTTACAGCTTTACAAAATACCCCAAATTGATTTGGCTACATTTAACTTTTCTTTTCATTTGCTTTAAAAGGCTCCAAATCACTTTGGTCAACTTCCCAAATCTCTTTTCTTTGTTTCTATACATGTTTTTTAGTTAAATACTTGCATCATATAGAATTAACACACTTGCATAAGGGTCACAAAGGTCTTCTAACCTCTTCATATCCATGAGATGAGAACAAATCTCAATTTGTCTCATATATAAAGCTCTAAGAGATATCTAGTCATAACCTTAATAAGAATATCTTGGCTAGTGTAAACAATTTTGTACCTAAGAAAGTCTTAGAAAAGATCTTTGAAATCAAGTGACTTTCCTTGTTTCTCCTTAGCATAAGGTTTCCATTACTTATTTCACATTCCTTTCATTTCAAAAAGGCATTTAATTTCACAAAAAAAAGGTATTAATTTTGCTTAGTTTAGTTTCATTTTTTAGCATTTCAAGCTTTCTAAAGTAGAAGATACACAGTTCACATGTTTCACACATTGGTAAGGTTGGATTTCATCACCAACCCCCAATCGAGACCAACGATGTTGGAATTCATCTCCTTCCATTGGCTTACCCCCTAAACACCATAGTAGCCCCACAAGTGATTTTTTGGACTTCATCACCAAATAATCCCCTACTCTTGAGAGATCCTTGGGGTAGGTTAGGATTAGACACCCCTGCTCACAGGGCTTCATATAATTAGTGAGTGTGCAACTATCATTTGTGACTAAGCCCATCCGAGGGTGAAGCAAAAGCTTGGCTGGGCTAGTAGCAAGTCTTAGACAATACCACCTCTTTCTTAAGAGGTTCTATATATCTCCCTTTTAGGTCATTAGAGCTATCACCTTCATTAGAAGCTATTTGCCCATTTGTGCATAGTTACCCCTCACATACCTTTGGGTATAATAGGAAATTATGTATGAACATACCTTCATAGGTCACATCCACTACCTCTTTTTATGTTTTAGGATTTTTCTAAAACATCTCAAACACACTTTCATAAAACTTGCATGTTCATTGCTTTGCTTATTAAATAGGTTGGTTTTTGCTACAAAATCCTCTACAAAATCTCCAAAATAGATTTCTAAACATCTCTAAAAGTAGTTTCGATGATTCTTCTACCTTTGTAGCTAGTTTTCATCAGAGTCACAAGGTAAGGTGTGACCCAAAATAGTCATAGGTTAACTTGCGACCCAAGCCGCTATTTCACAAAAAAAGTTTGATAACTCCAAAAACACACTCATAGGTGTTTCCTCATCCTAAGTTTGATAAAAATTTGATTTCTTAGTCTTCTATCTACCAAACAATGGTTGTTACCCATAGCCATGCACGTGAGCAAGCTCGTTTGGAAATGGAAATTGCTTGTGTAAATCCCTCTCTATCTATTGGCTCTTCTATGGAAATTGGCACCATCATTGTACCAAATTCTACAACCCATACTTCCATTCAATCTCAAATGAGTACATCATATGATACATTGAATGTCACTCAAGACATCACCTAGCACCCTGTTGACACCTCACCATCCAAATCCTCTAAAGAATCAACTCATGAAGTGGTTTATTTAATAATATCATTTAATTTCTACCTGGTGACTTCAAACTAGAATTCACCTATGACGAAGACCCTTCATCACTCTCTTTGCATCCCTCACATCCATTTCTACAATGACCATCACAAAACCTCTTGGATGACGAAGAAAAATTATTTCATACTCATCAAGACATCAAGGCTACCATTCAAACTATAGCTATAGTCTTTGCCACCACCACACCACTAACACTCAGGGGGCTTCTTCTTCAAACATACCTTCCTCTTCACAACAACATATGCAAGCTCCTCCATCCACATTCATTGATTTTGATCTTTTCTTTGATACATACCTCCAGGATCCTTCTCATTCCATCTCGTCAGTACCACCTTCTTCCTTCTATTCCACCAATCCATTGCTTGAAGCCAATTTTCTTAATATCACTCCCTCTTCTTCTAATCTTCTTATTCAAAATTTGCATCCCACTAGCACACATGCCCCTTCTTCTTCTTCTAGTTATACATAGATACCAACCCATTCTCAAATTTCTCAATTTCTCCAAAATCCTCCTACCTATTCTTCTTATCCATAAACTTCTTCTCAATATCTTCAACATCATATTCTTGCATCTTCTTAGGTGAGTGTCTACACCACTTACCCCTCATCTCAAATTTCTACATCCACTTCCATGCCTCCTTCAGGTCAAAGTAGCTTCTTCACTTCACCACCAATATGGACTTCAATCGTACCCACAACATCATCTTTTCATCCTCTTCTTCCATCTTAGTATGAGTGGCCTTCCACATATCAACAGGTACCAACCCAAGAACTTATTCAATAGGTCAATCAAGACTATCTTCAACATCCATATCATGCACCTATTCAAGGGTCCAATCAAAATATTCAACAAATTCCAATTCAAATAAATCAACAAGTGCCCTCTCAAGCACAACATCAAGCCCCTAACAATCCAAATCAACCTTCTACAAATCCATCATATCAACAATAACTTTAGCAACAACAACTTCATCAATATCAACTTCATCAAAAATAGCTCCATCAATGTCAACTTCATCAATAATAGCTCCATCAGGATCACCTTCATCAACAACAACTCCATCAAGAGAAACTCCATCAACAAATTCAATAATAACAACAAATTATTTTCTCCATATGATTTTGTGCTCTCGTAGCTTGTCTATTATCTTCCTCCATAGTGGTAGGATACCATCATAGGTCCTTTGGACTCACTCGTAGCTCTTGGTCCATTTGTATACTACCATTCACTTTGGCTTGGGCAATGGCCCTAGCAGTGCATACAGTTTTTAAACTGCTATGTGCTCCCAACACCACACCTAGAGAAATGTCATACAAACTATACCTATATATTGTTTATACAAAATATTATACAATGTCCTCTACAATCAATCCAATACATATGGATCCCATGTGAATCTAACTCTCTAATATTACATGTATGCACTACTCCTACCAGTGCCCATGGAATGTATCATCAATTCATGTGACATACCAAAAATATTTCCACCACCCCATAGAGAACGATCATGAAAGAATCGACCCTGTAGTACCCCACTAACTCATCAATCAAGATCAAGCTATCTCGCACCTAGTGGATCCAACCTTCAGACAATCATTGCAATGTGGCCTACTACCCTGATACCTTGTAAATTGCTCTTCCCTTGATGAGGATGTAAAATATGCACCACACATACTCTAGTGTGACTATCATCTCTCCTATTGGTAATCAAAATATCAATGATATTTGGTACCATCTCTCCACTAGTATTGTAAGCAATGCTCGATCTATCTTAACCTAGGGTATCTCTGCTAGGTGATGAAGCCCCACTACCTCCAAAATATCCCTCTCTACCTATGATAGGCCATATATATCCACATCTAAGGAGCTCGGTTGCCACTCGTGACTCTCTAGTACATCATGTTGCATCCATAAACAAAATAAAATTTCAATCAGTTCAACATGCATAGCCAAAATTTATAAATCAAATAAAATTAAAATCTTTGTTTTTTTGTCTTGCTTGTCTTCTCTCTTCTCTCTTTTCTCTTCTTAATTTGTTATTTCCTTTGTTTCTCTCTATTGAAAGCATGCCCTACTAGTTTTAGGCATGATTTTATCCTTCTTCCTCTTTCATCAAAATTATACTCCTTGCTCGTAGGGTGTGATTTTTTGAAATCATGCTCCCAATTTTGGGGTATGATTTCAATCACTGCGGTGAACCATTCAAAATCATGGTTAGACCTTGAAATTGTGGTGGGATCACGCATGGTGATTTTAGAGTAAAAATAGAAAAAAATGCCAAAATGGACTTCAAATCTAATTTAACCTACTCTAAAGGGAGGATTTTAGTCCTTACCAATGCTCACTCCTCTTCTACATTAGCTTCACCCCTCGCAACAACTGAATGATGTATTGGTAGTGTCATTTATCCTTTTTCTCTAGAGCCCCATTTCTCTTCTTTGGACAATGAAAATGAGTTAGGTTTTCACCCTATTTTTTCTTTTTGTTCCCTTTTTCCTACCCTTTCATGCCTCTTTTATGTTGTTTTTTGTTTTGGTTTCTTCTACATCCATCATTTCATGTTTTTTTAGGAATTTCATATTCCTTTCGAAACTCAAGGGGGCACCCTAGCCTGAGAGGCATTAATATCCCTAATGCATTTATTTGCATGTAAAAATACAAAAAGTGTTTGAAATAACACCACTTTTGCAGCATCCCTTTTTTCTAAACTAGCCACCATTTTTCATTTGTTGTTCTTTACCCCTAGGTGTCTACATATTTCTTTCACATGTTTACTAGGCTATAAATGCATCAAAGGTGGGGGGAAAAAATGTAGACACAAAAAATTGACCCACTCAAGTAAGTCATTTTCCCTAGTGCCTTAGAGAGACCTCCAACTTGCCCAAATGCAAGTTTGGGCCTCTCTTCTCCTTCCTCCTTTTATTTTTTTCTAGTTTTTCCAAAATCATGGTTAGCCCTTACAATGTATGATTTTTGACAAGTTAGGGTTTTCTCTTAGAAACCCTAAATTTTGAACTGACTTCTTTGACGTTGATCCTTCCTTAGGGTTTTCCCACCCAATTTATTTCTAAACCTCTTATAAATAGAGGGTTTTAGATCCTCTTTTTCTACTAGTGACCAATACAAAGACTAAAAGTAATTTCGAAGTGATTTTGGCTAAGTGGATTCTAACTAAGAAATTTCTTGAAGTGATTTTTAAGTGATCTTCAATGCTAGTGAATTTTGTGGTGTTATCTCTTGTTGCTCTATTGTTGTTTTGCTGCCCTTGGTGGATGAGTTTTGGAGCCTTGAGGGAAAGTCTACCATCATGGAGTTCTTCATCCTTTTGTCTGCTTTTTTGCTACCACCAGGTTTTTTCACTCATTTGCATTTATAGATCACTAATATTAGATTTGTTTTCATTTTTTTGCATTGATCTATTTTTTTCTTTCTTTTGTTGTGAAATTGTACCCCATATTTATAGGATTTTGGCAGAGCCAAGATCATGGTTTCTTTGTGTATGGTATGATTTTGGTTGCATCAATATTAGGGGTAAGGATTCACCTCCAAACCCTCGATTTGCATTTCATGTTATACTTAGGGTATAATAACATCATTTACATTCTATTTTTTGCTCTATTTTATTTCATTGCATTCTATTTGTCTATTTTCCAAAAATATTAGCATTCACTTTCATCTTCTAAAGGTCAGCTAAAATGACCTATGGAGCTTGACCTGTGTGCCTCTAAACACTGTCATGTAGTGGCCTAAGCAGACCCCCTAACGTTGATCATATTTTCTAGGATTTTGTGAAGCTATTTTGCAGATTGAAACTGTGGATATTCAGGATGCAAGATAAAGCTTGGATAGAATGCTGGAACATATAAGTACCCTTAGTAAAAGCTTTAGGTTGTTTTTTGTTGTGAATTTCATTATTTATATTTTAAAAATAAGGAAAAATATTTTTTTTATATTTTAGGCATTCAAAAGAAAAGAGCATTTTAGTTTGCTTCTTAGGGTTTAGACTTGTTTGTGCATTTCACTTGTGCCCTTGCTCAAAATAAATGATTTTAATTTCTTGCAACCTAGGCCTAGAATCATTGATTACAATAATCATACTAGAATTTGTTATTATCTTCTTGCATTTTGTGTCTTTTGCATTGTTTTCTCATTTTCATAGTTTAGTTTAAAAAGACCAAACATAAGTGAATGTTGACACATCAAATATCTCCACCCTAGACTTGGAGCGAGTCCTAAAACCATTCCTGGTGAACCATTTTCTTTGTCCATCAGATCACAACGACCACTACAATCACCTTAGCTCCCAACGGATCCATCCAAGAATCATATGTGTTGTGTGGTTTTCCTCCTCTACAATTCCTACACAACCTTAATAGTAGCCCAAATATTTTTAGACTTCACATTTCATCTTCATGGTATACCCACACCTATTGTGTTAGATAAAGGCCCTACATTTAATAGTCATTTTTGGTAGGAAATATTTAAGTTGTAGTGAACTCAAATCAAAATTATTTTAGTCTATCATCTAAAGATGAATGGACAAACATAAATTGTTAACAAATGCTTGGAAACTTACCTTCATTGCTTTACATCTGAACATCTTGCACAGTGGACAAAGTGGCTTTCCTTGGCTAAATGGTGGTATAATAATTCATATCACACCATGACCAAGGTTACACCCTTTGAATTAGTCTATGATTATCCTCCATCAACATCCTCCTCCTACATTCCAAAAATCTCCAAGGTTCATGCTATAGACACCAATCTCATCCAACATGTTGCATTCCTTCGACAACTTAATATGAATCTTGAATTAGCCTATAATTGTATGCATCAACAAGCTAATTAACATCATTCTTAGTGTAGATTTGAAGTGGGGGATATGGTTTTTTTCTACGTGCAACTCTATAAATAGTCATCACTCTAGCTCTACAGATTTCAAAAACTAGGTACCAAATACTATGGATCCTACTAGATATTATAGTGAATTGGTTCAAAAATCAACAAATTGACCCTTCTAGCTATGTCTAATATCCATATAGTCTTCCATATTTCTTCTCTCAAGAAGATTGTTGGAACAAGGTATAAGTTCAATCCAATTTGCCAAAGTTGGATGAAGAAGGTTCCATCATGCTCAAGCCTAAATAAATTTTGAATTGAATATTGTACACCCTTTGCAACCATTTCATCACTAAATTTCTTGTTCAATGACATGGACTAAAATTAGAAGATGCCACATAAGAGTCTCTTTAGTAGCTACAACAATAATTATGTCATATTCAGCTTTGAGGACAAAGCTTTGTGAAGGGGAAGGGCATGTTAGGACCCCATCCTAACATTATTATGTAATGATCCCATTTCCAATGAGGGGACCCTATTATAATGATATTTTGTAATATTTTTAATGGTATGTGGCACTTGAGGCACCTAGATAAGTGGGGCCATTTCATGTAACTATTTTTTGGTAGACGATCTAGCTCGGGTGGCATTTTGCATGTAATCCAACTCTTGAGTGTTATGTTAGGGTTGCATAAAATGTATCTTTAAAATACAAGAGGTATAAATTAATGTATATTTTTGCATATTGAATGAAAATACTAAAGGAGGTTGCCTCCTCAAAGAGACCTATGATTTTATATTATGACTTGTGATATATAGATATGAAATGTAAATGCAATATAAAATATATATATATATATATATATATATATATATATATATATATATATATATATATATATATATATATATATATATATATATATATATGCATATGTATATGCATTTACATTTCATATTGCAATATTTTGTTCTATCATTAATTTCTACTTTTATTTGCAATACTTATGTGAATGTGCTTATTTACATTAGAAGGTTCTTAATAGAGCATTAGGGTTAATATTGATAGGATTCTTTAAAAAGGCAAGGGCATAGATGGAATGTATCTCATTTTGCATAGTTTATTTAATTTATGCTTCTAAGTAGGTTTCCCACTCGAACAGGCTAATAATTTTGCATTGTGATTCTATTTTTATCAATAAATTTATTGCATTTTCATTTTGTATTACAATATTTCTATTTTTCATTTTCATTAATTATGTTAATTATTGCAATATTTGTGTGGATGTGTTTAATTTAATTGGAAGGTTCCTAACAAAGTATGGACACATTTTTTTAAAATTGATGCACATTGCCTCTTTATGTGGATTCTCACATTACCATATTTATAAAATTTTATAGATCAACAAGGTTAAACATAATTACAAATTCCATTAATAGATAGAACCTCTATAAGATAATTATTGCAAATAACATCACTCACACAACTTAGACCTAGCCATTCAATTATCAAAGAGGTTTAGAGTAAGGTGATTTATGGGGTATGGATATATACATATAACAATCCCAAAGCCTCATTGATAGTAGGGGTTAGTCTAAACAAGTATATAATTATATAGAAATAGATGGTTAAATAAAAATTATTTTCACCTGAAAATATAAATCTATCCCTAGTACCAGTCTGGGTTAGGATGTTTGGATTGCTCATTGAATTTTAGTAAATAGATACCTTCAAGGTAATAGGCAACATTCTAGGAGAATTCCTTGAGAATTTAGATACAATAAAATATAGATTTTTTTCTATTTATGCTTGAATATTGGTCTTGATTGATATAAGTAAACCTTTACTAGAATCAATCATTCTTAAGTATGGGGATAATATGTGGATCCAAACTATATATTATGAAAATATATCTTTTAGATGTAGAATATTTCATTAGGTGGGACATATTGCGATATCATGCCCTAACAAAATCCTAGCATAATCATTTGTATAAAATTGTAAGAGAAATTTACAAATGGTTATTGATAAATATGGTTTTCAACTTCCAAAAAATACATCTAGAAAAATAGAAGAAAATGAATAGTGGAGACCAATAATAAAGGATATTGGAAGAAATTCCAATTCTTTTGAGGCTTTCACCTATGAAGAAAAAGTAGATCAAAACTTAGAGGACACAAGACAACAATTTCAACATATTAGCAAGGAACCGTCTATTCAATATGATCATAATTTAAGGAAGAACATTCTTGATGAACCCAAGGAATGTGTTTCATCATATTTTGAAGACTCTCTTGAAGTACCATGCACCATTTAGGAGGAAATAATTGGTAAATAAAATGCAATTTTAGAAGGTAATACCTCTGCCATTAATAAGGAAATACCAAAAAATGAGTAGGATAAGTTAAAAGCTTCTATAATAGAGCCAAGAGAGAATACATATTTTGAAAAAAAAATGGTGAAAGAATATTGAGGAAAATCATTTGATATAGGCAAGACAAAAAGAGGAAAATCCTCAAATTATCAAGCAAGATCCAGGGAAGCAAGAGCTAACATAGAGAAAGGAACGCAAACTAAGTTGGTTGAACTTCTCTTTACCAAACAACAAAATGATATTGGTAATACGCAAGAGGGGCTAAAAGCCCCTAATGAGACATGATTATCATCTCATGGAATATAAGAGGTGCTAATTTTCCCTAAAAGCATAGGTGTATTAGGGACCTATTTTTAAGTAATAAACCTGATATTCTCTGTATCCAAGAAGCTAAATGACAAAAGAAATTTCAAAAACTATGAAAGCAGTTTGGGCAAGAGGTGAATGGGATGTTATGGATTCTGAAGGAGCAACAGGGGGAATTCGAACTTGTTAGAATCCTTCTATAACCTCTTGTGTAATTATTCATAAAACTAGGCATTGGATAGCCTCTTTAGTCACTTACTACTTTGTTAATATTCACTTCATCCTTATCAATGTGTATGGTCCTACAAATCAGTCAGTTAGATTAGAATTTTGAAGTGGGATTGAGACCTTTATGATAAGTAAAGACCAAGAAACCCATTTTATGATCATTGGAGATTTTATTGTCATTATCATGCTGAATGAAAAATTTGGGGGAATTAGGAAATTGACCCAAAGTATGAAACATTTCTCAATTTTTATTCAAAACAACAATATATGGGAAGTTGAGTTTGAAGAAGACAACTATACTTGGACCAATAATAGGAGAGGCCAGAACCTAAAATAAAATAAAAAATAGATAGATGCATTCTCTCAGATCATTGGCTGGATGAAGGAAATTGTGCTAAAATTAATACCTTAACAATTATTGGTTCAGATCACTGGCCAATAAGAGTTAAAATGGTGGTTAGTGAATTAAAAAAATATCTTATTTTAAATATGAGCAGATGTGGAAATATCATCCTCAATTTGTTGATATGATAGCTCAAATATAGAATTATTTAGGTAATGGTGGGTTGTATGCTTTTCCAAACCAAATTAAAGCTATGACATCTAGATTAAAATAAGGGAACAAGAACACCTTTGGAAATATTTTTGAGAAGAAAGAAGAACTAAAAGATAAACTTTCAAAAATTTAAAAAGGTGATGAAAATAATACAACTCAAAGAATATCATACTATTTTGAGTAAGGAAGAGAAATTTTAGAGATTAAAATCAAGATAAACTTGGTTAAAAGAAGGAGATAAAAATATATTTTTTTTCATAGGATGGCTATAGTGCAAAGATCTTCTATAATTGGTAGAATTAAATCAATAGAAGGGGTTTGGATTGAAGATCATAGTGAAATTTTAAAAGAGGCTAAGTCATTTTATTAGAATATTCTAGGTTCAAAGGAGACCAAAGTTCTTAATGATAAACTTCTTCAAGATGTTCCTTCAATTATAACAAATGAAGACAATAGGAAACTGATGAAGCCTATTGCTTTAGAAGAAGTTAATTTAACTCTTTTATCTTTTAATAAGGATAAATCCCCTAGTCCATATGGGCTCTCAGCAACTTTTTACCAACATAATTGGGATATAGTGAAGGATTCTTTATTGGTGGCAGTGGAACAGTCTAGAGTAAATCAATACATTCCTTATAAAATAAATGCAACTTATCTTACCCTAATTCCAAAAAATAAGGAAGCTAAACTGTTTGATTCTTTTAGACCCATAAGACTATGTAATATGGTTTATTAGATTATTTCCAAAGTGATGGCGAATACATTAAGGCCATTTTTAGAAAAAATCATTTCAGGAGAGAAAGGAGGTTTTGTGAAAGGGAGACAAAATTTGCATGGGATCATAGTAGATCATGAAGTTATACATTCAACAACTTCAAGAAAAAAGAAAGTTATGATCTTCAAACTTGATATGAGTAAAGCCTATGATAGGGTTAAATGGAATTTTCTTTTTGCAGTTTTAGATAAGTTTGGTTTTGGGAAGAAATGGGTTAGATGGGTTAAAGCTTGTGTCTCTATAGTTTCTTATTCAGTGTTGGTCAATGGGTTAGTGATAGAATATTTTTAAGTCAACAAAGGCCTTAGACAAGGATATCCTCTATCTCCTTATTTGTTCATTATTATGGCAAAAATTTTGAGTAAGAACTTAAAGAAGGCTTACAAATATGGGTTTATAAGTGGACTTAAGGTTAGTAATAACATTGATAACATCACCCATAAACAATTTGTAGATGATACAACCCTTTTTGTAAGGTCAAGGATAAATGAGGCCACAACTTTGAATAACTTTTTAAAAGAGTACGAAAGAGCTTCAGTGCAAAAAATTAATACGACTAAATCTAAAATTTACTTTCTTAACACTCCTCCTAATATCAAATCAAGAATTTATAGGTTGCTTCAAATGGAGGGGGAAAATTTACCAACAATTTATCTAGGGATGCCTTTATTTGAGGGGAGAATGAGGATAGATTTATGGAATCCAATTATTAGTAAATTTTAAAATAAACTTCTAGCTTGGAAATGTATATGGTTATCATTAGCAGGAAGAGTGCAGCTAATTAAGTCAGTCTTACAAGCCATTCCAACATATTATATGTCTTTGTATTCTATGCCAAAATCAGTTGAAAAAAGTTTAATCTTTATTATGCAATCTTTTTTATGGTCAAGCTTACATGATAAAACAAAATTTTCTTTCATGAAATGGAGCAATTTGTGTGATGATAAAACTAGGAGAGGTCTTGGTTTAAGAGCTCTTACAGATGCAAACATAGCTCTTAGGGGAAAATTTGTCTGGATATTGTACAAAAAAATTCAAAGACAATGGGATATAAGTATTCTAAGTATGTTGATCCCAATGACCCAAGTTTAATATTTATTGCATTCTCTCTTCCAAATGGTTATGCTCTTTGGAATGGTTTAAAAAAATTATTGATATTATGATTAAAGGTTTAATATGGGTGGTGGGAACTGGAGAAAAATTTTCTATTTGGATGGATACTTGGTGTGATAAAAAACCACTCAATTAAGATCCAGTTATGAAACCTTGGATGAGATTTCTTCAATATAAATACAGTGATGAGTTTCAAACATTTTTTACAAGGATCAAGAAGGAATATACAAATGGAAAGAAGATTTGTTTTACAAGTATACAAGATATTTATGCTAGGAGGCAATTGAGTAGAAATATAACTATAATTATTTCGAGGAGTGCCAAGGATAAATTGATTTGGGAGTTGAATAGCTGAGGAGAATACACAACAAGAAGTAGATATAATGTTCAACACCAACATAATAATAATATCACTATAATTTTGAGAGATATTTGGGATAGCCCAAGCATTCCTAAAGTTAAAAATTTTATTTGGCTAGTAGGTCATAGAAGAATTTTATCCTGGGATAACCTTATGAAAAGGGATTTTCATGGCCGCTATAAATGTGTTTCTTTAATAAGGAGGAGGAGAGTATTGACCACCTCTTGGGACATTGCTCAATTATCTGGAATTTATGGCAATGGATTCTTAATATGTTTGGTAAATGCATGGTGATGAATAGCATAATGGAATATTGGTTAACGCATTGGCAGAGCACTTATTTGTGAGGCTTTACATAAAAAATGGGATATATCAAAAGATACAATACTTTGTACTATATGGCTAGAAAGGAATATAATAATATTTAAAGGAAAGGAAAGAAAATTAGAGGTAATAAAAAATAAGATATGTTTAGCCATAGAGAAGTCTAAACCAACCCTATCAACTCACCCAATCCCTAATTTGGAAGCAGAGAGTCTTGATAGATGGAGTCAAGTCATTAAATAGAATTATGATGTTAGGTACAAGAGAAGCAAAAATAAGGTAAATAATATAAAGTGGAAACCACCATATGTGGAGTGGGTTAAGTTGAATTTTTATGGAGCATCTAAATGAAACCTAGGACCAACAGGAGGAGGAGGAATAATTAGAAATAATAGAAGAGATATTTTATTTCATTATGCTTTCAATTGTGGATTTAAGACAAATAATGAAGCTAAAGCTTGGGAAGCTTTAGAAGGGTTAAAAATATGTAAAAAAATGAAATGGAATAGATTTTTTATGGAATGCGATTCTCTCATAGTAATAAATGCAATTTTGAGGAAAGCAAAGGCTCCATGGAACATACAAGAGATCATTATGGAAATTCAAGATTTTTCTAAAGAGTTTGAAGAAATCGGGTTTACACATATGTTAAGGGAAGGAAACAAAAGTGCAGATAAGCTAGCCAATAGAGGGGTTTTGATTGAGGATCGTGAATTTAACATCTTCTTTCCATGGTTAGGGGAAGTAGAGTTTAGTTGAAGCTGAAAAAAAATGTTGATTGCCTAAATCAATTAATGATTAAGATTTACTTTAATTTTTTTCATTGGTAATATCTATTTTATTTTGTAACAATAATGTTTTTTCATTTATACTATTTATTATAATTTTTGTGATTTCACTTGTGTTTCAGGAAGTAAACTAGAAATCCAGATTTGATAAAGCGGACTATGTTAGTGTGATGTTTTGGAAATTTTACTCTACTAAGATGCAAGGAATAGATAGTAGAGGTGAAGTTTTGGCATGCTAAAGCCTGCTATAGGAAAATTTCAAGAAAGATGCTAAATTTTGGAGTAATTGTATTCATACAGAGATTTGAAAAGATCCAGAAAATGAAAATCAAGAATTCAGATATTTTATGTAAAATGATGTAGGTTTCTAACTATAACATCTCAATTGAGATGAGAAGTGTATCTATTTGTAAACTCTCAAGCTCTAAATAAGAGAGATGTAATTTGTTAAGGGTGGGGGACCCGAGTACAACCCCTACCAAGATTCCAAGTGCCTTTAGTATTAATGGCTAGCTCAACCATAGTGTACCTCATCAAAAAGTAAGCTAAAAATGATTAAGTACATATGTAATAAAATTATTAATTATAAATATTTGATTAAAACTAAGTAAATATAACATCTAAATCTCATTAATGAAACAACTAAATCACAAAGCAATCAATATATACTTATTGTATTTGTCTTAACATTCAATGGCAAGTTCATATATTTAGAATAATATTAAAGACAACTTCTAAAAAAAAATCCCATATACTTTTCATTCCATCTATGAGGGATAGCAATATATTCTTTTCAATTATTTAATGGTCTTAGGATTCATTTTTCCTTCACATGTCTACTATGACCAATGAAATGTTACTTAGATTCAATGGTGCTAAAAAGTTGTTAACATTTCCTAACCATGCAAGCAAAATCATTTAGTTTAGTTTTTTAGCTAACATATTTTCATCATAGTTCTTTGTTTTTATCACCTACATCCTATATAAGAAAATACTTATATCCTTGTAATATGCTTTAATAAAATTTACTAGCAGAGATATAAAAGCTTCATTAAAATATAAAATATTGTTGTTAAATAATACTTTTTAGACTCATTTATATTCTTATTTTATTTGAATGGGTTATATGGAATTGAAATGGGTCTCACCTATATTATATTATGACCACAATATTGGAATTCACAATATTTTCTTGAAATGAATAGAAGCAATCCATCCACTCAAATATTATACAGAAAGTGTAAAAGGACAAAAGATATAAATTAGTGGGAATCCATAGGCACCATAAATAAACACTATACTTTCTATAGATATGAATCACTATGCTTTGATGATCAAATGGTGGGGAAGCATTTTATACTAATACCAAAATCCCAATTACATAGAAGAACTTAAACTAAGCCAACATAACAAGAGAGCTTTAAGGTTAATTACAAGTTTATAAGATGTTTTTAACCATAACAAGGTTAATAGTGTCCCATAGGCTTACATAATAAAATATTACAACAAATTAAATGTATTGTACAATGAAATTCTCTTAGGACTATCAAATATTACATCATACAATGTTGACCTTGGCCATGAATCAAATTATAATTTTAACACCCCCTCAAAATCTAAACTAAGGGGTCAAGGAGAAGAAATTGGTGGAAATAACATATTTTCCCCATAATGGATGCTCTAGTAGTACTCTATAGTTAATATAGATCCTTTTGAATCCATTCATCATCTAGAAGATGTCCACTCATCTTCAAAAATTCAACTTCAATCCTTTGCAATTTTAGAAAATAATTATTTGTTTGATGCACCTCCCTCTTATAGTATTTGTAAATAGCATTTGACATATTTGAATACTTAGTTTGGTCCTTAGACCCTTGGGTCTTATCCTCCTTAGATTGAATTCCTTTGCATGAGCTTGTATTTTTTAAGTACCGCCACAATTTCTTATTATCACCTAGAAATGAACTAGGAAAGAAAAAAGTTGATCAAGAGAGAGTTTTTTGAGATTCTAGGAACATACAAATCATATGAACAATGAGGTTCAAAATATAAAAATGAGGTTAGATATTAGCAAGGACACTATTTACATACTATGCACCATCTTTTTCTTACTTTCTAAAAATGCAATATATAATTTTAATGCCTTAATGAAATATATTCCTCAACATTAACAAACTCAAGTATTTGAGAGAAAGTTATATATTTAAGTGACTTGCATCAATTGTACTTACTTTTCCAAATAACTCATGCACTTTTGACCATACCTTGCTATGTTCAATTTTCTTTTTAATATAGAAAATTAACTCCATTTCAATCAATAAGGAGAATATGCCAATACCTTCTTCTTCCTTATGGTAGCAAGTTTCTTTATTAGGGTTTGTTGCTTTATCTTCTTGCAAGATGCACCATAAATTCATACTATGTAATAGGCCAATCATATGGGTTGACTAAATATTATAATTTTACCTATTGAGATGAGTAACTAGGGCATAATTTAACCCCTAACTCCATAGCAAGTCCTTGAACTAATGCCACCAATGCATAAGTGAAATCATACATTTTGAAAATTTGTCTCAAAACACTTCTATATGCAAAATAGTTATGGCTTCCAAAATTTTTTCCCTAATGGACCTCAAAAAATAAAAATAAAATCTCCAAAGCTTATAAAAGAAGAATCCAATTGCTTATTACCACTTGGTATTCTATGATTTGTTGTTATCCTCCACTTATGTCTCAATATTTTAGTGCCTCCAAACCTATGTGATTTTGACAATTATTCTATATTGATTGGTTGGGATCTCATATATAAAAAAGTCATGTGTGGCAGACAATGGTGCCACATCAACTACCATGTCAGCCAAGAGATCATCCATCTCCAAGGTAGGGATTGAATATTGAGTTGGTGAAAGCTAATAATTTCATGCTAATTGGTTTTTCAAGGCTTAAAATACTAGGTTCAATTTTTATATTGTTCCACAAGAAATCAAACAACCAAAATAAAAGGTGCTTTATCAACAATATTCAAACTTGTAATACCTACCTTCTAAAATATTCTGATTGAACATTGTATCAATAGGTCTCTTTATGCATAACTCGTCGATCCCTACTTGAACAAGTCCATTTGGATGGCCAAGGTTTCTTAGTATATGTAAAATGAAATAGGCATATATATTAAACCCTACACATTCCTCTACTCATGCATATTTCCACTTTGCTTCTACCATCAAGCTACACATGCTTTTGTGTATGGAATGTTAAAATTATACTATTTAAGCATGTTATTTAATTTATAACACAAAATAATGTAACCTTGACTTGAACCTTCCACCTCCATCATGGCATACCCTCATGCATGAAATTCTAGCCATGCTGGCATTCCCTACCATTAGAATTTAGAACACATGTTCTTAATAACAAACCCTATGAAATGGTGCCAAACCATTGTCTGTAATGCATATGCACCATTTTAAAAAAAATTAAATTCAAAAGTTTATTCGAAAACTATTTTCTACATCATAAGGCCTTGGAGTATATTTGGTCTAGGAATAGAAGTATTTTGGTCCAAAATCTAACTCAAATAATGCCATCTTCTAAAGAGGCATAAGAAACAATGATAAAGAGATGAATCATCTAAAAAGAAGGAAATTTCAATGAAAAAATGTGGAAGAGAAAACCTTCTTTGATCCTTGTGTTGAAAGCATATATAAAGCTATGAAGGAAAATTCATCCTAAAGCTCAAAAGAAATATCAAAAGCTTTGAGTTAAATTCCTATGCAACCAAGCAATGTTGTTCTATACCCATTTTGATACCATGTTGAAAATTATAATATTTTCTAAAAGTAAAAGGAAGTAATCCACCCACTCAAATCTTATACAAAAAGTGCACGACAAAAGAAAAAAAAAGATAAAAATTAGTGAGCAACTATAGGCACCATAAACCTAGGTGTTGTAGGTGAGTTCGAGAGGGTAGGAAAATCCTCCAAGGGAGGTCCCTGGTTCGAATCTCCACCCTACCAAATGCACATTGGGTACCCAAAATCCAGTTGATAATGTTGGTGCGGTCAGGACCGGGTGTGACTCCCGAGTGATTTTGACGGTGTAGAACCCCCTGGTCATGGTTTCTCAAACCAAGGTGGCCCCCAAAAGGTTTTTCGCTAATTAAAAAAAAACTATAGGCACCATAAATAATCACTATATTATCCATAGATAGGAATCACTATACTTTGATGATCAAATGGTGGAATGGTAATAGGGTATTTATAACTATAGACTCCTAATTTTGGTGCACTTTAGTTCTCCTTAACTTCCATTCACTAATCAACTAAATTCGCCTTCTTCATGTTCAGAGTTTTAAAGAATTTATTGCTTCTAAAAGCAATGGTATTATTTAAGCCATTAATATTTGCAACAAAACTCTCTATATTTGCAAACAAATGATTAATTTGTAATATGCTTGAAAACATCTTTCTAACTAATACAAATATGTATTATGGTGATGATCAATACCCCACTTGCAATCATCAATATTGAATGTGATGCAACTCAGGATTAACAAAACTAAAATAAGAAAAATCATTATAAAGTAAAATTAAAGTAAAAATCAAAATAAATAAAATTTTATTTTAAAAAAATTAAAAATAAAAAAATAATTTAATTAATCGAAATTGTAAAACTTGGTTCAATCCCTAAGAAGTATTTCTTAAAAAAAATTAATTTAAATAGATTTTTATTTATTTATATAAACCACATAGAAAAATGCCTATTTAAAATAAAAAATTAAACTAAAAAGAAATAATAATAATAATAGCCTGTTTTCAAGAATAAAATGAAATCAAATTAATATTAAAATGCGTCCTCCCACGTATTGTAACAACCACATAACAGTCACGCGTTTTAGGGGGATGAGTCACTATTTCCTGTGCAAGTCAATAATTAAAATTAAATCTTGTACATATGCACTTTAAAAACCAAATTGCCCCTTTCGAATGCTTGGCAGCAACCACAATATACCTATTGTCCACAGTGTCAACCCCAATTTTATCTCGACTGGTTATTGCTCTCTTGCTTACCTACTTGTTTTATTTTATACCTTCACTCATGTAATCGTTTTCCTCGTAACAATAGACTTCTTATAGGCTGATACAAATATTTCTATTACACATTTAGTATTTGCTATGATACATTCACTCTTTGCAATTTTTTATATTTAATATCTACTATTTTTAAACTTAAGCACTGCCATATTTCATTTTTACTCTCTGCTAGTTAAATATTATAGGATGGTTATTCATTTCTATTCACAAATTTAACTCTGTATTAGGATATCATTTTTAATATTTATTATTGGTGTTGTCACTCTTTTAAATATAATTTACTATTAACTACAATTTATTATTGATGTTAGCATTTTATACCATAATTTTATCCTTGTTTGTTTTGTACTGTAAACACTTTAACTTATAGTTATAGTGTTTATTGTTGTGCCTCCAAAGGTTAGATGGATTGGTAAAAAGTTTGATTGGCCAAGTACTTGTCAAGTAGAGACTTAGGTTCAAACTCAAGGGCACGTTGTCAGCTTTAGCAAAGGTAAACCGATGACGACGATACAAACCCCCACCCTCAATGACTGGTGTCGAGGAGTCCCTATAATTTGAACCCTACAATTACCAATTACTAAAAATGATAGTTGTAACCAACTTCCTTATATAACTCAAAGGAATATTATTAATTGTTCTCCTATGTACATACTATTAACTAGCAACATAGTGCATCTATGCTATATATATATATATATATATATATAAATCTTAATGCTATCTTAAAGGAAACAAGGACTTGACCCGTTACCATGGAAGCTATATTTCTCTTTCAGCTTCTAGCAGGCCCTCAAACATTAACAATATCTTCTATTACCCTTATTTATTCAGTTTACTTATGAGATCTGGTGATGTTGAGTAAGATTCACCAAATCAACACTGGTTGTAGTAATTTATGGTCAAACATTAGGTGTTTTCTTCCATATCTATTCTATTCTTGTTTATAAGTTTATCTATTGTATTGTATTGGCTTGATACATAATAATCATTGTATTGGTTGTAGCAATTTATGGTCAAACATTAGGTGTTTTCTTCCCTTTCTATTCTATTCTTATTTATAAGTTTATCAATTGTATTGTATTGGTTTGATACATAATAATCATTGTATTATTTGTTCTTAATTAAAAATATATATATTGTGTGTAATAGTCTTTTTTTGCTAGAGAAAAAAGGTTTGTACTTAGATTCCCCACCTTTGATAAATCACAACTCTCTCTTTTAGAGCTTGAGAGCTTGAGAGTTTATAAACAAATTAAATTCTCATTTCAATTTAGTTGCTATAGCTAGATAACTATGTTTTTTTTTAATATATAAAATATCTAAATTTTTTATTTTTATTTTATGGATCTTCTTCAATTTTCCTTATAAGTACAAATATTCCAAAATTCAACATCCTTCTTCTTGACATTTTCTTACAATAGCCTTCACAATAGCAAAAATCCATCTCTATTGTCTACGTATTTCATCTTAGTAGAGTAATATTTTTAAAACTTTGCACTATCCAAGTTTGCATTACTAGATTTGGATCTTGATGCATAAGTGCAACCACAAGAATTGTAATAAATTGTTTATACAAAAACACATTAATGTTATAAAATACTACAAGTGCAACCACAAGAATTGTAGCAAATAGTTTATACAAAAACACATTAATTTTATTAAATACTACAAAAGTTACCAATGGAAAACATTAAAGTAAATCTTAATCATTATTTGATTCAGGGCAGTTAATATTTTCTTGATAGCTTTAGCTAAAATTACTACTTTATCTAACCATGGAAAAGAGAATTTAACTTCATGATCCTCTATTAATACCCCTCTATTGGCTAGCTAATTTACACATTTATTCCTTTCCCTTAACGTATGTGTAGACCTAATTTCTTTAATCTCTATGACGAGGTCTTGTGATTCCATAATGATCTCTTATATGTTCCATGGAGCCTTTGCTTTCCTCAAAATTGCATTTATTACTATTAGTGAACCACCTTTCATCCATACTCTATTCTAATTTATTTTTTTGTATGTTTTTAACCCTTCTAAAGTTGCCCAACATTCATCTTTATTATTTGATTTAAGTCCATTATTAAAAGAGTAATGTGAAAAAATATCACCTCTATTAATTATAATTATTTCTCCTCCTCTTGTTGGTCCTAGATTTCCTTTAGACGCTCCATCGAAATGTAATTTGACCAATTCCAATTTTGGTGATTTCCACTTTATATTCTTTGCCTTCCTGTTATTTCTCATGTACCCAACATCATAATTCCATTTGATGACTTCACTCCATTTATCAAGGTGCTTTGATCAATATTAGGGATTTGATGAGTTGATAGGGTTGGTTTAGACTCCTCTATGTCTAAACAAATCTTCCTTTTCATTACCTCTAAACCACTTTCTTTTCTTTTAAATATTCTCCTATTACTTTCTATCCATATAGTCCAAAATATTGTATCTTTTGATATATCCTAGATTGTTTGTAATGCCTCACTTTTAAAAGCACTTTGTCATTGAATTAACCATTTTTCAATTCTTCCATTCATCACCATGCATTTACCAAACATATTAAGAATCCATTAACATAGTTCTTAGAATATTGAACAATGTCCCAAGAGATGGTATATGCTCTTCTCCTCCTTTATACATAGAACAAAAGGTGAGGGGCCATGAAAACCTCTTTTTATTAGTTTATCCGAATATAAAATATTTCTATGACCTATTAGCCTTACAAATATTTTGACTTCTGGAATGCTCGGGCTATCCCAAATATCTCTCCATATCCTTGTGGTATTCTTATTTTATTGGTACTTTACATTATATCCACTTCTTGTTGTGTGCTCTCCTAAGCTATTCAATTATCAAATTAGTTTATCCCTGGCTCCCCTCGGAATAATCATTTTTTTGCATTTTTGCTCAATGACCTCCTAGCAATAATGTCCATCATACTTGAAAATAATCATCTTTTCATTTGTATGTTCCTTCCTTATCCTTGTACATAATGTTTAAAATTCTATCAACATATTTATCTTGAAGTAATATCATCTATGGTTTAAAAATTGGATCTAGATTGAGTGGTTTTTTATCACACCAAGTATCCATCCAAATAGAATTTTTTTTCCAATTTTCACCACCCATATTAGACATTTAATCACTATATTAGTTGATTTTTTTAAATTATTCCATAGTGTAGAACCATCTAGTAGTGAGAAAGCAATAAAGATTAATCTTGGATCATTGGTCTCAATGTACTTAGAAGAATTCTTGCCCATTGTCTTTGACGATCTTTGTACAATCTTCAAATTACTTTTACCCTTAGAGCTAAGTTTACATCTATAAGAAATCTTAAACCGAGATCTTCCCTAGTTTATTATCATACACCTTGCTCTATTTCACCAAAAAAAATTTCCTTTTATCATGTAATCCTAACCATAAAAATGATTGTATAATATATATTAAGCTCTTTTCTATAGATTTTGGCATAATTTACAAGAACATGTAATATATTGGAATGACTTGTAAGACTAATTTAACTAGTTGCACTCTTTTTGCTAATGATAACCATATAACTTACCATATTGGTAGTCTTGATCCTTCAATATTTCTAATATGAAATATGCCTCCTAGACCAAGGTTAATATTGGATGACTCAAATTTGCTTATAAGTCATCTGGAGAATGCTAACTCCTTATATAAATTTTACAATTATAAAATACATAAGATAAAAAAGGGGTAGGGTTGAGAGAAGAGTAGGGATTGAGAGCAAAGCTTAGGCAACATAAACTTTAGGTGAATGAGCATTAAACACCTACTACACACAAATTCTAATAGATTGACCTTCAATTAAAGTTATGCAGAAAGTATAGTGAGCCCAAATATTACAACATCCAACATTCCAAGAACTTTAATCAAAATAAGTCAAACAAAATTAAGCCTAATAGATCATACTTCAATCAAAGCATAAACATAAATGTATGAAAGTGTAAGTATCACCATAGTCAATAATTCTACACACTTAACTAGGAGAAGTCAAACAACTCTTGATTGCATTTGAAAAATATGAACATACAACTTACATCAAGAAAACCCTGAATTATATGACCCTTTACAATGAGGAGCATTTCTCTATTTATAATACTCGCTAGGCTGGAAATGAAACTGACCACTATGTACAATCATAAGAAAATTGGTTATGCATGATCTAGGATGATATTGCACCACTCTACATCTTTAGCACATTCAATGCATCCTCTATTAACCCTCTTGTGGTTCTGATTTGCAGGATCTTCAATTGTGTTTTGATGGAGTGGTTATCACTTTCATGCTCTAACAATCGTATTTCTAGCCTAATTGCTTTTATTTGGGAGTGTTGGAACCCTCTTCGTAAAGCATTTTGTATTTGCTAGCATGTCATACATTTTATGTTCTGATATCATCATTCATACTGAGAACCTCAATCCAAGATGTTTATTCCTTTGTTCTATTTCATTATCAATTTTTTCTGGCCTATTAATGTCATTAATTTGCATTTAAAGAAAGAAAAAAATTTAAATTCTTTTTTAAATCCAAATAATTGAGGTTGACAATCCTAAAGAAAAGTTGATCTCATCTACCCCATTACAAATCATCATCTACCATGTCTTGAATACTAAAAAATTCATAGGTGTTAATGGCAATAAATCCTCACTATTATCTATTTCTACCTATAAAAATTTCAATCTCTTTAAGATACTCATACTTATCCTAGCTTAGTTTTGACCAAGTTGTAAAAAATCATGGCTACATTTTGACTATGTTATTTTCTATATGAATTTTGAGTTATAAAATTATGACTTACCTTTTGTTTATCATTATTCATCCTCAAAAATTATTTTTCTCATATCCTAATCATAATCACTACCTAATCCCCTAATCTACATCTTCTATCATATGATGAATATTATGAAATTCACAAGTGATAATTATAGTATCCTCTCATTGTTATTCTACTTTATTAAAAAATAAAACCTTAATCTATTTTAGCTTTTCATATTCAATCAAATGGTGTAATGATCATAGCATAGGTTAATATGTTATATATAGATTTTGTATCCATGCAAAACATTGAGTGGCCTCAATAGGACATCTTTATGCACCTATGTAGGATTAGAAAAGCTATTTTCATCACATATAGGCATGGGAAAATATGACACCAACTACATATTATCTATAATATCAACAAATCATCTACCACCTTTGCTAAAATTTATTGTTCCCCCATCCATTACTATATTGTGAGTAACATAATCCTCATTTCATTAAAAAATAATTCTCCATGCATCATCTATTGGGAGCAATTTAGTATCTGTTTTATCTTATAAATTATAAAATCCATGGTATATTTATCTTATGGTTTTATTTTCTTTTGATTAAGCATTGCACATACTGGTAGGTTTCTCAAAATAAAATTACATCTACTTAAAAATCATAAAACACATACAAAACTTATTTAGCATAGTAGAATCCTTAATGACATGTGATTTGGACCAAATCCAATGCCTTTGTCATATATATGATCTCTATGGTACAATAGAGTCCTTAAATATATTTGTTTTGGGATAAATAAAATACCTTTATGGCATTTCTAATTCTTTTGGCATAGTAAAGTCCTCAAATACATATTTCTTGACATAAATCA
This sequence comes from Wollemia nobilis, assembly GCA_028583015.1. Classification (NCBI taxonomy): domain Eukaryota; kingdom Viridiplantae; phylum Streptophyta; class Pinopsida; order Araucariales; family Araucariaceae; genus Wollemia; species Wollemia nobilis. The sequence continues at coordinate 5,069,397 of JAQPPZ010001340.1, forward strand.
AATGGAATTATGGCCTATGCAATGACTTATGGCATATCTAAAGTCTTTATAGCATAGAAAAGTCCTCAAAGAATTTTTCTTAGGGAATGTCTATAACATCCATGGTACATCTATTTTATGAATAATTGTATCATAGCAATGCCTTTATGGAATATTTAAAGTCCCAGTAGGTATATCTTGTGTCTATAACATATTTGTATCATATTAATGCATATATGACACGTTTAAAGTTCCCCATAGGAATATATCACAGTTCAATCATGTTTATATCATAACAATTCCTATATGGCACATCTAAAGTCTTGCTAGGCATATTTTTTGTATAAATATTTGTATCATAACAAAGTCAATATTTCACATATTTTTTTCCATAGTTGCAACATTGTAAAAGCTTTGAAAGTACATATCAAAGTCCCCATGGGAAAATCTACTTGTATCAGCTAATCACAATTGTATATCATAATAATAACCACATCACATCATCTACATATCCATCCCATCATATTCATCAGTCAATCATCCATCATAGTAATTATAAGTAACATAAAGAAATACTAAAACTAAATAAACATTAAACAAACAACCATAAAATTACACTAAGAATCCTAGATCAAAAGAGTTAATATATATACATATACACATATTTATATGTTTATATGTATGTATGTACATCCTCATTATATTATACAGTCATCATATAATAATGCAATAGCCCTTATGAGTGACATTGATCAAGTCTAGAATCCAATTTCTAGGATTGATCCTCCTCCTCATTCTTATGGTTATAGTGTACTCATACCCCTCTATGGATGGTGAGCATACAAATGGGTGTGTCTACATCCTCAACCTTATCCAACTTAGAAATGGTAGTTATTGATTACTAGATATGACTACATGGTATCTTAATTAATAATGTGTAGACTACTTTACCTTTACTATCAAGTCCTTTCATAGCTATAGAATCTCCACTTATACCCACATTAATTTAGCATTGTTCCTTTTTTATATTTCCACCATCTAGTCTAAAAATATTTGAACCAATTGGATATTGCTAGCAATAGTGCCAACTTGAAGTATGGATTTATCTATAATTGGATCTCACTCAATTTATAGAATGAGTATGGCACACTATGGGGCCAATCTCTATTGGTCAATTTTTTCATACTCTCGCATACACATTATCTTCTCTTCCCATGCCACATCCTTCTTGGTTATCAAGGATACTATTATCACCTATAGAATAGTCACCTCATATGATAAGGCATATTTCTCATCCTCCATAATGGAATGAGATGATCTACTATGACTAGTCTCTATCATAGTTATGGTGGACACAACTACAATATTTGCACTCTATGGATACTCTCGATTTCTATTCCATTACTTAACCAATGGTAGAACCCTTTTTTATTTCCACTTTGACCTTCATATTGGTCTCATACTTTGGTTTTCATGCATATTGGCCACCATAATCCTTATTGGTTGAAATGATAGACACTAGTTTTAACTTCAATTACTGAAACTAGGACCATAGATCCCTAGATAAGGGATAAATAAATCATTTGAATTAAATTTTATATTGGAATCCTAGTCTAGTGGTCCATTAAACCATACTATATAGATTATTATTGAAACCACACTAGATCTAGTGATATATCCTACCTTAGGCTAAACTAATAAGCCAAATGTTTATACTAAAATAAGTATCTCGCTATGTGATTTGACCATCCATATCCATTGTTGTATCCTATCCAACTAATGTGTATACTTTTTCCAACCTAGATACCACTTTTATAGATTCCTTATAAAATTTTGATGGTACAAGTCATCTATTTGCCACCTCATCTCACCCAAAACTTTCCTATGGGAAATCCTATGATCAATCTAAAAATAATGGACCCATAAATAGACCCATTGAACCTATACATCATTAATATCCCTTGGAATATTTAATGGCTACACCATTATGATATACTCCCATATCCATATTTAAAGGAGAATAGAACATATAAGACCCTTATCACCCTTACTCAAAACTTGGTGTAGTGAATGGTAAATTCATGCCAACATGGTTGGCCTCAAGTAAAATGGTCTAAAGCTCTAACATATCTACTATCACCTCTTCCATCCTCCATTGGAATACTCTCCTATTAGTATCTAGTAGTAAGCCACCAAATACTAGGGAATCCAATAAGGTTGTTTAACTATCCAAAAATCCTCTTGCATAAGTGGAATTGATGCAAATGCAAAATCTCAACAGTTTAAATTCTAGGTTGCTTGTCATACTTTTTATGAATATCTATTGTGAGTGGATAATGTAGATTGGGGTACCCATAAAATATGTGACACATCCTCTAATGTTATTATAGCCACTTGATAAGGTATCTAGAAATTATTCATTTCCAAATACAATATCTAATCTAATGTTGTAAGTAGTGCCTAATCAAACTCTATCTTTAGCATTAGGTCCACATTATATAGCCCTACTATCACTAATAGTGCATGATACTCAACATTCATTAATTTTAGGATAGTATCTAGTGCTTGAGGTTAGTTCTCATGATAGTCCAATGTTCTTAGCCTCATCTACAATAATAACTAAATAAACATGTTATTTATACTTCACAAATAATTAGTTAATCTTAAAAATTTATCTATGTCCTAAAAGTAGCAAAAGAACCATACTTTGGAATAAGAACCAATGCCCATGAAATTTGGTGGTGCTAATGTTTGTAAAAGTACTACATTTTTACAATAACACTATAGGAAAAAACACCATATTAGTGCAAAAACACTATTAGTAACATTATCATGTACTAATAGTGTTATGATATAGCATTAATGCATAGTAAAAATTTAACATTTTTATAAAGGCCTAAAATTTAACAAATATATGATAAAAATTTGATCATTTTCAAGTGTCATACCTAAGATTGATCTCCTCCCCTAATCATTGGTGGTCCAATTCATAGGTCTCACTTGTTGATCCATAAAAATCAATGGGTAGAGTAGTGCATTTAGAGATCCCTTTTTGTGATCATTAATAGTAAAAATATATTTTTTTACACTTTCCATCCATTTTACCCCATCCCTCTAAATCATATTTCATAAAAAAATAACTTTTTTTTATTACTTGGATTATGTGTATGTTTATCACATATGATTCTCGGCTGGATACGTTGGGAGTTGAGGTGACCATGGGGGTAGTTGATTCCTTTACACTCAATGGCTTGGGGGATCGAAGGGTTCACCAAGAATGGTTTTAAGACTCACTCCAATTCTAGGGTGGAAATATTTTGATGTGTTTATTTGAACAAGCACCTATGTTTGGTCTCACTAAAATCTAAGCTAGAATGAATTAAATAACAGTGCAGGAGAAACAACAATGTAAGCAAACAAGAGACTATTCCTAGAATGAATCTTAATTTCAATGAAGAACTAACCCTAGTTTGTAAATAAGAAATTATTTTCTCTTTTCAAGCAAGGTTCAAGAGAATGCACAAATGGATTTAACCTAAGATGCAAACTATACATTTTTTCTCTTTATACTTTTCTTTACTTATGATTTAAATTTGGAATAGAAATGAGCAAAAAGAAAACACCAAACAACCTAACAAGTCTATTTGGAGAACTTACTTGATATGATGGTTGATCCTAGCTTTTAACCTTTCATCCAACTATATCCAACAACTTCAAAACCTACAAAATAGCTTAAAACCCTTGGAAAATTGATTAGTGTTTGGGGGCTTGCTTAGGCCACTATATGACTGATCTTGGAGGTGTAGTATTCAAGCCCCCTTGGTACTTTTAGCTGACTATTCAAAAATAAAATAATTATTGATATTTGGAACAAAGTGAGGTGAAACATATGTAAACAACGAAATGAAATGCAAACAAAATGAGCATAACAAAAGGGGAATACACAAAAATATAAATTAGGGTTTTGGGAGAAGAAACTTGTTACTAATCCCTAATTGACTATATTTGCACCTTGTAAAGGTTAGGTGTGTATTTGGCTTACCAAAATTACACCGTATATGGACTGGGTGCGAATTTGGTTCAAAATACTTTTTAGTCTACAAAACATCAAAAATGTGATGTAAAACAAAAAATAAAAATGTCAAATAGACTGATAATGCATAAAAATTGATTAGCTAATGGAGGAAGCAAGAAGCAATGAGAAAGTGAAGGTGTTGACTAAGTTGGTAGAACTCTTACATTGCTAAGGCTCCTCCACTTATTCACCAAAAGCAGTTGATCCAAAAGCATTGAAAACAAAGCAACATAGCACTCTAAAGCAGAGATTTATCAAGGATACTTTTAGAACTTAGAAAGAGATTACTTCAATTTAAAAACTTACATGGAGGAAAAAGGAATCCATTCCTTCTATTTAGAAGAGGTTTTGAGGGCCTAAAAGGTGAGAAAATAAAATTTAACCTTGGGCAAGGGCCAACATTGCAAAAGAGCTAATGTTAGAAAGGGTTTTTGAGAGGAAAAAACCTAAGATTGTCAAATTTGCACCCATTCCTTATAGGGTGCAAATTTGGCATGTCAAATTTACACCCTGTAAGGAAAAAAAACAAAACAAAGGGGGAAAAGGGGGTCAAAATTGCACTTAGCAAATTTGAGTGGAAAACTAAGGATCTAAGGAAAACGAGTCATCTTAATAGGTCAATTTTCCATGCCTATTTTTCCCCCCTCTTTGATGTATTTATAGCTGAATAAATACATTAAAGAAATATGTAGAACCTACAGGTGAAGAAATATAACACAAAAAAAGGGTGGTTGGTTTAGAAGAAGGGGTGGTGCAAAAATGGTATCATTTTGGATACTTTGAAATTTTCCATGCAAAATGAGGCATTAATGAAAATTAATATCTCTATGGTGGGGGTGCCCCCTCTATTTTTAGAAGGAATGTAAAATTCTAGAATAAAATCAAAGTGGAAAACACAAAAAAACAAGAAAGCAAGCAAAGAAGAGGAAAAAAAAAAAGCAAAAAAGAGAGGAAAAAGGAGGTAAAATAGCAATAAGAGGAGAAAAGGTTGAAAATGAATTCATTTTCACTAGGAGAAGAAGAGAAGAATGGCACTTCCTACAAACCATGCAACAATTGTGAGGGATTAAGCCAATACTGTAGTAGACTGAGCATGGGTAGGAACCTAAACCCATCTTTAAATTATGCTAGATTAGGGTTTCATGCATTAATTTAGAATTTTTAGATTTTTTAGCATTTTTACTACCAAGTGCGATTTTGGTAGTTGAGTACAAATTTAGAAATATGGAAGTGCCAAATTTAAACCCATGAATTTTTGGGTGCAAATTTGGTAAATTTTATTTTTTAATTAATTAATTAATGTGAAATTTTAATGATGAAACTAATAATTTTTTGTTAAATGTTAATGATTGCAGTATGATGTACTCTTGAGTAAAGAGTGGAAATTGAGCACTCTAGATAATGTTTTGAGGGGACTCATAGAGATGGACTGGGATACCCTATGGGATGTGGGGCTAATACATCTAGCATAGATGCCTCAAGTTGAGGCTTATAGGGCACTACTAATGGCGTTGGTTAAATAGTGGTATCTAGAGTTGTCCACTTTTGGTTACCAATAGCGAATATGATTGTCATAATAGAGGATGTGTGACACATATTAATGATCCCTATTAGGGGAAGGATGATTTATAGGGTATAGTCACCATAGGTAACATCAAACAGATTGTTAGGGGACCCAACACATGAGATCCAACAAAGCAAATTTCATGTCGATGAGATTTCATGATGATATAGAGTTGGGGCACTACATTTTATACTCTATGGAGTGGTGGCAAGGATGCTAGTATGACATACAAGTAGGTGACACCTACCATGAGCATTGATAGGAATAGTGGTAGACATGCAATAATAGAAGGTTGGGTTCACATGGGACCATATGTGTTGGTTTGCTTATATAGGACTTTGCATGACATAATATATAATCATAATATAATATTGGTTTTTACAACGTTGCTCTAGGTGTGGTGTTGGGATCACATATTGATTCAAATATTTAATGCACTACCAAGGCCATTGACCAATTCAAAGTCGTAACAACATATAGGTGGAGCCAACACTATGAGTGTGTGTAGAGAGCATACACAGGTATCTGACCACTAGGGAGGAAGCTAATAAATGAGCTACAAGACCTCCAAATCATATGGAAACCATGGCATCTACACCCTAGGTGGGCTAAGGATGTAGAAGAACTAGCTCAAGTTTGAAGTATCTAGTGAGTCACCATGAAGAAGGGTGAGCAAGACCTATATCAATTTGATCAAGTACAATGACAGTTCAATATTATCCAAGATATTCTAGATCTTGGTGACTACTAGTTTAGGTGAGTTTGGAGGGACCCATTAGGAGTTATAAGGGACCCTAATGTGGGGTAGTTTATAGAGGAGGACCTATATGATCCCCTCTATGTTTATCCAAGAGTGGATAATGTTGGGTTAGCTCTCAAGTATAGGAGATGGTACAAGGGAATATACCCCCAAGGGTCTTTTGTAATGACCCAAAAACACACAAACAAAAACATACAAAAATAGAAAGAGTTTTTTTTCCTAAGGAGAGAGACTCATGAACCCTTCATGAACCCCTAACCCAACCTAATATTTAAATCCCCTAAGTTTTCCTGAAAGCTACATCTCACGAGATACCCTACCACAAATCCACTTTGCGTAGGCGTAACATGTGTTACTGCAAACAAGTCTATCTATCTCATCACTCTTGATGAGTTAGACTTATCACCCTCAGTCAATCGAAGGTATACACGCATCACCATACCATACACAAGCCATTATGTGTAGGTATGCTACGAGTATCACGAGTTAAGCTATCCATATCATCTATCTGATGAGCTATCTTAACTCAGATGTAGTCTCTCCACAACTTAGTCTTTTATCTCCCTAAGGGGTCTCAATTCCCTTAGGTCTCCTATGTTCACCCTAAGGGGTTCTCAATTCCCTTAGGTCACCTCTGAGTTCACCCTAGAACTCTACTCTTGATCTTATCATTCCAATCAAACAAGAATACACCTAGATTTTAAAACAAGCAAAGCATAGTCACTAAGCATCCAGAAAAGAAAAGAAAAGAAGGATCAATACTAAAAGAGAATATCATCAAAGAATAGAGAATCATACACATTTTAAATCCAAATACAATATTAAAGTAAAAACACCTTCTCTACACCAATAACCAGTTATTGCATTAAATATTTGCATGGTAAGTCCATCTTACTCTAAATATTATTACTATCAGCATTAGGGATATCTCCCCATAATTCTAGACTACTTGAGCATAAGTAAATAAATATAAAATACAATTACCTAGTCTTTGGTTCCATTGAACTCCTCACTTCTCCTTGCTTCCCATTGGTTCTTTGAGGGTAGTAGGGGATCAGGATACTCATGGTTCAAGATAGGCATGCCTCTAAATGCATCTATTCATTTACTTTTCCAAATTGCAACTATACAAAATTTAATTAAGTTTACAACCATCTAATGCATAATGGATTTTATAAAAGATCCTTTACTTTTATTTTCACCTCTCATGTTCTCTTAGAGAGTCATCCAACATGTGCTACTTAGTTCAAGGTCTCACTTCAATCAAATCTATTCATGTTTTAAAGCATTAAATTCCCATACCTTTAACCTCTAAAACAAGTCCTTCAATCATTCCCTAAATCAAAGCCCCATAACTTTAATTCAAAGAATAATTCTAATCATCAACTTAATTCATATAAGCTCAATCAAATCCAACCATGTTTTAAAGCATTAAAGTCCCATACCTTTAACCTCTAAAACAAGCCCATCATTCATTCCCTAAATCAAAGCCCCATAACTTTAATTCAAAGAATAAATCTAACCATCCATTTAATTCATGAAAGCTCAATCAAATCGAATCATATTTTAAAGCATTAAAGTCCCATACCTTTAACCTCTAAAACAAGCCCATCATTCATTCCCTAAATCAAAGCCCCATAACTTTAATTTGAAGAATAAATCTAACCATCCATTTAATTCATGAAAACTTTGTCATCAATTCTATAACATAATTATGTTACCTTATGAAACACTCTAAAATAAAATCTACATCATAGACTTACTTAATCAAATATTTACAACCTTATTGGAAGATTCATAACCTTAATTCAAGATTCTTAACCTTATCCAAAGACTCACTACTTTAATTAACAAAGTAGCCTCTTCATGATCTTACTGAGCAAAGGTCTTACTTTAATTAAAGTCACATAGTTTATATCTTTATTTAAAGGTCATACTTTAATTAAAAACTCCTAAGATAATTTTCAACAATCAAAGGTCTATTTTTAATTAAGGACCCATAAGGTGTTTCATAAAATCAAAGGTCTATTTTAATATTTATTCCATAAGACATCTCATAATAATAAAGGTCTGCCTTAATATTTAATTTATAAGACATCATATAATATTCAAAGGTCTACCTTAATATTTATTTTATAAGACATCTCACCTTACTATTATCCAGGACCTTAGATTACTGAAATCATGGTGGAAGTAACATAGCTTTGGTAGGGAGGTCAACGATGACTACCTTGGAGTTCAAGGAGAGGACAACCAACCACTCTCCACTCTACCCAGGGTTTCATTAACTCAAATATTTCCTTGCATGCATGATGGCCTTCCTAGCCATGGTGCTTCCTCACTCTTATAGTGGGAAAAACATAGCTACAACATTCCCATAATCGCTTATTGGCTCTTCTAGACATGATGCTTCCTCACTCATACAGTGGGAAGTCACAGCGTTGCCATAAATGCTTGGTGGCTCTTCTAGACATGGCACTATACTTCCTCACACAGTGGGAAAAACATACAATTTGCCATCAATTCTTGGTGGCTTCACACAACAATATCGACTAACACTTCCTCATGCAGTGGGGAAAACACAGCATTGCCACCAATGCTTGGTGGCTTACAAGACACAACACTTCCTCATGAGTGGGAAAACACAACATTTCCATCAATGCTTGGTCTATGGTGAGGCCGAACTTTCATAAAAGTAAACAGTAAAGATGCTCACAGGGAGCCCAAACCAGCCATAGATTTTTGCCTGTGTTTAAATTAAAACAACTAAGCTTCAAACATTCGGAGGAACTTAACATGCTACAGGGGGTTTAACCAGGTTCCATACTATTTTCACATCATAAAAATAAAGCATGCAATGGTAAGCTTAGAAACCTCCAACCTTTGTTCTCCTGCATGCTAGAAACCAATAGCTCCTTCATTAGTTCCCTCCTTTTCTCATTGTGCGCTCCTCTATGTTTTCTCCCATTTCCTCTACCTCTCTCCTCTGTATCCCCTCTCCTCTTTCCTTTTTTTCCTTCCTTACCTTACATACCCTTGCTCCTAGGTGGCCCATCTACATCCACATCTCTTGAGATCTGCGCCATCCTTGCACCTCCTTTCCCTTCAATGTTGTCATCCCTCATCTCACCTTACTCTGATGGCACACATTCTCCTATCCCTTATTTCCATTTTGGGAAAGAATAGAGCCTCCAGGTCATTTACGTAGGTTGCACTTCATATGGAGAAAAGACATTATAATTTTTAAATGAAAGTAGCATCCCTTTCAAATAAAATATCCCTCAAGATATTTTATTTCCACTTAAAAATATATATTCCTTTCTTTTTATTTAAAACAATTTCCTAATTTTTTTTTTTTTGAATAAAATATTTCTATCTATTATCAAATGGATTTATTTCATTTTTTTCATTTATTTCATTTCATTAAAGTTTATTAATGAATTTGCAATATCATTAAAATAAACTTCTTCAATTACTTTTAAATGAATTTTTCATTTATCACAAAGATAAATTTTATTAATGAGTTTAAATGAACTCACATCATCATTTAATAAAACCTCATTAATTTGTTTAAATGCACCTTCAATTTTCATTTAAACCTAATCCCTTTTTTCTTCATAAAAACTGATGCTCACATAACATTTCAAAATAACCATTTACTTTATGCAACTACATGCATTTTTGTAGTTGTTCTACTATTGAAATTCCAACATTAAGATACCCAAGTCATAATGCAGGAAAGAGCAATCAAGTTTACAAAGCAACAAAGAGGGAATCTTTCCATCAACCCAATCACCCATCTCAACCAAATATTTTATGATAGCTACTAGGCTATCAACTAAGGCTCAAGGTGATCAATCATTGATGATTATCCCTTCCGATAATGCATGCCTATATGAAGGTATCTATCCATGTTACCTTTGAGTACCTTAATCATCATTTCCCCTGATCTTAAGTACCCTCATTTTTGGTGGATGTTTCTACCTTCTCCACCTATAAGTGTACCTGATCCTGCACACTTGGCAATATGTTAGCAATAACATGCCCTTCTAAATCAACTAAACATCATATAGTTGGTTCAATTGTTCAAACTAGGTATCACCACATCATAGGTTAATACATTGTTTCTTTGTGCCAAATTGTCCGCTAGGGAGGGTCATGACATCCTCCCCCGCTAGAACTAAACATCGTCCTCGGTGTTTCCAGTTTCTTTAGTTTTTGATAGAAAAATAAAAATTATTACATTATATATCTTCAAAAAAAAGGGAAAATATTTTTGCATAACCTCCACTTTCTCCCAAGTGGCATTTTTCTCAGAGAACTGGTCCCACTGGACCTTACATTGTTCAAGAGTCCTATTCCGCATGGACTTAGAATGAAACTCGAGAATCTTCACCGAAAGTACTTCAATGGCCTCCGGATTTTCCATATACAAATTAGAAACATCCCACACATGTTCAGGGTCAGCAACATACTTCCTAAGCAAGGATATGTGGAAAGTGTCATGGATTTTGGATAGATTCGATGGTAATGCAAGTCGGTATGCAACCAAACTGATCTTTTCTATGATTTCAAAGGGTCCCACAAAATGTGGATCCAACTTCATGGATTTAATAGCACTCTTCTTTGGCTTAACCCTTAAGAACACCTTATCTCCAATAGAATACTCTCTTGGAGTCCTTTTTAGATCTGCATAACTCTTCTGCCTATCCGTAACCTCCTTAAGCCTTTGCCTAATTTCCTTTAGCTGATCTTCCATTACCCTAACCATTTTTGGCCCAATCACAACTCGATCTTCTAGGTTATCCCAAGATAATGGTGTTCTACACTTTCACCCATACAAGGCATCGAAAGGTGCCATTCCTAGCGAGGAGTGATGTCCATTATTGTAGGTAAACTCTACTAAAGGTAGAAAATATTCCTAATGAGACTTGTGATCCATGTAGTACATGCGAAGCATGTCTTCCAGAACTTGGTTTACCCACTCTATTTGGCCATCAGTTTTAGGGTGGTAAGCTGAACTCATATTCAATTTTGTACCAACTACACTATGAAGGGATTTCCAAAATTTAGAAGTGAATTTGGAGTCTCTATCTGAGATAATTACCTCAGGGAATCCATGCAATCGGAATACCTCTTTGATGAATCTGCTAGCTACTACTTGAGCATCATCCTTAGTATTCCCTAGTATGAAATGAGCAACCTTAGTCAATTTTTTGACCACTACAAATATGGCATCATGTTGGTACCGAGTTTTGGGTAAACCCACTATAAAATCCATGGATATAACCTACCATTTTTGCGTAGGTATCTCATGCAAATATAGTTTTCCTGTAGGATGTTAGCATTATACCTTAACCTTCTGAAATTCGAGGCATCGAGCAACAAAATCTATGATATCCTTCTTCATTCCTACCCAAAAGAAGGTTCTTTTCATGTTTTCTCGCATTTTGGCTCCTCTCAGATGAGAAGAATAAGGAGATCTATGGGCTTCTTGCATTATCAAGTTCTTTAAATCACCCATATTTGGTATGATGACCCTTCCCTTATAACATAGAAAGTCATCTCTCATACTAAATTCCTTATTTCCTTCAGGATCTCTGTTCATCTTAACTCGAATTTCCTGGCAGTACTCATCCCGAGATTGCTCCTGTCTCACCCGATCCATAAGGTCCAAGTGAATTTTAGTTATAGTTGCTATATATTTTCTCCTACTTAAAGCATCAATGACTTTATTCTCCTTCCCTTTTATGTATTCAATCTCGAAATCATACTCAACGAGGAATTCCACCCATCTTCTCTATCTCGCATTGAGTATTGGTTGAGTGAATATATACCACAGACTTTGATGGTCAGTATTTAACTCAAAGGGTCTTCCCACCAAGTAGTGGTACCAAACCTTTAAAGCATGCACCACTACAGCTAATTCTAGATCATGCGTAGCATAATTAACTTCATGCTTTTTGAGCTTCCTTGAAGTATATGCCACTACTGACTCTTCTTGTGAGAGCACCCCTCCTAATCCTTCTATTGATGCATCTGTGCATACTGAGAAGTCCCCTTGTGGATCGAGAACCTTTAGTATTGGTGTGGTAGTAAGCTTTTGCTTTAGTAGTACAAAAGTAGCCTCACACCTTTCTGACCACTTGAATTCCTTTCCCTTCTTCTGAAGGTTAGTTATGGGTCCAACAATTTTGGAGTAATCCTTTATATAACGTCTATAATAGCCCGTTAACCCCATGAAGCTTCGTACTTCAGTCACATTAGTAGGGGGTGGCCAATTTAGGATAGCCTCTATCTTCTCCGGATCCACAACAATTCCTTTTTTTGATATAACATGTCCAAGATATCGTACCTCTAGAACATAGAATTCACTCTTAGCCAGATTTCCATAAAGTTGATTCTTCCTTAACAATTCTAACATGATCCTAAGATGTTTATCATGTTCTTATTTATCTCGAGAGTATATAAGGATATCATCTAGGAATACCAAGACAAACTGGTCCAAGTGTCTTTGAAACACATTGTTCATCAAGTTCATGAAAGCAGTTGGGGCATTAGTCAGTCCAAAGGGTAGAACCGTAAACTCATAATGCCCATACCTAGTCTTAAATGTCATTTTGTGAGTGTCTTCCTCATGAATCCTTAACTGGTGATACCCTGACCTTAGATCGATCTTAGTAAACACCTTGGCATCCTTTAGTTGATCAAATAAATCTTCAATCCTAGGTAAAGGATATTGATTCTTGATTGTAGCCTTATTTAGCATCCTGTAATCAATACACAATCTTAGTGAACCATCCTTATTTTTCATGAACAAAACTGGTGCACCCCATGATGACACACTTGGTTTTATCAAACCTTTCTCCAATAATCCTTGCAATTGAACCTTCAGTTCTTGCATTTCAATAGGATTCATCCTATATGAGGATCTATGAATAGGTTCGACTCCCATCATAAGTTCAATTGTGAAGTCAAATTCTCATACAAGAGGTAGTCCAGGTAGGTCCTCCAAAAATACATCCTTAAAATCTTGCAGAATTGGGTGTTGCCTTAGTATTTCACCTTTCTCATGGTCTTCCACTTCATTAAGTTTTACTACATACACTATTCCTCCTCTCTTTAGGGCCTTTTTTAGTTGCATAGCTGACAACATCCAAGGCTTAAATACCCCTTGCTTGCTATGAATTTTGAGTCTCCTCCTACCTTCTTCTACATACTCAATCCATCGGTCTTGAAAATTAATCAAGGCTTTATGAGCTTGTAGCCAATCCATCCCTAGGATCACATCAAAGGCATGAAGGGGAGCTACATATAAACAACATTCCATAATCCCATTAGATATAGTGACTTCTACCATAGGATAACACTGGTTCACCGAGTAGGTCTACCCAGAACCATACTCAACCTTCCACCCTTGAGCCAAATATCCTGGCCTTTCCGACATAGTCCTTGCTAGACTAGATGAAATAAAACTATCAGTGGCTCCACTATCTATCAAAATGTTTACTTGCTTATTAAAAACCTTACCTTTCACAAGTAATGGGGTGGCTTGTCCCTCTAGCTTCTGCTTCTCGATTGTGGCATAGATCCGATATTCTAGTTCCTTTCCTTTTTCATTAGTTGTGCTAGTCCCTACTCGATATGGACACTGATTATAGTAATGAGGTCCCCAAAAATTGTAACACCCTTCCTTAGGTCCTTGCTATTTTTTAGGTTTCTGATTCCCTATCTTAACTATTGAGCTGGAGCTTGCAACTTCTATTGTTGAGGTTTGGTATTATTGGGTTTGTGATCCTTCTTATGAAAGCTCTTCTTGAACTTCTTCTGATTTCCATTAGGTTTCCTCTCAAGATTTTGGGGGTTCTTAGCCTTTCATTCTTGATCAGCCTCCCATTTAACAAACCCATCACTATTCCTCTTCTTTAGCTCCTATCGAGCTTGCTCGGATAAGGTGTCATACTTAAAATAGAAGTGTGACTCTACCTTCTTTGCTAGGTCATACACCTTTTGCAATGACTTTGGCTCCTGCATGTCTACATCATGCTTTATCCTAGACTCCAAACCAAGAGTGAACTTGTGGACCCACATTTTCTCATTATAAATAGGTACATACTTAAACAATCTCACCAACTTCTTGTAGTACACTTCCACTATGTTGGTTCCTTATCTTAGACTGGCAAATTCCTCAAAATTCAAGGTATAGAAATGCTCTATTAGGAATATTTTCTTAAATATTTTTATAAACTCCTCCCATGGAGTGTCAATAGGTTCAATCTTAGTTTCCTCATAGTGGGTTTCCCACCATTCCAGAGTAGCCCCTTCCAGGTTGATCATAGCCCAAAGTGTTTGAGTTCCTGATGAGTAGCCCTTTACCATAAAGTGAACCTCTACTTCTCTCAGCCATGCTTCCATTGCATCCCCTTCACCCTCCCCATAAAACTTGGAGATACTAATATTTTTCATGTCCCTAGCTATCTCCTTTTCTACCAGGGCTCTGGCTTGCACTTGTTCCGTAGTTAGTCCACTACTTGGACCGACCTCTGAGCCTCTAACTTGTGAATTTTGGTTTTCAGCTATTTCCAACAATTATCTTATCTGATCCTGCATAACAGCGACCATTGCGGTGAGGTCTTCTACCTCCCTATTGGGGCTTGTTGGTCCCCCATCCTAGTTTTCTTCTTCGACATTACTTTGTCAAGTTTTCCTAGGTGTAGGCCTCCCTCTTCTAGTCTTAGGTGGCATCTTAACCTGATTCCATCCAAGAAAGAATATTAGATTACAGTTTTATCTAAGTTGTATCTCTAATTCAAGCCATAATACAGAGTTCTCTTGCTAGATGCATTAACAAATCTAACTAGGGTAATATCCCAGGTTAGGATGTATCACTGATACCGAAGCCCATACTAAGGCATCCTACATCCACTCACCCTTGGGGTTGATTCCCGTCAGATCTTAGCAAATAGGGTTTTCTAGGTCATCCCAACTTTAGCCTTTACCTTAAGCAAGCCTTCAATGGAGACATCTAATTCCCTTTAGCACACATAGAAGCTCTATACCCTCGTACCTAGTGCTCTGATACCAAATGTAATGACCCAAAAACACACAAACAAAAACATACAAAAATAGAAAGAGTTTTTTTCCTAAGGAGAGAGACTCATGAACCCTTCATGAACCCCTAACCCAACCTAATATTTACCTAATATTTAAATCCCCTAAGTTTTCCTGAAAGCTACATCTCACGAGATACCCTACCACAAATCCACTTTGCATAGGCGTAACATGTGTTACTACAAACAAGTCTATCTATCTCATCACTCTTGATGAGTTAGACTTATCACCCTCAATCAATCGAAGGTATACACGCATCACCATACCATACACAAGCCATTATGTGTAGGTATGCTATGAGTATCATGAGTTAAGCTATCCATATCATCTATCTGATGAGCTATCTTAACTCAGATGTAGTCTCTCCACAACTTAGTCTTTTATCTCCCTAAGGGGTCTCAATTCCCTTAGGTCTCCTATGTTCACCCTAAGGGGTTCTCAATTCCCTTAGGTCACCTCTGAGTTCACCCTAGAACTCTACTCTTGATCTTATCATTCCAATAAAACAAGAATACACCTAGATTTTAAAACAAGCAAAGCATAGTCACTAAGCATCCAAAAAAGAAAAGAAAAGAAGGATCAATACTAAAAGAGAATATCATCAAAGAATAGAGAATCATACACATTTTAAATCCAAATACAATATTAAAGTAAAAACACCTTCTCTACACCAATAACTAGTTATTGCATTAAATATTTGCATGGTAAGTCCATCTTACTCTAAATATTATTACTATCAACATTAGGGATATCTCCCCACAATTCTAGACTACTTGAGCATAAGTAAATAAATATAAAATACAATTACCTAGTCTTTGGTTCCATTGAACTCCTCACTTCTCCTTGCTTCCCATTGGTTCTTTGAGGGTAGTAGGGGATCAGGATACTCATGGTTCAAGATAGGCATACCTCTAAATGCATCTATTCATTTACTTTGCCAAATTGCAACTATACAAAATTTAATTAAGTTTACAACCATCTAATGCATAATGGATTTTATAAAAGACCCTTTACTTTTATTTTCACCTCTCATGTTCTCTTAGAGAGTCATCCAACATGTGCCACTTAGTTCAAGGTCTCACTTCAATCAAATCTATTCATGTTTTAAAGCATTAAAGTCCCATACCTTTAACCTCTAAAACAAGTCCTTCAATCATTCCCTAAATCAAATCCCCATAACTTTAATTCAAAGAATAATTCTAATCATCCACTTAATTCATATAAGCTCAATCAAATCCAACCATGTTTTAAAGCATTAAAGTCCCATACCTTTAACCTCTAAAACAAGCCCATCATTCATTCCCTAAATCAAAGCCCCATAACTTTAATTCAAAGAATAAATCTAACCATCCATTTAATTCATAAAAGCTCAATCAAATCAAATCATGTTTTAAAGCATTAAAGTCCCATACCTTTAACCTCTAAAACAAGTCCATCATTCATTCCCTAAATCAAAGCCCCATAACTTTAATTCAAAGAATAAATCTAACCATCCATTTAATTCATGAAATCTTTGTCATCAATTCTATAACATAAACTTTGTCATCAATTCTATAACATAATTATGTTACCTTATGAAACACTCTAAAATAAAATCTACATCATAGACTTACTTAATCAAAGATTTACAACCTTATTGGAAGATTCATAACCTTAATTCAATATTCTTAACCTTATCCAAAGACTCACTACTTTAATTAACAAAGTAGCCTCTTCATGATCTTACTGAGCAAAGGTCTTACTTTAATTAAAGTCACATAGTTTATATCTTTATTTAAAGGTCATACTTTAATTAAAAACTCCTAAGATAATTTTCAACCATCAAAGGTCTGTTTTTAATTAAGGACCCATAAGGTGTTTCATAAAATCAAAGGTCTATTTTAATATTTATTCCATAAGACATCTCATAATAATAAAGGTCTGCCTTAATATTTATTTTATAAGACATCATATAATATTCAAAGGTATGCCTTAATATTTATTTTATAAGACATCTCACCTTACTATTATCCAAGACCTTAGATTACTAAAATCATGGTGGAAGTAACATAACTTCAGCAGGGAAGTCAACGATAGCTACCTTAGAGTTCAAGGAGAGGACATCCACCCGCTTTCCACTCTGCCCAAGGTTTCATTAACTCAAATGTTTCCTCACATGCAAAATGGCCTTCCTAGCCATGGTGCTTCCTCACTCTTACAGTGGGAAAAACACAACTACAACATTCCCATAATCACTTATTGGCTCTTCTAGACACGATGCTTCCTCACTCATACAGTGGGAAGTCACAACATTGCCATCAATTCTTGGTGGCTCTTCTAGACATGGCACTATACTTCCTCACTAGTGGGAAAAAATACAACATTGCCATCAACGCTTGGTGGCTTACAAGACACAACACTTCCTCACATAGTGGGAAAAAACACAGTGTTACCATAAACTCTTGGTGGCTTACAAGACACAACACTTCACTGTGTGAAAAAACATAGTGTTGCCATCAACGCTTGGTCTATGGTGAGGCCGAACTTTCATAAAAGTAAATAGTAAAGACGCTCATAGGGAGCCCAAACTAGCCATAGATTTTTGCCTATGTTTAAATTAAAACAACTAAGCTTCAAATATTCGGAGGAACTTAACATGCTACAGGGGGTTTTAACTAGGTTCCATACTATTTTCACATCATAAAAATAAAGCATGCAATGGTAAGCTTAGAAACCTCCAACCTTTGTTCTCCTACATGCTAGAAACCAATAGCTCCTTCGTTAGTTCCCTCCTTTGCTCATTGTGTGCTCCTCTACATTTTCTCCCATTTCCTCTACCTCTCTCCTCTATGTCCCCTCTCCTCTTCTTTTCATTTTTTTCCTTCCTTACCTTACGTACCCTTGCTCCTAGGTGGCCCATCTGCGTCCACATATCTTGAGATCCGTGCCATCCTTGCACCTCCTTTCCCTTCAATGTTGTCGTCCCTCATCTCACCTTACTCTGACGGCACGCATTCTCCTATCCCTTATTTCCATTTTGGGAAATAATAGAGCCTCCAGGTCATTTACGTAGGTTGCACTTCATATGGAGAAAAGACATTATAATTTTTAAATGAAAGTAGCATCCCTTTCAAATAAAATATCCCTCAAGATATTTTATTTCCACTTAAAAAAATATATTCCTTTCTTTTTTATTTAAAACAATTTCCTAATTGTTTTCTTTTCTTTTTTTGAATAAAATATTTCTATCTATTATCAAATGGATTTCTTTCATTTTTTTTATTTATTTCATTTCACTAAAGTTTATTAATGAATTTGCAATATCATTAAAATAAACTTCTTCAATTACTTTTAAATGAATTTTTCATTTATCACAAAGATAAAGTTTATTAATGAGTTTAAATGAACTCACATCATCATTTAATCAAACCTCATTAATTTGTTTAAATGCACCTTCAATTTTCATTTAAACCTAATCCTTTTTTTCTTCATAAAAACTGATGCTCACATAACATTTCAAAATAACCATTTACTTTATGCAACTACATGCATTTTTGCAGTTGTTCTACTATTGAAATTCCAACATTAAGATACCCAAGTCATAATGCAGGAAAGAGCAATCAAGTTTACAAAGCAACAAAGAGGGAATCTTTCCATCAACCCAATCACCCATCTCAGCCAAATATTTTACGATAGCTACTAGGCTATCAACTAAGGCTCAAGGCGATCAGTCATTGATGATTATCCCTTCCGATAATGCATGCCTATATGAAGGTATCTATCCATGTTACCTCCGAGTACCTTAATCATCATTTCCCCTGATCTTAAGTACCCTCATTTTTGGTGGATGTTTCTGCCTTCTCCACCTATGAGTGTACCTGATCCTGCACACTTGGCAATATGTTAGCAATAACATGCCCTTCTAAATCAACTAAACATCATATAGTTGGTTCAATTGTTCAAACTAGGTATCACCACATCATAGGTTAATACATTGTTTCTTTGTGCCAAATTGTCCGCTAGGGAGGGTCATGACATCTTCCCACTAGTTCCAATGTAGAGATTCTAGGTCATGGATCAATGAGTATAGTTGATACTTCAAGAGGCTAATAAACATGCAATAGAGTGACACTAGAGGGGTCTAGAGCCATTGAGGTAGGCACAAGTGTAGATCAATATAGGGATGGTGATGGACATTAGGATGACCATCACCCTCTCTGGATCAGGGGGAGGGAGAGCATTTAGAGGTACTCCCATGATGACACGGGTAGGACCTAGCAGGGTTGTGGGTTAGGAGGACCCAACAAGGGATGCTAAGGTACTACGAGCTAGGTTGGAAGCTATGTAGGCTAAGATGAACTGCAGGTACACATGAATAGACTAGGCCTTGATAGATCATAATGAAATGAGGGCTTATGTGGAGTGCCTTAGTAGGGAAATAGGCTAATTGGAGTGAGAGTAGTACTAAGCCTAGATAGAGGGTATGGCTATCATCATAGGCAACCAACAAGGTGAGGTGAACCAGCTACTATAGGAGGATCTATAGAGAGTGAAGAAGGCACACAAGATGGTGATACAAAGGGATTCCTTCTACTAGGCACTATAATTTTAAGTAGTTTAAGTAGAGTAAAGGATTCTACCATAATCATCCCTATGATCATAGATTCATTCATAGTTTTGAACATGATCCATGAACATGTCCTCACCAAGACCACCTCCAACAGGCATAGGAGAGGGGATAGACTCACATGGCTAGGGTAGGTATCTGGATGATATTTCAATTTTGATTATGGATGCATCCATGGGGATGGTCGAGTATGCTAAGCTTTCTACTATGGCATACCGATCAGCTAGCATGCACTATATACTTTTTGAATAATACATGTTGCTTTTATTATTTATGGTGTAAAATATATGTGTATTATGTGTGTGCTTTGTTATTTATTTTAGTTATGCATGATGATCACAAACATAATGAATGCAATGCATAATGATCTTAACTAAATGAATGCATAATAAAAATGAATCTAACTAATGAAATGCATGTATGAAATCTAGCTAAAATGAATGCAAATGAAACAAGTGGATGAGCAGATGGAAAGAAGAAGGTGATGGAATAAAAAGAAGAAAAGGAGAGAAATAAACAATGATAGGAGGAAGAGAAAGAAAGAAATAAGAAAGAAGCAAATTTCCAAAGAGGTCAAAAAGAAAGAAATAAAACAAAGAAAAATAAAAAAGAGTGAAACCTTGTAAGGATGTATGCTTACAAATGGACGGAAGTAGAGGCTACATATTGCTAGTGGATATGAAGCTACATCGTAAGGATTTTATGCTCACAAAGTAATCAATTTTGGATTAATAACCACTATGGGTGTGGTGCTCGTTAATGGCTATAGTTGGAGAGATACCAACTAGGATGTATGCTTACAAATGGTTGAATGAAGGCTACACCTCACTAGTGACCATGAAGCTATTATGTATGGGGTGTAGTGATGTGATTGATTTTCCAAAAGGAGTGTAACCCAATAGGGATGTGGTGTGTGTAAAATATGAGTGAGAAAAGTGAAGTATAGCAAAAACATATGTGTGCATGTGCACATGGTAGATAAGAAGAAGATAGAAGAATGAAAGAAGCAAGAAGTAAATGAGATTGTGTGTGTGTGGCCCTTTTTGAAATTTCAATAGCTAAGAGATATTTGTATGATAGTTTGATAGGGATTAGTATTATATTGTATTTAATATTGACATGGATCATGCATATTAAATTTCTCCTTGTAAAGTCAGACATGCCTATAAATATGTTTTAAATTAATGTAATTGATAGTTTTCATTTGTTTCATTTCATGTCATTTATTAAGAGTGGTTACCACATTATTGGTATCAGAGCAAGGTGCAAGGGTTTGGAGAGTATCCTCTTCCTAAGACCATATTGGTTCAGAAAGGAATGAGAAAACCAACCCATGGATCTTGAGTGGTGAACATTCTTTTTCTTCCATAGATAGCTTCGAGCACTTTCATTTTTGAAAACTCTCAACTTGGGTCCCTCTGACTCCTGACCCTTAGCTCTTGATATGAGAATTCATCTTGGATTTATCATTTATTGATCTTATTTTTTCGTGACCATCATTAATGATGTTGAATCTCACAAATATTTCTACCAACCTTATCGACATTCAAGCTACTTTCATCGCCAGTCTTCAGTAGCTCAAAGCTGACATCATCATTATTGTTGATGAAGAACCAGATACTGAATATCTCATTCATGTTGATGTAGATCTTAGTGAAGAAGATCAGGATTCCACCCCTGATCCAAAACTTGAAGAATTTGTAGCCACACCTGGATTCAAACCAGGGTCTCTGGGTGATATACCTAGCATCTTTCCACTAGATGATGTGGCTCTTGTTGTAGATCCGAGCTCATTTGAAGCTCCTATTGTAGATCAAGCCCATTCAAATGTTGTAGATCCAATATCTCTATAAGTTTTTATATTTGAAGACCCCACTACTCTCTCTACCTTTGTCATCATGCCTACTACACTTCATGATCCACATGTTCCTCCTTGTGATGTTTTATTTTTGGACGTTGAACTATTACTGCTGCTACATGATATACTATTTTATGATAACAATATCCCGATTTTAGGTGATTATATACTACCCATGGCTTTCATGCCATATTCCTTGGTGGTTCCTCGGCTCCTCTACAACTTTTAAGTATGTTTATGTATTTTCAAGCATTTCTTCCACACTTCATGCTTGCAGCATCACATTTTTTGTGATGATATGATGTTTATCGGTGTCGTCTCTCTTTTTTGGTACTGATCTAATGTGCTCCTAATTTCCCAAGAATTATTTTAGCCATTATCTACCATCACAGATCAACAATTTGTTTCTCTAGCCCATGCACCCCATGGCCTCTTCCTCGCACCCCGTGTTGATTGCTAGTTATTATCACCGTTCAAACATTCCTGCTACTTGCCACTTGACCGTGTTGCCATCAAATTAGCTATTGTCATTTCACAATAGTCGTTGCTCCCTTTCCCTTGGAGATATTTTTAAATTAAATTAAATTAGATTTAAAATTATAATATTTAATATCGCACTTATTCGCAAATACTATAATTATGCATTAAATTAAATATTCTTCGTTGATTGTTGTCCATTCACATCATCCATAAAACCATAATTAAATTAAATTAAAATTTTATATAATTTAATTTAATCTATCACTTCTATCTCCATTGATCATTTTTCTAGTCCACTTGACCATTGTCCTGATCCACCAATAATTTAATGCAAGCGAACCACAATTAACCACGAATTAATTAAATTAAATTAAATTATTTTAAATTTAATTTAATATTTTCACATCTCCATTAATGCATGGCTCATCCAATTCAATGCATTTCTGCTTGTCTTAAATACCACAACAATTAAATTTTTCATTTGGCACATGGTTTGAGGCATCTTCTATTGCATCTTCTCCAAAAAATTTGTTGCTATTTTCTTTTGCCGAATTCAGATATCCATTTCAGTTATCCGTCAGTATAGCAGTGTTTATAGTCATTGGAGAGCATTTTCTGAGCCTGATCCAGATCCAATGTAAGATTTTGGTTTTTTGAAGGCCTGTCAAACTTTGTTATTTTGGTCTTCCTCTTTTGTAATAGGAGTACATTTTTGGTTGTACCCGATACTCCTGGCTATTTTTCCTTCTTTCTCTTCCACCTTGTACACATTGGGGACCAATGCTTCCTCAATGGGGAGAAATGATAGGGATTAGTATTATATTGCATTTAATATTGACATGGATCATGCATATTAAATACCTCCTTGTAAAGGCAAACATGCCTATAAATATATTTTTGATTAATGTAATTGACAGTTTTCATTTTTGCCATTTCGTGTCGTTTATTAAGAGTGTTTTCCATATCATAGTTAGTGGTTGCATGAACACAATAAATGATATTCATGTGACCTTATCCCACAAAAATCCCTTAACAATTGAAAGATCAAGAAGGAACAAGTGTGAGCAAAACAAGATGCACAAATAGAAGAAGGAACATATATCCTTTGTCTTGGAGAAAAAGAAGAAAATAATAAAAAATTTCAAAGGACAAAGGACATACAAGATATGGAGAACTATATCCCTTGACATTGGGGAGATTTATAATTATTAAAAATTTCAAGGTCAAGGAATATATGATAAGAGAAAAGAAGAAAAGAAATGAGCAAATGCAATGATGAAAATGCATGGAGATGTGCCCTAGGTTGGGGGTTCGCTAAGCATCAGTGACCTAGTATGAGTGCAATATATGTGAGCTAGAACCTAACTAGGTTTAATCACTTACCTCATTATGAAGTTACTAAGAATATATATGATCAAGCAATCTTGCAAGTAGGATCTAGCAATAATAAAGTTATATCACAAGGAAAGATGCAAATGGAATAGAATGGCAGGCAATTCTTGTAAGATATGATAGGTAGTTATGTAGTATGAGCAAGTAAAACAAATGTAGAATGAATAATGAAGATGCAAAATCATTCATAATATCATTTTAAGTGCATTATGTTCATTGGTTCTTTAAGTTCTTTACCATATAACATCGCTAATAAATAGGCTCCTAAGCCAAATTTGGTTTTTATGACAAAGGGTCCTATCTAGTTGGGTTGAAACTTACCTTTCAAATCTATCTTAGAATTAGTGCTCTTTTGGTTTTCCTTGATAACAAGGTCCCGAACCTAAAAAGAATGTTTGTAAACTTTCTTAGAGTAATATTGCTTGAGCCTATTCTGATAGGCTTGAAGATGCTCTAAGGCATAAATGCACTTTTCATCTAGTAGCTCCAATTGATTTAAATAATATAAATAATAATCATTATTGATTGAGACATCTTGCAACAAGATGCCCAATGAAGGAACCTCTAACTCATATGAAAAACTATCTTAGTTTCATAGACCAAGATACATACGCTAGTACAATAGGCCCTAAAGGTAGGATCAAGTTGGATATTCTAGTCTCGATCGATCCTACTAACCAATTTTTTGAGTATCTTAACTAAGGACTTGTTGGATACTTTAGCTTTACCATTACCCTAAAGATAATATGGATTTGACACTTGTGTTGAATCTTGTACTAAACACAAAATTTATGGACATCCTTGTTCTTGAAAAGAGTGCCATTGTCAAAAATAATTACAAAAGGAATCCCAAACCTACAATGGATCTAGTTGAAGATAAAATTAGAGACTTAAGCTCCAATAACCATAGCTAGAGGTATGAATTCAATCCATTTATCTAAGTACTTCATTGCCATGATGATAAAATTGTGATCATCTGATGATGTTGCATTAATATTTTCAATAATATCCAATCCCCACATAGAGAATGGCCAAGGAGAAGAAATAGCCTAAAGGTTTTGAGAAAGAGAAAAAACAAGGTTGTCATGGCACTGCCACTTGTCAGAGCATAAAACATAGTCACATGCATCTTTCTCCATGGAATGTCAATAGTAATTAATCTAAAGGAGCTTCTTGGCAATAGTATTTTTCTAAATTGGCCTCCACATGATCCTACATGAGCTTCATTGATGGCTAGCTAGGCTTCATTAGAGTTAAAGCATTGCAAGAGGATGCCCTCAAAAGAATGTTGATATAGAGTATTGCTAATTATGACAAATCAACACACTATTTTTTGTAAAAGCTTTCATTGGTTGCGATCTAAGCCATCAAGTAGTGAACCATATTTAAGGAATTTAATGATGTTTGTGTACAAAGTCTCAAATTGATAAACTATGATGTTTAGGATATCTAATAGGATGAGGCTAGAACTAATCAATGTTGGCTCTTAGAGTTGGTCAATGATTATCATTGCTTGATCATATTCTAACTCCAAGGGGATCGAGGATGCAATAGTGACCATGGAATCCACATAATGTTTGGAAGACCTAGGGATGGACTCTATGGTTATCCTATCAAAAGCAAACAATATCTTGGTGATAATTTCCTAGTATCATGGCTAAGATGGCTCTATCAAGGTTTCGTACTCTACAATATTATTAGTGCAATAGAAATAGAGCTTGAAGGAGAGGGGGATGAGCTATTTTTATGGGGCAACTAGAATAATTACAGTAATTACCTTGACCTATAAAGGTGAGGTCAAACTCACTAAGTGATAGAACCCACTTAGTTTCTTGACCTGAAAGGTGGAGCTTCAACATTAAGTAGCAGATAAGATCAAACTTTGTGACTACCAATATTTTATGGCTAAGCATGTAGTGTATCAACCTTTGAGAAGAAAATACTATAGCATGGCAAAGCTTCTCTAAGGGAGTGTATTGGGTTTTATAGCTAACAAAAGTTCTATTGATATAGTATATAGTTCACCTAGACACAATGAAACCCAAAAGCTTGCTAGATGTCACTCCAAACACACACTTAGAGATATTAAGATGAAACTTGTACTATAAAAATATTTCAAAGATCTATCTTAAATCATGAACATGAGTTTCTCAATTTATAGAATGACCAAGAATATTGTCCACATAGTCCTCAATGATATCATGCATCATGTCATGGAAGATGTAAGTCATGACCCTTTGATATGTGGCACCAGTTTTCTTCAAGCCAAAAGGAATGAATTTATAACAAAAGGTACCGCATGGAGTGATGAAGGTTGTCTTAGACTAGTCCTCAGGGGTAATCATGATTTGGTTGTATCCTGATAAATCATCCATGAGCGAAAACATCCACATCTAGCAAAAAAATCTACAATCATATCTATTTTGGGAAGGAGAAAATAATCCTTGGTACACGCTAAGTTAATTTCCTAAAAGTTGATACATATCTTGATTTTTCCTTCCTTCTTATCAACAATAACAATGTTGGAAATCCAATTAAAATAATCAATATCTTTGATAAAACCAATGTCAAGAAGTTTTTGGAGCTCCTAGACTAAAGAGAGACCTTAGGATGCATCTTCCTAATTTTTTACTTAATAGGCTAAGAATTGGATATGAATACCAAATTATGCATAACAAAGGAAGGATCAAGCCCTAGCATATTGACATATGACCAAGAAAAAATATCTTGAAATTCTTTAACAAATTGGTCAACTACTCCTGCTCATCCATGGACAAGGCTTTGCCTAACTTAAGGGTTTTAAGGCTTTCCTCATAAACTATATTAGCATATAGGGCATCCTCAATGAGAATGTGAGATTCATCATCATAGTGAAGAGTGGAAGGGATCACTCCTAGTTGCTCAAGGTCTTCAGGAGACATATGAACAAAATACTCTTGAGAACTAGAAGACTCAACATGGGTGACATAAGGGACTGACCATCATAGAAGAAGCTATTTTGAAGGATATCTTCACGTTCCATATCACAAAGAGTATCCCCTTTAGCATACTCCCCTAGTGTCACAACCAAATCAGGGTGCACCAAAGTTATCACATTGTAAAATAGAATGTTAGAGGGAGAAGGCAGTCCCTCATCCTCATTACTCCATTCCAAGCCATGATGATCCAAAAATTTAGCATAAGTGACAAGTTGATCATCATTGATTTGTAAGGACTAGTTTTTATTGGGAATTTAGCCTATAATACATCTCCTAGGCTAAATATCAACATCCAAAGGTTCTTGTATACCTTTTTTTTGTGGCTCCAAACCCTTACCTACATATCATATACTAGACAAGATCTACTTAGGAAGTGGGTAATCATTGGATAGATAA
Source organism: Wollemia nobilis (assembly GCA_028583015.1). NCBI lineage: Eukaryota > Viridiplantae > Streptophyta > Pinopsida > Araucariales > Araucariaceae > Wollemia > Wollemia nobilis. The sequence continues at coordinate 5,096,596 of JAQPPZ010001340.1, forward strand.
CAATGGGGAAAGGCTCGCTTGATAGGAAATGGATTTCTACCATGGATCTTATCTTCAAGGGATGTATCTATGTAGATAAAGGTACAAACATTGATGTATACAAATTCATCCCCTTTATGGGGTAAACCCATAGTTGGAAGTGAAGGCTGCTTTGCTAGATCTAGAAGAGGAATTTCATCAAGTAGGTTGATTTGATCCTATGATGAAATTATGGTTGATGGTTCCTCATTTATTTTAAAATTTTCAAATTCCTTGATGAACTTAGATGATGAAAGAGAAGAAAAACTAGAAAGAGAAGACAAAATTTTGTGGAGAGAAATATATGGATAAAAATTAAGACTAGATTGACCTTGCTCAACCATCGAACAATATTGAAATAGATGAGGATCACCTTCAATGGTGACAAGTTGATTTTTGAATTTATATTTTAAACATTTATCAAGAGTAGAAGGGACAACCCTCATTGCATGAATCCAAGGGCATCCAAAAAGAAGATTAAAAGATGTGGGGCAAGATACCACATAAAATAAGGCATCTAAGATTTTGGATCCTATCCTAAGGGGAAGGGATAAAATATCGTAGGCTTATTGAGATTCATTGTTGAAATATTTTATGATGACATCATATTTGGTTAAATATTTCTCCTTTAATTTAATATTTTGGGAAAAATATAAGTGCATAGATTAAGGGAGGAACCATTGTCCACCAATATTCTCTTGATAAAATTATCCCCAATATATGTAGTGATGTAAAGGGGAGAATATCCTTTCAAAATTGATGAAGGAATATCTTCATCATAAAAAGATATATGATTAATCCCAAGAGAACTTACGACATTAGCTATATTACTAGGAGGAAGATCTTGCGGGATAGATTGTAAATTTAGAAGCTTCAATAAGGCTTCCTTATGAATAGGATAAATTTACAAAATCTCTAAGGGGGAAATCTTGGTTGGCATGCTACTTAACTATTGTTGAATGTCGAAGGAGAATTTTGGTTGTGGCTTCAACACTAAGGTTGGTTTTTCTATAATTGTGCTCATTTTTTGGGTACTCTTTAGAACTAAAGGTGGTCTAGAAGGTTGGTTGGATTTAGAACTTATCTCCTGCTAAGATTTTTGAGTCAGTTGAACTTGATATTGTTGTCTTGTAGTACTTTCTATCATACCAACCATGTTTTTGTATGGAGGTAGCACATTATTATAGGACACATGGTTGGTTGTCTATTGTTGATAATTGGATAGGGAATTTTGGAAGATCCTCATATCTTGATTAGTTGTAGGTGCCTATTGAGTAGGAGATTTATTATTTGGAGGTTTGTGATTAGGAATAGGTTGGGAGTCCTCTATGAAAATATTACCCTCATCTATTAAGTCTTGAACCATATGTTTCAACCTCTTACATGAATGTGTCATGTGCCCTTCCATTCTATGATACTCACAATATTGACCAAGTTTATACCAGTCTGCTATGGTATCAAGTTGCCTTATGGGAGGAAACTCAATCATATTAGCCTCTAAAATTTTCTTAAGGACCAATGAAATATATTTTTTATCTTATAATATTCCTTGGTGGGGGGTTTTGAGTTCTACTAAGTATCATATTCTACAAGGTACTAGCAACATTAACATTATTGGTTTGCTTGTTATCTGTGACCCCATAACCAACTACATGCTTGTTATTATATTGATTTTGTATGGTCCTTTCCTTTTTTTTTCTTGATTTAAGTTGACCCCTTCAAATAAGAGCTTTTTCCACTCTTCTTGTCAAATATATTGCTTGTTTGAAAGAGGTAACAGTGGTTGTTTCTAACTCATATGAAATATGCTCTTGTAAATTTCCAATAAATATCTCTAGCATGTCTCTAGGATGTAATATGTATCTTAATTTTTTAACTAAACTTCTCCATGGAGCCAAAAACTCTAAGAAAATTTCATCTTTATCTTTAAAATATATAAATCTTGCATTGTCACATTTTTCTCAATACAAGCTCCAAATTGCTAAATAAATAACCCAATTGTCTCTTCAAAACACTTTAAATAATAATGAGATAGTTGATAATACCATTATAATTCCATACCACCAAGGATTTTAGGAAACACTTTTAGAAACAACATGTAATCATATATAATATCATGGCATGTTGCTCCAAACATACTTAAATGTTCAATTGGATCCTCTATTCCTTTATAAATAGGTAATACTAGCATTGGGAAATTCTTTGGGTAGGGCCTAACGTTGACCATAGGGTCTAGAGGTTGATTGCACATTTTCTTATATTCATAAGTGAAACTTGGAGTTTGAAGCATATCCATTTTAATGCTAATTGTTTCACTACATTTGTTAAACTTTGCATATCAAGATTGTTGTTGTGCAATACCCCTAGGTTTCCTAAAGGGTTGTAGGTGGATTTTTAAAAAGGAATTTGGTTAATTTTAGAAACATTAAACTATTATGGTATGGGTTATGATATGGGGTGTTTTATTTGGTATCTTGTCGTGGAGGATAACTCGCATTTGGCAAATTAGAATAAATTTTATAATGAGAAATAGAATGAGGAGGAAATTGAACATGATTTTGAGGCACACTACTAGTTGTAAAAACTTGCAAAATTCTCTAATGTTGGTTGTTGTAGTAGTGGTATATGTAGGTTTTTGAAATGGATTAAAATTATGAGAATATTCAAACAATGGATTGATACGAATATTTTGAGGAGAAATAGTTTGATGGTGAGATGTCCCAACCTCTTCGAGTTGGGCTTCTTCATCCATAGACTTATTCAAAGTGTCCTTGTGATGCTTAAATAAATTCTAGATACGATCAAATTATTTAAAGGTGAGGTGTCCATTAGACCTCTCGATAGATTAAATATCATTACTAGTCTCTATGTCCTCTTTTGCATCTAGATTGGGATTCTTCGTATCAATATGGTCATCCCCTTTAGGATTCTCATCAAATTATAAAAGCTTTTGTTTACTCCTAAATTTAGGAGCCATTAGGATTAAGGGAAAGGATAGGGGAGATGAAAGGAGATCTAAAACTAATGAAAGATAAAATATTTTATTAAGATTTTTTATGTTTTTCTAATCTAAACAAATAGATTTTAATAATATTATTTATGTTTCAAAACAAAATAAATAAGATTAGAAGGAAAAGGTCCTACATGGCCACTAAGGATGTATTTCATGTCAAGTTCACCAAATATGTAGAGGGGGTAAAACTACCCTACCATGTACAATTCTCAGTTGGATCTGATGGGAGTTGAGGTAATTGTAGGGGTATTTTGATTCCTCTACACTCAAGGGCTTGGGGGATTGAAGGGTTCACCAAGAATGGTTTAAGGTCTCGCTATAATTCTAGGGTGGAAATTTTTTGAAGTGTTTATTTAAACAAGCACCTATGTTTGGTCTCATTAAAATCTAATCTAGAATGAATAAAGAATGAATCAAGGCAAATAATGATGCAATAAAACAAGAGACTATTCCTATAATGATTATTAATTTCAATGAAGAACTAACCCTAGTTTACAAAGAATAAACTATTTTATCTTTTCAAGAAAGGGTTCAAGAGAATGCACAAATAGATTTAACCTAAGATGTAAACTATAAGACTTTTTCTATTTCAAATGCCTAAAAATGAAACTAGATACTTTTCTTTACTTATGATTTAAATCTAGAACAAAAAATATTAGAAAGCAAATAGAAAACAACATAAGAAGCATATTTAGAGCACTTATTTGATCCGATGGTTGATCCTATCTTTAATATTTCATACAACTATATCCAACAACTTTAAAACCTCTAAAATAGCTTTAAAATCCTTGGAAAATTGAATAGTTTTTGGGGGACTACTTAGGATGCTATATGATCGAGCTTGGAGGCAAAACAGCCAAGCCACCTTTGTAATTTTAGCTAGCCATTCAAAAATTAAATAATTATTGAATTTTGTAACAAAGTGAGATGAAACAAATGTAAACAAAGAAACGAAATGTAGACAAAATGAACATAACAAAAAGGAAATATGCAAAAATGCAAATTAGGATTTTGGGAGAAGAAATTTACCTCCAATCCCTAATTGATAAAATTCACACCCTATAAAGGGTAGGAGAAAATTTGGGTTGCCAAATTATCACCTTGTGTGGATTGGGTGCGAATTTGGTTAGAACATATTTTAATCTAAAAAACATTAAAAATGCAATACAAAATAAGAAATAAAATTTTGAAACAAAATAATAATGCTCAAAAACCTGCTTAGTTGATGGAGAAAGTAAGAATCAATGAGAAAGTGAAGGTGTTGACCAAGATGGTAGACCTCTCCCATCATCAAGGATCCTCCACTTGTTCACCAAGAGAAACTAACCCAAAAGCATAGAAAATAAAGCAACACAACAATCCAAAGTAGAGATTCATCAAGGGCACTTTTAGAATTTAGAAAGAGATTACTTCACTTCAAAAACTTTCTTGGTGGAAAAATGGAATCTAATTCTTCTATTTATAAGAGGTTTAGAGGGACTAACAAAATAAGAAAATAAAAATTAACCTTGGGCAAGGGTTGAAATTTTAAAGAGCTGATGTTGGAAAGGGTTTTAAAAGAAAAAAATCCAAGATTTCCAAATTTACACCTAGTCCTTATAGGGTGTGAATTTGGCATGCCAAATTCATGCCCTATAAGGACTAGGTGTAAATTTGGCAAGGCTAAGGAAAAAAAAATAAAACAAAGGGGAAAAATGGGATAAAACTTGCACTTAGAAAATTTGAGGGGAAAACTAAGGATCTAAGAAAAATGACTTATCTTAATGGGTCAATTTTCCATGTCTATAGTATGCTAGTCAAGTCAAGATTTCCTATACAAGCTAAATTTTTTATCAAAAACTAAAGAGGGTACACATAATCATGATAATATTTAATGACATCATAAAGATAATATTTTCTCATAAATAATCAGTCTTCAAAATTCATCAACCTATCTAAAATATAAAAATAAATCAACATGCAAAGAATCCATGACAAAATATTTCTAGGAGCCAAAATCACTTCCTCTAGGAGGACCATTATCACATTCACATATGGATTTCTCCTTGGAATAATAATTTTCTCCTTTTGATATTTAAGATCATTTTTATGCTGAACCACTATTAGTTCTAGGAAAACTATTGGACTTCTCCTTAGAATCATGTTTCTATTCTAAAATTGAATTTGTCTTGCATGGATTACGTGTTCCTATATGCGATGATGGTTTACCCCTAGGATTTAATATTATTAGTCTTCAGTCCATATCAGTAGTGGTATCTATTTCCCTAGACCTGTTAGTTGGAAGACTGGGGAGTTGGTCGAGATGTTTGGGTTGGGTTGAGAAAGAGGTGAAAAAAGTCAAATTTGCGATGGATGACCAGTTCATCATCTATAGTGGTATTTTGGCTCTATTTTCATTTTTATGTGCTTGTGGAGTTATAACCCATAGGTATTGGTGTTAGATTTTGAGGATATATGTAGTGGAAGAGATCTAACACAAGTACTAATAAGATGCAATAAATATGAAAGGAAGTGAGTCTACAATATGACCAAAATATACTATAAATAGAAATGATGAAAATACAATGCAATATGGAGGAAATGATCACTCCATTAATATGAGCTAAAGAGCTACATTATGCTCCATACGGAAGCACTACTGTCTACTACACTTCACTAGATAAGAAATTGATATGGACTTGACATCTGATCTACCACTATGAGGCCCTTTATATAGGAAGATAGATTCCTTGGCTAATACTCTATCTAGTTGTACAAGGGGATACCTTGCACATTACAACTTGCACATTGCCACTTATGCATTATTGCATTACTTGAAGTAACTAGCTAACTTCCCCCTACAGTAATCTCCTACTCTAACTATGTACCTAAGGTGGTACATTTACATGACCCAAATGATGTAATATACTCTAACTCTAACACCCCTTGTATTATATTATTTGGATATTGAAGATTTCAATCTTCAATATGGATCTTTTCTTGAGAATAGTCTTTGGCTTGCTCAAAGATATCTTCTTCTTCTATCCATCCTCCTTTATTTTCTTCTTTGTGTGTATCTTCATTTGGTTCTATTGCTTCTTTAGATTGTAGTTGGCTGAGTAGAGCATAGTGTTGTTGGCCTCTCATATTTTTTATTTTGATTCTTCTATGCTTGCCATTATGGTGTACTAGTTCTTCATTTTCTTTAACCTATTCCTCAGGAAATGTGCTAGTATAATTTTGAAATACAACAATATCTTGTGAGATTTCCATTGAATCTAGGATATATGTATTTCCATCAATTGATCATGTTGCTTTTATCTCACTTTGATTCATAATAAGGCACGTATTCATCTCATTCAAATATCTAAAACTGACTATCCAATTACTTTCTACTAACTTGCTTATCAAAACGAGATTAAATGCTAATCTAGGACATACAATACTTTTTGTGGTAGAAATTTTGGAAATTATTTACATGGTGTCACACATCCATATCCATGTATGGGATAAGTTTCGCTCTCTAAAATTCTTAATTTGTAACCATTAGTAATTTCAAGACAGTCAAACCATTGTAGATTTCCAGTCATGTGATGACTAGCTCCTAAGTCAATGTGCCATGTATTTTTTTGCTTTGTTGAATTTTCCATGTTTGGATTATTTTTGCATTTGTGGCATGATGTAGTGTGTGTGCCTTGTTCTTGTTTCTTTGTGAGAAAATGTGTTCTTATTTCCATTGTGGTATAATAGAACCTTTGTAGTAGTCTTCCTTATGACTCCCTAGTTAAGAGATGTGATTTAATAAAAAATTTGTAAGATTCATAGACACTTTATGATTCCCAAATGGATTTAGTACTTGAATTTTTTTGAAAGAATGCTATTATTATCAAGTTTTATAGAATTCCTTATGTATCCCTAGTAATTTTAGATATACTGAATTATAGATAAAGTGCTTTTGAGAATACTAGTTCAATTTTGGATTGACTCTGTAAAGTTTTATGAATAGAAAAAATCAACTTCTTTTACACCTTATTTCTCCTATTGAAATTAAGCACTTTCTAATTTTTATGAGCTTCTATATATTGGATTTATTTTTTCCCTTTAATGTATTTTTGAGACAAACATATCAATTAGTTTCCAACTCTTGATTTTCCTTAATAAACCTCCTTTTATAGCCTTTAATAATTTGATATTAATATTTCTAAATTCCAATTACCTACTTTTGTGTAGTATTCCTTATAACTCCCTAATATGGAATATTAAAAAATAATAAAATTTTCAACATTATTTAATTAATATATCCATGTAGAAATCCTTATTTCTCCTATACTTTAGATTACAAATATTAGGCTATTTAATATATATTTTTCTTTTTAATATTGATTTCAAATATGTTTGATTTCCCTTAATGTTTTAACCTTGTATTATACCTTATATCTCCCTATTAATGAATGCAAATTAGATAATCTACGTATCTAATGTTATTTTTTAGACGTAGATGAAAAACACTCTTTAGTTCTCTTTTGACCATTATCTCCAACATATGAGCATAGGCTTTAGTGCTTTTCTTTAACTCAGACAACGACTAGTTTCTTGATACCTTTTATGGCAATGCTTGGATAGTGGATGCCTCACGTCTTCCCACTTTGACTAGGAGCATTAAATTCTCTCTTTTTATTGATTTTATGACACTAATGTTGTTGCATAAATATACCACGAACTCGGATTTGAATGCTGCTATGAATTTGGCCTTGAATGTTGCTACAAATTCAGCCTTGAATGCTACTATTTATTGGTCTTTGGTACCACAAATAATAGTTGAATCTTGAGTCAAGTGACAAGTATCACATCCATTTATTTTAACACCTAGGAATGAGTGTTACAGTCCTGAATGGGTGCTCATGCTTCTTGGTGATAAGTGTTACTTTTCTTCTTACACACTGACCTTCTTCAATGGACACTTGCATGGAAATATTAGGGTTTCCTTTTAGATGACAAGTGCCACCCTATCTTTGTGCATGATATTTATATGTAACACATCTTCAATGTATCTTTACAATACCTTTACTAAAACATGTCCAACTCTTCCTTTATTTTATGTAATCGATGGCATTTGGAGTGAGTTGTTTCTAGTTGGAATGGTGAGCAAGCACCTTGGAAACTTGGAGTAGCGATTTGAGCAATGATTTTGCAAACTTCTAGCAATGCTCTTATGGATTTTGAGTTACTCCCATGGTTCTATTTGAATGTATGTCTACTTCTTTGTGCTTTTTTGTTATGTACTATTTTACCTTTGAATATAATGCTTCTCCTTCCTTGTATTATTCTTTGTTTTCTTGCATATTCATTGTCCAAATCATAGACGATATGAGCCTTTTGGAAGACCCTTTTACCTTGCTTGGAGAATGATTTTACATAGCTACCTTGGACTAATTTTCTCCTTGTGAAGAGTGTAGATTAAAGATACAATGCCAAACAGAAATAAAGAAATCACAATAAAGGAATGCAGAACAGTTGTACAAAATGAATGATTTTTATTAATCAATGGAGTTTAGAAACTCCTTTTAAGTACAACAGGGCTTGTAACCCTTTTCGTGATACAAAGTTACAATTTGTGCTAGGGTTCTCCGAAACCCTAGCCGGCACAATGTGGTGGCGTCTCCGAAGAATGTATCCTTAACCTCAACGGAATGAGTGGGCTTCATTGTATCCTTTGGCTCGGACCACTCCAACTTAAGCACTGCTATCAACAAATCAGATCTACCACTAGAATCCCGCACACATTAAAATTATCAAAGAGTTAGAAACTAATAAGAGGGCTCCACCGTGTGAGCCCTCATAAACAGTCTAAAACCCTAGATTTATGAAATAAAAATAAACAGAATGCAGAATTCAACAGCAGATTAATACATAAAGAAAGATTACTTGCTTTAGACGAATCTATACCTTTTCCTGTTAACGCGGCGAGACCAAGCGGCGGCGATGGATGCGGCGAAAGGGTTTAGTTCAGACTTAGGGCCGTAGAAGACTCAGAAGACTCAGGATTAACAGCAATAGCCAACTCTAGACTTAGATAGGGAAGATAAGTAGGTTTAGCCGAAGAGATAGATAGGGTTTGAGCCATCAAGGTGACTCAATTTATAATCTACTCTTAGGGCACACTTTAGGGTTTTAACGACACTTTGAACGTGTGGCTAAGATTAAAGTGGATCCAAGGGTAGAGAATAAATCTAGGTTGTGAAACGGATTAAGATGGATGGACGGATGAGATTAAATGAAGGATGGACGGCTCAGATTAAATCACTTAAACTTTATTTATATATATATTAAAATATATTAAAATATTAAAATATATATATAAATATTAATTTAAATAAATTTGGGGATGAAAAATGGCGGGAAAAGTGAAATTGGGCCAAATAATGGTGGGAAAGTGTGGATTTGGGCCAAATAATGGCGGGAAGGATGGATGACTGACACGTGGCTGGCAGGAAGGTATAGATGACTTACAAGTGGCTGGATTTTGGTGTCTACAGATGCCCTTTTTGAGTTGCTTTGTGTGAAGACACAATGTAGCACAAAAACTTAAGACACCTGAAAAGCTGGATCAGACGCAACTCTCTCTCAAGACTAAAGCACAACTTTGAAGACCAAAGAATAAAAGAATATTTAAAATTTTTTAGCTTACCCCCTCAATTGGCGAGCGAGAATGGTTCTCACAAGCCAATTGGAAGAAATTTGGAAGATAATGAACCGTTTTTGCCCCAACGGTGAAAAAAAGGGTTGGTGCATGCACCATCTGTTTATGTCCCAACAGAAAAGGGGTTGGTGTACAAACCAAAAAGAATATGATTGAAGACGATATGAGTGATGTGAAAGATGGACCGTTTTCGCCCCAACGGTTATAAAGGGATTTTTGCCAAACTCTAAATTCCATGATCATGTAAGATGAATTCCACTATAGGAAAATTAGAAATTGATAACGGATGCCCCAACTCCTGTGTGTGAATCCATACCGTTGATGAAATTGCCTTGTTGGCGCCATTGATATGCAGAGATGAAAGATGCATGAAAGAGTCCAGAACTCAGAGATGCTCCTAGTGACTGTATGGATAATTCCTCGGGTCGGAACCAATCAACCTAGGTAGCCACAATCTCTAGCAAGACTTAAAATAATGACGATATGAAAGATTGTCCATGTTTAAGGCCCCATGAACTAGGCCATCAATGACAACTCGTTGAGCAAATTAATCTTGGTATGAGGTCACTTGAAAAGTAGAATACCCAAAATTGATTTCCAATTTTCAAACAGATGAAATAATTGATGATGATAAATGGTAAGTGTCCTTATGGTGGTTTAATCCTCTTACCGAATTGCATGGATTCAAATCGCTGCAATCGCCAAGGTGATAGAATATACCACTAGATACGAGGTTTACTTTAATTTGATTTGGCAAAAATATGCATGATGAAAGAAGAATGAAATTGACGATAGATCGGAAGAATTGATGAATGTGGTTAATTTTGTGAAGGTTTTGAATATTTTTAACCCAATTTGTAAAACAATGATGAATGATGCGCTTTTTGAGAGAAATGACAAAATTTGTGTCCAAAACTCGTTGTAACCTTCACAAAATGTTTTATTATGATAAGAAGAATGGATGAATGCAATTTGATGAAATTTGGAGGAGGTAAGCTTCAATTTTGTAAGTTTTGTTCCTTTATTCAATACTGACACCAAACGCCGGTCTGCGTTTGTGGTTGGCAGAGACGCCCGCCGGTGTTTAGGCGCTCTGCAGACGCAGGACTGCGTCTGAATCCGCCATGAAACGCCCTACTACGTTTTAGGGCGCCAAAATCAGCTATTTAAACAGTTTCAACGAGAATTTCGCTCATTTGTGCGTTCGAGCTTAAGAGAAGTGCGTCTGAGGGAGTGGAGTGAAAGGTTGTGTGGGAGAGTGAAGCACGCGGGAGCTATGGCGGAGATGGGAGCAGACGCGCCAGTGCAGCCAGCGGAGGTATTTGTTCATTTAAGCAAGTACTTATTATGTGTTTTTTTTTTTTTTTCTTATAAAATTTTTAACAAATTTTTGTTTTGTTGTTTTGCATTAGGGTGTTAGAGGCACGACACCGATTCTCCCCTATCATTTCCAGGATGAGGAGGTCATTGTCCCAGAGACGGGAGATATTGAGAGGCAGGAGGCATTGAGGAGTTAGAGGGAGAGGATCTAGTCCGAGAGATGAGGAGGTAGAGTATTGACGAGATAGGCCAGGAGATGCCAGAGATGCTAGGGAGGCAGTTACGAGATGTATAGCGATGCTCAAGTGCCGAGAGGATAGGGAGAAGGAGGGGATGCCCTTGTCTGAGGAGAGGATGGCCCAAGGGACTTGGATGGAGCGACCAGGGTGCCCCAGGATGACAGGGTGACGAGACTCCAAGCAGAGCTAGCGGAGCGGGAGCGACGACACGGGATAGACATAGCTAGGCTTAGGTCTAGGACTCGTTACATTGAGGCTCTGGAGGACACATTGTTTAGGCATCACATTGTGTTGCCTGATCCTCCATCCTCCTCTGTCTCTAGGCGTAGTGAGTCTAGGCACACCACTAGGTCTAGGGCTCCTACTAGGTCTCATGGGTCCTCTTTTGATGGTTAGCTTAGTGCTTAGATGCACTCTTTATGAGCCTTGGTGCTCTATTGTATATTGTAGCCTTTTGGCATTCATTGTACAATTTGACCTTTATACATATATATATACATGGCTTTTATTTATTTGGTGTTTTACTCTCTTTTGTGTGAATGCCTATGTTTTTGTGATGCATGTTTTTATATGTTTTAATGTTTTTGATGCATATGTGATGGAATGGAATGCAAACTTATAGATGATTAATGCGAGACTAAGTAAATGAAATATGCACTAAGAAGCACTCATACTTTTAGATAGTTAGATTTAGCCAACTGTTATCATAATTGTTTAATCAGGGGCACCGAACTTGGTGGCTTGTGAATGGATGACGTATGGAATGACATGAATATGGAAGAAGATATGGAGGGGAAGGATGATATGGAAGACTGTTTTACAAAGACTCAAACATGCTAGTGGTATCAAACAAACTTACTAACACTGCCTAATTCAACTAGGACCAAATGTGTGTGCATGCGAGTTCATTAACCAAATCGGAAGCATGGTAGTGACTCTAGGCAATCAAAAACCCGTGTGTGTGCAAGTGTGTTCATTAACCTCATCTTGCATAAATTAGGTAACCCTCTTATGGAGAAGACCCCGAAGCTAGTTTGTCCGTATGAGCATTCGGAGGTCTCTTTTTGAGGAGAGACATGTCGCCACGCAATGAGTATACTCCACCGCCGACCAAGCGTCTATAGCCCCGATGAAGGTTAACTCCATAGTCCATGTTGTTTTTGACCTTTGTAAGCCTTGGGGATGACTACCTATCCGTCTGATCGGACAAGTAGTACGATCCTTACAACTTATTTGGGATCAGTGGTGTGTGAAAAATGTTCATTTCCTTAGAGCTTTGGGGAATCGGATTCTCAACCGAAGTATGATGAGAATTTTACCCTATCCTTACTACTCCGTTTATATTTATATTTTGTGATTGCTTGTGATAGTGGTAAGAACCACTGTTTTATGGACTATGTTTGCATGATAGGACAAACGAGGATTACCCTTTTCACTTCAAGGCACAACCCAAGGATGGTGTTATCTCTCTTTGACACAAGATGTTTTTAAGATGTGAAAATGTGATAGGTTCAAGACCGCTTTTGAAATCATTTCCCAATACTCAAGATTTTATTTAGTGTAATTTGTGATATGGCCCTAGAGAACTTTGACATGCATTTCGAAGTTTGCTTAAAACACTAGGAATGGTCGAGTGACTCGAAAACATTTTGGCAATGTAAATATGTGCAAATGGAAAATGGGTGTACGAATGACAATTCGGTTTGATGGATTTTATGAAGGTGCCCCCGATTAAGGCAACATGACTTTTGCTTGACCAAATTTTATATCCAAAAGATAGAATGGTCTCTAACATGATATGCAACTATGGCTGAAAATGAAATGTTATGGTTTTCAATGAGATGTATGCACATGAAATGCAATGTTTTTGAATGAGATGTATGCAACTAACAATGAAATGCAAATTCTTTTTATTTTATTTGTTTTTTTTTTTTTTTGTTGTACAAGCCATGTATATATGTACATATAAAATTCAAACTATGCGTAGAATGCCCTCAAGTGTATAACATTAAGTGGTTCGGGTTCTTCCTCTCCCTCTAAACCGGCAAGTCTATAAGTTCCATTACCCACTCTTTCAAGGGACCATATATGGACCTAACCAATTAGCCGCGAATTTATCTCGAAGATGCGGCAATGCATTGGTGTTTTGTTGATTCTCTTTAAGGACAAGATCCCCTACTTGAAATTCTCTTAGATGAACTTTGGCATTGTAAGCACGTTTCAATCGGTCTTGATAAACTCGCAAATGCTCTAAAGCATTGATTCGTTTTTCATCTATGAGTGTGAGTTGATCAAGACGTGCTTGTCTAGCAATATCATCATCGATAAATTCCTGCAAAGAAATTCGCAAGGAAGGGATCTCGAGCTCAAGAGGCATGATTGCTTCAGCTCCATAGACCAAAGAAAATGGCGTTGCCCCAATGGGAGTTCTCGATGCTTGTTCCGTAAGCCCATAATGCCAAGGGGATTTGTGTATGCCAATCTTTATGATTTTCTTTAACAAGTTTCTTAAGAATAGCAATTATGGTCTTATTGGAAGCTTCAGCTTGTCCATTGGCTTGTGGGTAGTAAGGAGTTGAGAAACTATGTTGGATATTATACTTTTCGCAAAGAGCTCGAACATCCTTATTCTTAAAAGACTTGCCGTTATCGTAAATAATTTTAGAGGGAATACCAAAACGACAAATGATATGGTGAAGTATAAACTCCACAATTCTAGGACCCGTCGGATCGGCTAGAGGAATTGCTTCAACCCACTTTGTGAAGTATTCAATGGTCCGTAATGATGAAAGTATGTTGTCCCGAAGAGGCAGGTGAAATCTTGCCAATTAAATCGAGACCCCATTGTGAGAAGGGCCAAAGGCTTTGGATGGGGCAGTAAAACTTGTGATGGTATATGGGTTAAATTAGCGTGTTCTTGACACTTTTTACATTGTTTAACATATTTGCAACAATCTTGTTCCATAGTGGGCCAATAATACCCCATACGTAAAATACGCTTCGCAATGGCCATTCCACTAAAATGACCACCACAAGTACCATCATGGGCTTCAAGCAATAGCTCTATGTGTTTCACCCGCTTCTAGACAACGGAGGAGTACTCCATCATATCCACGTTTATACAACACATCCCCCAAAAGAACAAAACGAGTTGCCTTTTGCTTAAAACAGCGAGAAAAATCATATGGGAGTGTTCCAAACTTGAGGAAGGCTACTATCTCACTAGACCAAGGCTCATATGGATCCGAATGGATAAAGCAAACATCTTTTTCATCCTTAGACTCAAGCACGGACAGTTGTAGACTTAGAGATTATGGAAATGATTAGGGGCCGTACCTCTCCAAGGGAGTCCTTTGGAATCAATGATCCAAGAGAGGCCATGGCATCCGCAAATCTATTAGTCGAACGAGGCAAACTAGTGATCTCATACCAATCAAACTTAGAGAGCAACTTCATTGCTACATCATGATAAAGCTTAATGGTAGGTTCTTTGGCTTGGTATTCTCCCGTAATTTGTTTAACCACGAGTTGAGAATCCCCAAATATCCGAATACGCTTAATGCTCATAGCTATGGCTGATTGAAGACCTAAAATTAAGGCTTCATACTCGGCTGTATTATTGGTGCATTGGAAGTCTAGTTTGAATGATAAAGGGATGGGAATCCCTTGAGGTGTATGAAACACAACTCCAGCGACCTTGACCTTTCGCGCACTTAGAGCCATCAAAGAATAGCGTGATGTCAACATCTTCCTCCGGAATGATGTCCTCTTCTTGTTCAAGGATAGCAAATACCGAATCATCTCGGAGCTCAATAATCAAAGGATGATCACTAGGTAGTGGAGCTTCCGCAAGTTGATCGGCTATAACTTGACCTTTAACAGATTTTTGGCTAATGAATTCAAGATCGAATTCGGTAAGCAACATTATCCATTTAGCGGTACGAGTGTTATTATAAGTGCGAGACATCATATAACGCAGAGGGTTTTCTCTAGCTATGACATATGTTGTATGGCTAAGCATATAATGACGAAGTTTCTTAGTGGCAAAAACCACCGCTAAGCACAACTTTTCCACATAAGCATATCGGGTTTCATAGCTTACCAATGTTCGACTAATATAATAGACAGCTTGCTCACGATTTTGTTCATTCTTTTGTGCAAGCATTGTCCCTAAGGCAAAGTCCGTTGCCGAGATATAAAGATTGAAAGGGACCCCTGGACGAGGCGGAGCTAAGACTGGCGGAGACGCTAAGTACCGCTTGATGTCATCAAAGGCTTTCTCGACACTCATCTCGTCCATGAAAATTGTACCCCTTTTGTAGTAGGTGGCAAAATGGCCTACATTTATCGTAAAGTTGTGCAATAAAGCGACGGATTGAATTAATCTTTCCTTGCAAACTACGCAACTCCTTCAAATTAGTTGGGGGACACATTTCCATAATGGCTTTGACCTTGTTTGGGTCCACCTCAATACCTCGTTTAGAGATAATAAAACCTAGGAGTTTGCCCGAGGTAACACCAAAGACACATTTCTTAGGGTTCAACCTTACTTTATGCTCTAGAAGTCTATCAAAAACTTTTTCCAATACATCAAAATGCTCTTGTCGAGTTTTAGATTTTGCCAATAAATCATCCACATAATCTTCGATAATCTTATGCATATAATCATGGAAAATATAAGTCATGGCTCGTTGATAGGTTGCACCTGCGTTCTTAAGGCCAAAGGGCATCACCCTGTAACAAAAAGTTCCCCAAGGTGTGGTAAATGTTGTTTTGTGTTGATCTTCGTGGTTTATTCGAATCTGGTTGTATCCTGAAAATCCATCCATGAACGAAAGCATTTCATGACCAACGCAGGTATCGACAAGAGTATCAATGTTTGGAAGAGGAAAGTCATCCTTAGGACACGCTTTATTTAGATCTCAAAAATCGGTGCAAACACGTATTCCCCCGTTAGGCTTGCGAACGGGTACCATGTTAGAAAGCCACTCAGGATAATCAATCGGGACGACAAATTTAACATCCAAAAGTTTCTGAATCTCCGATTTAACTATGAGGGCCACGGTAGGATGCATTTTCCTAAGTTTCTGTTTGACAGGTTTAGCATCTTTTTGTAAGGTGAGGTTATGGACAACCAAATTAGGGTCTAGGCCTCGGCATGTCTTTGTAAGACCATGCAAATATCTCCTTCTTCCGCTTGAGTAGAGCAATCATTTGCTCTTGTTCCTCTCGATGATAGACTTTTAGCCGCTTCACAATTTGGGTGCCATCTTGGTCCGTACTAAGGTCTACATCGATAGTTTCTTCAATAGACATGTGGGAACCTTCCTCAAGCCGATGGGGAGTAGGGATCAGATTTATGTCATCTAAAATGTCATCAAGCTCCCGTGCCTTGCTCTCGTCTATGTCCGCTCGGAAGACCTCTGGCTTAGAAGATGAAGGTGAATGTGGAGGTGAAGGAGGAATGTAGTTGGCGGAAGCCCTTAACAATTCCTCGAAAAGGATGAACTCTGAAATAGATGGAGGGGATGAAATCCGATCCATGTCAATCAGGCTTGGGTTGATCGGGATTGGCTTATCCGGATCATATGGATTATGGAGCGGGTGAATAAGTCTTCAAAATTCATTGTCGACTTATGGAAGAAAGGATGGGCGGAATGGAAGGGAAAACCGGTGAAGACCTCGTAAGACCTGAAATGCAAAACAACATAGTTTTTCAGCTTTTTTTTTTTTTTTAGTTTGAGTTTTTTTTTTTTTTGTAGTGGTGAAAACCACTATTACACACATACATAAAGCAATAAAGTATTTTTATATATTTTGATTTTTTTTTTTTTTTTTTTGGGAATTTTCTGATTTTTTTTTTTTGGTAGTGGTGAAAACCACTATTTTAGTATATACATATAATACAGGTTTGGATTATGGCTTATGGATGTGGCGGAGGGGGTGGTTCACCTCGTTCTTGTGGAAGAAGCAAGCGAAAGATGGCCTCTTGGAGAGGGAACAATTGGAGATAAAACTCGCCTTGTTCAAAGGAGGGGAACAATGGGCGCCGACTCTTCTTCGGATTCATCACCATTTGACATGACGTCAAATTCTTCATAGGCTTCATCTTCGGATTCGTCGGGGTGGAGGATTTCTTCTTCCGAATTAAGATTAATGCTTTGAAAAGCTTGTTCAAAAGAAGAAAGGGATGGAAGTGGTTGGTAGCCCGGACCAAAACGCTCATGGGTCTCTCGGTATGGCATATCGATGCGTTCGGTTACCCCTTGCTCGTATCGACCTAGGCCAAATTGCTGCCAATTATGTCTGTGGAAATAGCGAGAGGGAAAACCCTCCATCCTTTCGATATTGGCAGGGACCGGATGCTTGGGTTCTAGTATGGTGGTAGGACTAGAAGATGACTCTATTCCCCCATATACAAAATTAATGGAATTTGGCATAGAACCCATGTTATAAACCGATCCAATGGATAAATGTTGGTCATGTGGACGACCAAAATCTTTAACTGCTTGCACATTGAACGGTGTGATGTGGACATCTTGGATGGCATACTCACCAATACCCGCATCGTTAGATGGACCTTGACTTGGGAGGGAGATGGACTAGATGATGGAATAGAAGAATGTGGGATAGAAGAATTGGAAGGATTTGGTTGGGTTGATGCTTCACCGACTTGTGAAACATCACCGGTGATGGTTGGGAAGATGGAGGAATAATAGGTGATGTTGAAGAAGGTGTAGAAGAAGGGGGTAATGACGTGGAAAGAGATGATTGGTCATGGCCACATGTGCATGTGGTCACTGATGAAGAAGAAGGAAGATTAGGAGATGAAGAAAGTGGTGAATGAGATGGAATAGCGGAAGAGGAAGATGGTTGCGATATGATGGGTAGCTCCTCAAGAATGGGAGCTTTAGAAGAAGATGGTATAGAAGAAGTAGATGGGGTCAAGAAAAGATGAGTGGATGGCAACACAATCTCATAAGGATTTGAGACATAGTTGCAATGTTTGAAGGGTTCAATGTCAGCAGGTACACAATGAACCTGTCCCTCATATACATACTTCAGACATTGATGCAGAGATAGAAGGGACACATCTCATCTCCCTAAGCCAAGGCCGTCCAAGCAATACATTGTATGCCATGGACCCTTCCAAGATGTGAAACAAGGTATGCAAAGTTCGGGCCCCTACCTCAATGGGCAAGATAACCGTGCCAACCGTGGAAGATAAAGCATCATTGAATGCTTTAAGAGTAAAAGTCGACTTGGTGATAAGGGATGGCGACAACTCTAGATGACTCAACGCCGATGTTGTAATGATATTGATTGAGGAACCGGTGTCAATTAAGACTCTCTTGAATGGCTTGTGATCGATCTTGGCCATGATATGCAGTGGAGGATCTATACTTTCTGTTGACAAAGGTTTGATTTCAAAATCATAGAAAGTGATGGAGGGCTCCATGCATGTTTGAATACTCCCCACAAAGTTGTTGAAGGCATTAGTATCTTGAGTTTGAAGCTCGATTGACTTTAATATTTCCATTAATGCCTCTCTATGCGGGGGAGATTGTTGAATGAGGTCATAGATCGATAACTTGGCGTAAGCCATTTTTAAACCGGTAGTTAATCGGCTACTCAATGACATGATGGGTCGTTGGCGTTGAGTAGAATGATTTAGCGGTTGTTGAGAAGTACTAGCACGTCGTTGGGTCACCGTTACCCGAGGTGGACCGGGAGTTTGTACAGTGGCCGTGGTTCACCTCGATTTGGTTGGTTCGCCCTTTGACCCCGGGTTACTACGTTAATAGTACCCACAAAACCTTGGTATTGTTGTACATGGTTGACTTGATTAGGAGGAGTTACCCGAGTTACTCCCCCTGAAGTTGTTGGAGCTTCCTCCCGATGTGGAAGGGGTGTTTGAAATACACCAAGATTTTGATTTTGTTGGGCTAAGGGGCTATCCAATTTAATGGCTCCAATCTCAATAAGATCTTGGATCACATGTTTGAAAGTCGTACAATTATTGATATCGTGTCCATTTTGCCTATGATAAGGACAAAATAGGTACTCCTTGTAATACTTCCCCTTCTAGATGGTTCTAAAGGTTTAAACTCAGTAAAGTTAACTGATTTGTGCTATATAACTTGTTGAATATGACCGCATATGGTTCATCTAAAGGTGTGAACTGTCGCTTGGGACGATTTGTTTGCCAAGGTCGAGTTTCCATGGTTGGCCCAGTATTGTGATCTGGTTGAGGAGGGGCGGGTACCGCATGATAAGCAATTGGTTGCGGTTGACTTTGCATTACTTGTTGTTGTTGAGCCATTACGGGCTGGCTCGCCACCACTTGATTAACTTGGTTAACATTTGAGGTCGTACTAGCCTCGTGCTTGTTTGTTTTGGCCATAATTATTATTTCGTTGTTGGCCCTTTTGTTGCCATTCTTTTCTACGGGGTTTTAAAACACCCTCTTGGACTTTAATGTCTTCTATGATACTTGCTTGGGCCAAAGCCTCTTCAAAAGTCCTGTATTGTTGTAATTGGAGTAACCAAGAGATAGGTTTTAGACAACTCGGGTGAACATTTTGGTTAACTCCTCCATTGGTAGGGAGAATGGCAATTTATTAATGATAGCCCTCCAACGGTTTCCAAAGTCATAAACAGCCTCATCGTCATGTTGCTTGAGCTTGTATAAGTCGGACAATGAGACTTTCCTTTGTACATTTAGGGAGAATCGTTCTAAAAATAGATTAATCAATTGCTCGTAAGCATAAATGCTATGGTGAGGTAAATGATTGTACCATTGTACAGGATCTCCTCCTAATGTCTCGAGGAAAAGTTCTGAGCATAAGAGCGTCATTATTTTGGATTCTAAAGCGAGCATGCATGAATGAGCTCACATGTTCATGAGGATCCTCGGTTCCTCAAAATTTGTCAAACTTCGGTAATGTGAAATCATTCGGATATGGCGGTGAAGGTACCGAAGGATGAATTGGTTGATTGATCAACGACCTTAGCATAGGTTTCGACTAGATGAGCCGTGCATGTTGAGCATAAGGTTGTCAATCTGTTGTTGCATAGCATGGAGTCGAGAATCTTCATGAAAATTTTGATTCGTTTGATGATTATGATGATGCAATGGAGGAGTGGAAAAATGATGAGATGGGATGAAATTGCCTGGATTAGGCGGTGTGGAATGGACAAGTTGTTGGTATGGATGATACTGAAAAGAAGGTGATTGGGGTGAATGATGAACTGGACCGGGTTGGGAGAAAGGTGGGGTAGGAATGGACACCACCGAATATTGGGGGCTGGGTAGAAATTGGTTGGGGTGTAGGATTTACTACGACAGGTGGTTGGGCATTTTGTTGCTGTTGTTGCTGAAGCAACTTGTCGAGGTACTCCCTAACCTTATTAATTTCTAACCCAAGGGAGGTGGGATGATTGGATGAAGGTGGAGGGCAGGCTGCCATGGTAGTCACAGGAGACTGCATAGCAGGGGCAATGAAGGTGGCTGAAGTAGGCGGTACCTGGGAAGAAACAGTAGACTGTGCCCTAAGTAGGGTGAAACCATAAATGGTTTGGGAAGAAGAGGGTTGAAATTGGTCATGGCTAGAGGAGGTTCCACCAGCCTCATAGAGAGAATTGGTGTACACCCGGTTAAATGGAGGAGAAAGTGGTCGGGAAGACACTACATTTGTCTCCAAAGGAGGACAATTGAGCATCTGGGAAGATGTTGGAGATGAAGCCGGCTGAGCAGATACAACATTAGCCTCAAAAAAGGGTTAGTGTAGACCCGAGTGAAACCAAAGGTATGGTTGATGCAATATCCTCGCTAAAAATAGAATCTTGCATAGGGGAATCTTGGATTGGCTCAAGGACATAACCTGTGCCATCTCTTAAGTGAGTTTGCACTTGGGCCATATCAATGTGGGTAATATGACAGGAATTGTCTTCCTCCATGGGCATGGCCATGCGATAGATCGTAGAAGGACGTGAAAGACCTGCAGGCGAACCTGCCTGAAATTCACTAGGATAAGTGGTCATGTTGGTGGTGGGGATGTTCTGTGAATTATTCATTTGATTATTTAGATTTAACACTTTAGATTGATTCCTTGTTAAGACCATAACGCAATAAATCTAAACAAATTCGGAAAAGAAGAATGCAAAACTTGAATGATAAATTTACACTAAAGAAATTATCGGAAAACAATCACAACCTAGGTTTCAACTAATGTGTCTTACCTGCGGTTAATTACTTATTTTCTCGATCTTAATCAGAAAATTTTAAGTGTCCGGTTTATGAGTTTTGCATGTGATCTAATCTTGAATTATTCACAAAAAAGGTAAAAACTATGGCTAGGAAAGGACAACGAGATTCTTACTGGTGATGAAATCCAGCAAGTTTGCTCTGGGGTGACCTATGGTGTCTGAGGCAGAAGTTTAATGGATGGAGATGAATTCCACCGTCACTAAACTTCAAGCAATACCGGGTGATGAAATCCAGATATTACTGTTTTAAATGCAATATGAAATGCAAGAATTTTATTTTAAGTGTTTTAGTTGTCTAATGTATACATACAAAGCTATAAATCAAAAGTTCTAATGATCTAAGCAAGAGGCCACTAAAAATATGCCATTTCCTCCGAAGAAGTGGAGTACACCGTTTAAAACCCCCTGCCTACCAATGATATCAGATATCAAAGGAGCAACCGAAAGGTTCGGTCCACTTCTCTCGCTCGGAATCACCCAATGGCAGGAGTACTATTGACATCCAATCAATAGTCCTACTTAGATAACTAAAACAGATAATTCGTAGCTATTCTAATATGCACCTAGGTATGCAATTTTTTTTTTTATGCAAGCAACAACCAATAATGCAATGCAAAAATGTAACTAAAAATGTAACAAAAAAATGTATATACACACTTTAACTGTTCTTTTCCAGATTACTTAGTTTTTGTTCATTTTAAAGCAATGA
This sequence comes from Wollemia nobilis, assembly GCA_028583015.1. Taxonomy (NCBI): domain Eukaryota; kingdom Viridiplantae; phylum Streptophyta; class Pinopsida; order Araucariales; family Araucariaceae; genus Wollemia; species Wollemia nobilis. Next base: position 5,118,843 of record JAQPPZ010001340.1, read on the forward strand.
TCCTGAAAAGAAAGAATAAAAACCAAAACGTAAAAAGTACATTAACAAAGAAAAAAAACGCACTTACTCGGAAGCCTACGCTTTTTCTCGTAAAACGCCTTCAAACGCCCAAGGGAGTCTCGCAGCCGAAACGCACCTCTCGCTTTCGGATCGGACTTCCGACGTCGCTCCGTCTCGTCGTTTTCGCAAACTCCTCAGAAACCCTAGTTCGCTGGAACAGCGAATTTCACGATTTTTGAAACCTGCAAAATAAAACAAAAACAGGAATAGATCAGTAAAGCAAGTATTAAAAACATGAAACCCTAGGGGGTCCCACCATGATCGCCATTTGTAGATTAAAGATACAACGCCAAACAGAAATAAAGAAATCACAATAAAGGAATGCAGAATAGTTGTACAAAATGAATGATTTTTATTAATCAATGGAGTTTAGAAACTCCTTTTAAGTACAACAGGCCCTGTAACCCTTTTCGTGATACAAAGTTACAATTTGTGCTAGGGTTCTCCGAAACCCTAGCCGGCACAATGTGGTGGCGTCTCCGAAGAATGTATCCTTAACCTCAACAGAATGAGTGGGCTTCGTTGTATCCTTTGGCTCGGACCACCTCCAGCCTAAGCACTGCTATCAACAAATCAGATCTACCACTAGAATCCTGCACACATTAAAATTATCAAAGAGTTAGAAACTAATAAGAGGGCTCCACTGTGTGAGCCCTCGGAAACAGTCTAAAACCCTAGATTTATGAAATAAAAATAAACAGAATGCAGAATTCAACAGCAGATTAATACATAAAGAAAGATTACTTGCTTTAGACGAATCTATACCTTTTCCCGTTAACGCGGCGAGACCAGGCGGCGATGGATGCGGCGAAAGGGTTTAGTTCAGACTTAGGGCCGTAGAAGACTCAGAAGACTCAGGATTAACAAGCAATAGCCAACTCCAAACTTAGATAGGGAAGATAAGTAGGTTTAGCCGAAGAGATAGATAGGGTTTGAGCCATCAAGGTGACTCAATTTATAATCTACTCTTAGGGCACACTTTAGGGTTTTAACGACACTTTGAACGTGTGGCTAAGATTAAAGTGGATCCAAGGGTAGAGAATAAATCTAGGTTGTGAAACGGATTAAGATGGATGGACGGATGAGATTAAATGAAGGATGGACGGCTCAGATTAAATCACTTAAACTTTATTTATATATATATTAAAATATATTAAAATATATATATAAATATTAATTTAAATAAATTTGGGGATGAAAAATGGCGGGAAAAGTGAAATTGGGCCAAATAATGGTGGGAAAGTGTGGATTTGGGCCAAATAATGGCGGGAAGGATGGATGACTGACACGTGGCTGGCAGGAAGGTATAGATGACTTACAAGTGGCCGGATTTTGGTGTCTACAAAGAGTGTGCCATTTTGGCACTGAAGACATATCCTTCTTCCTATGTAGGGAATATTATAGTAGTGCAATATAATGTAAATACATTTGATAATATAATACCTATTTGCACCTCTTTTACAATATTTGGTTTTATGGTAGATTTTGAATTAGGCAATGGCATATTTGATGTTGTCTATTTTGCTAGACAACTCTCTCCTTTGCTTGGTTACTTTGATAATAAAACCAATCTAATAACCACTAAGATAGAATTTTTTTTGTAGAGGTAATTTTTGTACTATTTTTCTTGTAAATAGATTCTAGTGCACTTTGAATCTCAAATTCACCAAGTCTCGATTTGAAGCTTCTATTGCTGATTTTGATGGTGGATTTCTTCTCCACTCCTTGGAATAATTTGATCTAATTTTTGTGGCTTCTTTTTGGGCCACAAAATGCTGCAAGTTCTGTGCACCAAATAGTATCTCTAGACACTTTGATAATCCACTAGTTTTTGTGTCCTTTATCTATAAAAATCAACAAACACAAACTAACCTTTTTTGAGAGTAACTAGTTAGAGATCAACTAGTATAGTTCCAATGAATTAATAATTCACTTTTAATGGTAATAATAATCTCATATTATTGCTCCAGTAAATGAACTCTCAAAATAATTTCATATGCGCTTAATAATCTTTGCAACTTTTAAGAGTAATCTATAATTTACCCTTAATAAATATTCTCCTTGATTGCTTCTGAAGTAGATGTAGATCTTGGTGTTTTTTATTCACCAAGTTGCTTCCTTGTAATGGTTGAATTTGTAGCTTCTTGTTTGTTGTCCATAATAGCTTTCTGATTCAGCAAACTATAGCCTTGAACTTTCTATCTTGAGCCTTGGATTTGGTGGCTTGATCCTTCCAGTGATATTTTGATTTTTTGCTATATTAATCATATCATTTCCATAATAATTGCAAGTACATAATTATTCTTACGATATTTCCATAGGAAAAGAATCCTATAGAAGCCATTAAAGTAATTGGATAACTAGAAAACCTAACTAGAAACTTCTTGATATTTAGTGCAACATACTATTGAAGATATTATACAAAAATAATTCTTAATGAAAAACTTTATGAAGCTATAACAATGGAAACACCACTAAAGTTCCCACCAAGGATCCATCATGGGCTTCTTGGAACTTTATGGGCTTGACATGATCAAAACACCTAAGAAAAATCCCATAAAATACTATGATATATAAAATATCACCAATCATGACATGTTTATAGGCTTGTTACTTAAGGTTCTTATGTTCATTATAGTTCAAATTGTCATTTAAAGTGTCATATTTAAGAAAATCAAATGCATCCTTATACCAAGGACTAGGGGATGAGGTTTATTTGAGAAGAAAAGACTTCTAAGAAGAATTGTCTAGATTATAAATTTATGGGATCCCTAACTTGTTTGATGAAAATTGTGGCTTGTTCATTATCCAATTATAATGGTACCAAAACTACATTCAAATTCATAGCATCAACATGGAAATTACTAGACCCAAGAATAGATTCAATCATGACTTTGTTAAAACTAGCCATCAAATTATCAAAAATTTATTTATATAAATTTATTTTATCATATTTAAATTGGTAGACATCATTAAATTGGTTAATAATTAGTTGGAAGTTCCTAAAGATATAAAGGTTTCTAACATTAAGGGTTCTATAAATACATATCCCTAAGATAATGATTTTATATTCTACAATGTCGTTGGTACAAAAAAACTTTAGCTTAAAGGATAGAGAAATTAGTTTTTATTGGGGAGTGACTAAAATAGATCTTACCCCCTATCCTTTAACACATATTGCACCATTAAAATACAATGTTTAAGAGTCTTATTTATCCTCCTCCAAATTGAGGTTCAAGACTAGCTTATCAAAAAGTCTACCACTAAGAGATGGATTATTTATAAGGATGTAGCTACTAATTGGCTAGCAATCACTTGATATTTCATAGACTTATAATTGATAAACTCTATATCAAATTATATAAGTATAATAACCCACTTAGCAAATTTTCCCAAGACGTAAGGTTTTGACATAAGATATCACAATGGGTCTACCCTTGAGATGACAAAAGTTCTCTTACGAAGCATCTAATATCTAATATTTTGGGATGCAAAGACTATATCTAGGCAAAGCTTTTATAAGGGTGTGTATCTAAATTTTTAGTTAACCAAATTTTTGATAATGTAGAAGATAGCCATTTATCTATGTTGGTCATTATATTGTGCTAGAATATCTCCAAAAGCATAGTCTATGGTAGTAATGTATAACAACAAGGTTATACAAAGGTTAGGTGGGACAAGGAGTAGTGGAGACATGAGATATAATTTTAGCATATTTAATGCATCCTAACATTCGTCATCTCATTCAAAAACCATGTCCTTTCTAAAAAGCTTGGCAAAAGTATGACACTTGTCAACAAGTTGGAAGACAAACCCCCTAATGGCTCAATTTTTTTCTTCAAAACTATAGAGTTGGATTAATGCCCAATGGGGTTGGTATATCAACAATAGTTTATGTTTTATTAATATTTACTTCAATACCCATTTAGGATATAATTAACCCTTAGGAGCTTCCCTAATGTTACCCAAAAAATATATTTTCAGGTTTTATGTGTACCTTGTACTCCCTTAGTCTCTCAAAAATATGCCAAGATATTAAACCTAGTATTCTTGGTTTAAGAATTGATCAAGGAGGTCATCCACATAGTCTTACATGATATCATCATCATATAATGAAATATATAGTTCATAAATATTTGGTAGGTGGATCCTATGTATTTCAGTCCAAATGGAATAACTTGATAGCAAAAGGTTCCCCATGGGGTAGTGAAAAGTTGGATTTTTAGTCAAATTATCTCAAGTCACAATATTCTTAATCTTGAGTAGTATCAAATATAAGATCAATCAATATATTATATGGCCAAAACAATTCATGCAATAATATGAAGAAAACTTATAGTAGAATTGCTCAAAATATGCATACAAGCTTCAATATTAATGCTTGAATATAATCTTCAATTTTGCATACATTTCATGGAGCTTTGTCTCCATTATATAACCTTAGAAAGGTGACTCTTCAATACTTGACTATTGCACTCCTCACATATCCAAGAGTTGCAACCTTTCCTATTTCATACATAATACAAATATCATATTTCTTTTGGCTTCTCATCTTGCTACTTATATACATGACTCTTGAATTTCTATCTACTTGCACACTTAACTCTATGACACTTGCACACTCCTACATTCCCACTTGACACTTGCACACTTCTACATGTAGACTCTAATACATGATACGTGTGCACATCCTATACTTAGATACATAACGAGAAAATAGAAATCACACTCCTAATCTATAGATTCAAGTCCTATTCTAATATTTACATTGTACCATAGGTACCATAGGGGTACATTAACATGTACCAAATAATTTAATATTCTCCAGCATGAAAGCTATTTTGGAATTATCATTATGGCATATCTTGATCTAATTATATCTTGAGAACTCATCCATTACGGACAACATTCCACACCTTGCTAAAAAATTGAAACTCATGTCAATGTTGGGAAGAGGGAAGTCATATTTGGTACATGCCTTATTGATTTCCTAAAAGTTAGTAAACACTCTAACACTTCATATTTTCTTGGCAATAGAGACAGTGATAGATATCTAGTTGGAATAGTCTATGGATTTAGTAAAACCTACATTTAGGAGATTTTAAAGTTCCTATTTGGCCTAAAGGGCAACCTTAGGATGAATCTTCCATAATTTTTGCTTTATGGGTTTTACATTGAAAGTGACAACCAGATGATGAACAACTAAGAAAGGGTTTAGAATAGGCATGTTAGCATAGGACCAAGCAAATATATCCTTGAATGATCTTAGTAACTTTTTATATTCCTTGTATTCTACCATGGTTAGGATATTTCCAAAAAGAAGTATTTAATTATTTCAAATATATTCAATCAAAAGTAATACAAGATAAGAAGGCTCCAAGTAATATTTTATAAAATTATCCATCTATTATCACATAAATATAAAATACAATATTTATAAGGAATATATCTGTAAAGGAGCTATAGGATGTAGTTTTCTCTTTCCACATTGATAAGGCACCTAACCCCAATGGATTTCTTACAATTTTCTTTCAAAATTTGTAGGGTTTGTTAAAGAGCAATACGTTAGTTGTTATTCAAGATGCTAGGAAAAATAAGACTATCACAAGTGAGATCAAGACTACTTTTGTTGCATTGGTTCCCAAAAAATATAATATTAAATATTTTGGTAGTTTTCATCTAATAAGTCTTTATAGTATCATTTATAATATAATTTATAAAATTAATACAAATAAATAAAACCGTTCTAGATTGTATTATCTTAGAGGAACAAGGTGGTTTTTTTCATGGTAAGCAAATTTTTTATATTATAATCAAAGAATTAGAGGCCCAGACTCACTAAATCTCATGAAAAACTAGACATGCTTGTAATATTAGGTATAAAAAAGCATATGATATGGTTTGTTGGAGATTTGTGTATGATATTACCATAACTTTTGGTTTTGATCAAGGTCATTGTGAATAATATTATATGCCATTATATGTTAGGAACCTACTATTAAAAATAAACTCACTCACACAAAATACTAAAAATAAGTTGAGATTCATACAATAACATAATATCACAATGTGAAAAGTAAATGCATAATTAAACACTCTCATAATAAACATAGAATCGTATGCTTCTTAGAGGGGGAAACCTCCCTCAATATTTCATTAATTTACAAAAAATATACATTCATACATGGTTCCATGTCTTTTAAAGAAAACTTCATGCAACCCTACCCTAAGCTCAAGCGTTGGATTACATGCAAAATGCCACTCGAGTTATAATATTCTACCAAATATTGATTACATTCTTCATAACAGTTACATGAAATGGTCCCACTTGTCTAGGTGCCTTACTTGCCATATACAATTACAAATTATTACAAAATAACAATATAAAGGGTGTCCCCATGTTGAAAGTGGGTCATTACATAATCAAATTAGAATTATAAAAATAAAGTTAGGATGGGGTCCTAACATGTCCTTCCCCTTCAAAAATATTTGTTCTCAAAGTTGTAGATGTGGAAACTAGTGTTAGAGATATCGAAGAGACTCCTATGTAGTATCTTCTAGTTGCAGACCACACCATTGAACAAGGAGCTCTATAATGGCTCGATTACAAAGAGTGTGTGTCCTAAGGTCCAACAATTATTCTAGCTTGAGCAATATAGATCCTTATTCATTCAATTTTGGAGGGTGGATTGAACCTGTACCTAATTTACCATAACCATCTTGAGAGAGGATACATGAAAAATGGGTTGGATCTTGGATGTAGGTGATAGAGCCAATTTTTAGGTCGTGGTACCAATCCATTGTAAAACCTGGTAGGGTCCATAGTATTTGGCAATGAGTTTCTAGAACCTGTGAAGCTAGAGGGATGATTGTTTATACAATTGCAAGTGAATATGGACCATATCACCAATATCAAAGCTACTCTTAGAATAGTGTTGATTAGCTTGTTGGCACATCTAGTTCTAGGTTACTTCCAAATTCATCTTCATTTCACGGAGGACTTCAACATGTTAGTTGAGTGTAGTGTCAACTGCATGGACCTTGGAGATACCTAGAATGTAGGAGGAGGGCATGAAAGGAGGTCATCCATAAACTGCTTCAAAAGGGGTGACCTTGGTTGTCGTGTGATAGAAAATAATATACCACCACTTGATCAAAAAAATCCACTTCACCCATTGTGTAGGATGATCAAAGGTAAAGCAACGAAGGCAGCTATCTAAATATTTGTTGGTAATCTTAGTCTAGCCATACATTTGAGGATGCTAAGCTGAAATAATTTTGATTTGAGTTCCCTACAACTTAAAAAATACTTGCTAAATTTTACTAGTGAAGGTACGGTCATGATTAGACACAATGGATGCAGGCATGCTATGAAGGTGGAAAATAGATTTGAGAAAAATTTGGGCAATGGTGGAGGTCGAGTAAGGATGGGAGAGGGAACAAAAATGAGCATACTTTTAAAGATGATCCACTACCATGAAAATAACTAATTTTTCATCATACTTAGGTAAACCCTTAATAAATTCCATCAAAATATCGGTCCAAACTTGTTCAAGAATAGAAAAGGGTTGTAGAGTTCCTAGAGAATGCATTATTTCACATTTCATCTATTGAAAAGTGTCACATGCTACCACAAAATTATAAATATCCTTCTTCATACCTTTCCAATAAAAATTATGCTTAATCCTTTCATATGTTTTGAGGAACCCAAAATGGCCTACAATGGGTGAAGCATGCATTTCCTTCATGAGAATTTCTTAGAGTGGAGACATGTGAGGAAAAAAAATGTGATGGTGGTAGTGTAAATCTTGTCCATCCCAAGTGTATCTAGGACATGAGGTAGACTTTGCTTGAAGAGAGGCAACCAAATTTTACAAACCTGAATTATTAAGCACCTCTCATGAAGAGAATTTATCCACTATAGAATGGGTGAAGAAATGGCACATAGCATATTGTGAGCCTCAAATTGGCAAGAGAGGGCATCTACCACAATATTCTCCTTGCCATTTTTATAAGTAATATCATAATCATAGCCCATGAGCTTAGAGATCCATTTTTGTTGTTATAGGGTGGCAACCCATTGCTCCAAGAAATATTTGAGACTGTGATCTATTTTAATGGGAAAATGATGCCCAATGAGATAATATCACCAGTGAGTGATCACATGCAAAATAGCAAGCATTTCCTTAACATAAGTTGATTTTCCTAGATTATGACTACAGAGCACTTTACTAGTGAAAGCCAATGGGTGCCTTTATTGCATCAACAATACACCAATACTATTTTCTAAAGCATATCTTTCAATTACAAAAGGCTTAAAATTATCAAGCATTGCTAATACCAAAGTGGTTGTGATAGTATGCTTCAACTCAAGGAAATATTGTTCACCTGGATCAATCCAAGTAAAATAATCCTTTTTTAACATGGATGTTAATAGAACAATTTTTTTACCATAATTATAGATAAATTTATGGTAATAGCCTATAAGCCCCAAAAATCCATGAAGACCTTTTAGAATGGGATATTTTGGCCACTCTTGAATTGCCTAAATCTTCCTAGGGTTAAATTTAACTCCATATTTGGTGATAATGTGTCCCAAATACTCCACTTTTGTTAACCCAAAAGAAAACTTTTACCGCTTAGCATAAAGTTGATGGTGTGCCAAAAGTTGTAAATATTGGTCCATATGGAAGAGGTACTCTTCCCAAGAGTGACTATAGACCAAAATGTCATCAAAGAAACCCAAAATGAATTTACAAAGGAATGAACAAAAAAATTGTTCATGAGGCTTTGAAATGTGGAAGGTGCATTGGTCAAGCCAAATGGAATCATCAAGAACTCATAATAACCCTCATGCATATGGAATGTAATTCTAGAAATATCTTCATCCTTGAGCCTGATTTCATGGTACCCAAAGAGAATATCTACTTTGGAGAAAAACATAGTACCATGTAGCTCCTCCAGTAATTCATCCACCATAGGAATAGGAAACTTATCCTTAATGGTGAAATTATTGAGCTCACAAAAATCTATACATAATCGTCTTGATATATATTTATTTTGCACCAATAATATAGGAGAAGAGTAAGGACTTTTACTCAGTCAAATAAATATAAATTTTAAAATTTCCTATACTAACTTCTCTATCTCTAACTTAAGAGCATGATGGTATTGGTAAATCCTAATGTTAGATGGTACACTTCTAGGTACCAATGGAATGGCATGATCATGGGAGTGACGTGATGACAAATTTTATGGTTAAAAAAAATTGCATTGTGCTTTATCAAAATAAGTTGCAAATTTTTAGGAATTTGGTCCACCTCTGAAGTAGGTGGTTGGATTGCAAATATCTGAGCAATGACCCCACAAGAAGATTTTTTTAACAGCTTCTCCATACGGTTTGAGCTCTTAATCTAAGGAGGCCTTGCTTGTGAACGCCAAAGAGTGTAAGACCTTCCATTCTAAAAAAAAATTATCAAGAGATTTGGAAAACTCTATGATATGGTTCCTATTGTATAGCAAACATATCATTTTTGAGCTCATAATCCTCTATTTTCACTTTAACATTGTGATATTTACCTTTGCAAGGTAAAGTTCCTACACTGGCCACCATAACCTTAAAGGAATTACATGTGTGTATGTAACAATTGGCCTACTTGTATATTTGGGGATCAATAGAGTTGTGTGTACTTCTAGAATTGATAAGGTTGTAAGATGTTGGTCTTTGAAAAAAACCCACAACTTTTATGGTTTTGAGAGTAGTAATCCTGACAAGAGCATGTACAAAAAAATTTCCTATGGTTCTTCATGCACTTCTTCCTCATTTTGGGGTGGATCTTCTATTGGTTCTATTTCATCACCACTTTGGTCACTATTGATTAGATCTTTGACATCTACGAGGAAAAACTTCTTTTGTGTGTACTTATACCCTCGAACATATTTTTAATAACAATTGTAGCACAAAACTTAAGCACGTTGAGCATCCATTTCTTCTATAGTCAAGCGTTTGTGGGGAATAGTTTTATTTTCATTATGAGTTGGGAACTTGAGAGGAAATGAGGATTTAGTTTGTGGAAATTTAGATATCCCCCTTTGAGCTAAGAATTTGGATTCAACCAACCATGCCAAGTTGATAGCCTACATCATTATTTTTAGTTTAAACATCCTGATCTCAGCCTAAAGATCATCCTTCAAGCCATTGATGAAATAGCTCATTAAAAACCCTTCATTCAATCCCTTAATTTTGTTAGCCAATTTCTCAAATTGGATTTGGTAATCCTAAAGTGTAGAGGTTTGTCGTAACATTTTCAATGCTCTTGTAAATTCGTCATACTCACTAAGATTAAATCGAGTGAGTAATTAGGATTTAAAATATTCCCAAGAAATATTAGGAATGGTGTGTTGTAACCACTAGTACAACTATAAATCTTTAGATTCCAAATTGAACGAAGCTATCTGGAACCAAAAATATCTAGGGATATTATAGAGTTTAAAAAATTGATCAACACAATATAACCACCCATCTACGTCCTTCCCATTGAACTTAGGAAAGTCTAATTTAGGCATCTTAAAGGTAGTATCACAGTCAAAGAAAGGGTGAGTCTACCCCTTCCTTTCATTTTATCTGACCTGATTGTTCAATGTGGTAATCAAACCCTTTTGGTACACCTTGAATTTTGGACTCAACATTGGCAAGTTGTTCTTCCAATTTTATTTTGAAGTTAAGGTATTCACCTCTAAAGCATTGACTATCTTCCTTTATGGTGTTGTTGTCATGGCAAATGCTATAAAGGGTGATTTGTATTTTTTCAACTATTAAAGTGGCTTGATATACCTCTTTTTGATGTCTGTGAGTGCCACTAGCTTATAAAAACCCTAAACTCACCCAACCTAAGTAAGAATTGTTTTTTGATATGGACAAGGTTCACTAGAATACTTCCATAACACTGTATACGTTACTCAAGTGTATTAGAGAGTCCAAGATTCTGTAAATTATCTAGGATTCACCTTGTACACCTCCATGATATAAAGGATGCCTTCATGTGGCTTTACCATTTCTAAATTTTCTCTGTGAAAGCAGGATAAATCAACCATAGTGTAGGATTAACCCTCTCTATGTCCTTCGAGATCAAGGAATACTTATTTCTAAGCTTCATCATAAGTTCTTCTATGATGTTTTCTATAGTAGCATAAAGCTCTTATGTCTAGATGGTTACACCTTTGTGATGAACCCTTAGCCACCTAGTGCTTAGATATACCCAAATCCTCTATCTAAGATGATCTCTACTTTGTACAAATAACTCACATTTAAGCTTACAAGCCTTGGTTCCACCACAAAATCCTTAACAACAATGAGATCCGATCCTCCATAAATGGAAATGAGGTTCTATGTTACACTACCCAGCTCCTCTTTCAAAGACTCATCATCCTTGAAGCCTTCTCGAAGATCCTTTATCAAGAATTTCTCACTATGTGTACCTTAAATGTTATGCAACTATAACTACTTAAGGGTAGTTGTATCCCTTGGGTTATTCTATAATGGAAAACTAGGTCCACCCCGATGCCTAAATTTATTCCCCGAACTGAAAGGAAGTATAATAGAAATAAACACATTTCTTGCAAAAGAACATTTGCCTTCGATTATTAACATTAATCCTCTTATTAATTATAAAACTAACATAATTCCATTTGATGCAATCAAGATATGTTCCATTCCTATGTTTAAATAAAATATCTTTGTCAATATTTCATTCTAATCAACTCAATGACCAATTACCACATCATCTTAAGATTAATATGACTTATTCATAAAACTGGAACATCCATTAGTCCCACAAAGAATAATTACATTGCAATTATGATATAATCAAGAACAAATTTAGTCTTGCAACAAATCATTATAAATTTCAAGCCTTTCTTTTTCTAGATACAAGAAAATAATAGTATTTTTTTAGAAAAAATGGTTGATATTCCTATGCATAGAATCCCATCATTGAATCTCTTGGATCATCATCGAGGATAAGATCTTGTAGGTATCAGGGCAGTTCCTAAATCATGAAAGTGCAATCCTAAATGCATTTTACGTTCATTGCAAACAACAATCCAAAAGAAACTTAAAACCCCCATTCAAGTTCTTTCCTTTCTTTTCAGTACAACATTATCTCTACTTAACATAAGCAAGAGTTCATTTCAACAAGAAACCCCATAATTTTTTAGAATTATCATAAATGGTTTTACATACCACACAATTAAAATATTAACATACTTTTCTTTAAATCATAATGAGACCCCATAATCTCTTTAATAGAACATATGGATTCCACATCCCTCATTTTATTCCAAAAGTTTCAATTATAAATAATTTCTTCAAAATAGAACATTTAACATAACATAAACTTAAGGCTACTCTTCAATAAAAATAACCATACAATAGTCAAATCCTATAAATAATACTATTCTAATTCATATATGAGGTCCCTAAAATCACTTCTTTCTTATGGTTATAAAATATATACCATAACAGTCACAAAAGCAATTCAATAAGTGACAAACGTTCAATGGTAATACAATACTATTTTTTCTTTGAAAACATTAAGATAATTCTCAATTAATTAACAAATAAAGAATCCTTAGAACCACTCAAATTAAAAGGTAAATAGTGGTACATATCGCATAGACTAATCAACGTAAGCTCAAGCTACAATAGAACATGTTCACCATGCAAAACCAGAACTAGGGAGGACATTACGTTGGTTCTAAACAATGCTACAGTCCCAAAGAAGACTATAGAAAACACACAAATAGTTTCCATTATTTCAAAAAGTACCCACATAAGCTTACTATTAAGATATGAGACGTCATCGATGTTAATAGTAAACCAAGCATCATTCAATTTAAAAATGAAATCAATGTCATGCTTATTTTTAGTTGGGGGTCTCTAAAAAGAGGGAAACGTAAACAACACACCATAACAAAGGAAAAATACATATATTATAATATTTAAACCTTAAATCATTCACCAAAAATAAAATAATTGATAGCATTTTATAACTCAAGCAATATCAAGCATCCAACATGATTTAATCACTGCCACCTTCACAAATAAGGTAATACAAAGGGTTTTCTTATCATTAATACATGCACTCATCACAATTGGAACATAAAGAGAGTTATAGCAATAATAATTCAAAAGCATTCGTAAAATATAAGCTCACAATATTTTCTTGCTATGGTCACTTTCTAAAAGGTATTCCACTAAAATTTATATGTAAAGCAAGCTAAGGGATAAAATGAAAGCCAAATAGAGTACATTTATATCAAAAGCAATCATATCCAATTCAGTCAATGAATCCAACATGCAACAAAATTAAAGGTATAGAAGGGACATTTTCAGAAAATAAAGGAGTTTCAAATCACCTAGTTCACACAAGAAAAGCATTTAAAAGATCAAATTCTCAATGAACTCCATTCCAAACTACCTTAACTAGATCTCAAGCATTCAAAACCTACCTGAACTCCTACAAATATACAATGAACCTCCAGTGATGATGTCGAGTTCTTTGTTTACTCATCTTCATCTTAATTTACCCCAAATGTCTCTGATCCTCTACTCTATGGTCCTTTTTTTGCATGTCCCTTATTTTTTGAAGAACTTACCTCAAAAAATCAGCACTACCACTCCCTTCCAAAACCATTTTCAAGCCATTTTAACCTCCATTCTTCGATTCTCATGGTCATAGAAGAGTTTATCTAAAGAAACCATAATACCACTCACCCTCTTCATCCATGAAGCAAGGGAACAAAGTACTCCTCGAGCAATTATTCATAATGTTAAACTTATTCATAATCCAAATAAATCAAATGACAACATATATGTTTGAACGAAAATTAATATCATTAGCTATTATAAGGAACTAGCCAAGGCATTAACTAAATAAGAGGTAATAATTTCTCCTACTCAAGGAGCCTACCAAAAATAACCTTTTCATCCAATTCTATTTACAAAAATAAAGGCATACAAAAGGTCTCCAACACAAATAACATGATCTTCATTGCAAAAAAGAAGATTTTCTAAGAAATCCCATTTCTCTAAGCACCCATTTAAACAAATAAAAGAATATATTTATTTATTAAACACGCAATAATCAAGAAATCATATGCCAAGAAAAATCATGAAAGATATTTTCATGATAGCTTTTTTTTGTTATCCACTTCCACTCCATCGACTTCATTGTTTTCTTTCTTTTAAAATAACCTCCTTGTCGATGGTTTATTTCTCACATGCAAAAATATGATATGCATCTACATGAGAGGAAATTTTGTATTCCTTGGAGCTGCCTCCTTTAAGAGAAAACATTATTTCTCTTTTTGCATCTTGTTCTCAGTGGCTGATCCTTAACTTTCACCCATGAGAGTAATTGTTCCTACAAAAGTGCAAATCTATTACCTGAAGAACACAAGCTTATATTGAGAGGGGGGTAAAATGTATAAGACCGTTTTTTACTTTTATTTCCTAATGAATATTATGCAATTTATAAATAGCAATATCAACAACAATAATAAAAGCAATGCATAAATCACCACACGCAATAGAGACACCAATTTAACGTGGTTCACCTAATGTGGGCTACTACACAGAGAAAATATTTCACTAAAATTTTCTCAATCTCTTGGAAATCATTTCTCTATTACAATATTTATGGATCTCTATCCAAAGGAGACACCAATCCCATAATCAAGTTCATGGATCTCTATCCATAGGAAAACACTTTCTCCTTAGCTCTAACTGGTGATCTTCTAGAAGAACTTCTACCCCCACTACTCTGGCTAATGGATCTCTATCCACTAAAGACACCTATCCTCACTACTCTATCTAATGGATCTCTATCCACTGGAGACTGTAATACTATATACTATGTCATATTCAAAGCTCTTTCTCAAATCTACACTAAATATAGTCCTTCAATCTAGCACAAATTTGCTCAATCTTTATCTGTGGTCTGGCACAAACCTATCCTTAAATTTACACCAAAATCTATCCTTAAATGTACACTAAATAGAGTCCTTCGGTCTAGCACAAATATGTCCTCAATATCTATCCTCTGATCTACACTAAACTCAGTCCTTTGGTCTAGCACAAATCTATCCTCAATATCTGTCCTCTGATTTGCACTAAAATTAGTTCTTCATTATAGCACAAATTTATCCTCAATCTATGTCATCAAGCCTTAACACAAAGCTTGACTTAATCTCAAATCAACTCTGCTAGATCTACCTCAAACCTTAACTCAAGGTCTGAACAAATTAATCAATCAACACTGCTCTCAAGTCTTCTCAAATACTTGTATCAAATATGCCTTGTAAGCTTCCTCTCTAATACTTGCCTCAAATCTACTCAACAAGTCCACACTAGAACTTTTCCAATCTCATAGAAACATAAAGAGAATTGTTAGAGACTCAATATGCTTCAAATTCACCACAATGCTCAATAACTTTCAATCACTCTTTTTACCACATAAACATATAGATAATTTTTAGAGACTCAATATGCTTCACACACAAATACTCAACCTATTTTTCAAATCAATTTATAATATAGAACAATTTGTTTCATAAAACTTGAACTATCACTTCAACACATCCACTTGACTAGGCTCAACTAACTCTACTCAACCAATCACTTAATGAATTAATCTTGGCTTACAAACCCTAGACCACGCATATGAACACTCACTCAAATTTTTCCAACAATGTTTATCAAATGATGTAACAATGATACTCATGATCTTTGCAAACCCTAGTTCAAGTTCTTCACTCAATCACTTACTTCAACAAGAATGCTTATCACATAATCTTCACATAACAATGATACTCATGATCTTTGCAAACCCTAGTTCAAGTTCACTCAACTAATAACTTCAACAACAATGCTTATCAAACAAGGTTTTATCAACAACTCTTTATTCTAGAAAACCTTGAAGCATTAATTCAAAACACACTCAACAATGCTTACCAAACAATCCTTTTCACTCCAACTTTGCATTCACAACATTCATCAATCACTCACTAGGAATATGTGCCCATACCTTTTGTTTGATGTAGAAGTGCCCTTAGAAAACCTATCTCAATCACAATTTTCTTTCCAATTTCAATGGTTAGATGACAAAATATCACTTCAACACTTTCTCAAAATATTCCTTAGACACAAAAATAATCAAATCTCAAATATACCTTATTGCTCCTTCTTGAAATTTGCATCCATAAAATCATACATGAAAAATAATTACTTGGATACACCTTATAATCTCCAACTTAAAATAATATCCAACACCACAAAACCTCAAACAATCTTCCTAAAACACCTTATTATCCTTTTTAAACACTCAAGCAAATAACACCAAAAATTAATTTTGCATCAACCTTATAACTCCCCTTAAAACCTTTCAAGCCAAATAAAATATGCAAAAATTAATTTTTAATACCTCAAATAATTCCTCCAAAAATTTTGGCACTCAACTAATGCATACCTTTGTTTTCTCCCCAAAAGGGTTATGACGTAATTTGATTCGTCGTCTCCCAAAGCGTCAAGTGCCTTAGCGCTTTGGTGCCCACCACATGGGCTATAGGCACCCACGTGAAGGAAGACTTCTTTCCTTTTCAACCTTCTTTCGTCATCAATTTAACACACAATAAAAATACACATCTCGCAGAATCGAACCTGTGCCAATCACTACCCTCACATCTTGCTTCCGTTGTGGTTGCCAACTATGCTACCAGCGCTTGGTGACCAAGGCTCCCTCCTTGGTGGGTCAAAAACCTTTTGCCTCTTCTAAGCACTTAAAAATTAAAATCCTCTTTTGCACAGCACAATTCACATAAGCTCGCATAGCATTAAAATAATTCGAAGGCATAAGAGACTTTGTTTAAGGTGGGGTAGTACCCCTTTTATACACACTTGGTTAATTTGCTCACCAAGTTGGTGCTAGAAATTCAAATTTGAAATTTGAATTTTTATTTAATAACCCACCTTAGGGTTATTTAAAATTAACATAAATTAACTTATAATTAATATTAAAATTAATTAATAATTAATTTAAATAACTTATAAGTTAAGTAAATTAATTAATAAATTAATTTATAATAAAAATTATATTAATTAATTTAAACTTCCCTAATAATATTATAAAGAAATATTATAATATTATTCACTTGGGATTTTTCTTTGCACTTTGGACCACATCTGACTTCCTGGAACCGGGTCTTGATCAACTGAAACTGGAGAACCTAAAAATGATACTACCCACTGAAACGGCCACTAATTGGTGCTAAAAGCTTGACATCAATGACCACTCACTCTTGACATCAATGACAACTCATCTACTCAAAATGTCCAACATTACCAACATTATATTTTTATATAAAATAATTTTTTACAACTAATCAACATATAGCTAATCATTTCATCATTAAAAAGTACAATAATTCATAAGTCCATTATATGAATAAGTTCACCAAGGGAGGGTCATGATATACTATCCCTCTTAGGCTAAACACAATCCTTTGTGTCTCATCAACATCTTGAAATTAAAACAAAAATTACATTTCAGTTCCAAATAAAAATGGAAAATGGCTCTGCATATCAACCACTTTCTTTTAAGTGGCATTTCACTCAGAGTAGTGGTCGCATTGGAAATTACATTGTTCTAAAGTCTTGTTCCTCATAATTTTGGAATGGAACTCTAGAATCTTCATTCACCTCAATCACCGATGGATTGGCTATCTACAAGTTATATCCATTCCATACATGGTTAGGATCAACAATATATTTCCTAAGCAAGGATACATGGAAAGTGTTATGGATATTTGATAGGTTGGGTGGCAAGGAGAGATGATAAGCTACATGACTTATCTTCTTAGTAATTTAAAAGGACCCAATATATTTGGGATCCAACTTAGTAGATTTTATGGTGCTTTTTATGGGCTTCACTCTTAAGAACATTCTATTTCCCACAAAGAACTCTTGAGGTGATCTCTTAATATTGACATAACTCTTCTGATGATCAACGACTTTCTTAAGCCTCTACCTAATTCTCCTAATTTGTTTCTCCATATCTCGAACTGCATTCAAATCAATGATTACCTGATTATATGGATTATCTCAAGAGAGAGTTTTCATGCATTTTCTACCATACAAGGCTTCAAACAGGGCCATATCCAAGGAAGCATGATGTTCGTTGTTGTAAGTGAATTCCACCAGATGCAAAATGTCTTCCCATCAAGACTTCTAGTCCATGCAATACATACAAATCACATCTTCCAAGACCTGGTTTACCCTCTCTATTTGACCATCTATTTTTGGATGGTATGCAAAAATTATGTTCAACTTTGTGCCAACCGCATGGTGAATAGCTTGCCAAAATGCGGATGTAAATCTAAAATCTCTATTCAAGATAATCACTTTAGGAAACCCATGTAACCTAAATATCTCTTTGGAAAATATATTAGCCACTACTAGAGCATCATATTTCATGCTCCCTGGTATAAAGTGCGCAACCTTGGTCAGCTTGTCCACCACTACAATAATTGTGTCATGTTGGTACCTATTCTTAAGTAATCCCACAATAAAATCCATTCATATGACCTGCCATTTTTGCACAGGTATATCATGTGGGTATAAATATCCTATTGGATACCTATGCTCACCTTTTAATTTTTTGTATTCCATGCATCTAGAAATAAATTCGGTGATATCCTTCTTCATACCTATCTAGAAGATCTTTTTTATATTCTCCTTCATCCTAACCCCTATAGGATGAGCAAAGTAAGGATTTTTATGTACCGTGTGCATGATAAATCCCCTTAAATCACCATTCTTAGGTATGACAACTATATTTTTGAATCAAAAGAGCCCATATTTTATGCTAAAATCATTATTTTCTTTTAGATTTCTTGCCATATTTGTTTATATGTCATTACAAAATAGATCCTAGGGCCGCGCCTTCTTGACTTGGTCCATCAAGTCTATGCAACTATGGGTCAGTGCAGCTATATACCTTCTTCTACTCTAGGTAATAGTGACCTTATTCTCTTTCTATTTGATGTATTACATACCAAAGTCATACTCAGCTAATAACTCAATCCACCTTCTCTATCTAGCATTCAACATAGGTTGAGTAAAAATATATTTACTCTGATGACCAGTTCGTAGTTCAAAATGTTTTCCTAGCAGATAATGTTACCACATCTTAAGTGTGTGTATGACTATCATTAGCTCCAAATCATGTGTGGCATAATTCACATTATTTTTCTTAAGTTTTATTGATTCGTATGCCAATACTGATTCATCTTGGAAAATCACTCCTCCTAACCCTTCTAGTGATGCATCTGTGCAAACTGAATAGTTTTCCTAAGGATCTGGAATATTCAGTATAGGTGTGGTAGTCATTTTTTGCTTAAGTAACTTAAAAGCTGCTTCACACTTGTTTATTGATTTGTAAAGTACCACACTATGGATTCAACTCTACATACAGATCTAAAGATCTTAATTAATCCTTATGCTTAATTTGTGGTTGAGGATCTCTGAAACTTGAACTAGAAACCGCTTCGTAAATTCATAGTGTGAATACAAGCATTAGTGTGCTATCTGGTTATTTTCAAAGAGATCAACTCTTTCTATGTTTTAGTATTAATCTGGTAATTCCCGCAATTAAGGTAAATAATAGCAATAATCTCAGATTAAAAAAAAAACATACACAATTTAAAAAGAAACACCAAATTTACATGGAAACCCCAAAATGGGTAAAACCACGATCAAAGATATTTCTGCAGATTTTTATTGGAAATAATAATTTGATTGCAATTTTTACTATGGTATTAGATTGTAATATTCCATTATCCAAATCTACTCCCCCTACTCTGATGTCTTATCTTCTCTTTCTGTTCTTCCACTATAGATCTAGCAGTCAATTCGTCACCATGTGTTCTTCAAAAATTTATGTTCTGAAAACTCTGCCACACTGTGTTGTGTAAAAACTAAACTGCCACCCAGCGTTTTACAACCATTTTCCACTTAGTGTTGTGCAACAATTTACCACTAAGTTTTGTGCAAAAGAAAGCCATTTCAATTAAATGTGTGTAGCCCCCTTTTTTCAAATGCTTACAACCCATTTTATTAAATGGGTGTTGGTTATTTAAAACCAACCCATTTTATTAAATGGGTGTTGGTTATTTATAACCAACCCATTTTATTAAGTGGGTGTTGACCACTCATTAAATAATGCAAGTTAAGCCAGTTTTCCTCCATGCTCTGTTTCTACAAATGTTGATTGCTACGAAGTGAGAATTTTATTCGGAGCTCCTTCCACACTTCCTGTAGATGACTTTTTTTTAATGATCTCCTGATCAAGACCTCCCCCATTGGAGGATTTTGGTCCCTCAAAATCATCTTTATTAATATGAAAATATTGTTTCTTGGAGATTCATTTTTCCTTGCTTAGAATTTTACATTTGCGATTGCTAGGTTTGCTTGGGCTACAATTTTCACATCCACAATTAAAATTAGACACATCATTCTCCATATTGGACCATTAGACATATCTTTGGAGGTTAGCTACTATTTTATGCACACTAAAATGACCAGCAACTACTATTGTGTGAGCTTCCCTTATCATTTGTAAGTGTTTATATCCCTTGTGTACACAGAGCTTTAGCTCTTTGAACAAGTCTTTTTCCAAATGAAAAACCTCATTGGATTTTCCTTGCAGTCCATTTTTCAACTCCTTATACTTTTTTCCAAGTTCAACATCTTCTTCATACTGCCCCTTGTACTCTTCGAAATAAAAATGCTCCAATTCCGTTATTGATATACTATTTGAAAAAAATAGGGGATAAAACTAAATTTTGATAAGGCTTCAAAAGAAAATCTAGAAAACACAAGTATATAAGTTTTTTAAAATTATAAAGCAAAATTGTATGGCTATGCAAAGAAATGAGAAAAATCAACCAATTCAACCAATTTTATAGAAGCAATGACAACCCTATCAATGTTAGCATGATAAAAACATATTCCTTAATTATTATAAAGGATTTTAAATGTAGATTGTAAATTAAATTCAATTGTGAAGATGTTGCTAACTAATGAGTCTCAAATATTGAAGAGAACAAGGTTATGAGCTTAATTGACTTTATATCTTGAATATTCGAGATACCAAGGTGATAATATTGATTAGTTCTTTAGTAAGATAACTTGATTTATAATTTGGTTTATTTATAATAGTTAAGTTATGCTATCATATGAATTAATCCTTCACCTCTACCATTTCATCTTCAAAATATATTCTAGAGTGGGCTTGCCTAAGTTTTATTTTTAATTATTTGTTTGCATATAATGCTTTGTTGTATTTGTCTACAAACCAGGTTCTATCATAAAATTTTGTGGAAAACTATCATATAAATATGGGTTTCCATAGGATTTAAAGCACAAATCATGTGATTAAAGCATAAATTGATTGGTTTGAAGTATATAATTTAGCCATTATGTGTGATTTTAGGTGTGCTCTGAGTATACTTGTAAGCTACTCTCTAATTGGGATATACAACATCATTGATCATAATATCCAATTTATGGGGTTGATTCAAGGATATTAATAAACATGCAAGTGTGAAACACACTTACATATTTATTAGCATTCCAAAGTGCATCCATGATATGTTATCATGCCACTTGGTGGTATACATAATAAATATTAAAGGATGAACTTTGATGTGCATTGGGTATGCACATGATTTAGTCATGATATTATTAGAAAGGCCCATTAGATTGGGGGCTTTGATATTTTGTACTTGTTCCCTCTTTAACATGCTTGAAAACCCTTTGATCAAATTACCACCAACATTTTAGGCTTTTGTACCTAGTTCCTCTTTAACATGCCCAAATTGCCCCTTTGATGTGTTTTAAATTCATTGTTTAGGCATTTTAGACATTTAAAGAGAGAACTTATCTAAAAGCCCAAAATATTGTGGCCCTCCAATTATATTTGGTGAACCCATGATGTTCTAGGATTTTGAACATACTTCTTCTTTAACACATCTAATAGTCACCCATGGTAGTATGTTAAGCTATTAATGAAGCCCTTTAGCCATGTTAAAGAAGGAACAATTATAAAAGCCCAAAACACCATGGATCATCTTATTACAATAATATAGACCATGGAAATTTAGGATTTTGGAGTTGATCCCTATTTAACACACCCTGAATCCTCCCATAATGGACCATTAAGTCTTTATATACCTCTGAACATATTAAAAAAGGAGCAGATCAATAAGATTAAAATGTTATCAATCATCCCATCACAAATAAATTACCTAAGAATATTTTGAGCTTCTAAATCCTGTCCATCTATTAACATGCCCAAAATCCCTCATTATGGATCATTAAGACATTAGCAAATCTTGTTGGGTGGCCTTTGGGTATGTTAAAGAGGGAGTATGTTTGGAAGCCCAAAATGCTACAATCCATCTAATTGACAATCAAACATCACACAAGATTTTAGGCTTTTTATTTACCAATTTGTTAACATATCCAAATCCCCCATGATAGGTTGTTAATAAATTAGTAGGGTTTGCCTAAGAACTACACATCCTAATGCATAATGATTCATCCTTTGATATTAAACTAATGACATGATAATATCTATCATAAAGTGTGATGTGAATAATTATTTAATAAACAATAAAATCAATTGACATAAATTAAAAAAGTATTTGGATTGGCATGGCAATGATGTAATGCCTAGAACTTGGTTTCCTACATACAAATTTTGTACTAATATTTTATATTTTAATACTATTGACATACTTCTTATTCGATGTTTTTATATTTCAAGTAATATGTTATTCATAAGAATCATCATTTAACCATGGAAATTCTTTTTTTTATTATATGTAAAGAAGGGATTTTGAAAGGGTCCCTGAACCTTTTACAAAAATACAACACTGCCCATTAGAAAATATTGAGGAGGCATAGTAGAACACAAAGGAGAGAACAAGAACCTAAACCACAAATATAAATATGGTACATGAACACAACCAAACTAGCTACCTAAATAAGAAGCAAACCAAGGTAGTGGGCACCACCCATAAACCAAAATATCCCATAGCAAATATATTTAGAGAATCTAACAATAATGACCAAATAATGAGAGACCAACCCAAACTAATCATCTCTAGAAAGAGATACCTAAGGATATTTAAGGTATATCATCATCTAGATAATCTCTTTAGCATAGATAGAAGTCATCTTCATAGTCTTGGAGAGAGAGGAAATGAGATAAGTCATCACCTTACATGCATTAGCTACAATCATAAGGGGATCACAACCCCACAGGAGGTCCTTCCCTATACCAGAGAAGTTTCCACCTTTAAGCCCCTTCTTCTTGGGAATAAAGTTGGCTTCTTTAGAGTTTTCAATGTCAAAAATGACCTGACTAGCCTTATCTTCCTTATCTAGTTTGAACCTTAGGTGCTTCAACCTCCTAGCCTCCTAAATTTTAAAATTTATATGATACTCCACTCTACATACATCACCTTTGAGGAATTTCACCTATTTAGCTTTCACCATTGGGTTTTTGGGGGTCTTTAGTGGGTCCCCTTTCCTTGAAACATCCTATGAGGATTCAGGCTTATCAATAAGAGAATATAAATCTTCATCATAATACTTCTTCGATGAAATTGGTGAGGCTAAAGAGGGCTCCTTACTATCAAAATATATATAGGAAATATCTACGTTAGAGGCATCAACATGCAACACCTCCTTTCCAAGACTAAGTTTTCCCACCTTGTCACCATGCTTTATGACATGCTTGAACAAGATATTTAGTAATCCTTGATGAAGGGGGCTAGATCAAAGGATAAAATTAACTTGGTTTACTATCTTTTCAATGGAGTTAAATAGAAAAAGTGGGATATTAATCATATTCTTCCTTTGTAAGTGGTTTGGAATACAAAACGAAAGCTATGAACAATAGTAGTTTGGCCATCAGGGGTAAAAAATTTCATTATTGCCAAAGCCACCCTATCCTAGGGGGACTTGAGAGACTACCTGAGATAACCATTCTAAATTTAATTGGGTGCTCTCTACCTCTAAAGAGATAAAATTATTTGTCTAGGGAGTTCTTGGCCCTATTGATGCATTCTCCAACAATGGATAGGCCCAAAATCTTAGATATGAGGGGGATAAATATGGTAAACTTAAGCTCCTTCACCATGAATTTTCTCTCATCCCATGAGAAAATAATCTACTTGGCCAGCTCAAGTTCAAAGCCATTAAAATCATGAATGAGATGCAATAGACCCCCTTTCTTCAAAATATTTTGAACATCAACATCCAAATTCAAAGTGATAGGCTTGATTCCTTTCACATTCTTGGCCATTTTAATCAAAATAGATATGCCACGTGAAGAACACAAGCTTATATTGAGAGGGGGGTGAACAGTATAAGACCACTTTTTACTTTTCTTTCCCAAACAATATTATGCAATATATCAATGGTAATATCAACAACAGTAATCAAAACAATGCAAAAATCACCACACACAATAGAGACACCAATTTAAAATGGTTCACCCAAGGTGGGTTACTCCATGGAGAAAAAATTTCACTAAAATTTTCTCAACAAATCTCTTGGGAATCCTTCCCTATTACAATGTTTATGGACCTCTATCCAAAGGAGACACCAATCCCTTAATCAAGTTCATGGATACCTATCCATAAGAGATACCAATCCCCTTAGCTGGTTTGTGGATCTCTATCCATAAGAGAACTCCTTCTCCTCTACTCTGGCTAGTGATCCTCTAGAAGACTACTACCTCCACTACACTGGCTTGTGGATCTCTCTCCATAGAAGACTCTGTCCTCACTCAAAATACCTCTATCCTCACTACCCTAGATAATGGATCTCTATCCACTGGAGACTACTATCCTCTACTCTGTCACCTCCAAATCTTGCTCTCAACTCTACTCAATCTCTATCTCAAATATGTACTAAACACTATCCTTCAATCTAGAAAAAATCTACTCAATCTCTATCTCAAATCTGCACTAAACATTGTCCTTTGATCTAGCACAAATATACTCAATATCTATCTCAAATTTACACTAAACACTGTCCTTCGATCTAGCACAAATATACTCAATCTCTATCTCAAATATGCACTAAACATTGTCCTTTGGTCTAGCACAAATATGCTCAATCTATATCTCAAATTTATCCTCAAGCCTTAACACAAAGTTTGACTCAATCACAAATCAACTCTGCTAGATCTGCTCCAAGCCTTAAATCAAAGCTTGAAAAAATCAATCAATCAACTCTACTCTCAAGTATTCATAAATACTTACCTCAAATCTATCCACAAGTCCTCTCAAGAACTTGCTCAATATACTCTCAAGTCTTCACTAAGACTTACCTCAAATCTATCTACAAGTCCTCTCAAGAACTTGTCCAATCTGCTCAACAAGTCTTCACAAAGACTTACCTCAAATCTTCTCAACAAGTCCTCACTAGAACTTGTCCAATATACTCAACAAGTCTTCACCAAGACTTACCTCAAATCTGCTCAACAAGTCCTCTCTAGAACTTGTCCAATCTGCTTGTAAGATTCCATAAAAGCTCACACAAATCTATCCTTAATATTTCACAAAAGCTTTCTCAAATTTTTCCTTAAGTCCCCTCTAGGACTTACTCAAATCTGCTCACAATATTTCACAAAAGCTTGCTTAACTTTGTCCTTAAGTCCCCTCTAGGACTTACTCAAATTTGTCCACTAGCTTTCACAAAATCTTATTCAAATCAATTGCAAAACTTGCATACAAAACTCAACTTAATCTTTTTAGAAAACCTCTTCAATCACACAAACAATTTTCACTCATAATCTTGTTTAACAATATAAACATATAGAGAATGGTAAGAGAGTCAATATGTTTCACACTCACAAATCACTCTATCACTTTCAAACTCTCAAATCAATTCAAAAATAAAGAATAATTTGTTTCACAAATCTTGAACTATCACTCCAATACTTTCAATCAATAATACTCTATAAAATTAACTCAACTATCCACTCAATAAAAAATAACTTGCATACAAACCCTTAACCAAGTGTTTCACTATACTTCCAACAACTCACACTATGAATCTCAACCCTTGACTCAAGATGATTCTAGTTTTCACATAACAATGATATATTCTCTCACAAACCCTAGTTCAATATAGTTCTCAACTTCACATAACAATGATACTCATGATTTTTCACAAACCCTAATCATGCACATGAAATCTTACTCAAATATTTCCAACAATGCTTATCAAACAATCTCACATAACAATGATACTCATGTTCTTTCACAAACCCTAATCATGCACATGAAGGCTCACTCAAACATTTTCAACAATGCTTATCAAACAATCCTTTTCACTCCAACTTTGCATTTCACAACACTCAATCCAACAATATTTCACTCATAAGGAAGATGTGCCCATACCTTTTATTTTGATGGAGATATGTCTTCAAAACCTGTCTTAATCACAATCAAAACCTCTTTGCCAATTCCAAGGTTAGGTAACAACAATCTATCTCAAAATATCCACTCAAAATTCTCCTCAATATTTATTTCACAATACAAAAATAACAAGTCTCAAGTACACCTTATAATCTCCAATATTTTCAAAATATAACTAGCAAAGGTTCAATTAACTCACTTTCACAATAATTCACTTCAGAATTTTAATGCATAAAATAATCAAAATAACTCCCTTATATCTCCCTACTCAAAATGCATTATCAAATAATCAACACACCTTTCCAAAAATAATTCAATTCACTTTTAAGCCAAAATTAAATCCTCCTCAATCTTCAACTAAGAAAAAAATAAAATATATCTTAATCACCTTATAACTCCCAACTTAAAAATTGCATTTCAAAATAATTAACACCTCTTATCCAGAAATAATGCAATTCACTTTTAAACCACAATTAAATCCTTCACAAAATTTAACTAAAATAAATTTTCTTTAATCACCTTATATCTCCCAAGGTGCTCACAATACAACCTTAGACCACATGCACATTTACTAAAAATTAAAGTACCTTTGCACACTCCTCGATGGGATTCGATCCTAGGTCAAGCTATTGTCTATGCCCTAGCCGTAGCCACACTACCATGTGAGCTAGGTGTTCACATGGGAGATAAAAGTACTTTGAGTGCTTTGTTTCTTCCACCTATGCCAAAGCCAAACAAAAGGCTTTGTCCCTTTGTAGCCGCCAAGACTCGAACACGGATCCTCTATGTACCACCTTACACACCAACAACTTGCCACTAGCCCAACCGATTGGTTGGTGACAAGGATTTATGCCTTGGTCACTTTGACCTTCACATTTTTTAGCTGCAATAAAAAATTAATAACCTCTTGTCTTTATTTTCTCATGAACTTTTCGCATTCACTTTCAATAATCGCATGTGCATTAATATTCGGAGACTTGCATTTGTGAGGTAAATCTTATGGTATTTATACCATATGCCTCTTTCCTTCGAACGTCGATGGGGGAATAAAAAATTAAATTGAATTTGTGCCCAACCCTACTTTGGGTTTTAAATAATATTATTTTATAAATTAATTTATAATATAAATATTATAAATAATTTATAAATTACCTTAGGCTTTAATTTTAACCTTTAATATTATAATAAAAATATTATAATATTATTTCCTTTGGGCCTAGGTATTTTTCTCTTTCACCCTTAGACCTTTTTTGACCTCCTTTAATATTATAATAATAAATATTATAATATTATTTCCTTTAGGCATTTCCTTCAAAGTATTTAACCATCCTTTTGACCAATCATGTGAAGCCCTTAAACCAAATCTCTTGGGCTTAAAATATAAATATTTTAACCCTTATTTTGCCAAGTCTTGCACTGATCACTAACACTGACTCTTGACATCAATGACAACACAACTAACTCAATATTTCCAACACCACTCACACCAAGATTTCTAAACAGATAGGGCACTCAAATAAGACTTGATAGAAAGCTCAAAGAGTTCACGTGAGTCCAAGAGCCTTCCATTTTGAAATTTAAAATAACTCTTTCATCTAGATATTTCCATATAATAAGGCAAGTACATCTTCCAATACCTTATGCAGTCCTAAGCAATCCTCACCAACTCAAAAATTAATGACAACAAATGTCATCAAAATCCCTAAGCCAATGAGGAAGCTAAATGAAAAATCATGATACCATAATATTTTTGGGATATTTGAAAATTGGTACTCTAGCATCAGGAAGGAAGGTAAGAATCCATAAGCATAATAATACTATGATTAATAGGTATCCATGAACCACAAACCATGTTCCCTCCATGCCACTTTAACTCTCTTTTTCCACGGTGCCAAAAGGGAAAGAAAAATATGAGGAAAAAGGGAAAAGGCAAGTGGTGTGCAAACAATGAGAGATAAATATTTAAAAAATTAGGGGGTGCAAAAATATCATTGGGGACCAAGAGTGAACAACAAACCACTTGGGACCAATACTAAGGCCAATATCTCTAAGAAATTCAATGAGATTAGGCCAAGACATGATCCACAAAAGGTCAAACTTGGACAAAAGAGAAAAATCTAGACTTTGGTAGTTACAAGGGGGAAAAGTATGGGCCTAATAGAAAAGTAAGGTTTCATAATGTTTACATCATATTTATGGAAAAATTTATATGTGAAGGTGTTGCTTCTTACTAATAAATGTTATACAAATAAAGATCGTATAACCAACTTGTTATCTTGTTAACTAATCAAATAGGGTATTTTGAAAGAAAGGGAATATGAAAAGTAGTTAAGAATCAATCTAAAGAACATAAATATTATTGAGAGCATGTATGTTATGTTGGTTGAATGTAATTCAACTATATTTCAATGCTAATTTTATAGTATGACAACTATAGTTGATGCTAAATAGTATTAGTGTAGAGTTTTCTTAGCATCTCTTTGGACTCTAGAACTTAAAAAAGACCAAATTTCTTTAAGAGAAAATTCAAATTTTTATCAGGAGGGTATCAAAAATTCAAATCATTAGTTTAGATATTTAATTTAATGCAAAGTTTTTTTTAAATTAACGTCCCTTATTGATATAAAAGGTCCAATATTTATTTGCAACCATACCTATATTTAAAATCTTGTTCTTAATGTTTTTAAACTCTCTTACTTTAGTAGGTTGACGGTAATGTTTGATATGCAAGTTTTACATTATTAGATAGTGCTTGTTGTTTCATGGGATATTTGGTTGGTTGTAACCAATCAACTATTTCTAGTTATGATATAGTCTAATATTACATATGGTTACAACCATATGAATGTATAAATGATGAGTGTCAAATTGACACATATTTTATGCAAGGATTATCTATTTTCTATCTGCAAAATCATGAAAGTAAATGTGTTTTAATGATTATTTTACCTTATTTATGTGATTTATCAGTTAATTTGATGAATGAGGTTAAAATGATAAATGATCATATTTTACACAAATTGTGCGAAGTTTTTGTATGTTTTTGGTAGGTAATATTACAACAAAATACAGGTCATATATTGAAGAAAGGATGAACAAATACCGAGGAGACACGTGGATGCACGCTATGGAAGGGTGCTACGAAAACTTGGAAAAATCTATGGAAGAACCTGTTTCACATAAATGCCACATAAGCTATGGCTTGGTCAAACACCACGTGGGCAGCTGAAAGAATCAAGCACGAAAGGTTTCAAATTCCACATGGGCGGTTAGAAGAATCAAATGTGGGTGACTCACCATTTATTTGGGGCATATAAGTTGTTACGTGAATATTTGTAATAAATGTATCCTTCCCTAAAAGAAAGGATAAAAGCTGTAGAAAAAGTCTAAATCAAGGGTTGTATTGTTACGTAGCTATCCCACCAAGTCAAAGTTAGTATTATGTTATAATTAGTTGCCACTTGGACCAATTAGAATATTTATTGAGTCCAAGTATTTTAGGAGATGTGTTAATTTAGCTTTATTCTTGATAAGAACATAGTTGTTGTGTATCAAGTCCAAACCATATGGGAGAAATATGGGGAGTTATGTTCGAAATTGTCTGAGTGACAATATATATTTGCATACGAGACCTTTGAAGGGGGATGGCGAGCTAATGGAGAAATATATGTAATCTGTGATTATTCCCGATGTAATCTTATGTATGCAATTTTGGAAGTTGGATGCGCAACCATGTACGTTTGATTTTCAATAATAAAGCAACAACAATATTTTCTTCAGGATATGGTAACTGTGTTTTATAATTATTTTATATTTTGCTTGCTTTGGTAATTTTTATTTCTTTTATTCTCTTGTAATTATGAAATAATTAAGAATTAGATTAATTAAATGAGAGTAGATTATTGAAGTTAAAGTAAAATAGAAAATAGGGGAAGGGGTTAACACTAACCTTCCGGAGGCAGGGCCCACTCCGAAAGGTTAGTCCCTAAATCTCTTCCCCCCACTAACATGGTAGATAGAATTAGATTAAAATATTAATTTACATGAAAATATAATTAGAAATTATAATAGATAAATAATGCATTAATTACGTGGATCCACATTAGAATAATTCATAAATTGCATATTTAATTTTATTTTATTTTATTTTCCATAAACTTTAATTTTTGCAACACATGAAACCAGAAAGAGACCTGAACTAAGCTTAGTATTAATTACTACGATACAATCTATACTGGGTTGCTACTCTTTAAATCTAACCTAGATTAACCCGGATTGAAAAAATTAAATGTAAGCTACTACAACCGATCATTTTGGCATCGTTGTCAGGGAGAGTAGCATCGTAGTGGTTAATCAGAAAAGTTGTTTGGCAGTGCAAAGAGAGAGGCTTACTTGTATGTGAAAAGGGGTACGTACGAGACCTTGGTGTGCATACGAGTTAGAGTGGCCCGAATATGGTTCCAACAAGCTCCTCCGTTCGACGTTGCCAGGTTCATTTTTCTTAAAGGAATCATTTTTACTGCTTTCGTAGATTAAGATTTATTTTTTGCAAATTTCAATTTCTGCAAATTTTAATTTTTGCAAATTTCTTTGGGTAGTTATTATTGCTTAGTTGACTTAGGACCTATGAGAAAGAAAGGAAGTAGGTGAACCAAAGTAACACCTATTTTTTATAGTAGGAAGTAGTTACGTTGAGTGACACAACTATAATGAAATCCCTCCTAATAATCAAAGAAACAATAATAAGTTACCTTTTATTTCAGCATATTTAATTTCTTGCAATTTCCTTGCTTTGGGTGATTATTATTGATGATTTGGCTTAGGACCTATGAGAAAAACAATAGGAAGTAGGTGAACGCTGAAAACAACCTAAAATTTGCTTAGGACCCTATTTTTACGTAGGAAGTAGTTACGTTGAGTGACACAACCTTAGTGAAACCCTCCTAAACAGTCAAAGAAACAATAATAGTTTACCTTTTATTTCAGCAATTTCATTTCTAGTAAAATTTATTTTTCAAGCATTTTTACTTTCCTCCTATTGTACTAGAATTGGTTGTATGGATTCATAGACCGTGGGTCGCACCTAATTTTAGTAACATTAGGATTGTTCAAAAAATTTATTTTATTTCTGTTGTGTTAAGAATAGTTATAAATTCTGAAATTTGTATCTAAACTTGGCAAACAGTAGGATTGAAACAGAAAATCAAAATCAAAACCCAAACAAAAACAAAACCAAAAAGAGAGAAAAGAAAAATAAGTTGCTAGGTGGTGGAAAACAGTCCAATAAACCTCTAGAAAATATTACAAAAAAATAATAATAATAATAATAATAATAATAATATATATATATATATATTATTAGAAATGATAATAATAAAATAAAATATATATAATTAATATATATATATAATAAAATAAAAAAATAAAAAATATATTTAATAATAATAATAATGAAATAAAATAGAGGTATATACAAGACTGAACCAACGAAATTATAAAGTGGTAGGACAAACATATTGTATCATGAAAATTTCAATTAGAAAATATTTGAAAGGGTGTAGTAAAACTCAAATCCTATTGATAACTCAACTAGAAAATCACTAATTAATGGGCATAGGTTTTAACTATACAAAAAGTCACTATCTAAAAAAAAATTCATACACCACCTTAGATAACAAACTGATTTGCAGTGCATTTCTGAACTGCAACCAACTACTATCCAATAATTTCTCTCTTTGAAAAGAAAAAATATATATAATAATATAATTATATATATATATATATATATATATATATATATATATATATATATATATATATATATATATTGAAAAAAAATTAATATATAAAAATAAAAATAATTATGCTTCCTTTGTTTCATCATGAAGTATTTGTATTCCCTTCCATTTTCAGTCTTAATGTTTTAAAGATAGCCCAAGAAAATGTTCTCTCTAAAAAAACCTTGTAGGAAGATGATTACCACATGATGCATAGTACCTTATTGCTAGATGAAGTCTAGGTGTTCTTTAAATACTCAAACTATATCTGGTATCTTGAGCAAAATTTTCATTGAAAATGAAGCAAATCTTTTAAAAATGTTGTAAGTTACTCCTAGTTGATCAAGTTTCTCTTTGGCCACGCACAATTGCACACCTAAAAACATTGTGAAGTATTGGAAAAATTAACTCATGTGTTATTTCTACCATAAGTGAACAATTTCCCTTGCTTATCTATTTTTACGCATGGTCTAGAATACTAACGAATTGGCAAAAGGACAAGCTCACCCTTCACCCTTAAAAAAAAAAAAAAAAAAAAAAAATCCCTTGCTCCTCATCTAATCGAGCAAGTATCCCAATAAAAATCTTCTTGCTTCTCCTCAAAATAAGCAAGAACCCTAAAAAGCACTAAAAATCCCTTGCTCCTCACAAAATGAGCAAGTATCCCAAATAAAACAAAAGTAAATAAAGGGCAAAAGAGCTTGAATCCCTGGAATTCTTAGTATCTCAAACACCATGGGGTACTCTTTATTAAGGTATCCTTACGTATTAGCACTAAGTCTGGATAAGACCTCTAGATGCTCATACGATAAGCTAGCTTTTTGGCATACATAACCCTTGTTGTTTTTCAATCCTTGCTCATAATGGGAAATGAATCCTCACTGCACACATAGTTGGTCTTGAAAGAAGCTTGAGAATACTAGGACAACTTTGACACTATATTGATTTGTGAAAGGAGTAAATGAAGTTGTTTCAAAATTGCTAGAATGTTTGAAGTCCTTGAAGAATAATCCTAGAAACATCACATGCAGGCAAAACTCAAAAGCAAACCCTCATGAAAGTACTATGGTTTCAATTTTTTCTTTTTCTACAAAAACATGGCTTGTGCCCATCACATTTTCATCCCTTAGAAAAAGCCATCTTAATATCTATTTCACTTTTTCCCATGATTGAAGATATCCTAGAAGGCTGAAATCAAATTTCATATTCATTACCTTTCTATCTCGGAAACTTCTTAATGACATACAGGAAGCACAATCACAAAAATTATAATAAACCCCCATAAATAAAACTTATTATTATATTATCCACCAATATAAATAAAACACCCTTCATCTTGTTTTGGCTAAAATTACAGTTTGGGGGGAAGTAAATAAGGTATACAAAGTTCACAATTCAGTTTGGGGGGAAGAATCGGGTAAAGTATTTTCTTAAACTCTAACAACTACAGTTTTGTAGATATCTTCCGTAGACAACTTACGTAATAATCTTCAGTAATATAGTTTATAATACTTAATACAATAGAGTTTATAATATAGTTTAGAGGTATAGTATAGGTAATATAATATTTTATAGTTATATAATAATAATAATAATAATAATAATTAAAATGAATATATATTATATTAATTTACTATTTTTTACTATATATTTACTTTGATCATTCTTCTCAAAAAAAATAAAGATAAAAAATAATAATAATAATAATAAATATATATATATATATAATATAAATAATAAAATAAAATAAATAAATAAATAAACTTTAAAAGTTAATTTAAATTTTATATGTTACATATATAATGATGTTCTTATTGTTAGTATGGGTTTGTAGATAACATTATTATAGAAGTTATAAGTCTTATTTATGCATAGTTTTGATATACATCTAAATAAGTCCAATGAGCACTATTGACTTTTGCATTGGAAAGTGTGTTTAGATAGATAGAAGTTGAAATATTACTGCTATAGGAAGTGATTAGACTAAAATAAAACACATATTCATTGTATGATTTATAGTACCTTCTTGTTTCAACTTATTTAATTTGAAAAAAATGATGGTAATCCCAATTTAGCCAAATGACAATTTGCATTGTGCTTCTTATCAAATGTATATCACATTCCAAAAGAAATATTGTTTAAAATGGAATATCAAGGTAAATATTTGGATTTACATGAACAAGGCATCAATCATCTACTATAGACCAAATTTTGGATTTATGCAACTGTTATAACTGCAGAGTTTATCCATTGAGATTGTTGTATTAATCCTGTGTGCATGAGGACATGCACTTCCTTCAATTTGGGGGAATGATGAGTGCCAAATTGACACATATTTTATGCAAGGATTATCTATTTTCTATCTGCAAAATCATGAAAGTAAATGTGTTTTAATGATTATTTTACCTTATTTATGTGATTTATCGGTTAATTTGATGAATGAGGTTAAAATGATAAATGATCATATTTTACACAAATTGTGCGAAGTTTTTGTATGTTTTTGGTAGGTAATATTACAGCAAAATACAGGTCATATATTGAAGAAAGGATGAACAAATACCGAGGAGACACGTGGATGCGCGCTATGGAAGGGCGCTACAAAAACCTAGAAAAATCTACGGAAGAACCTGTTTCACATAAATGCCACATAAGCTATGGCTTGGTCAAACACCACGTGGGTAGCTGAAAGAATCAAGCACGAAAGGTTTCAAATTCCACATGGGCGGTTAGAAGAATCAAATGTGGGTGACTCACCATTTATTTGGGGCATATAAGTTGTTACGTGAATATTTGTAATAAATGTATCCTTCCCTAAAAGAAAGGATAAAAGTTGTAGAAAAAGTCTAAATCAAGGGTTGTATTGTTACGTAGCTATCCCACCAAGTCAAAGTTAGTATTATGTTATAATTAGTTGCCACTTGGACCAATTAGAATATTTATTGAGTCCAAGTATTTTAGGAGATGTGTTAATTTAGCTTTATTCTTGATAAGAACATAGTTGTTGCGTATCAAGTCCAAACCATATGGGAGAAATACGAGGAGTTATGTTCGGAATTGTCTGAGTGACAATATATATTTGCATACGAGACCTTTGAAGGGGGATGGCGAGCTAATGGAGAAATATATGTAATCTGTGATTATTCTCGATGTAATATTCTGTATGCAATTCTGGAAGTTGGATGCGCAACCATGTACGTTTGATTTTCAATAATAAAGCAGCAACAATATTTTCTTCAGGATATGGTAACTGTGTTTTATAATTATTTTATATTTTGCTTGCTTTGGTAATTTTTATTTCTTTTATTCTCTTGTAATTATGAAATAATTAAGAATTAGATTAATTAAATGAGAGTAGATTATTGAAGTTAAAGTAAAATAGAAAATAGGGGAAGGGGTTAACACTAACCTTCCGGAGGCAGGGCCCACTCCGAAAGGTTAGTCCCTAAATCTCTTCCCCCCACTAACATGGTAGATAGAATTAGATTAAAATATTAATTTACATGAAAATATAATTAGAAATTATAATAGATAAATAATGCATTAATTACGTGGATCCACATTAGAATAATTCATAAATTGCATATTTAATTTAATTTTATTTTATTTTTCGTAAACTTTAATTTTTGCAACACATGAAACCAGAAAGAGACCTGAACTAAGCTTAGTATTAATTACTATGGTACAATCTATACTGGGTTGCTACTCTTTAAATCTAACCTGGATTAACCTGGATTGACAAAATTAAATGTAAGCTACTACAGCCGATCAATAAATATTGGTACATGATGAATACAAAATTATTTTTTTATTGATCTAACATTTGTATCAAAGCTTATCCTTGATTGTTGCTCATCTAATATAATGGTATTCTCATGCCATATAATGTATTATTGCATCATCTTGTTGGTTCCCACAAGATTGTAGTGGCTACACCATCCTAAAAGTAAAAATCCAGTGAGCAGTGATGCACCTTTGTGAACTACCATTTTTAAGGAGCCCTGGCTCATCTTAGACATTGTGGATAGCAGAGAAGATTTATTCTTGAAGCATAGGATGCTCTATAAAGGCAACATGGAGGTGGAAAGTGTGGTGGCACTACAGGTGTAGCACACCCAATATAAGCTTAACTTCAAGTTAAATAACTTCCCTTTTGGCTTTGTGGGAATGTGTAACTCTACACCTTCTTATCAAAGTGGAAAATTAGAATCATGGTGAATCCAATAACACTCATGTTTGTATTCATGTGATGGCTTGCCAATAGGTGACCACTAAGTTCTTGGAACAAAGAAATTATCATTCATGAAGAGGTGAAAAATGAGTCAATTGTAGCTTCATAAAATAAAATCAGTCATCGATCACAACTTTTGCTTACTACTCATAGGATAATGATGGCATATCCATCACCATTAATCCTAATACTAATCTCCAAATTGCAATTATTACTATAGTTATTGGAATAATTCATCCATAAATGAATACCTTTATTATGAAATAATGACAATAGGAAGCAACATCGATGTTCTCCACATGGATTTTTGATGTGCACATGCCATCCAAGGTGAATATTTCATTCATAGAGAGGGCCTCACAGGATTAGGAAGAGGTGCACTCTCTTTCATCTCATAGTAGTAAATAACCCTCAACTAGGCATATTAAGGCATGTAATCACCCATAGAGGTCTTCTTTGGCTTGTGTATGTAGCATGAAAAGGATATAACATATATGTAAAAGTGATATTTATATTGAAGAACACAAGATTATACTAAGAAGGGGATGAGCAGTATAATACCACTTTTTAATTTTCTTTCCCAATCAATATTATGCAATGTAAATATAGAAATATCAATAGTAGTAATCAAAGCAATGCACAAATCACCACACACAATAGAGACACCATAATTTACGTGGTTCACCCAATGTGGGCTACTCCATGAAGAAAATATTTCACTAAAATTTTCTCAATCAATCTCTTGGGAATCCTTTCCCTATTACAATGTTTATGGACCTCTGTCCAAAGGAGATACCAATCCCCTAAATCAAGTTCATAGATCTCTATCCATAGGAGATACCAATATCCTAATATTTGCTTTGGTTGGTGATCTTCTAGAAGACCTCTACCTCCACTACCCTTAGCAAATGGAACTCTATCCATAGAAGACACATGTCTTCCCTACCCTAGATAATGGATATTTATCCACTAGAGATTGTTGTCCTCTATACTTTATCACATCCAAATCTTGCACTCAGCTCTATCTCAAATATGTACCAAACATAGTCCTTTGGTATAGCACAAATATGCTCTCAATCTCTATCTCTGATCTAGAACAAATCTATCCTCAAATATATACCAAACTCTGTCCTCAAATCTGTACTAAATGTAGTCCTTTGATCTAGCACAAATATATCCTTGATCTCTATCCTAAAGCCTTAACTCAAAGCTTAACTCAATATCAAATCAAATTTGTTCGATCTGCCCCAAACATTAACTCAAGGTTTGAACAAATCAATCAATCAACTCTACTCTCAAGCCTTCTCAAATACTTATCTCAAATCTGCCTTGTAAGCTTCCACATAAGCTTACACCAATATGTCCTTAAGTCCTCTCTAGAACTTCGTCCACTTTGCTCAATAAGTCCTCTCAAGAACTTATCTAAATATACTCAATAAGTCCTCACAAGAACTTATTCAAATCTACTCTCAATTTGTATTGTAAGCTTCCACAAAATCTTACTCAAATATGTCCATAAGTCTTCTCAAATACTTACCTCAAATATGCTCAACAAGTCCACACTATAACTTGTCCAATCTCATAGAAACATAAAGAGAATGGTTAGAGACTCAATATGACCTATACTCATCACAATACTCAATCACTTTCAATCACTCTTTTAGAAACATACATAGAATTGTTAGACACTCAATATAATTCAACTCAATCACTTTTTCAATTCAATTCAGAATATAGAATAGTTTGTTTTATGAAACTTGAACAATAATTTCACACATCCACTTGACTAGGCTCAACCAAATCTACTCAATCAATCACTCAATGAAATAATCCTTGCTTACAAACCCTAGTCCAAGCATATGAAAACTCACTCAAAATGTTTCCAATAATACTTATCAACCAATCTCACATAACAATGATACTCATGTTCTTTGCAAACCCTAGTTCAAGCTCTTCACTCAATAAATGGCTTCAACAATAATGCTTATAAAACAAGGTTCTAACAACTCTTTATTCTAGAAAACCTTGAAGCATTAATTCAACATACTCAATAAGGAAGACCTAATCAAGTCCTTTTCACTCCAAAATTATTTTCCAGAAAACCAACCAATCAACTCAATTATGGAAGAATGTGCTCATACCTTTTTCTTGATGATGAAGAGATCTCATAAATCTACCATAACCACAAATACTTCTTAGCCAAGCTCAAATAAGGTTATATGACAATACAAAACAAATAGCAACTCACAAATACACCTTATTACTCCTATAGCACCCTAAAATTGGCGCAGTAAACCTTAGCAAATAATTAAAATTACTTTAGTAATAATTCAAATTCAAATTTCAACCCCAAAACCGCTCCAAAACCGCCTGCTACCCGTTTCCTCGTTTTCCATGCCATTTTTAGGATTTGTTTTGTCCGTTGGACGATATCGTCGCCGATCAGATGATATCGCCTCAGATCGGATGAATTCGTCTGGAGCAGAATGTCCAGACGATTTCGTCCCAAAACTGATTTTTCATAATTAGCTTCTGTTTCAACGACGTCTCTAACCTGGGCAAAAGCGTGTCTGCGCGGTTAGAGACTTCCCCCGTTGGAGATCTCCCAAATTGGGATGATCTCCAACCTCCCAACCTCCTTCCTATGCCTATTTAATCTTAGGCCCTCCCCTTGACATTCCCCTGGCTGAAATTTCCTGTAACACGAGTTCTATTTGCATTAGACCATCTTAAATCACCATTTGCCTTCGTATTTTTCCAAGTTTGTTTGCAGGAACTTCATTGTTTTTCAGCCGGAGCAAGCTCAGATCGTCGCAGACGATCTTGTACAATCTCGGACGATCACGCCCCAATTCGAGACGATTTCGACTGCAGTCAACATTGGGGGCAATCAGTGCCCAGAGTTTGCACTTTTCCTATACCTTTTTGCTATTCTATTCTGCATCTAGTTAGTTTTATTATTATTTCCTGTTATTCTGCATCTTGGAGTTCACCCATGTAGCTTAAATACATAATAAAATCATGATTAGCTATTAAAGCATGATAATTTACTTGCATTTCTATTTGGGATTATCTTATTAACATCATTATTATCATTTCACATCATTTTCCTTTATCAGCATAGCTGCATTTTCTGTATTCTGTGTCTACTTCTCTGATTGCAGGTCTCTGACGAATTCGTCTGACGAATTCGTCAGATCTTAGATGATCCTGTCTGATTTCAGACGATCCTGTCAGATCAGAGGCGATCTGGACTACTTCAAAAATTAGAACCTCCATCAGACATCCAGAATCAGGTATGGCTTTTCTAATCTAGTATATTTCTCTGTATTTTCTGTTTAAATCTATTTTTTGTATTCATTTAAATCTGCATTTCATATAGAACAGTTTAGATTCATTTGGCCAAACCTAGGATTTGAATGATTAAAGATAAAACTGAACACATCAAACACATTCCCAACCTAGGCGTGGAGACTGCCACTAAAAGTTTCCTGGTGAACCCCACCATCCATCAAAAAATCACCTTAATACTCCTCCCCCGAGAGGCGGGACCTTCAAAGGGCCTCTCAGTCCGAGGTATTGTCCCATCCTTCTCGCATCCCCATTCCGGGCACGGATCCTATAGCCTGAAGGTAAGGGTGCAAAAAATTTGGAGCGATACATTTTGGTGAACCCGACGTGAAACTAAAACCTTTTGAAAACAAAAAAAACATAGATGCATTTAAAATCATTAGAAAACTACTAAGTTGCATATCATGTTTAGATGGTAGCTCCTAAGAAAAGACTAGCTATCACTATAAATGTTGAAAACCAATTAGCAGCCATAGAAATTAATTCTGTGCTTAGTGTGCCTGAAACAGATAGAAACCAACTTTTGTGGGACGAACTTGATAGGAGACTAGGTATTATTTCATCTAGATCAACCGAACTTAAACAAATCAAGAGGTTTGCCCTAGATAGAATCCTGGATCCTCATCAACTCATTTTTTATCATGAACTTCAGAGAGCTTGCCATAGGTGGTTAGCTTATAGGAGAGCTCTTGTGTCTTCAGAATTGTTCACCTTCGAGGAATACCTCGAGAACGCAACTGTTATACACCAATTCCTAGGTCATGTAGAAGACCAAGAGGTCGTTCTTACGGATAGGGAAAGGTGGAGGAGAGTTCCTAGAGCTGTGTTATATCGAGAGTATTGCCACGAACTTTATTTCTACCAACCAGAGTCTGAGACAGATAATATCACTATAGCACTTTTTGTCAAATTCTTGAAAGAAAATTTTCAATTTGAAGAAGAACATTTCATGACTCTTGAAGAACTTGAGCCCGTTAATGATATTTATAAATTGTTTATAGAAAACTAGATCATTGCTTTCATTATTATTATTTCTTGCATTTAGTGTGTTGTTTGTTATCTTTATAATATTGTTATAAAAAAAACAAGAAAAACCAAAAACATAACAAAACCAAAACATTTTATTTTAAATACTATAGTAGGTATATAATTAAAATATATACCTCTT
The DNA here is from genome assembly GCA_028583015.1 of Wollemia nobilis. Lineage (NCBI taxonomy): Eukaryota > Viridiplantae > Streptophyta > Pinopsida > Araucariales > Araucariaceae > Wollemia > Wollemia nobilis. The sequence continues at coordinate 5,159,980 of JAQPPZ010001340.1, forward strand.
AAGCTTGTTGCATATATATATATATATATATATATATATATATATATATATATATATATATAAAAAGTATATATATATTTGCTGAAATCTAAATTTAAGCACAATGCCTAGACTTAGGAATGGTAAACAAACCGAAGAAGAAGAAGAAGAAGATTGGCTAGGAAACAAAAACAAAAAAATCAAATGCCCTTCCCGAGGATCCAATTCCAGAAGGAGAAACTCTAGAACAGCCAGAAGATGAGCTGGTTGTAGATGAACAAGAAGAAAATGTTAAAGAGGAAGGATCCTCATCCCCTAGAATGGCTCCAGACGGAACTGTTACTTTTGATAACTTAGATCATTTCTGGAAATTTTTCAATAATAATATTGGTGCTCTTAATATGGCAGTTCGTATTGATAGAGGACAAATTAGTGACACTCAAGCAGCCATGGAAGATATGTTTAACATACACACTAATCCTTTGTCTTTTGTCGATCAAGAAAGTGATAAAGCTGGACCATCCAATAGAGATATGGTCACTATGATTCAGAACATGCAAAAACAACAGGTTACCCAACCCCCTAAGGAACCTGTTATTGAGCCTAAAATCATTCCCACACAAAAGAGACCTTCATTCACTGCTTTATTTTGCCAAACTATTGATCAATATGCTTCAAATCGACAAAAACCTAAAATGAAGCCAAACACCAATTTTCAACAATCTGGGATACAACATAATACAACTTCAAAACTTCTTCATAACACCCTTCCTACCAACAATTTACACAATAGCAATATAGCATCTAATCTTCATGTCCCTCCATCATATGCTCACAAATCCCATATTAATGCCCTACCGAACCAATATGGTGGGCAAACCAGAAATCTGGAAGCCATGGTGAAACAGTTAGCTTCCCGCATGGACCGGATAGATCCCTACCGTCCCTCGTATAATTATCGAGAGATGTGTAGTCAGCCTTTGGATCCCATAGTTGTAGCACAACCATACCCTAAGCACTTTCCCATGCCCGTCCCGCCTATATAAAAAGGAACCAAAAACCCCACAAACCCCCTTCCCTTTTTGAGTAGCATGTCATGATATATCACATGATGACTTGCTATTACTAAAAATGTTCCCAAAAAGTTTAGGAGGAATGGCATTAGAGTGGTACTATCAATTGCCCACTCATTCTTTGAGGAATTTTGAAGAGACAGCTGAATCTTTTGTCCATCAATTTAGTGCCTACATCGAGAGGCATGTGACCATTAAAGATTTGTACAACTTAAAACAAGACAAAGATGAATGTTTTGCTGATTTCTTAGCTAGATGGAGGCAGTTGACAGGAAAACTGCACTTTGTGCTACCTTATAGGGAAATGTTGGACATTTTTATTAATAATTTGCAAGAACAAATATCCTATGAATTATCAATTGCTACCTTGACCACCTTCGATCAAGCTATAGACTTAGCTCGAAGGGTGGAAGATGCTCTCATTAGAAGAGGTCAGCTCAAAAAGAAAGATGATGAGAAAACATCCAGAAATCAATATAAAAACAAACAAGTTGTAGGTGACGGAGTCACTCGATAGTAGAAACATTGCTAATGTTAATACTACGAAAACAACGGAGAAGTTTATATTAAAACCTCCCGATAAACCACCCCGAGAATTTACTAGATTGAATCAACCTTTATCAACCATTCTTCCTCAATTACTAGCACGAGGCTTGATTCAATTACCAGCTATCCGGGAACCCGATCCAACTATACCCGGATACAAAGCTGATTTACATTGTGATTTTCATAGAGGACCTGGACATGCTACAAACTCTTGCAAAATATTAAAACATAAAATACAAGACTTGATTGATAATAATGAAATGGAGGTGCAAGCCTTTCAACCTAAACAAAATCCTCCTAATAATGCTCAAAAGAACATTCCCCAAAATCAGAATCAAAATGCTAATCAATCATTGGACATATTTCAACATCCTTTACCAAAACATGGTAAAGAGGTGGCTAATCAAATCGAACATCATAATGTTCCCCCTCCTACCCGATATGTAGGGACTATTAGCGGACAATTATCTATTCAGGATCCTCAAATATTTGGCACAACTTTCTCCATGGTTACGTCCAGACCCCTATATAATACTCAAACACCGGATCCTAGTGATGTAGAATCGGATACTGAAAGTGAAATAGACATCACCTCAAACCAATCGAATAGTTCTAAAAATGAATCAGATCCGATTCAACCTATCACAGATGCTATGGTTTTGAAAGAACCATTTCCTAGAAGAGTTACTACTCGACCCTCTTCTAATCAGTTCCTTCCTAATGAACAAGCCATAAACGCTAGACCGAGACCAATTCAGCGTCTTCAATATAACATTGTAGGTACCATCGGAGTCGTTACCAGACAACAGGCTCAAAACTCTCAACAGGATCAAACTCAGAATGATGGATCAGCTCCATTTATTTTGAAAAATCCCAATAAAGGGAATCATATGTCTAATGTTCAACCTAAGCCTCCTTACAATATTAATGAACAATTATCCAATACTACAGCCAGAATTTCCCTTTTGGACTTGTTAAGATCTTCTCCTACCCATAGGGATGAGTTAATGCTCACATTAAGCCAAATGATGGTACCTCAAAATATTCAACCTGAAGCCATGTCCAATACTATCATCACTCGAGAAGTCGATTGTATTGACTTTCGAGATAAAGATATCCCACAACATAGTTTACATAAGGATAACCCCTTATATATTACTGCCCTAATTGGAGATGTAGTCGTTAAACGAGTCTTGATTGATAATGGTTCATCTTTAAACATATGCACTTTTGACTTCTACCAAAGATTTGGCTTTAGGAGTGACGAGATGAAAAGAACGGATATGATTATCAAAGCCTTCAATGACGAGACACAAGAAACGTGTGGAGTCATTACTATACCCTTGCAAGTTGGTCCTAGAACCCTAGATACAACCGTGTTTATTGTACATTGCCCCGCATCGTACAATATACTTTTGGGTCGCCCTTGGATCAATGCGATGCGAGCGGTCCCCTCCACTTTACATCGATGTGTTAAATTTGAATTTAAAAACCAGTTGGTTACCATTCATGGTGATCCTAGACCCTTTGATATGTGTGCTTTGGCGGAACCCGTTGGAGTGCAATTTTGCCCCGCCCTGTCATCCACACATCCTAGTTCTTATCATCCATCCAAACGTGTGAAACACACACCCATAACATCATCTACCCCATCAACTACACCTATACATTTAACTCAACCATCTTCTGAACAAACCACATTAGGACCTCGAAAAGAGCCTAAACCTACACCCAATGCTTCCCGTTTTACTCCTATATCTTCCATACCCATAGACTCATCCATCGATATCCCTATAACATCATCGTCCACTATAGGCATTCTTCCCACATCAGAAGATCAAGGAAATGTTCCTTCTACCTCTTATGCTCTCACTGATGAGCTCTTACCCGATTTATCTAAAATTCTTATATCATAAGAGATCAACACGCTTCTATGCAAGACTTCCCTCCTTTTAAATAAACTCCCACCTTCTCCTCGTACCTTGGGCCTCCCACAACCTATGGGAAGTATCTACCAAGTCGAGAGTTGTGCTTTTGTTTATAAAGGATATGATTGGGGAAGAATACCCCGAAACATCAAGACGCATTGTGATGGATATGCTCGATGCTATTTTGCTAATGAATATATTAAAGCTAAACCCATAATGCTTAAATTGGGCTATAAAGGGAAAGGTTTGGGACCTTTCCAAAATGGTATGAAAGAACCTTTCGAGGTAGAACCGTGGCCTGCCCGCTGTGGTGTGGGCCTATTTCCTAGTAAAGGTCAGCCCTTTCCATTTGAGGATGATGACCATCTCATATGTTATCAAGATTATCTAGATAAACAAGATTCTTTGTATCCAAAGAATAATTTTACCTGCAATATGCTATCCATAGCCTACCCTGAAATGATTGCCGAATCCGACGATGAGTTGGAGGGAGATATCTTCCATGATATTTCCATTGAGGAATTGTTATATAATGAATTTTATTTTGATGGTTCTATACCTACTATAGCCCAGCTTGAGGCCACGACTCCTCAAGATGAATTATCCAAGTTAACCTTAAAGGAATTACAAGAATTGGGCGTTTCACCTGCCCCACCTAATTTTGAAAGAGATCTACACATGGAAGTAGAAAACGTCATTAAAGTTAACATTGGAACTGAGGATAATCCTCACATAATCGATATTGGATTAGAATTAAGTCAAGAAAAACAAGAGGAATACATTGCATTTCTTAAAGAATATGAAGATGTCTTCGCTTGGACATATGAAGATATGCCAGGTTTAGACCCTTCTGTAGTCATGCATCATCTAGTAGTCCATCCGGATGCTAAACCTGTTAAACAAAAACTTAGAAAAATGCATCCCAAAGTGGCCTTACTAGTCGATGTTAAGAAATTATGCCAAAAATATAATATTCAACATCGCTGGTCCACTCCCTATTATCCTCAGGGTAATGGCCAAGCAGAAGCATCCAAGTTAGGGTTCAAACATTAGTATTAACCAATCCTTAAATTTGATCTCAATAATTCTGCAAAGACTGGCACATTCAATTATATCCAGCTTTGTGGGCATATCACACTAGTGTTCATACTCCCACAGGTACTTCACCTTTTGTTTTGGTTTATGGCGCTAAAGCTATTTTTCCCTTTGAATTAGAAGTTCCTTCTTTGGCTCTACTACTTCAAGATACCGAAGTAGGAGATGAATATCGAGCTGGTAGACTCAGTCAATTGGAACTCCTAGATGAAAAGTGCATCAATGCTTTGGAGCATCTTCGTGCCTACCAAAACAAGCTTAAAAGATCATATGCTAAGAAAGTTCGTCATCGATCCTTTAAGATCGGCGACCTTGTTTTAAAAGAAAATAAAAAAAATACTAATGCAACTAAAGACCTTAAAGGTAAATTTGAGCCCAACTGGCTTGGACCATATATTATCACTGCTAAATTTGAATCGGGAGCATACAAATTAGCTACCTTAGATGGTAAATATTTAAAAGAACCTATGAATATTATGCATCTTAAGCGTTACTACGCATAAAATTTGGTCATTTCATCATTTGTATATATTTTGCATGTTGTCTCATTTTAAAAATATATAACTATATAAACAAAAACAAACAACAATATTATTGACTCTTTCGAAACCAAAAAAAAAAAATAATAAAGAGAAGAAAGAGAGAGTCAAAATTATCAAACTCCTCAAAAATATTTGTTGTATATATTTCTTCTTAAAGTATTGCAGTTATATTTTCAAATTATTTTGGATAAATTAGCATTTATTTGGAATCTCTCACTTTTGCAAACACAAAAATAAATATCTTGATTTTATCAGGCATGATTACTAATCTCTCTTATATCAAAGTCCACAAAATTCAATTAAATAAAGTTTGAGCACAGAGAATTGATCTTGTTATTTACTTAAACCAAGCATATCCTTTCACAATAAAATGATTATATTTGTAATGTCCATGCTATGCTACATAGTAGAAGTGGTTTCTTGAGCGAAAAGTTTCCCCTGCTATCCTATCATGCACATGGTCTAGAATCTTTGAGAATTGACAAAAGGACAAGCTCACCCCTACCCGGAATAAAAATCCCTTGCTCTACAGACTAATCCGAGCAAGTATCCCTAGAATAGGAAGCAAAAGAAAAAGAAAAATCAAGCAAAATCATGAGAAAAAGAAGCATTATTTCAGAATCATTTTGTACTCTCTTAGCACTATTTCAGCATTATCTCAAATATCAAAGCAAAAGATACGAAAAAAAACAAAATACAAAAAAAAAGAAAAAAAAAAAGAAAGCAAAACAAGCAAAAGCAAAAGCAATAAAATCCCTTTCCCTACCCATTGAAAAGAAAAGAAGGGTTGATGAGCTTGAATCCCTGGAATTCTCAATTATTCGAAAACTGTGAGGTAAGCCCCATAACAGGTGGTTTGTGCCCAACCCGCTTGGCCTTGGGTAACTCCTAGCGTGGTGATATGTCCGTCACATTAGCGACCTTCTTTTGTACGGACCTATGTCCGCTTATGGATTAGCTAGCTCTTGATAACCCGACTTACATAGTAGTCTCGGTACGGTTATATGCATCTAAATCATGGTTAATGAACACTTATTTGGTTAATTCAAATCACTTGTATCAAATTATCTTGCTCAAAATCGGTAAATGCACAAAGCAATTGCACACACATTTGTATTTGAGAGATTTTGTGTATCATTATGATAAATCAAGATCGGAAATGAACTCACATACGCACATGGGATTCCTTATAAATCTAACTTTTGTCTTTAAGATACTTTGAAATATTTTTGCAAATTGTCTGGAATAATTTCATTTTCTTATTTGAGAACAGTTGTTTAGTATAAAGACAACTACATGCATTATCAAAAAAATCAAAATCATTTTCAAAAACATGCAATAAAGTTACATTTATATATAACTTTTGCCTTTCGCGACGATGGTATAGTTCCAAAACCAAAATTGGAATTTTATGCCTAGCGCAAGTCCTCATCTTCATATTTTTTGTTTATTTTTAAAAAATTAAAAATCAACCATGCAATAAAACTATTTATTTTCTTCTTTGGATTTCGCGATGATGGTATAAGTCTATACCTAAATATTCTATGCCTAGCGCAAACCATTGAACTAATTTTATTTCCCATTTATTTAAAAATCATAAAAACATATGACTTAAATCATTATGTTACACAATTATGCTTTACAAACGAACGAACATTGTTTCTATTTCATGTCATTATGTCAAACTTCAATTTTGCAATGATGGTATAATTCCTAGGGAATTATTCAAAAAATTTATCACACTTAGGAATTCATGCCTAGCAAACATCATAAATATTTCATGCATAATATTTTCATGGAAATCTGAAAACAAATCACCATCATCATCATCATTTGCATCATCACAACAAAGTCTTAAGACAGTCTCTTAAGCACTCTTTTACTTTTAGCAATATTTCTATACTGGGATTAGCTTGACGACCTAGTGAGCGGTGACTCCATGAAATGGTCTATAATAGCGACAATGTCCTTTGAAATTATTGTTAGAAGTCCCTTTTATTTTTTATCAAATTATCCCACAAACAACCAATTTGTTTACATCAGATTATTTCATTTAAATTTTAAAAGCATGACATTCAAACCATAATATTTCCAAACGACATAATTACATGAATCATCAAATCAATCACATCAAAACATTAAAGCATCATACAAACACATAAGACAAGTCATATGATCAAAAATATCTCATCTATATATATATCAACAATATATACATCATCTCAAAACTGGATCGGTATGCCACAATCTGTACCTCGGCATACTCAATCCTCTATCAAAAATAATAAACACTATGTATCAATCTATGCAATGCAGTCTATAGCAGCTAGCCTCGAGAACCTCTCGAGCTCTCAGCCTCATCTCCTCCCCCGCCCTGAGGTGGACGAGGTGGCCCCATCGTAGTCCGTGTGGTGCTATGAGTCCTGGACTCTGATCGTGATGATGTCCTCGATGACCTCATCATGATAGGCTTCGCAATGGGGGCCGACAGTGGTAACCTCTGCCCCTTTGGTACCATATGGTGGTATAGCATCTGATAGAATGTGATCTGGGCAATAGCCCATGCTAGGTCCCGAGTGCTCGCCCCTCCGCTCCATGCTCTGAGGCGTGCGACCTCATCTCTGAGCTGTGTGGCCTCCTCTCGGTGTCGTGCAGCCTCATCCTGCAAGGACCGCACCCGAGCCCGGAGACGGACGAGTCTCCGCCCGAAGAGTAGCCATCTCGCTACTCTCTCCTACCTCGACACCCTTGCCCTTATCGGGCGATGGTGGCCTCTCTCTCCATGGAGAAGGGGGTCTCTCCTCCCTCCTCTCCCACTGTCACGGCCTCTGCTGAGCCTCGTGGCCTCCTCTCGCTCTCTCCTGCCATGACCTTGTGCCACCTCAATGGCCGCCCGGCACCGCCTCCCCATCCGATGCACAACTACATGAATCGGACCCTGAGCCCTCATCATTCGAGGAGGGCGGATGCCTGCGTACCAGGCATCATAGCCATCGACAACCCCTACGTCATCCCCATCCACTGGCTGAATGGGGGCATCATCCACGTCCTCACTCCAGAAGCGCTGCATATCTGGAGCCCCACTCGCTCGTAGTGTTATCCCGGACGGTCCGAGAAAACTCGTAGTCCCCGAGAGATGGGATCCCCTGCTGTAGACCGAACTGCCTCAAAACTCGGTCATAGCGGTGGAGCTCCACCTCTCTCCTCTCCATCCTCAGCCAAAAGGTTCGCCTAACGTGAGCCAGCTCCTGTCCATCCTCGGCCCACCCTGGATGATCTCTCCAAGGCCTCTAGGTGATCTGGTCGGAGACAAGGTCATCAAGTAGTCTCCGGGACATTGGCAGATCTATCCGCCACTGTGACCCTCTCTGGAGCCACCAGTAGAAAACTCGGGGCCTCTCCCCGTCAATCCCTGTTAGTGGGAGCCCTACCGGCCTCCGCACCATGATGTGCTCCTAGCACCAAACCTGCAGTAGTGATGTCATGACCAGACATCGATCGCCCTTGTATACGACCCCATGCAGGATCCTATACAATCGACATAGTACAAAGCTCCCCCAAGCAAACCTGTACCCGTGGTCTCTCATGTCGTAGACCACATCTGTCAGTAGCCATGGTAGTCTGCATCCACTCTGATGGCATAGCAGAAGACCACCTACCACCCCAGCCAAAACCTGTGTCAGTCTAGATGCCCTGGCATTTGGCGTAGCGACTCGATGTTCACTCCCCCCTTCTCCAAGGCGAAGCTCGGATCTTCGCACAGTCGCATCATCACGTGGCCCTGATTGGCCATGGGAGTTATTAGCCATCCTTGTATGGGGATCCTCAAAATCCTCCATACATCCTCCAATGTGGGAGTCATCTCCCCTGTCGGTAACTAGAAACAAGAAGAACCCGGATACCACCTCTCTGCTAGGGTTGTCAATAGCCCCATATCTGTAGAAACCTGTGGCATATCTGCCACATGCTGCAAGCCGACTTGAGCCAACTGATCTCGCTCTGCTTGAGATAGAGTGGCCAAGTCATCCCTCAGCCCACCGTATTTCCATTCTCGGCTCTTTAGTAATCCTCTCTGCAACATAAACAACAAAACAATAAAAATCATTAATAAAATAGTGATTAAAAATGCAAGTAAAACAAGTTCAATTTCATACAAATGATGATATCGTCCACTATTGGACGATATCGTCCAAAATTTGAGCAAATTCATCTCCGATTTTGCAAGAGGGAATCGTCCCTTATTGTACGAAATCGTCCCCATATCGTCGATTTCGCCCTTGGACGAAATCGACGATATCGAGACGATTTCGACGAAATTGAGACGATTTCGTCCCGACGACGTCGACGGCCCAAAAATGGCCGCGATGCTCAAAAATCATTCAAAATTAATCTAAAAAGCATGAAATTCAAAATTAAAGCATTCTAAATTAAGTTTGGACCCTTACCCGTAGCCCGCGTCGGACCTTTGTCGATCTGTGCACTGTCTCGACCATCTTGTCTGCAGAGCTCTAGAAACCAAGAAAATGAACAATAAAAATGAATTAGGGTTTTTCCCTATTTTTCTTAATTTTATTTAAAAAACAATTAAAAACATTTTAAAATTTTGCTTTTTCGCGTTTTTACCTCAAACGTTCGATTTGGGTAAAAACACGGAGGGGGCACCATAGTAAGTTGTCGTACGATTCGACCTAGAATCGTCGCCTAAAAATGGGAATAATTTTTGCTTTCTCGTAGATCGAGAAGAACTCATCTTTAACGCATTTTCTTCAAAAAATTCGCTAAAGAGGGGGCAAAATGTAGCACCCTAAAATTGGCATAGTAAACCTTAGCAAATAATTAAAATTACTTTAGTAATAATTCAAATTCAAATTTCAACCCCAAAACCGCTCCAAAACCGCCTGCTACCCGTTTCCTCATTTTTCATGCCATTTTTAGGATTTGTTTTGTCCGTTGGACGATATCGTCGCCGATCAGACGATATCGCCTCAGATCGAACGAATTCGTCTGGAGCAGAACGTCCAGACGATTTCGTCCCAAAACTAATTTTTCATAATTAGCTTCTGTTTCAACGACGTCTCTAACCAGGGCAAAAGCGTGTCTACGTGGTTAGAGACTTCCCCCGTTGGAGATCTCCCAAATTGGGATGATCTCCAACCTCCCAACCTCCTTCATATGCCTATTTAATCTTAGGCCCTCCCCTTGACATTCCCCTGGCTGAAATTTCCTGTAACACGAGTTCTATTTGCATTAGACCATCTTAAATCACCATTTGCCTTCGTATTTTTCCAATTTTGTTTGCAGGAACTTCATTGTTTTTCAGCCGGAGCAAGCTCAGATCGTCGCAGACGATCTTGTACAATCTCGGACGATCACGCCCCAATTCGAGACGATTTCGACTGTAGTCAACATTGGGGGCAATCAGTGCCCAGAGTTTGCACTTTTCCTATACCTTTTTGCTATTCTATTCTGCATCTAGTTAGTTTTATTATTATTTCCTGTTATTCTCGCATCTTGGAGTTCACCCATGTAGCTTAAATACATAATAAAATCATGATTAGCTATTAAAGCATGATAATTTACTTGCATTTCTATTTGGGATTATCTTATTAACATCATTATTATCATTTCACATCATTTTCCTTTATCAACATAGCTGCATTTTTTGTATTCTGTGTCTACTTCTCTGATTGCAGGTCTCTGACGAATTCGTTAGATATCAGATGATCCTGTCTGATTTCAGACGATCCTGTCAGATCAGAGGCGATCTGGACTGCTTCAAAAATTAGAACCTCCATCAGACATCCGGATCGGGTATGGCTTTTCTAATCTAGTATATTTCCTGTATTTTCTGTTTAAATCTATTTTCTGTATTCATTTAAATCTGCATTTCATATAGAACAGTTTAGATTCATTTGGCCAAACCTAGGATTTGAATGATTAAAGGTAAAATTGAACACATCAAACACATTCCCAACCTAGGCGTGGAAACTGCCACTAAACGTTTCCTGGTGAACCCCACCATCCGTCGAAAAATCACCTTAATACTCCTCCCCCGAGAGGCGGGACCTTCAAAGGGCCTCTCAGTCCGAGGTATTGTCCCATCCTTCTCGCATCCCCCTTCCGGGCACGGATCCTATAGCCTGAAGGTAAGGGTGCAAAAAATTTGGAGCGATACAACTCCATCTTGATTAAGCATCCATCAACACATAGAAATAGATGACCAATTACACCTTATAATCTCCTAGTTGAAATAATATCCACCACTAGAAAACAATTTCAAAATAATTACTTTCTCAACACTTATTAATGGCAAGAAAACATCTTCAATAATAATCAACACTTAAAAGCATTTATCTCTCCAATAAGCTAAATATATTAAAAGGCTTTATAAAACAATTAACTCCTTATTCCTCCTAATTATTTTTAACCAAAAATAATTACCAAGCAAAAACACCTTTTATCTATCCCTTATAACTCCCACATCACTTTATAAAACCATTTAATAAAGCCAAAAATTAAATTTAATTTTTCAACAACCTTCTTCGAAAAACCCGATGCTCAAATAATGTGCATACCTTTTCGTTGATCCCTAAAAGGGATTCGAAGAGAATCGAACCACTGTATCCACAAGCCTAAGCACCTTAGTGCTTAGGAGTCCACTGTGTGGGCTATCAATGCCCATGTGAAGGAAGTGGAGCTTCCTTCACCTTATGATCTTCTTTGCACACATTGACCTCCTTCAAACACCACACACCGTCCACTAGCCACATCTCTTTAATCACACGAATATCAGAGATAGCTTTCGTAGGGGATTTAGGAGCATTAAATAGAAATTAAGCATGGTACTTTCTAAGGTGAAATGATCCACCTTTTATAAATGAATGGAGGAAATTTCTCACATGTCGGCGCATTAGAAATTTGAATTTCGAATATTCAAATTAACTTTAATTATTATTTATTTATAATAATTTAAATTCTCTTTGGAATTTAAATATTATAAATTAAATAAATAATTAATCTTTGGGCCTTTTTTAACCAAACAAAAAGCCACCTTGGTTTTTAATAAAAACCTTTTATTTTTGCCCATCATGGATAATTAATATTTGATTTTTTCCCACCATGGTTTTCATAAAAAACATTTGATCATGCTTCCCATGAAGCTATTTTGGAACCAATCAAAATGCAATTCTTCTTAGAACCTTTTGACATCGATGACAACTAACATTCCTCAAAATGTCCAATAATCTCCCCATTTTTCATTGATGGTAACCCAAATTATTTTTACCAGAAACTTAACCTTTTCTAGGTTCTTCTCCCCCTGGGACATTGTTCCCCCTGTCTCAATGCTCATGTCAAATCTCTCCTCTTTGCTCAAATACTAAATCTCTCCCCCTTACTCAAAGCTCTTCACCTTTGACATCAATGGCAAATGGTTACCTTTGGGGCTCAGGTCTAAGAATGAGCCTCTTAGCTTAGCCCCTCCCCCACCTCCTCTTGAGGTGGTTAATTCTAGGGTGGGAGTATTTATACTCATAGAAAGAACTATTTTTTACCTTTATCCTCTTTTCTTATTATCTGAATTCCTATGACTATTCCTTTCAATTTCCATGTTCCTGTCCATGTCTATATTCTTGTTCTTGTTCTTGTTCATGTTCATATCCATGTTCTTATTCTTGTTCATATCCATGATCATGTTCCTGTTCATATCCATGTTCCTGTTCTTGTTCCTATTCATGTTCATATCCATGTTCCTATTCCTGTTCATACTAGATTCTGGAATGTCTGCTCTACACCACTTTGTTGTGTGACCATCATTATTGCACTTATAACACTTAGTGTTGTTATTACTTGGAGGTACAAATATCTTAGGATTTCTCCTAGTGAAGCCATATCCTATTCTATCATGAACCCTACAATTCATTGCCTTATGATCAAAATGATTACATGAGTAGCAATATCCATTGAAACGCTGACTGTTCCCATATTTTTGTCTTTCATGTGTCCTACACTGTGAAGCCATGTGCCCAAACCTGTGACATAAAAAACATATTCCATTGAAGTTTCCTTGTCTTGACCTCTTTGGTCTCTTAGTCTCTCTTGACCTATTATGATTGTTGTTCCATTTGTATCTTCTTTGTGCATTGTTCCTATTCTTGTTGAATTTTATATTGTCCAACTCATCCTTAGATGTCTCACTTTCTTTTACGTTGTCTTCTTTTGAAGTGTCTTCAACTGAATTTTCTTCTCCTCTAGAACTTGAGGTTGACTTCCCTTCCCATTTCTTTTGTTCCTGTTCAAATCCAAGACCTATTTTGCTTGATGTAAGCCTTTGTATCTTGATGAACTTATCTAAATTCCTTGAGCTATTTTTGAATCCTTTTATCTTGAATTTGGAGTCTTCTAAATCTTCCCTTAGTAGTGGTACTTCTTGTACTAACATTTCACATTCTAAGAACTTTGCTTCTAACTTATCCTTGAACTTCTTTGCCTTTGAATTTTCTAGATCCTCTATAAGCATCCTTCTCTCTTCATCACATTCTTGAAACTGAATTTCAAGTTTAGAGTTTTTCTTTCTTACCTTATTCATTATGTCAAGGGCATAGATAAGTTCTCCCTTGAGATCATATCCATATTTATTTTAATATTCATCTATTTGTTTACCTTTGTCCACATATTTATTATATTTTGTCTTGTCTTCTATAGGATCACCTTCTCCTTCTTCTAGTGCCATTAGAATAGTCTCTTCTGGTCCTTCAAGTGTATCTTCATATTCATCATCACTAAAACTAAAACCATTTCTTGTACAATCTTCAAGATGTCCAAAGTTACCACATCTAAAACACTTGAGAATTTTTGGAGTCATTTTCTTAACTTGTTTTTTTTCTTCAATCATAAATAAGACTTCATATCTATCATTGTATGAAAAACTAACATCACTATCACTTGAATACTTACTTGCCTTATCCACATAGTAGCTCATATTTTGTCTTTGAAAGAACTTATTTCCTTATCTGCTTTGTCCATCCTTCCTTTTCTTTTGGTACCTGTATCTTTCTAATTCCCTATTTCTGTGATCCTATTTCTCTTCACCATTATTATTCTTAGCTTCTTGGGAATCCATTGCATAATGACCATACCTTCAATAATTGAAACATTTAACAGATTTTAGATCTCTAGATCTTCTAAAATCCTTATCCCTTCTACCATAATTATCTTCTTCATCACTAGATGTGTAGACACCTAAATCATGTCATGTTAAGGGGAGCTGCTCACAAAGACACATTCATAAGATCAAATGACATAAGGACTTTCCAAGCATCAACAGTGGTTCTCACCACTCATTTGGGGCCTTTTTAAGCCATCCAAGCCTAGTCGCTCAAGCCAAGACTGACCAAATCCTATTCACTCAAGCCTAGAGTGGCCAGACCTTAGCCGTTGTAGACGACAGTGGCCAGATCTTAGTCACTACAAATGATAGCGACTAAAACCCTAAAAGTAGTTTTACCGACAAATAGGCCTAATCACGAGTGAAAGTGGTAGTTTACATGCAATAAAGGTGAGCGGGAGTAAATTTGAAATTCTTTCACGACCAGTTCACATAGGAGACTTGAGTTTGCATTTAGACTTTAGTTAACTGGTCTCCAAACATAAAAAAGAACAAAAGCTTCTCATGCTAACGACCAATTCACATAGGAGACTCAAGTTGGCAGTTATATTTCAATTAACTGGCCACCAAACATAGAAAATATAAAAAGCCTCTCATGCTAACTTACACTACGCATGAGAAATTCATTCCTAGGGCTTGGACATAGACCTAGGGTTTCACACTATAAAAGGTGCAAGCCTAAGAGCACCAAAAGGGACATCTTTTATCTAGAGAATCGATCTTTTATCCATCAATATTGGTCATTGAGGAGAGATTTTGAGACTTGGAGAGTTCCCTTGGAGATCATGAGTATGACGAAGCCCTAATGAATTGAAGAGCATAGCACTTATTATTTCAACATCAAGATATAATCTTTGATCTATAGCTTTAGAGAAAAGAGGACGATAATCACTTTAGCGATCATTGTCTTGGATAGTGGCCCATAGGCTTAGCTTAGTGTTTTAGACATTTGATTCATTATTTTATCATATCATTAGCATAGCATCATTTCATTTGTTTGTATCTATAGCATTAGTCTAATTTACATTTGCTTTCATTTGTTATATTCAGTACTAACAACCTCATCCGGGAGGCATTCTCAAACATCTAAGTGTGTGTTGTTGTTTCATTTCTTACAGGGCCACAGGTTGATCGGACGGAATCTACAACATACAAGAGCAAAAGGGATCCCTCTAAGAAACATACCTAGAGGAGGCATCTGTAAGCCCTCATACATTTCTATGTGTAGAACCAATAAGCTTTTTGAAAGTGCACCACCTCTTTGTGAAAGGGGCACTCTTTACCTATTTTTAACCTCATTGTATCGAAATGGGTATCCCTAAGAGGGATTGACATGTAACCAAGTTTCAATATGAATAAATATATCTATATTTGTTATTTCAATGTTATATGCTTTTCATTATCTTCCATTTTATCATGGATTTTTAATAACATTTCAAGTAGAGTAGAGCGGTGTGTGCATCCTGGGGTCGCTACAGATGGCGATCACAGTTGGACCTCCACTTATTTTTCATTTGCTACTGGAATATTGACTTAGTTTTGTATGTAGGTATAGTCACTCTAAGCTACAATAGACAAAAATCAGCCACTCTGAGCTATAGTGGCCAATAGATCTTTAGTCGCTCTAAGCTATAGCGGCCAAGAACCAGCCACTTTGGTCAACAACGGCCAAAATTGGAGTGTAGTAGAGGTCAAAACATTGACTCTCTGAGATGGATCAAAGGTTGGTACAGCTTATTTGATATTTTATAGATTTTTATCTTCTTTTGTGTGTCTAAAATAGAGAAGTTAAAGCACATTTATGTTTGGAAATTGAAAAAATAAAAGGAGAAAGAATTAAGCATTTTGCATATCTTAGATCTTCTTTTAGATTTCCACTAGGCGTTTCTAGGAACAGTGGCTTATGCCTAAAAATTTTGCCCTAGAATCCAACATGCTAGACATTGTATGTTGTTTGCTTGCTTTGAGGCCCTGCTAGAGGCCATAGCTACACAAAATAAAGTGCGCTCATACAAATCATAGTAGTTCATGCATATTTTTGAATATTGAAATGTATTTTTTCACTTAGGCATATAGGAAAGATTCATTGCTGCTATATGATGCACTTTATGTTATGCAAACTTAAAATGAATACCATACATGCACATATCATTTAAACATTGGGGATTTGGATTTCATCACCAACCCTCAATTCAGTCCAATGACATTGGAATTCATCTCATTCCACTGGTTTACCCCCTAGAGATTCCTATAAATGGATTGAGAAACTTACTTATAACGACACTAAGTTACTTGTGCTCAAACTATCTCCCACTATTGGAACAATCATTGGTTTAGAGTGGAAGAGCTAGACGAATCTCCCACTAGGTCTTCAGAGGCATACCCTAGCTTCTTTTGAGAAAACCATGTTTTGCATGGGTGTACTTTACTGTCACTATGGATGAGTCTTCTCATTCTTAATCCAAGAACAAGAGCAAGAAATAAAAAAAACAACATATCAAAACACAACAAACAATTTAGGGCACACTTAAATCAATAATCAAGATAAAAATGTATTTGGTATTGTTTGGTTATTCCTAAATTGTAACTCAAAATATTAATTCATTGACAACATGGTCAAAACAAGAAGTAAACACCCTCGGTCTAATATTGAGGGAGAGACTGAAGCAACTCATACCCATAGGCAGAGTCATAGTAACATTGAAGGACCCACCCATAAGACAGTGAGACGTAGCTCCACTAGCCTAAGGGGTGATAACTCAACCCTTGGGAGACCTCCTCGAGAAACCCCAAGTAAGTAACCACATCATGGAATAAATTCACATAAACAAAAAGAGGCTTCATAGCCATCCTCATCAAGGAGACATGAGGAGACCTCAAGGGCCTCCTCTAAACACACAAAAATATCTCAAAGATGTGAGGAAGCTTCAAGGGCTTCCTCCTCACATGGACATAAAGAAGGTTCTAAAACTCATTCTTCACATAGGGATGACGAGACTGCTACATCTCCATCCACATGGAGAAAACATGTCATAAATCCCTCTTCATCAAGAAGGCAAACAAGAGCCCAACACCTCAAGATTCACAAGAAACATATGAAATAGGTTTGCCCATTGAAGGGTAGGAAACTAGAGCTACATATAGCCATGGGAATCAAATAGAAGAAACCATTCATGCAAAAGGAAATATTCCCATAGACTATGACCTCATAGGAGTGAATGGCATCCCACGAGACCAGCCATGGAAAACAAGACATCTAGACAGGTTGGATCGATTCCCTACACAACCAACTCAAAGAACTATAGCTACTGAGAACTCTACATCTGGAAGCTCACAAACTATGACTTCTAAACACATCTCTCAGTCTTGGGGTACCTTAGAGTGACCCCATAGTAAATGCCTAGAGTTTGATCGTAAGGATCCTCAACAGTATGCTAAACAAGTCACATTAGCTAGTAAGAGTACAAGTACAACAAAAACCTCCTCGAGAAATTTATGAGTCAAGACAACAAGAACAGAGTCAGATAAACATGAGTCTTCTATGAAAGTGTAAACTGACCGAATGAGGTGGTTAGAAAATGCATTACATAGGAGCGAGAGCTAGTGGAGGCTCTCGAATAGGATAAACAAAGAGAAAGACTCTTGTGCCAACATGAGCAGTGCTTAAGAGAGTAGGTTGAGTGGCTAGCTCTTAACAATTTACAGATAAATGGTGGTGACCACCAAAGAACTAGACATGCTAACTCACCTAAGGAGAGGTGCACTAGATAAGATAGCCCACAATGAAATCCCCCATAAAACCATGAACAAAATCCAACTAGTGGAGAAAGGGTAAACATAAACTAGGATCACAATCCTAAGTCCCCTCGTAGGATGGAGGAAAATGGAACAAATCAAATGGATAGAGAGTTACCTCCATTGCCACTATGGGTAGGCCTATAAGAGGAAGAAATCCATGCATCAAAGGCATTTTAAGAGCTTGTTGAAAAGATGAAGGCCTTTGAGAAAAAAAATGTAGCTAGTAACTCACCAACATTAAGCAAGATACACAACCAACCATTATGCCCATCAATCCCTAGCCCTCCATATCCTAAGCACTTTGAGATGCCTAGGTTAGAAAATTTTAAGGGTGAAGAGGATGCACAAGAGCATGCCACCAATTTTATCAACACCTATTTTCATCTTGAATACAATGATGCTCTCATGCTAAGAATATTCATAATGACATTTTTAGGTGTTTCCACTCAATGGTTCAACCAACTACTTAAGCATAGCATAACCAATTTTGAACAACTAGTAAACACATTCTTAAAGCATTTCTCCTTTGGTGCTAAGAATAAGGTGAGCCTTTCAGACCTGGACAAATTGAAATAGTATGATGATGAGCCAGTAATGGATTATGGGAATAGATGGAGAAAAGTCATGGTAAAATTATCATTCTCCGTTCCCACGGAAGAGATCATTCATATGTTCACCAAAATTTGCTCTAAAAATATCTCCCTATTGCTACAAATTTAGTAGTATCCTTCATTTAAGGAATATTTGGCACATGCTAAGCTCATAAAAGAAATAAAATTAGATGATGGAACCATTAAACTCTAAAACAAAAATGAGTGGAACAAGAATGGTAAGAATAACAAGTATAAACAGAAGCAGGCCAACATTGCTCCAGTCAATCAAGTCGTATTGGCTACACCTAAGGATAGGGGCACACAACAACCCCAGAACTATCAAGCACATCCCCTGCCAACCAATTACGACCAAAGGAACAATCAGGGAAGAAACAGAGAACACAACTCGCCTCCTTATTTCATGCCTCTGACAGAATCAATGCAATCAATATTTAATCAGTTGACCAAGGCCCAGAGGATCAGATTTCCTGATATACCTCTTATAGATCCCAACCATCCTAATCCAAGAGGATATAGGGAAGATCAATTTTGCCCTTATCACAGGATACCGAGACATGACATTGAGGCTTGCATTGGTTTTAAGCATTAAGTACAAAACATGATTGAGGCGGGAGAACTCAAAGTTGACAACCCACTAGCTCCCAATAATAGATACATGGGCATATACAAAAACCCATTTCCCAATAATGAGTCCCCTAAAGAGCAAGGGGCCCAATTCAATCAGGTTTGAGCTAATATACCTACCCACGGATGTGTTGGGATGGTTGAGATTATTAACATAGCAACAAGGACTATGCGGTATGGTCAATTGCAACCTCCTGTAGCTCCCATGAACATCCCAGTCGCACCTAGGCAAAGGCAAGACAACTTTCCAGGTCCACCAACTCGACCTGTAGTAACTATCCAAAGTAGATTGGAGCAAAACTTGCAAACGACTCTAGCTAAGTTATCCATCTATGAGCTCATACAACAATCCCCAAAGCATAGGGAGACTTTAATAGAAATTTTAAGGACAATTGAGATCCAACCACAAGATGCAAATGCATTCACTCACTTTGTGGGACAAGTACAAGAATCCTAGGAACCTGTAATTTGATTATATGATCATGAGATTAAGGCAGTACCTGCTGCCTTACCAGAACCTCTGCTAAACATTATAGCAGAAATAAACAACTTAGATTTCAAGAGGGTCTTGGTCGATATAGGTTCATCAATAAACATCATTACAAAAATAGCAATAAAGCACCTCAAGATCCCCAAGTCTAATATCATTCCAAGAGCTTACACATTGAGAGCTTTTAATGATACTTTATGCAATACTATGGGAATGATAGTCCTGCCCATCAAGGTAGGGCACAAGACCATCCTTGTGATGTGTCATGTATTGGAAGGAGCTATGCAATACAACATCCTCATAGGTCATCCTTGGATAAGGTCCATGAAGTGTGTGTCATCGATCTTGCACCAGTGTGTCAAGTATGTGCATGACAACAAAGTCTATGTGGTTCTGACCTATAAAGAGCCTTTCATATACATCCATCAGGTTGACATTCTAGGAGAATTTGTAATATCTTCTACCCATCTGTACGTAGCACCTTCATCCTCAACCACACAAGTGGATAACGAAGACAAAGGGGTAAGAAAAGACCCATGCACATCAACACCTCCTGGTGCACTCAAAATATTCAATGCTTCTAAAGTACCATCAACGTCAAAACCAAAAGATAATCAAAAGCTAAAGTTACCCTTAGTAAAGGAAGAAAGGCCCAAGGAAGTGCCAACTATAGCCATTGCTGAAATGCCAAGCCCTATGGAAGAAAAAGATCTTCAAGATCAATATGAAGAGAGTGATTACCATCCTGCTTCATCGGTATCATTTGTAGGATCATCCATGTTGCATGCATCAATACACTTGGCAAGCACAGGCATAGGGGAGTACCTTGTGTAGAATATTACCTTTACTCCTATCATTGAGTCTGCACAAAACATGGGAAGGCCTAACGACTTGAGTTCACCAGTGGGAATAGTGGTTCCACTTTGAATCCCTCCCAACCAAACCAATTTTTTCTATGTTAGCCTGGACTGCGCCCATAAGTATTTAGACATAGAAGAGGATAGTAACGAATTATTCACGATCAATTTTCATTACCTCTCTAACCTTGAGTTTGATATAAGCTACATTGAGTGTTGCCATTGGCATAGCTATGGCCTGGGTATTTAAGAGTAGGGGTGCAGGTGGCCATACGAACCACAATATCAGCTTCCCTCTGATATATTTGGCTTAGGATATTATATCAAAGGTCGATATGACTCTATTACAGTGTCATTGGACAGATTAATCTTAGGGTTAGGAGAAGACATTGATTTCATTCCTTACCATCCCCTAATAATAGGAAATTTGAGCAACACTCAAGTGGCCACGATAAATGTACCGCCACAAAAAGTTTATCATCCAAACATCTCAATTGATTCCACCCCAACAGGGTAAAACTTATGGGATGAGGAGAATGGATATGAAGCAAGTGATGATGAGGCACAACTTGGCTTAGCCTACCAGGTGCCTCGCTATTTACAAATATTCACATGGTCCATCCATGATTAGAGTGGGTATACATCATATAAAAGTGACTATGAACCAGAAGACTCAACAGAAAGAGCCTACTTAGGCCTAAGCCATCAACCTCTAACATTGGGGCAAGAGACAAATGTAAATGGATTCTTCATAAGTGACAAAGAATATGAATATGAAACAGAGATGGACTACTTAGGGCCAAGACATGATCCCCTTTTCTTAGGGCCGCATACCAATGCTAACATTTTATGGATAAGCAATGATGACTTTGAGAATGATATCGATATGGCTTATCTTGGACCTCACCACTTGTGGCAAGTCAATGAGCTAGTACAGAGAGATGTGGTACTCCATGCTATAGACCCTCATTTATGATTTTTGAGGAGACCAGTTGACCTAGCTGCCATTCACCAGATGGTCAATCCCCCTCTACCTACAATCAGAGAGCGATTAGAGCCCAATGATCCTATTGTCCACCCTGCTCATGGGCCAGATCCAAAAATTCCCATTCCTATAGAACCTCATCATGAGTGTGGAAAGGAAACCCCTAAAACAATATTACACCCATGTGGTCCTGGAT
Organism: Wollemia nobilis; assembly: GCA_028583015.1. Lineage (NCBI taxonomy): Eukaryota > Viridiplantae > Streptophyta > Pinopsida > Araucariales > Araucariaceae > Wollemia > Wollemia nobilis. The sequence goes on from JAQPPZ010001340.1 coordinate 5,181,873, forward strand.
ATTTCATCCCATCCATCAATATGATCTCCATTGATTTGACCACTCTACTTTATAATCAAGAAGATCCTACCAAATCATTGCATCTTGATGTAGAGGCTATTGATTGGGATCATGCTAATTCACCCATAGAGCCTGAAGACCTCTTACCCAATGAAGATGTGTTATAGCCATTTCATTTTGTATCAAGTTGTGCATATGATGTCTTCCATGTTGCTTTGCAACTTGAGTCAGTAGGTCTTGTAAATCCCATCGATGACATTCATTTGATACCCATGCCTCATCAGCTAGAGGATGGGTCACATATAGCTATAGAAGTGACTTTCGAGGTGGACATCAACGATGATCCTACCCAACCAAGAAAAGTCAAGTTCGGAGAAAGTCTATCTCCAAAGGAACAAGCCATACTAATTCTTCTCCTAAAATAAATGCCAAATATTTTTGCTTGAACTTACAAAGACATGCCAGGGATAGATCCAAAGTTAGTTGTTCACAACCTTTCATTGGATCCCATGAAGAAGCCAGTAAAGCAAAAGCTAAGGAAAATGCATCCAACCGTCACTTTGATGGTGAATAACAAATTGGAAAAACTATTAGATGCAGTATTCATAGTTCCTATAGACTACCCTGAGTGGATGTCAAACATGGTACCCATGGGGAAACCCGATGGAAGAGTCCGTATTTACACAAATTTTAGAGATTTAAATAGGGCAACACCAAAGGATTCATTTCCATTGCCAAATATAGATGCTCTTGTAGATGCAACCATAGGTCATGAGATGCTCTCCCAAATGGATGGTTTTTCTAGATAAAACTAGATTTGTATTAAGCCCAAAGATCAACATAAAACTACTTTCATTATTCTATGGGGGACATTTTGTTACAAAGTGATGCCATTCGATCTCAAAAATACTAGTGCCACATATCAACGGGCCATGACATACATATTCCATGACTATATGCATAAGTTCTTAGAAGATTACATGGATGACTTACTGTCCAAGTCACTGCTACGGCAAGAGCATGCTGAAGTTCTTATACAAGTCTTTGATCACCTCATAGAACACAATATCTGATTGAATCCTAAGAAGTGCGTATTTGGCATAACTTATGGCAAGTTTTTGGGATTCATCGTATCCAATAGAGGCATTGAAGTCAATCCTACAAAGGTAAAGGCTATATTGGAAATGGCCACCCCTACCAATATTAGGGAGCTAAGGATCCTATAAGGCAATATAGCATCCATCAAAAGATTCATCGCACAATTATTAGACAAATGTTGACCTATGAATTGGTTGCTACGCAAGGAGGTTCCCTTTCATTGGGATTAATAATGCCATCAAGCATTTACAGAGATCAAAACTTATCTAGCAACACCGCCAGTATTGGCTCCACTAAGGCCAGACACCATTTTTACTATATATATCAGCTACTGATTTTGTATTGGGTATCATGTTAGCCCAAAATAATGCATAATACAAAGAACAAGCCATATATTACATTAATCACACCTTGGTGAGTTATGAGTTAGGATATGCATATGTTGAGAAATTGTGTTTAGCAGTGGTCTTTGCAACTCGAAAGTTGTGATACTACATGTTGAGCCATATGACCTATGTCATATTAAAAAAAAAACCTTTGCAGTACATGATGAGCAAGACATATCATAATACACATACCGCAAAGTGGATAATGCTATTGACAGAATTTGATCTAGAGTTCATAAGCCAAAATTCCATCAAGGGACAAGTCATAGTAGATCAATTAGCAAAGGCGCCTCTTTAGGATAACAGACCTATCACTATAGAATTTCCTGATGATGCGGTCTTTGCATTAACAGATCTGCCAAAGATCAAATAACCTAAGAAAGAAAGAGACATGTCATTGTTCTTTGATGGTGCAAAGTGTGAACAAGGGGGTAGAGCAAGGATTGCATTTATCACACCGTGGGATGCTCCATTGCTCTTATCATTCAAACTAGACTTCCCATGCACAAACAACAACACAGAATATGAAGCATCGATCCTAGGACTCCAAACAACCATAGCAATGGGTATTAAAATACTGAATATCTTTGATGACTCCTTGCTCATAGTAAACCAGGTCAAAGGACTATTTCAATGCAGGTGCCCACTCCTGAAAACTTACAAGGAACTTGTTGACACCTACCTAGCCCGGTTGGAATGGTATGACATCAAGACAATTCCTCATACATCGAATAGATTTGTATACACCATGGTCTCTTTGGGATCCTTAATCCCTCAAAATCCATCTGCTTATTTTACAACCATTCATGTGAAAGTTCTTTCGCACTCAGCAATACGTCGTGAAGCTCTTGACAATCAAGAATCAGTCAACATGATCAACATCAAGCCAAATCAGTATTGGTCCTTCACAGCTAGAGATTTATTGCAAATAGAACCTTGGGTATATTTGATCTCCCAAGGACCTATGGAGTGTGGAACAACCATACACCATAGATTTATTCTTCAATCTATGTTTACCAGCTCAAAAATGCAAGAAAAGCAAGCCGTATTTTCTATAGAAGTCGTGGCTTATCAGGATTGGCATTCCCAACTGCGAGACTTCCTGTAGCTTGGAATAGTACCTCAAGGTTTGTTGCATATTGAAAGGTGAACATTTAAACATAAGGTGACAAGATACATCTTTCTAGGAGAAATCCTCTACAGACAAGGATATTATGGAGTATTACTCCATTGTCTTGAGCCCCAGGAAGCATCTTGGGCAATTTCACAAGCTCATGACGACACATATGGAGGGTATTTTAGTGGCATGGCCATCGTTAAGCACATCTTGAGAATGGGTTACTTTGGCCCACCATAGAAAAGGAATACTGTGAGTATGTTAAGAAATGCAATAAGTGCCAACATCATACAAATCTAACGTACTTACCATCGCAAGCCTTGCAACCCATCCAGGCAGCATGGCCATTTTCACAGTTGGGACTAGACTTGATTGGGAAGATCTCACCCTCATTCTCAGACCGACACACATTCATCATAATAGCCACATAATACTTCACTAAATGGGTGGAAGTGATCCCATTAACATCAACAACTAGACCAAGGATTGTGGAGTTTATACTCCACAATATCATAAGTCATTTTGGGGTCCCTTAGAAGATAATATCGGATAATGGGCCATCTTTCAAGAACAAAAATTTGTGTGCTTTAATAAAAAAATACCATATTTAGCATAATTTTTCAATGCCTTATTACCCTTAAGCAAATGGGCAAGCATAAGCCTCAAACAAAACAATATTCTCCATCTTGAGGAATACGGTGCAAGACAATCACAAGGATTGGCACATGAAGTTATCTCTTGCACTATGGGTATACAGGACTAGTATACGGATGCCCACTAGGGAAACATCAATTTTACTAGTATATGGCACTGAGGCCATCATGCCACTAGAGTTGGAAATTCCAACTCTATGCATAGCATTAAAGGACTTCATAGATGATGATGTCGCACGATAAGACCGCCTTGATCAGTTAATGCTTCTTGATGAATGTCAAGTCAATGCTTTAGAGCATCTTTGTGTTTACCAGGATTGCCTTGCATGAGCTTACAATAGTGAAGTCCACTTAAGGGAATACAAGGTTGGAGATCTAGTGCTCAAAGAAAACCAGTAGAATTTGAATCTACTGCCGCATCTGCGAGATAAGTTCACGGTAAACTGGATAGGCTCATACATGATTTCACAGAGAGTTGGGCCTGGAGCATATCATCTTATATTATTAGATGGTGTTGAGGAGCCTGATCCTCTTAATATCATTCACTTAAAGGTATTCTACACATAAAAATAAAATAAAAAACATTCAAATATGTCATAAAAAAATAAAAATAAAAAACAAAAAACATTCAAATATGTTATAAAATACAAAAAAACTAAAAAAATGTCAAAAATGCAAAACAAATTATAAAAAATAAAATTTCAAAAATACAATAAAATTCTCCAATGGTAATTCATCCTTCTTGGTCAAAATCAATTCAAAATGCTCCAAGGGTATTCAAACCGCTTGGTCAAATCAAATCAATTCAAAACACTCCAAGGGTATTCAAACCACTTGGTCAAATACAATCAATTCAAAATGCTCCAAGGGTATTCAAACCACTTGGTCAAATCCAATCAATTCAAAACGCTCCAAGGGTATTCAAACTTCTTGGTCAAATCCAATCAATTCAAAAATCTCCAAGGGCATTCAAGCTACTTGGTCAAAATCAATTCAAAAAGCTCCAAGGGTATACAAACCGCTTGGTCAACTTCAATCAAAAAGCTCCAAGGGTACTTCATGCTACTTGGTCAAAAATCAAAAAGCCCCAAAGGCATAATAAGCCCTTTGGTCAAATTAAACAAAAATACAAAAACAACATAAAAATCAAAAATACAAAAACAATTGCATTTTATATCTTGCATCCACATCATTGCATTGCATTTTCATATCCACTAACAATTGCATATGTCATGAGAGTCTTAAAAGTAATACCATAGTTTTTCGCACAAATCATTCAAATCCATACCTCCATTAACACGTGTGTAATTGTGTTTCTCAACACAACCATTATTTGTTGCTATACATAACATACTAAGGTTTTTCGGCTAATCAACTACACCTAGTGATCTTATCAACTTTTGTGGAAAACAACTGTGATTAGTAGAAGGTAAAGTTTAGATGTGATAATGCCTTGGATATTCAAGATCTCGTAACTAATTGAAACACTAAAATCCTAGCTGGTACAAGGAAAATATGAAAGTTGCAAAGCGGTCTAGGTTACCTTAAGCGAAAAGTATTTTCCTTGTTTATCCCCCTGTGCAACTGGTTTAAAGGTTCTAAGAATTGGCAAAAGGACAAGCTTTGCCCTATCCAAATCCTTTGCTTAAAATTAAAATAAGAAAAATCTCGAAGCAAAGTACATATTCAAAAGGCCAAGCATATAGTCCAGATCTCAAAGCAATAATCCGACACACAAATAAAAAATTCAAAAAAAAAAAAAACCTCGCTCAAAGAAAAATCAATAAAAAATAAATAGTGATTTTCATCACTACATATGAGCAAAAAAATAGTGATTATCATCACTACAAAATCCTCGCTCAAAGAAAAAATCAATCCAAAATAAATAGTGATTTTCATCACTACATATGAGCAAATATCCGAAGCCAAAAAAAGGAATAAAGCTTGAATCCCTGGAATTCTTAGCATTGTAAAAAATCGGAAGAAAAGATCCTTACACATGATGATATGTCTATCACAATTGCTTCATGCATTTGTGTAGACCAATGTTTGAATGTGAATGAGCTAGCTTAGGTAACCCAATATTGCCTAGTGGTATAGTCCAACTAAGTCCAACATAAGGATGAGATGAACACTTGAGGATCCTTGATATTAGCAATGGACTGAAAGAATCCTATCTGACATTGGAGGAAATTATTGAGTTCTATCTCAAAATATACAATCACTTGCACACACACAGATCGTGAAAAACTAGGTCCATGGTAAAAGCCTTACTTTCCAACAGTCTAAGTGGTCAGTAGACAACTGTTGATAGGGTAACTAGAGTGTTTGAATCTTTGAAAAGCCCCAAAAATTCTTAAATAGCAACAAATCATAACATCATTCACATCATAATTTTCTTTATTAGATTCTATAAATTAGGGGGTATCAACATAGTAGGACAGATATCGCATATATATTAGAAATAGTATATAGACAGCCATTGACTACTTTATATCTTTTAATTTACATAAAATTATTAAGAAAATACATTACACACCATTACATCTCATATATGAATACTTAATCAATTCTTATGATAAGAGTGATTATTTAAATTCATGATTATTTTTTTACTTTTTGTTGTATCACCCATTAAGATTGTCAATGTCATATGCATTTCGTATGTTTTAAGTGATTAGAGCATACAGGTTCGTTTATACCATCTCATCACATAATTTAGATGCATACAATTAAAGTAAAATTAAACATGCATTTAACAACAACATTGCATCCACAAACACAAGTCATGAATCATCCATCATCACATCATAAAGCACATCATAAAACATATAGGCAATATCCATTTGCATACAATCATGAATTCATAATTCATCATCAAAATACATCATGTCATATCATCAAATCATATAAGCATTTACACATCTATATAAGCATCTACAATATCATCTATCATCTAACATATACATAAAATCATCATAACACCATCATCACATCACATCATAAAAAATAATAATAACAAAAACATGAGCAATAAACGAGACACATAATGAGTCATAATGCAAAGATATCATAAAAGTATGTGTTTCAATTTCGTGGATGTAAAAAAATGCCTGTGGGTAATAGTCATATAGGTCAGTCTACCTAAAAAATGAATCAAACCCAATAGTATCATCAATCAAATACTGGGCCTATACCCCCTGCAGCATCGCCCCTTGTGGTCGGATCTTTGGGAGAATGGTGCGAGCTGGAGCCTTCTAGTCTCTCTGTACGAGACCAAGCCAAACAGAATACTACCTTGTTGTAGAGCTCCTACTGACTTGTGACCCACATTTGGCTCCTCTCACCCTAGGGATGGTGTCTAACCTAATGATCTACCTCGAGAGAGCAGCAATCTAGGTTGCATTTTCAGCAATCTGAACATCACTCTCATCTAGAAAATATTGTAGACGATGGATCTCAGTCTCAAGAGCTAACCTCAAAGGATCCTTGAGAGAAGGAGGGGCAACAACAACCTACATCCTGGTGGCTCCTCGTATAGCATCCTATAAATCTTGTATCTGGTTTGACAACTATGCTATAGTAGTATCCCTATGAGCTATGATGGTGTCACGCTATTGTACCTATATCTTGACTAACCAGAGCTTGACCTCCACATAATGTAGTTATTCCCTAAGAGGAGAATCTCTCTCCTCAGGCTCCATCTCCTCCTCCACCTCCTTAGGAGCCTCCTAATCCACCACTACCACCTGCTTTGCTTGTTGGCCCTATGCCATAGTCCTAGCATGAACCCTATACCCCACTGGGTCTGCCCCATCTCCACCATTATCCTCTTGGCCTAGGCTAGCCTCACCATACCACATCAAGTCACCCCACCATCGTGCAAATGCCTCTGTGACTCCACTAGCTACTTCAAGATCAACAGTTGGGGCATCCTCATCATCATCCAGCTCTGTAACTGTTGGAACAAAATCTGCCTTCGGTTAATAGTGTTGCGCCTTAGACTTTGCCAACATTGAATAGACGGATCTAACTTGGGACTATCCATTTAATCTCTAGAGAAGGCTGGTTCCTTTGGGTTTTTAGAGAAAAGAGGAACAAGAAAGAAGGGAAATATAGCCGAAGCTAGAACTTTTCTCATGGTACAGATTAGACAACAACTAGAAATAAATGCACATATCACTTGTTTACAAGCTTCCTTTATACCCTCACGTAGAAATCATGAATTCCTAAGTATGATTTAGACATTCATCTAACACATGTAAGCATTCCTTAATATTTAACTCCAGGAACAAGATTCATATATGCACAGTTCAGATTTCAGAACAGATACAATATAAACTTAAAATGAATAGAAGTCAAAAAACCAGATACATACACTTGCACACAAAAAATCAGAAGCCAGAAGGAGGAGTATCTTTATTGCTTGTATTCCAACAAAATGTACATACGGTCTGTAAACGTCCAAGAGCCGACCTTTTTTTCGTGGGTCGCTCACCCATATATATACCCTAAAAAGAGCATCTTTCTACTGTGTACATTTTGATCACCTAATCAATTACAAGCAATTTATCTGCAGTTTCTAAAAATCTACAAAAGATCCTCTACAAATTAGATTTTAGATGAGCTTGTCATATTACAATTATCTGGTGAGCCTGCCACATTACAATCATCTGGCCTTTCCCAGGAATCAAAAATTTGGTGCCAATGCATGTCTCAGTTGCCAAAAATACCTTTTATGCCATTACAGCTGGCATGTCATGAAATCGTGACATTCTGCCTTTGCGAAGCTTCTTTCTCTTTCCCCCAGCAAAAATGGAACATGTCGCGAAATCGTGACATTTTCGTCCCTTTTGCTTTGTCTCCTCTTTTAGGTTGCAAAAATGTGACATGTCATGAAATCATGATGCCTTCGTCTCTTCAACTCTATTCTTCATATTTGACCGTGAAACTGAGACATATCATGAAATCGTGACGTTTCTACTTCTTTGGTTCACCTTGCCACTTTCGATCGCAAAAATGTGACATGTCACGAAATCATGATATTCTTCGTCTCTTTAGTCCCTTTGGCTTTTCTTCTAAAGAAAATGAAACATGTCATGAAATTGTGACATTCTCCTTGACTTGGGCTCCTTCATTGGCGGACTTGGCGAAAATGTGCAACGTCACGAAATCATGACTTTTTCCTCCATTTGGCCTCCTTGCTATTTTTTACTGTGAAAACCCGACATGTCACGATTTCGTGACACCTTCTTTCCTTAGCGTATTTTGCTTTCTTATTGCTCCTTCAAAAGTAGGCCGCTTCGGTCTTCTTCAAAAAGTGCTTCAACCATTTTTGGGGTTAGTCATATTTTGACTAACATTCTTGGTGCCTTTCAAGGGATTTTTTGCTTGCAAAAATTTGAAATCAGGCCTTCATCCATTGGGAAACGGAGTCAACAACACAGTTGTAGAAAATAAAACCTTAGAAAAGCAAAAAGAAAGGAAAAATGCACTTAAAATATAAGTAAGCATTACCTCATCAAAAATTTTGCTACAGTTTAGTGACTTATCACTAATAAGACATTCAACTTCTTGAAAACAAAATGGTTACAAAATTATTTTTAATTTTGGGAACTAGTCCCAGCTCCAGTTGACTATTTTTGCCCAGGATGCTTGGATTTTCTGATCTTATCCATTGTTGTTATCATTTCCTGGTAAGTTTTGCACACTTGGTTCTAGTCTTCATCATCCAAATCAGAAGAATCAATAAAAAGTTGATATATATATTGTAATTCCTCCACCTTGTCATAAGAAATTATTTTCTATCTCAAAATTAGCTCCTATAAGCAGGCTTTGACCTGTGTCATCTTCTAAATCATTTCCATCACTTGTGTCTCTTCTATAGGCTCATTCCAACCTTCTATCTCTGACTCATCTTCAACGAAAGCTTTCACAGATGATGAAAGTACATCTTCTTTCAGCACTTTGGAACTATCATCCCAGAGGTAGGGAAGCCCATTTTGAATAGCTAAATCAAGATTTTTTAGTAACCCTTTTGCCTCAGCCTCCAGCTTATGCAAAAATTTGTTTCCTTGGGTTACTAATTTGAACTTCCTGAAGAAGTTCTTCGCTGCAATTTTAGCCTGAGACTAGGCTTCGCTCCTTAGCTTAGTTGCTATACTTTCTGGCATTTTGTCTGATAAGATTTGAATTTTCATAGCAACATCCTCTCTTTTAAGCAAAAATGCTTCTACAACTTTAAATTCCTCCCCTACTACCTCGATAGTTTCCTTGAATTTGGCCAAATATAGCAACAAAGGCCTAGCTTTCAGCACTAAGGACAACAATTCTTTCAACAAATATTTTCTTATTTTCTTAACTTTCTCCTTTGAAAACCCAGACGGAGCATTCTGTTGCTCCGTTAACTATTGTTGTAGTTGTTGTATTTGTTGATTGAGTGCTTGAATCTGCGCTTCTGTTGTGTTTAATTTTTCTTTGTAATTTGTTGCCTCACTAGCAGCGATGCTGAATTTATCTTCCCATTTTTTGGCTTCCAGAGTTAGAGCTTTTTCTGCTATTTTTTGCTCCTTCACCACAGACTCTAACTCTTTCCTTTTCTCTTGTTATCTCAAAAAAATTTCTTTATAATGCCCTCCATGCAAGTATATAGTCCCCAAATGTGCTTGAGCCTTTCCCCACTCATCTTGCATGGGCAACTGGGAGATATCTTCATTTATTTCTTCAGCCTGATAATCTGTCATAGTCATTTCTTCCTTAGATTTCTTGGTAATGGGAGTCAATTTCAATTTCTTCCTTTGCATGTTGGCTGGGTCCAAAGCAATAATCTCTCATACACTGGTAGGTGCTTTTGGATCCTCAGCTGAGTGGGAAGTCCACCAATCCAGGGCATTCTTGCTAACCTTCTTCAGATTTTCAATTTTTGCCATCGTTGGATGCGAGTCAGTCCCCTGAGAAGATGCAACTCCAATTGCTGGGATACTGATGTTAGGAAGAAAAGGGATGGGAGCCAACGCAGAGCTGACATTAAGCAAATACTGGGAAGATGTTGCCATCTCTAGGGGAACAAACCAATTTTTTGACAAGGATGTTATATTTTTGTTTACTTCAGAAAGGGAAGGAGAATTACAATGGGAACGAGTAGAAGAAACAGAAGGAGATAGTGAAGAAAACATACCTGCTCCTGGTTGAATCCGTTGTTGGTCTCCTTCCTCCTCTTCTTGCTCACTGGTAACATTTTCTTTATCTTGAATATTGCCCTCATCAGGGGCTTCAACATATTTTTTCTGTCCATCTTCCTCATCGCTTGCATCAAGATTTATTATTTGTTCATCTTGGGGGGATCCTCCCTACTGTTGTCCTTCATCTCCAATTTCTTGTTTAACAGGAAGCTATTTTTTAGTTTCAATATTTTGGCTCTCTTGAGCCGAACTGGGTAGGCCGCGTGAGACATCTCTCTAAGAATCTTCATGCTCAGCTTCCTGAGCATCTGCATCATCATTTCCTTCATTTGTTTGGTCTTGTCCATCTCCTTCAGCCTCTCCACCTAGATTGTCCTCTACATATTGAGGTCCTTGTTCGCTAGGAGAGTCTTGGACAACATTCTTGTCTTTTCTCTGATCAGCTATCATTTTTAATTTTTTCATCCTTTCGCCTACAGGTTCTTCATCAGACTCTGTAGCCGAATCGGTAGGAGGTACAAATTTCACAACCCTTGAAGAATAATGTTTTGCAACCGAAGTATCTACCCCAAGCGCTAAGCGCTTCTCCATTTTGGCTACCTGAATGGGCTCAACTCTGCCCTGTCCTTCTTTTCCTAGCCCTTTTCCTTCATAGCCCATTTTTAACATCATTTGGGCAGCCTTATGACTATAAGTTTCCTCCTATTCTTTAGTAAAAACTTCCTCTATTGATATTTTCCTTGATGTCCTAGGTTTTGTCTGAATAGGAGGAGGGTTCTAGGCTACTATCACTTTCTTGCCCTTATCAGATTCATGTTGCTGAGGTGCTTCTAGGCTGGATAAATGACTGCCTCCAATACTAGGAGGGATCCTGACATGAAAACTGTCGGCCCATGACTCATGATTGGCATCATACCTAGGGTCAAATTTATTGTCATCCTTGGTGGGGTATCTAGATGAAATCATGTTAGTCTACACTCTCATTAACCACCATTCTCGGATTTTTTCCAGAGTCCAATCCGGTCGATTTTTTAGTATTCTATTAATTCTGTCATTTGTCAATTGATGGGCCTTTACATTTTCAGGATCATATTGGACAACCACTTCATAGAAGTCATGCCAGGGGGGCAGAGGCTCCATCCTCTCTATATGCCACTCCAGGGGTTCATCTTCACTATTATTTCTACTTTCTTCAATATCTTCCCTGATTTTAACATGATAATATTTTATCTGGGTTTTATTCAAAATGGCTTGCCTCTCAGCAAACCTGTTCAAGGGGTCATATTTCCACCTCTGTGGAATCTCAATAAGCCCCAATTCTCTCAAATACTCTATTATTTTCTCATTTTGCCCTTTTTTCATCATAGTAATTCCTTCAAATTTGAAGGGCATGTTGCAGGTACTAGTTTTTTGAATTCCAGTCCCGAACTTCATATTTATTGTTTCCATATGCCTAACATACTCTAAAGAAAATAACCTATCAGTGACATAATGGGGGAGTAAAAAGGGTTTCTCTGTGAACCCATATAATCTGATACATACTCCTTGGGTCAAAATGAACCAGTCTCCCTCCTCAGCATATTTGGTCTGCAAGACTTTTTTTGCTTTGGGGGTCAACCTTCTAATCTGTCCATACATAATTTTTAGAGCAGGGCCTAAGAATTCCCTATTGAAATCATAGTAGACTCTGAATTATGCAGCACATTGGTCCATTCATAGACTGACAAAACTCTCCCCTTTTCATCTCTATCATTTACTGATATAAATTCTAATTCTTGAGACATGAAATAAAAGAATAACCAAACCAGATAAGAAGTGTAGCGGAAAGAAAATTGGGTCCCTGCTTTCAAAGCTGCCAAACCCTCATGAATTTTTGAACTTAAGAACTCGGGCCAGTCAAAGAAAATTGGCCTTACACTTTTATTCATGACAACAGAGTCATACATCTTAGGGTTTGACAAACATTCTACCATCGCTACTTGCCATTTTTGAACCCTTTCATCAGTTTTGAGCCCGAAAATCATGGCTAGGATGGAATACAGTTTAGGGTCCTTAAAAGCTATAATTTCTATGGGAGGTTCTGGTGGATTCACTCCCTCGAGAAGGTCTTTTAGCTGAGTAGCTAGGAAATTCCTCATTTTCTCAGATGAACCAAAATATGTAGCCTATTGTAAAGGATCAAAGGTTTTTGGCTCTAAAGAAGGGACATGGCTCATAGCAAAAGCAGAGATAAATGCATCCTTTGACAGAGAAAATAAAACCCTTCCCGAATAATCCCTAATTTTCCTCTCTTTTTCATCATAAAAATTGGCAATTGCCCTTACTAATTCTAGGCAAGGATGAACAGGGATATATACATACCAGTACAAGAAAGAGTGGTATGCAAACATGGAAGGAGAGGACGCCGAAACCCTGGTTGCTACCCGGTTCTTTATATTGCTTCGAATCTCCATTGGGTCTTTCCATGTCACAACTGTGTCTGCAATTCGGGCATCTTTATCAATAAATCTGGCACTGCTCTCCTCCCTTCTCCTTACTACCGAAGTAGTTGGGGGCGATGAAGTCGATGCTTCCTGCTTCTTCATTTTTCATGGAGCCATTAGGAATTCTCAGGTATATGGGCACTAAAATTTTTTCTAAGAATACTTCCCAATTCCTTCTTTCTTACTGAGTTACAGTGTCGTAGTATGGGGATAGCAGAAATATTTTGGTCTCTAATTATTATAGTGATAGTCTTCACTCTTTTCTCTCTGTGGGAGCTTAGCGATTCGCAAATGACAAAATGCCTTTCCAGGATTTCAAATTTTACTTTCATGTAGCTTGGGAGGACATGCAACATTAATGCATTAATGATGGTTGGTAGATTTGATTTCTTCATATTTTCTTTGGTTTTCATTTCCGCCACCTTCTTTAGAAAGTTTCTTAAAAAAAACTCGCCAGCTCATTAAATTTTGCATGGGAAACAGGAAACTACCTCATGCCAAAAATTATGCCACCTGACTGATTAATTATTCTTCCACCCGCTTATCCCTTGGCACGTGGCCACTTCAAACAAGGCTTCGGTTGTTGACCTTAGAAATATTTCTTGGGAAGAGTATATAACATCTTTCGATGAGTCCGTTTAATTATTCCTGCTCGCCAGCTCTTAGAGGACCACGTGGCAGCTCTGAATTTGAAATTATAAGACAACAAAGGTGAACTTTTCCCCTTAAATTTATTCAAAAAATGTCGGGCTCTGATTGGCTACAAAAAATTCTTACTAAGCCGCAAAAAATAACAATATTTACAAACTTTCAAAATACTTATATTATATTATACATATAATATTTTTTCTTTGCTTTTTACTAGAAGTATAATTTCAGGTGAAATGCATTCACCGCGATAGGAAGAATCCACCCATCTTGATCCTTCAGCTGAAAAGCATTGAACTACTTTTCTAAAATAATCTCAAATGGTCCTTCCCAGAAAGCATCAAACTTGTCATGGTAGCCTGGTTTCGCTTTCTTGACGTTCCATTTTAAAACCAGGTCACCTGTCCTGAATTTCTTGAAAGTGGTTTTCTTGTCGAACCACCCTACTGTTTCTACCATATGTTTTTGGTGGTGGTCGTAGGCTTGCTCCCTAGATTCTTCTAGCTATAGAAGTTGCATCAGTCGGGCATCCATTGGATGGCCTTCATCTTCATTAATCTGGTTCAGCAATTTCAATGCTGGTATCTCCATATGAATCGACAAAACAACTTCTTTGCCATAAACCAAAGCATATGGTGATGTATTGATCGATTTCTTGATTGAAATTTTGTCGGCCCATAGGGCTTGATTCAGTAGTGAGTGCCAGTTCCTTTTGTTATCCTCTAGTGTCCTTTTTAGGATTCTAAGGATATTCTTATTGGTAGACTCAGCTAGTCCATTACCTTGTGGGTAATAGTTAGAAGAAGTCTTCAAGTAAATCCCATATCGATTGGCAAACTCGATCATCTTTGCTCTAGTGAAAGAAGATCCATTGTCTGTAATCAAAGAGTCTGGTATGCCAAATCTTGTAATCAGACTCTCTACAAATTCTATCACTACTTTTGAATCAACTTTCTTTGTGGGAACTGCTTCTGCCCACTTAGTGAAGTAGTCCATGGTAGTGAGAATGTATTTGTGGCCTGCTGATGAATTTGGCTCTATTATCCCCATAAAATCCAATCCCCACTATTGGAAAGGCTCCTCGACTTGTATAGCTCTCAAAGGCATAGGTGCATTCCTATTTCTTCCTACATACCTCTGACACTGTTCACATTTTTGGGTTACTTTGTATGCATCTAGGAAGATGGAAGGCCAATAACATCCAGCTCTAAGGATCTTCAAAGCTGTTGTTTGGCCTGCATAATGTCCACTTGAGAGGCCTCCATGAAATTCATCTAATACTCTCTATTTTTCATTATCAAAAATGCATTTCAACAATACACCATCGATATTTATTCTATACAACCCTTCTATTCGAAGGGTATATTTTAAAGCTTGGGTTCTAAACCTTCTTCTTTGGGAAGCATTCAGATTTTTAGGGCACAACCCAGTCTAAAAATACTTCACAAAGTTGTCGATCCAATCTGTACTCTCTCTGGCTTGATGTTGCTCAGTATTTGCCATCACGGGCTGGCTTTCCCCATATCCACTTGTTGCTTGTCTAGCCAATTCCTGGCATAAAGCTCTACCTTTGACTATTTTAGTCGGATGTATTTCTACATCATACTCTTGTATGCGGGTCACCCACCCAACTCTTTTTTCACCCAGTTCCCCTTGTATTATAAAATTTCTTACGTCAGGGTGAATCACATAAACAATGGTTCGACTCTGGGATAAAAAGTGCTTCAGTTTATTCAATGATTTCATAATTGCATACACCTATTTCTCTATAAAATTGTACCTCTCCTCATGCTTGTGCATGGTAGAACTCAGAAAGGCTATTGGTCTTTCTTCATCATCTGCTCCCTTCTGAGTGAGAACTGCAACATAGCTATCTTGCTCTCCGACAACGTATAGAATGAAACTTCTAGAATAGTCAGGGTTGACTAGTACAGGGGCTTGAGCTATGGCTTCCAAAATTTTCTTGAAAGCTTCTTTTCTTGGCTCTATCCATTTGAAAGGAGCATCCTTTTTCAATAGTTCAGTCATTGGCTTAACTGTTTGGGCAAAATCGGCAATGAATTTTTTGACAAAATTTATTTGTCCAAAGAAAGACTGCAATCCTTTCTTATTAACTGGAAGTGATAGCTCCAGAAGTGCTTTCACTCTATCAAGATCAATGGACAACCCAGTTTTGGAAATAACATGCCCAAGGAGTATTCCTTCTTCTACAACAAAT
This sequence comes from Wollemia nobilis, assembly GCA_028583015.1. NCBI lineage: Eukaryota > Viridiplantae > Streptophyta > Pinopsida > Araucariales > Araucariaceae > Wollemia > Wollemia nobilis. Next base: position 5,197,657 of record JAQPPZ010001340.1, read on the forward strand.
ATAGATTTCTTAGGATTTAGGGATATCCCGAATTCTCTACACTTTTCAAATATCTATCGTAGATGGTTGGCATGGTCTCTTTTGTCATGAGAAAAGATAGTCATGTCATCTAAATAGACAACAATGATCTTATTTGCAAGCTCTCCAAAAGCTACATCCATAGCTCTTTGAAAAGTTGCTCCTACGTTAGATAATCCAAAGGGCATCCTTTGGTATGCAAATGTTCCCCACTTAGTGGTGAACGCAGTCTTATATTGATCCTCATTTCTTACCCAGACTTGATTGTAGCCAGAAAATCCATCTAACAGGGAAAACCTTTCTGCTCCTACCACCGTGTGAAGGATTGGGTCGATTTGGGGTAAAGGATAGTGATCCTTTAAAGAGGCCCTATTCAAATTTTTGAAATCGATGCATAGTCTGATCTCACCATTCTTTTTTTGGACTGGGACTAAATTGGCCACCCAGGTAGAGTGCTTGATTGGGTATATTATCTTGGCCTGTAGGAGTTTTAACAACTCCTATTTCATCAAAGCTTCAATATTTGGATTCACTGGCCTTTGCCTCTACCGAAAAGGTTTAGCTCCTTCCTCTAGTTCGATGGTATGTTGAATAACTTCCTTATTGTACACTCTTAAATCACTATAAGTCCAGGCTATTATATCTGGATATTCTCTACATAACTACTTTATTTGTTCTAGTTCTATTATTGTACAATCAGTACCTACTTTGATCATTTTACCCGGTTCTAATTCTACCTCCTTGTACCGGCGTTTATCCACCTTAATATTTTGACCTGTAGTTCTATCATTATTGTCGAAAAGACTCTCAAGGGTGATCAGTCCCTTGGGAATATGGTTGTTTCTTAACTGAATCAGGCTCTCTTCATCCTCTTCTTGTAGCACTCTATCATTAGAGAAATTCACCTCATGGATCATAAAATCCAAGATTTGTTCATCATTCTCGAATACCTGCCAGAAAATGTCTTTATCAGGCATAGAAGGCCTATAAATTAGTCTCACTATTTTAGACTTCTGGATAACGTTGTTGACTGGGCAAAAGTTAGATCCAACTGATGCCAACAGGTCTGCATGAGTGTTGCTTTCCCTTGAAATAGATTGCATGTTCAGAGCTTCAAAATATTCCAAGAGATCTAACACTTTATTCTTGTAAGCCCTTAGGTAATGTTGCTTACAAATGCATTTGCCAGTAACCTGCTTCACTATAAGTTCTGAATCTCCAAAAATCAGCAACTATTTTGCACCTAGCTTTTCAGATTTTTTGAGTCCTAAGCACAATGCTTCGTACTCAGCTATGTTGTTGGTGCAACTCCATGTCAACCTATATGAAAAGACCTTTTCTTTTCTAGTAGGAGAAATCAAAACAATCCCAACACCTGCTCCGTTCTTGCATCTCGAACCATCAAAATATAGTTTCCAGAGCTGGCTGGCAGAATCATCTTTTTCAAGGATAGAAACAGGTAGCTTTTTTGGCTTCTCGATGGAATAGCTCCCTATTTCCATTTCTACCATGGCATTAAAATATTTTAATGAAAATTGATCCTCGGATTGGAGTTCTTCCAAGGTCTCTTCCATTAAATCTATGTCCTCTAAATCCTCGGACAACATGTTGACAGTGCTTGTCTCTTCCAGTATTTCTACGTGAAAGGTAGATGGTTTTTCATTGAAGATATTGACTCTTCTACCTTTGAACGGTACCTCCAAATGTGAATAATCTAGAGACAAATAACCTCCCACTTTTACCATGAATTCTCTAGACAAACACATACCAAAGTATGGTTCTAAATCCACAACAACTACTTCTTGTATGACAACTACTTGGGGCATCCTGTGGAGCTGAATGGGGATGTCTTTGATCACCCCGATAGATTTCACTAGGGTGCCATCTAATTGCAACACACCAAGATGGCTCCTGGTATATTCCATTCCCATTATATCGCACACTACTTTGGGCATCACCGTAGTTGCTGCCCCTGAGTCAATCATGCAGTTGTGGACTATCCACCCCTCCATTTGCAAGGATAAATAGAATGGAGGTGGTCTATTTTTCCTAGTAGCTGACATAACATTTGCTTGTATAACATTTGAGAAGGAGGAATTTTTGCTCTTACCTTTAGTCAACTTTAGAGATTCCTAGAGGAGGTCAATCTGACCTAGAATTTGCAGCACGTCATACATGCTCATTTTTGAGGGAGTCTTCTTCATCTCCTCTACAATGTTGAATGAAGGAGTTGTAGATGAGGGTGCCTCAGCACTTTTCTCCCTTCCACTAGTTGATGCATCATATCTATCTCTATAGCCCTGAGTGGCTTCTGTCCTTTATCTTTTGGTTAATGAAGGAAATCTGAGTTTCTCCTTCGCTTGATCTTGAGTTTCGTCTCCCTTTCTAGGAGGAAACTCTTTCCTTGGTGTTGGAACAGAAGTCTGAGGAGGGTCAGAGCATCCTTTTTCATTTGACTGATCCTTCTAAGGAGTAGCCCTAGGGGTAGGAGGAAAATTTAATGGTTGGAGTTCCTTCGGATCGACTTGTAATGACTTTTTTCTCGATCTTGTCAGGACTGCAACTTGCTCGACTGAAGGCATTGCCAAGTTCTGGTGAACTTCTCTGATTATGTTCACCTGACCTTTCCTAGTTTCTTTAGCTCTTTCATTTATCATGCTTTGTACATGGTGTTGATGAATCATGCATGAATCCTCTCCATGAGGATCATTGCACGTAGAACACCAATAATCAGCATTGGTGGGTTCTCCATTATCTCCTGCTTCATTAGCATACACAACATTTTTTCTTTCTTGTCCTCTACCGCTTGTTGAAGCCCCGTCTCTTTGTATCTATGGAAATATCTTTGGCTAGAAATTTCATTCAGCTTCTCTCTTCTTCATGGATGACATTTCATTTGACAACGTCTTCATTGTATCAACTATGGTTGTCAACTGGTTATCTAGGGAAGCTGATGCGAGGGGTGGAACAGGTAGTGCAAGAGGTACAGGAGGTGCGGCTATAGCGGGGACAACCCACATTGATGGGAGTGTAGGGAGATTAGGACCTGAGGCTTGGGAAAGCTCTGGTGCAATTGGCAATAGGGTCTTTGAGGGATATTTCTTAGTGGTGATGAGATCGACTTCTCCTTTGGCTGCTTCTAGATAGATAGCAGGGAAAGTGTTTACATGAGATTGCCTTATAATTATGCTGAGATCTGAATCAAAAGCCCTTAGATAGTAGCATATCGCTTGGTATTCGATGGGCTTTAGACCCTGGGGCACTCTGTCTCGAGTTCATGTGAATATGATGTTGAAATCCTAGATTTCCTCTTGTGGATGCCTCTCGATGATAGTGAATTGATTCAGTAATGTGAATGGATCTGCATGTATATTGAATTCATCGGCCAAATGGCCTGCAAGTGCTGCCCAAGAAGTAATGGATCCAGTAGGAAGTGCTCTGTACCAATAGAGCATCTTCCCTTTCAAAGATATGACCAACAATCTGACCATTACATCTTCTTGGGTAATATTGTAAATGGTTGCTAACGATGAAACATCCAGACAATGTTCCTCCGTTGTCTTGCCTATCCCATCAAAAGTTGGCAATGCCTTTAGTGCAGCCTAGGGAATTTGATTCTGAGCTCCTAAGTTCAAAGGACCAGTTTGGTTCCATACAAGATGGGCTGGGATGGGAGGAGCAACCATGATTGCTAGTGTATTTACAGTTACTATAGGGTTGTTTGCAGATGTCCCTATAGTAGGTACTAGAGAACTGTCACTAGTACCGGGTGGATTAGATCGTGCGGCTAGCACGGGATGTGCTTTCAAGATTTCGAGGTGTAACTCGAAGAACTCGATGGGTTCTTCAGAGTTTCTAGTTTGGGATCTGGTTATCATATGACTTTATAACCAGATGTTTTTAGACAAGGTTTTTCTTTTGGTCTAAACCCTCTTGAACGGAGTCGCCAAGTGTTTTTTGCTTGAGAATTTTCACAAAAGGCTTTGAAGCAAAACACTAAAACTTTATAAAATACTATGGGATTTTTAGGTCCCACCGGGCATGCCAAAAACTGTTGGAACAAAATCTGCCTTCGGTTAATAGTGTTGCGCCTTAGACTTTGCCAACATTGAATAGACGGATCTAACTTGGGACTATCCATTTAATCTCCAGAGAAGGCTGGTTCCTTTGGGTTTTTAGAGAAAAGGGGAACAAGAAAGAAGGGAAATATAGCCGAAGCTAGAACTTTTCTCATGGTACAGATTAGACAACAACTAGAAATAAATGCACATATCACTGTCTACAAGCTTCCTTTATACCCTCACGTAGAAATCATGAATTCCTAAGTATGATTTAGACATTCATCTAACACATGTAAGCATTCCTTAATATTTAACTCCAGGAACAAGATTCATATATGCACAGTTCAGATTTTAGAACAGATACAATATAAACTTAAAATGAATAGAAGTCAAAAAACCAGATACATACACTTGCACACAGAAAATCAGAAGCCAGAAGGAGGAGTATCTTTATTGCTTGTATTCCAAAAAAATGTACATACAATCTGTAAACGTCCAAGAGCCGAACCTTTTTTTCGTGGGTCGCTCACCCATATATATACCCTAAAAAGAGCATCTTTCTACTATGTACATTTTGATCACCTAATCAATTACAAGCAATTTATCTGCAGTTTCTAAAAATCTACAAAAGATCCTCTACAAATTAGATTTTAGATGAGCTTGTCATATTACAATTATCTGGCGAGCCTGCCACATTACAATCATCTGGCCTTTCCCAGGAATCAAAAATTTGGTGCCAGTGCATGTCTCAATTGCCAAAAATACCTTTTATGCCATTACAGCTGGCATGTCACGAAATCGTGACATTCTGCCTTTGCGAAGCTTCTTTCTCTTTCCCCCAATGAAAATGGAACATGTCGCGAAATCGTGACATTTTCGTCCCTTTTGCTTTGTCTCCTCTTTTAGGTTGCGAAAATGTGACATGTCGCGAAATCATGATGCCTTCGTCTCTTCAGCTCTATTCTTCATCTTTGACCGTGAAACTGAGACATATCGTGAAATCGTGACGTTTCTGCTTCTTTGGTTCACCTTGCCGCTTTCGGCCGTGAAAACGTGACATGTCACGAAATCATGACATTCTTCGTCTCTTTAGTCCCTTTGGCTTTTCTTCCGGTGAAAATGAAACATGTCATGAAATTGTGACATTCTCCTTGACTTGGGCTCCTTCATTGGCGGACTTGGCAAAAATGTGCAACGTCGCGAAATCGTGACTTTTTCCTCCGTTTGGCCTCCTTGCTATTTTTCGCTGTGAAAACCCGACATGTCACGATTTCGTGACACCTTCTTTCCTTAGCGTATTTTGCTTTCTTATTGCTCCTTCAAAAGTAGGCCGCTTCGGTCTTCTTCAAAAAGTGCTCAAAAAGTGCTTCAACCATTTTTGGGGTTAGTCGTATTTTGACTAATAGTAACCTATTAGGGAAGGAGGTCTCTCTCTGCTCCAATGCGCCTATACAAAAATGGTACTAGTGGCACATCCTATTGTAATTCGTACTGACAAAGAACCCGAGAGTAGAAGAAGTGCTCTTGAATGTTAACCTTGTTGTCAATGAGCCATCGCTCACACCGTGTCCTAATAGTAAAGTTGTCAAGGTCATCCCAAGCAGGACACTCATGATAAGGGTGTCATATGATATCTCCATCCTAGAGTCCAGTGAAAGTATCAGTGTAATGAGTCAACTCCCCTATGAATGTGTGGCTCTTGCACTCCTCACTCTCTCTAGCCCACCTAGCATCGTAGAACTACATCCTCCTATCCATAGTTGTGATCTCAATAGGAAGCCCCTTAGGGTGATCTACCCTAATGTTCTCCCATCCCTAGACCTACAGAAGTCAAATACAGGTGATGTTGATGCAACCCCTCCAATTGATGTGGTATAGCTCGTCATAACATTGAACCAATAGAGACCTACCCCATGCATATATGATAGGCTCCTCATTTTCTATCAGGTCCTGAACCATCATAAGGAGGTTCCAAGGAAACCTCAATCCTGAGCAATCTGAGATAAGGACATTGCTGATGACCATTAGCAGCATCGCATGCCTCATTGAGAAAACATGCTCTCAGTACTAGTGGATAATAGATACTCCTCCAAACTTGTTGTTCTTGAGAGCATCCTTATAATACCTCTCGAACACTCGAGTGAAGACAACCACCTTAGCATTAGTGGTTGAATAAACAATAGCCACCCCATAAAAGGGATCCAAAATATCCTATACACATCCTCCAACATAATGGTCATCTCACTGATTGGGATGTGGAAGGTATTAGTCTAAGGGTCCCAGTGATGGGCCAAAGCGGTAAGGTAATCCTGGTCCGACATAAGGTGAGGTAATTTAGTAACATATTGGAGCCCATTAGCCTTAAGCCATGCCTAGTTTGTGTCATCCAAGTGAGGAAGAAGGTCAAGCAAGAGCTTTGAGTCCCAAGCCTGAGTAGTAAGGATCTAAACAAAGCAAAAGAAAGATGAAACATGACTACAATGTAATACAGGCTAAAAAGTAGTTCAAAATTTTTTAAAAAATAAAAAACTATCTCAAAAATCCAATAAAAAGCAAAAATTATGCAAAAAAAAAATGCTAAGGGATTTAGCCGTTGTCACCTACAGTGGCTAGAAAATTGTCATTGGAGACAATAGCGGCCAAGACCCAACAGTCAAATTTTTGACCGTTAGGGTTCAAACCTAGCTGCTCTGAGCAACAGTGGCTCAAAATTGGCCACTTTGAGCGACAGCGGTTGAGGGACAACACGGAAAACCCGTGAACCCTCAACCAAAAAACAACAAAAAATCAAAATATTTCAAAAAATAACATAAAAGGATCAAGAGAGAAGGGAAAAAAATAAATAAATAAAGGCAAATTCCCACTCGGGCATCAGATCAAAGCTAAGTCCAAACATGCTTAAGATAGAAGTAGTACGTGAATAACAAAAAAATGTAGAAAACCCTAGGCTAAATCCAATAATAGAAAAACAAAATCAAAAGTGGAGACTAACCCACCAGAGCAGAAAGTAAGCTAAACCTAGCTACAGGTTTTGATTCATTACTAACAGGTTTAGTAAAGTTCATTTTACCGATTACTTAGTGAGGTGTAGTTTTACCCAAATAAAGGAAAATAGGGTTAGGGTTTAGGAAAAGAGAAATACCTGAGAAGCTCTAGCTCCTATAGCAGTTGATGTATCACCCTATGCAGCCATGTCCTCGATGCCAAGTAAACTCCAAAGTCGCAATCGTCGCTGTCACACCAGAGCTCTGAAAAGCGAATCTTCAACAATGAAATGAAAAGTCAAACCCTAGAAAATACAAATTTTATATTTTCAAATTTATGCCTTGGATTTTGCTGATGTCAACGGCCCAAACTTCGTGGTCGCTCAAGGCGACAATGGCCACAAGCAAGAACTTAGAGGTCATTGGACCTGATAGCGGCTAGATCCACAGATCAAAACAAAAGGTTTTATCCTTAAGAGATCATACAAAAACAACAAATATACACACTTTGATGGTTTAAGATCATCATAATGTTCAAAATATCAAAAAAAAGATATAAAAGCATAATCTCAAGCAGGCCTCGTACCTAGTTACTTGCTCTATCAATTCAGCAATTAAAGTGATTCACACTCAATGCATTTTTATGAGATGAGTAGGCTACCATAAGGCCACTTGGGAAAAAAAGCATTTCATTTTGGAATTACGATGTGCCACCCTTCAATCCCAAAGAAGACCAAGATGGTCGAACTACTCCATGGGTGTGAAAGGATCATCCTAATTCCCCTATGATATCAAAAACATTAAGCCAAAGTGATACAACCTAAACATAAATAGAATCACTCATCCTAACTCCCTAAAAAGGCTATTGATAGCCGAACTGCTTCTCGAGATAGAGATAGATGATTATCATAAACAATTGGAATCACACTTGGATGTGGGATTGCCCATTAAAAACAACAAATGCTAGAAAGGAACTAGATTAGTCATATTGGTCAAGCGACTTGTCGCTTCATTCATTGTCATTTATTCACCAATTCATTATGTGAGGAAGTAGTTCAAAATTCAACATAATCATAATTAAAATCAACAAAATATCACTCGATAATAACAAAATCATGTTCATCCTATGAATAATTGCATACAACAATCACAAATTTCCCTTGTTTGCTAGGAACGTAAGCAGATATGACATATTCAATTGTAGCTCTCCTATCGATCAAAATTGTTGCAGCGGTTGAAGCTACTTGATTGAGTTTGAGGAATAAGTGCAATTTAACATGCCCAAGCCACTGAGCTAAGTCCTTCGAATGTTGAGGCAATGATTCAAGGGATGCGTGCCATCTTGCATGATTGGGCCATTCAGCGTTGATCAGACCATTGATCACTAAACACCCTACAAACAGATCGGTCTACATTTTTGCTCAGCATTGTGTTTTCCACACAACACATCACAAAAAGGGGCATTTGTAGACACCTAAATCATGTCATTTTTAGAGGAGCTGCTCACAAAGACACATTCATAAGATCAAATGACATAATTTTGGACTTTCCAAGCATCAACAATGGTTCTCACCACTCATTTGGGGCATTTTTAAGCCATCCAAGCCTAGCTGCTCAAGCCAAGAGTGGCCATATCCTAGTCACTCAAGCCTAGAGTGGCCAGAACTTAGTCGTTGTAGATGACAGCGGCTAGATCTTAGTCACTGTAAATGATAGTGGTTAAAACCCTAAAAGTAGTTTTATTGACAAACAAGTCTAATCACGGGTGGAAGTGGTAGTCTGCATGCAATAAAGGTGAGTGGGAGTAACTTTGCATTCCTTTTCATGACCAGTTCACATAGGAGACTTGAGTTTGTATTTAGACTTTAGTTAACTGGTCTCCAAACATAAACAAAGGATAAAAGCTTCTCATGCTAACGACCAGTTCGCATAGGAGACTCAAGTTGGCAGTTATATTTTAGTTAACTGGCCTCCAAACATAGAAAAGACAAAAAGCCTCTCATGCTAACTTACACTATGCATGAGAGATTCATTCCTAGGTCTTGGACATAGACCTAGGGTTTCACACTATAAAATGTGCAAGCCTAAGAGCACCAAAAGGGACATCTTTTATCTAGAGAATCAATATTTTATCCATCAATCTTGGTCATTGAGGAGAGTTTTCGAGACTTGGAGAGTTCCCTTGGATATCATGAGTACAACGAAGCCCTGACGGATTGAAGAGCATAGCACTTATTATTTCAACATTAGGATACAAGCTTTGATCCATAGCTTTGGAGCAAAGAGGACGATAATCACTTTAGCGATCGTTGTCTTGGACAGTGGCCCGTAGGCTTAGCTTAGGGTTTTAGACATTAGATTCATTATTTTAGCATATCATTAGCATAGCATCATTTCATTCATTTGTATCCATAGCATTAGTCTAGTTTGCATTTGCTTTGATTTATTATAAAGAGTACTAACAACCTCATCCAAGGAGGCATTCTTGGACATCTAAGCATGTGTTGTTATTTCATTGCTTATAGGGCCACAGGTTGATCAGACAAAATCTACAACATATGAGAGAAAAAGGGATCCCTCTAAGAAATAGACTTGGAGAAGGAGGCATCTATAAGCCCTCATACATTTTTGTGTGCTCTAGGTTTCTCCACATCTTCACAAAAGGGGCACTCTTTACCTATTTGTAACCTCATTGTATCAAAATGGGTATCCCTAAGAGGGACCAACATGTAACCAAGTTTCAATACGAATAAAGAGATCTATATTTGTTATTTTTGTGTTATATGTTTTTCATTGTCTTCCATTTCATCTTGGGTTTTTAATAACATTGCAAGTAGAGTAGAGTGGTGCATGCATCCCGGGGTTGCTACAGGATGACTCATTGCTTGATTCTGACTTCTTACCCTTTGTCTTCTTGATTTCTTTGAAGGTTGCTTCCTTATAAGGAATAGGTTCTTTTGTTCTTAACTCAAAAGTTGTAATAATACCAAGCAACATATCTCTTGTCAAATAATCACCATCCTTTGACTCTTCTATAGCAGAAATATTTTCATTGAATCTTTTTGAAAGAGATCTTAAGACCTTATCACAAACATCTAATTCATCAAATTTCATTCCAAGTCCTTGCATGGTATTAACAACCTCATCAATTTGAAGTAGATAAGTACTAATTTTTTCCTCATCCTTCATTATTAACTCTTCAAATTTTCCTTTGAGATTTCATATCTTTGATTTCTTGACACCTTTATCTCCTTCATATATATATTGCAACTTATCCCACATTCCTTTTGCATATTGACAATGCATAACTTTTATGGACTCTATTCTATGTAAACCTCTCAAAAGTGCATTCATTTATTTTGAATTGTAATGTTGTATAAGTTTACCTTCCTTATTTGTAGGTGGATCAACTGGTGATACATATCCATTTTCAATTGCTTCCCAAAATTCATTGCCAAGTGCCTTTAGGTAGATATTCATTCTCAAAATCCAATATACATAATCACTTCAATCAAATATTAGTACTGAATTATTTGAAGGTCCATTCTTAGAATCCATTGTATTATTGTAAGCATTTTCTTCAATTTTTTAAACTCTTTCGAAGGAACCTGCTCTGATACCAATTGAAGAACACAAGCTTATACTGAGAAGGGGGGTGAACAGTATAAGATCACTTTTTACTTTTCTTTCCCAATCAATATTATGCAATGTAAAGATAGAAATATCAATAGCAGTAATCAAATCAATGCATAAATCACCACACACAATAGAGATACCACAGTTTACGTGGTTCACCCAATGTGGGCTACTCCACGAAGAAAATATTTCACTAAAATTTTCTCAATCAATATCTTGGGAATACTTTCCCTATTACAATGTTTATGGACCTCTGTCCAAAGGAGATACCAATCCCCTAAATCAAGTTTGTGGATCTCTATCCATAGGAGATACAAATATCCTAATCTCTGCTCTAGCTGGTGATCTTCTAGAAGACCTCTGCCTCTACTACCCTTAGCAAATGAAACTCTATCCATAGAAGACACATGTCTTTCTTGCCCTGGCTAATGGATCTTTATCCACTAGAGACTATCATCCTCTATAATCTATCACATCCAAATCTTATGCTCAGCTTTGTACCAAATTTGTATCAAACACAATCCTTCAATCTAGCACAAATATGCTCTCAATATTTGTCTCTGATCTAGCATAAATCTATCCTCAAATATGCACCAAACTCAGTCCTCAAATTTGTACTAAACATAGTCCTTCGGTCTAGCACAAATCTATCCTTGATCTCTATCCTCAAGCCTTAACTCAAATCTTGACTCAATCTCAAATCAACTCTGCTAGATCTGCCTCAAACCTTAACTCAAGGTTTGAACAAATCAATCAATCAACTATGCTCTCAAGCCTTCTCAAAGACTTGTCTCAAATCTGCCTTGTAAGCTTCCACATAAGCTCACACTAATCTATCCACAAGTCCTCTCTAGAACTTTGTCCACTCTGCTCAATAATTCCTCTTAAGAACTTATCCAAATCTTCTCAATAAGTCCTCACATGAACTTATTCAAATATTATCTCAATCTGTATTGTAAGCTTCCACAAAAGCTTACTCAAATCTATCCACAAGTCTTCTCAAAGACTTACCTCAAATCTGCTCAAAAATTCCATACTAGAACTTGTCCAATCTCATAGAAACATAAAGAGAATTGTTAGAGACTCAATATTCCCTATACTCATCATAATGCTCAATCACTCTTTTAGAAACATACAAAGAATTTTTAGAGACTCAATATGCTTCAACTCAATCATTTTATCAATTCAATTCATAATATATAATAGTTTGTTTTATGGAACTTGAATAATAACTTCACACATCCACTTGACTAGGCTCAAACAACTCTACTCAATCAATCACTCAATGAAATAATCCTTTATTACAAACCCTAGTCTAAACATATGAACACTCACTCAAAATATTTCCAATAATACTTATCAACCAATATCACATAACAATGATACTCATGTTATTTGCAAACCCTAGTTCAAGTTCTTCACTCAATCAATGGCTTAAAAAACAATGATTATAAAACAAGGTTTTAACAACTCTTTATTCCAGAAAACCTTGAATAATTTACTCAACACACTCAATAAGGAAGATCTAATCAAGTCCTTTTCACTCTAAGCTTATTTTATAGAAAACCAACCAATCAACTTAATTATGGAATAATGTACTCATACCTTATTCTTGATGATGAAGAGATCTCTTAAATATTCCATAACCACAAATACTTCTTTACCAAGCTCAAAGAAGGTTAGATGACAATACAAAAAAATAGCAACTCATAAATACACCTTATTACTACATATTGATTAAGCATCCATCAACACATAGAAATAAATGACCAATTACACCTTATAATCTCCTAGTTGAAATAATATCCACAACCAAAAAATAATTTCAAAATAATTACTTTCTTAACACTTCTTAATGGCAAGAAGACATCTTCAATAATAATCAACACTTAAAAAGAATTCATCTCTCCAATAAGCTAAATATATTAAAAGGCTTTATAAAATAATTAACTCCTTATTCCTCCTAATTATTTTTAACCAAAAATAGTTACCAATAAAAAAACCTTTTATCTATCCCTTATAACTCCCACGTCACTTTATAAAACCATTTAATAAAGCCAAAAATTAAATTAAAATTTTCAACAACCTTTTCCAAAAACTTGGTGCTCAAATAATGTGCATACCTTTTCATTGATCCCTAAAAGGGATTCAACAAGAATCAAACTGTCGTATCCACAAGCCTAAGTGCCTTAGTGCTTAGGAGTCCATAGCGTGGGCTAGCAATGCCCATGTGAAGGAAGTGCAGCTTTCTTCACCTTATGCTCTTCTTCACACACGTTGACTTCCTTCGAACACCACATGTCGTCCACTAGTTGCAGCTCTTTAATCGCATGAATATCGGAGATACCTTTTGCAAGGGATTCATGAGCATTAAATCGAAATTAAGCATGGTACTTTCTAAGGTGAAACAATCCACCTTTTATACACTAATGGAGTAAATTTCTCACACGTCGATGCATTAGAAATTCAAATTTTGAATATTCGAATTAACTTTAATTATTATTTATTTATATTAATTTAAATTCTCTGTGGAATTTAAATATTATAAATTAAATAAATAATTAATCTTTGATTTTTGCCCACCATGGTTTTCATAAAAACCTTTGATCATGCTTCCCATGAAGCTTTTTTGAAACCAATCAAAACATAATTCTTCTTAGAACCTTTTCACATTAATGACAACTAACATTCCTCAAAATGTCCAACATATACACAATAAAAGCATGATAGAACCTCTTCATTTCAATGATGACTACTAGGAGTATCCCATGTACAAGTAGTGTATAGTTGGGATACTCATATATGAAGTCTACTTTCTAGAAAGAGATTGCCAATCAATTCTAAAAGTGTTGATGCAGTAGGTGACTAGAAGCAATGGATGAATAGTTAAATTGGTATCTAGGCAAATTTTAATGTTCCAAGCTAGAAGTTCTATTTTCAATTCCCTACTTTTTTGGCTTAAAAATTGTATTCACTTTAAAGGGATTAAAAGCATCACTTTTTCTTTTGCATACATTAATAAAATAGTAGGAGAGTTGAAAATTTAAATCAAAGTAAAAAAAATTTAAATTAGAGGTCAAGGGGTCAAAACCCAGCAAGAAAATAATTTATTTTTACCCTAGGCAATACAGCAATACATTATTTTTAATTTTGCAAATTTCTATAGTGTTTGTGGGCAAATAATTGAAAAATTGACTATAGTGGATAATTTACAAAATTAAGAGGGTAGTATTTTTTCTTGTAAAGTTGCATTTTTAGCTATTACTAACATATTCAAAATTAAAATATTTGATTTAAAATTTTTATACTTTGTATACATCTCAAACACGTGCTTAGGCACACTAGCAACATTCAATATCAATGACACCTCTAGTTTACATTTATAGGTAAAGTTATCATCTTCAACTATTGTGTCTATAGCCTAAAAAAGCTACCATAAAAACATTTGGGCATTGATTTTTTAAATCATAGAGGAGATATAAGGTCATATTTTTAATACTTTCACTCCAAACCCACCCTATTCATCATTATTGCTAGACATAAACCCTAAAATTGAAAAATTATGAGTATATAGGGAAGTTATGCTTGCATACAAGGATTTCTCTTTAAGTATGTGTCATTGATAAGGTGAATCAATATTTTACTACCTAGGTACATTATATTATTCTCTTTCATGTACCTTAAAGTCTCCATCATGTATGGCCACATATATCAAGAGGACTAGCTTCTTCCACATATTGATAGGTATATATAAAGGTTCAATATATGGGACCAATGATATATTGAAATAGGATCAATCGAGAGTTATAAGGAACCATCACTATCACAACATTGAAATTTTTTCTTACAAATTCATAACTACTCAAAGGTTTAAACTTTTAACTTCAAAAAACTAAGATGAGAACCATATTGGTAGTTGAGATACTCTGGTACATTATCATTGGCATAGTCACTTGAACTATAGAGGATGAAGATGAACAAAAAAAATTTGATGATGTAGATTCCTGAGCATTGATGATCATCACTCTTTCCATAATAGATGTCATCCAGCCATACATTTTTTAAGCACAAACAACCAAGGAGGCATGAACGCACTTTCTAAAATCTACGAACGGAAGAATGAATCAACAATACTTTACCTTCAACCTCAACTCCACATATTGAGATTCCAATATGGAGAAGTCATTCAGGTTTCTATTTTTCAAGTTATATATTTGAAAGCTTGATTTAATTCCATGGGAGAAATAGTGGAATATAATCTCTTAGTATCCATTATAATTTGATCTCTACAAAATTCATTTTGAGTGTTTATCACTTCCTTGCAAGTCTCAAATAGGAAGGTTTCCTTCAATGAGTTGGTAAATATTCTTCAATAGGAATAAGTAACCAGAAAATTAAGATATTAGTTGACACAATGCACTCATTTCCAAGAATTCTAAGAGAAATAAGACACAAAAGGGTCCTTCCCCATCATCACCATCATCACTAAAATAACCTTAGAAGAAAAATAGATATTGCCATATCTATGATAAAGGACATAATACAAAAATTAGGTATAGCTCTATGACTCAAGGAGATCAAGTCTATCAACCTCAACAAAAAAATATATAATACAAACCACATCCCAAGAAAAAGCGACAACAAGGGCATGATGTGAATGAAAAATCAAATTTCAAATCTGAATAGGCAAATAAGGTGCTAATATCCAAGGTAATGCAAATACTAAAGGATGATGTTTGGTATATTGATTTAGGTGCAACACATGATTGGGTAAAAAAAGTGGTTTTACTCCTTACAAGACATAAGAAACTCAACAATATTGCTAATGATAAAACCTATCATGTCAAAGGAGTGGAAGATGTTCTTCTTAATATTCCTAGAGCAAATACATAATTAAAAAGGTACTCTATGATCTTGGATTAGAAAAAAACTTTTTGTCTATACGATAAGTTCTAGATCACAATATGGTGGTTGAATTATGAGTTGATAATAGCAATAAGAAGTGTTTTATCATAGAACATGGGAAAATGTAGCAATTGGTTCCTACAAGAATGGATTATTTACACTTGATGTCATATCATCTCCTAATATCACACCATCAACCAAGATAGATGCTAACTCCCTTTTGCATAGGAGATATGGTCATTTGAGTTCTAGTTATTCACACTAGTTAAATGATCATCACATGGTGTTAGGTATGCCAAACCTTTCACCCTCATTGCTAATATTACTAGGTAGTTTAGCAAGGAAGAAACACCAAGTACCTTTTGAGTTGAGCCCTCATAGAGCCAAATAAATATTGGATGAATACACATTGATCTATGTGGACCCATGCCAACTAATTTTTATGGATGAAGGTCTTTTTAGTTTTTTGTAGATAACAACTCATCCTACAGATATATGGTATAGTTAGGAATGTCCTATGTGCTGGTAGAGGCCGACAAGGATCCATTCCTCCCGTGCCCAACCTGTTGAAAGTGGCACCTTGAAAGGGGTGTTTTCCACTATAAATTATTTTTACCCAGGTGTTGTAGGTGAGTTGGAGAGGAGAGGGCAATCCTCCAAGGGAGGTCCCAAGTTTGAATCTCCACCCTACCAAAAAGCTAAATTGGGTACCCAAAATCCAATTGATAATGTTGGTGCGGGCAGGGTTGGGTGCGACCCCGGGTGACTTTGACGGTGTAGAACCCCATGTTCATGGTCTCTTAGACCAAGGCAGCCCCGCAAGGGGTTTTTCGCTTAAAAAAAATATGCAATATATGTGAATAATATAAATTCCTAAAATTAAAATAAAAATGCAACTGCTTTAAACATAAAATAAGTTATTTTCTTTTGTTAGTTTCACTATTAAAAACAAGAAAATGAAAACATAAATGAGTTAGGGTTTGAACCAAGCTTACCAGGTAGCCTATGTATTTTTTCCTCACTCTTTTAAACACCATATAGATTCTCTAGAATGATGTAGATAATTTCTTGAACACCATAGAGTATCCCTCGAACTTTGCAGGGCATCTACACGGCCTATGATCGAATTCTAAAACTTCCAAAAAACCTCACTTTTGTAATTTTTGTGCGATCAAACTTTTGGAACCTGCAATATAGAAATAGAAATAGATATTAGTGAAAATATAAATTAAAATAAATAACCCTTTGGGGGTCCCACCATGATCACCATTTTATAAATAAAAAATTAACACCATTACACAGATAAAGCATAAAGAGCACAATGACAAAACAAAATACACAAAATGAATAATATTTTTATTTATATGGGCAGATCTCCTAGTTGTACAATGAATATGCCCCAATATGGGATTTTACAAATGATTTTTGATACAGATATTACAAAATACTAGGTTTTCAAAACCCTAGTTCAATAAATAACTGGTGTCTTTCGAATCATCCTAAATCCAAACAAGAGTTGTGGGTGGGCTTGTGTATCCCTATGGGACTACCCTAGCTGCAACAACTTCCAAAAATATGATTATTGCACCTACAAGTAGAAAAAAACATAAAGGGGTTAGAAGCACCTATGAGGGCTCCACTATGTGAGACCCTTAGAAAGATAAAAACCCTAGATGCTATGATATTGAATTGTAAATAGAAAGTACAAAAAATATGAATGAAAGCTAATAACTTCTTACCTTGTCGATGCTAGTCTCTTTTTCTACTTCTATGATCAAGAATCGCATGAATACCCAAAAGGCACTTGAGGGTTATAATACTGCAAGTCTACTATAGTAAACATCCAAAGGTGTTTTGTGATGGCTGTGAATGCCCAAAAGTGTTCGACAAACTCTGGGAGCATTTGGGGGTTGAGGGAAGGGAGGCAGAACCAAATCTAGTTTGAGATATTTTGGTAGTGATAGAAATGGGGGATGTGATGGTGACGGTGAGAGGGTGAGGATGATAGCGAAATGTCTAGGGCAAATGTTCATGGACTTTTCTCCAGAGCTTAAGGCTTTCCAAGATTTTTAAGGGTTTGATTTATCAAAATGACTCATCTTTTATAATCTACCCTTGAACATGTTAGCTTTTTGATGATACAAAATGAGTAGCTAAGATTAAAACATGAGGAAGGGTGGAGATTAATCTTGGGCAAATGACATGGATTGAGATGTATGGATGGCTGAGATTAAGTTGTGGTAGATAGCTATGATTTATTCATATAAATACGTATATATGTATTAAATATATATAATTATAAATATAAAATATTAATATTTATGTATATATTAAATATAAATATATATATATATATATATATATATATATATATATATATATATATATATATATATAATGGATGACTATTATTGGAGGATATGAATGGATGACAAGTAGCTAGATTTTGGTGTCTACAAAATGAAGAACACAAGCTTATACTGAGAGGGGGGGTGAACAGTATAAGACCACTTTTAACTTTTTCTTTCAAAACAACTTTCAATTCAATATTATGCAGTATAAAGATAGCAGTAACAATAGTAGTAATCAAAGCAATGCACAAAACACCATCCACAAAGTGACACAACAATTTACGTGGTTCACCCAAAGTGGGCTACTCCACGGATAAAACTTTTCTCTAAAAGTTATATCATAGTTCTCTGGGAAACCTTCCCAATTACAAAGTTTATGAGCCTCTGCTCAAAGGAGATACCTTCCCCTTAACTCTGCTCTGGCTGGTGATCCTCTAGAAGACCTCTACCTCTTTAGCCCTTAGCAAGTGGAACTCTATCCATAGAAGACACCTGTCTTCCCTGCTCTGGCTGGAGACCTCTGTCCTCACTCTATCACCTCAATGCTGGTCCTTGAATTTGCACCAAAACACAGTCCTTCGGTCTGGCACAAATGTCCTCTTCCTCTTTCTTAGGTCTGCACCAAACATAGTCCTTCGGTCTGGCACAAATCTGTTCTCAACTCTGCATCAATCTCTGTCCTCAAATGGTCCTCAAATCTGGTTCACAAAAATGGTTCACCAGCTTGCATTAATGCTGGCTTGATCTTCACCCAAGTCTTCAAGACTTGTTTCAGATATTGCTTTGCAAGTTCTCACTTAGAACCTACCCAAACTACTCCACAAGCTTCAACAAAAAGCTTGCTCAATGCTGTCCAACAAGCCCTCTCAATGACTTGTCCAAAACCTGCTCATACATCCCCATCGAAACCTGTCCAAAACCTCAGCAAGCTCACAAAGACAACTTGCTTAGCATGAACTCACAAAGAGAATTGTTAGAGACCCAATGTGATTCATTAACATCATAGAAGCATAAAGAGAATTGTTAGAGACTCAATATGTTCTATACTTAACTCCCAATCTCAATCTCAAATCTCAAAAGAATAAGATATATGTAATATGCTTTTCTTAAGAACATGAAACACAAATCTGTCTACGCAAACACAGCCGCAATCACAGCCGCCCTTTGATTGAAATCCAACCTTTGCACTGTCTTCGTAAATACAACAGCACTTCAACACTCTGCGATCGAACTCCTCATTCTGCGCATCAACTCGCCACTTCTGCGCTATCTACGTTGTTATGGCTGCATCTCGCACACCTCACTCGAATCGACTCGACTCGGTCTTTGCGCACCGTGGACTTTGCTTGCGCAAGTTTGATACACACATTCGATCATCAAACTCTCCAAATAGCCCTCCTTTTATACTGACAATCTCAAGATTAGATTCTTGATCTTAGTCGGCTGTATATCCCTAAAACAACGTCGGCTGCACAACCCTACACTTCGTCGGCTCAAGGTTAACTCTGTCGATTTCAACCGCCTCTACTGTTCTATAGCTTTTCTCATGAAACTACAACATGTCGCGATATCGTGACACTTTTACAGCCGTACACCTTCTATAGCCTGCTGTCGCAAAATCGTGACACCTTGGCCTTTGTCGACTTCCTTTGTGCTTCTGTCATGAAATCATGACACCTTTGCCTCTTGCTGACGTCATCTCACTTCTATCACGAAATCATGACACTTTAGTCTTCATGGCCTTCCTCTCAGCTTTTGTCACGAAATCGTGACACTTATGATTTTTGCTGACGTCATCTTCACTCTGTCGCGAAATCATGATGCTTTAGTCTACAATGCCTTCTTCTCTACTTTTGTCATGAAATCGTGACACATCTGCTTCTGCTGATGTCATCTGCAACTCTGTCATGAAATCGTGATGCTTTCGCTGCCTTAAGCTCTTTTCTGCCATATGCCCACGAAACTGGAACATGTCGCGAAATCGCGATGCTTTCGCCTTCGAGCTCTTCCTTCTTCAATTCATCGCAAAATCATGATGCTTCTTCTGTTTAAGACTTGCTAACTATTTCTATCACGAAATCGTGACACCTTCTCCAACTGCAAGCTGCCATCTCAACCTGTCGTGAAATCATGACACTTTTTGCATCCGTACAACTTCTTTGTAGCCTGTCATGAAATCGTGACGCTTTCAGCTTTCGAAAGCTTTCCCTACAACCTATCATGAAATCGGATGCTTTTGGCTTTCACGCTTTTACCCCCCTTCTGTCACGAAATCGTGACGCTTCTCCTTTTAGGCTCTTCCCTTTGCTGCATGTCATGAAATCATGATAGTTCTCACTTTGAGCTTTTCAGTATGCCACAAAATCATGATAGTCCTCAACTTGACCTCTACAGCATGTCATGAAATCGTGACATTTTACATGTAACTTTCTCTCTCTTCAAACTTGTCGTGAAATCATGACAGTTCTTTTTGCGGACTCTCTCTTCAGCATCATGTCGTGAAATCGTGACACTTTTTCGTCCGAACAACTTACTTTGCAGAATGTCACGAAATCGTGACACTTTTCCTTCTCTGCCTTCCTGCACTTTTCGAGTCACGAAAATGCGACATGTCACGAAATCGCGACACTTTCCATCTTGCTCTTCTTCCCTGCCAACATGTCACGAAATCGTGACAGTTTTGCCTGCTTCATCTCTGCCTTCCAGCATGTCGCAAAATCATGACACATTTGCCTGAAACTTTCTCTCTCCTAAAACATGTCGCGAAATCAGTGACACTTTTGCTAGCACTTTCTCTCACTTGTCTTTTTCTTTATCTTTTGTAACTGGGCTACCCCGATCTTCTTGGAAACTCACTCGTCCATGCTGAAACCTTCATCAAGACACATTCTTTGACATCAAACCAAATTGCTTCAAGACCTTCTTGACATCAATGACAACATCTACACTTAGAGCAAAGGCAATGTACCCAAGGTACCCAAAATTGCCAACAATCTCCCCCTTTGTCATTGATGGCAAACCTTAACTAAAAACACTAGTCAAGAGCCAAAACTAAAAACAACTGATCCAACAACTGAGAATCTGCCTTTGAAGTTTTTGCTCCCCCGACTTGAAGCTCTCTTCTTCACTATGAAGCTCTCCCCCTTACTCATATCTCTCCCCCTTTGTCATCAATGGCAAAGGGTCACCTTTGGGGCTTGGGACTAAGAATGAGCTTCTTAGCTTAGTCCCTCCCCCACCTCCTGATGAGGTGATTAAAATAGGGTTGGGAGTAAATCTCCCATTAGGCACTGATCATCATCAGTGTCTATGACTTCCTTGTCGTGCCTTCTCTTGAACTCTTTGTCCATATTCTTGTTATTGTTTTGATCCTCGAACCTGTTCATATTATTGTTCCTATTTCTGTTATCATTCCTATTCTTATCCATGCCTTGATCCATGGACCTATTCATACCACTTTTCCTATTCCTGTACCTTGGCATTTCAGCTCTACACTGTCTAGTTGTGTGACCTGCATTGTTGCATTTATAACAAATAACACTGTAATTTCTTTTAGACATATCTATTCTTTGAATCCACCTATTCTGACTAACGGTGTACCTGTTATTTGCCTTGCAAAAAATTGCCTTATGCCCAAACTGATTGACAAGAGTAGCAATACCCATGAAAGAAATTACCACTTCTAAAACTGTCATTTACCTTCTTCACTTGAGCCATGCAATGTACAGCCATGTGACCAAACCTGTGACACGCAAAACATCTGCCGTGAAATTTTCTTTTATTCGACCTCTTGGGTCCCAAAAACTTCTTCTTCGCAATCTAAATTTTGTTTTCTGTTTCTACGCATCTATCACTCACGGACTCATGATCTGAAGTACTTTCTTCATCAAAACTCTCTCCTTTTTGAAATCTCTTACCAGATTTCCCAACCTATTCCTTGTGTGGCTTAACAAAACCGAGGCCTGTTTTATCTGTTGTCTTTCTTTGACCTTTGATGAGAGATTTAACCCTTTTGGAGTTATCTTGAAACTCGTATAGCTTATCCTTGTACTCTTTAGTTTCCTTTTTCAAAGAAGCCATTTTCTGTTCTAACTCACTATATTCAAGAGCCTTAAACTCTAACTCATCCTTGAGTTCAACATTCTTCTTTCTTTCCTTTTTCAAAGCACTAAGAGCATTAATAAGTTCTCTTTCAAGATCCTTTATTTGTTTGCTTTCTGAATCATCAAACCCTTTTTCAGATTTCTTATCACTAGAGGTGCTACCTTTTTCAAAAACCATACAAGCATCTTCCTTACAGTTTTTTGAAGCATCTTCATACATACTCAAAAACAATTCATTATTTGTGCACTCATCCTCAAGGTGCCCAAAATTTCCACATCTAAAACATTTCATGATAATGAATCTATGTTTCGGTTCTTCCTCTTTTTCTGAAATGAACAGCATCTCATTTTCAACATCACTTGAAGAACTTTCAATATCATTACTAGACCACTTACTTGCTTTGTCTAGGTAGAAGCTCTTCTTGTGCTTGTGAGAATACCTCTTTCCTTGATTGCTTTGCTCATCTTTATTCTTCCTGTGATGCCTATGCCTTTCAGAATCCTTGCTCTTACAATCTTGTTTGTCTTTATCACTTTCATCCTTGGTAATAGTACAGTTAGTAGCATAATGACCAACCATTCCACAATTGAAACATTTGACAAATTTCATACCTTTGTGCTTTCTTGAGAACTTGCCCTTCTTGCTGTAATAAGTCTCATCATCACTAGAAGACTCATCAATAATAGGTGTTGTATTACTACATGAATGATCCATTGTGTTCTTTGCTAGCTTTTCCTTCAAGCTATTAAACTTTTCGAAGGAACCCGCTCTGATACCAATTGAAGAACACAAGCTTATACTGAGAGGGGGGGTGAATAGTATAAGACCACTTTTAACTTTTTCTTTCAAAACAACTTTCAATTCAATATTATGAAGTATAAAGATAGCAGTAACAACAGCAGTAATCAAAGCAATGCACAAAACACCATCCACAAAGTGACACAACAATTTACGTGGTTCACCCAAAGTGGGCTACTCCATGGATAAAACTTTTCTCTAAAAGTTATATCACAGTTCTCTGGGAAACCTTCCCAATTACAAAGTTTATGAGCCTCTGCTCAAAGGAGATACCTTCCCCTTAACTCTGCTCTGGCTGGTGATCCTCTAGAAGACCTCTACCTCTTCAGCCCTTAGCAAGTGGAACTCTATCCACAGAAGACACCTGTCTTCCCTGCTCTGGCTGGAGACCTCTGTCCTCACTCTATCACCTCAATGCTGGTCCTCGAATTTGCACCAAAACACAGTCCTTCGGTCTGGCACAAATGTCCTCTTCCTCTTTCTTAGGTCTGCACCAAACATAGTCCTTCGATCTGGCACAAATCTGTTCTCAACTCTGCATCAATCTCTGTCCTCAAATGGTCCTCAAATATGGTTCACAGAAATGGTTCACCAGCTTGCATTAATGCTGGCTTGATCTTCACCCAAGTCTTCAAGACTTGTTTCAGATCTGCTTTGCAAGTTCTCACTTAGAACCTACCCAAACTGCTCCACAAGCTTCAACAAAAAGCTTGCTCAATGTTGTCCAACAAGCCCTCTCAATGACTTGTCCAAAACCTGCTCATACATCCCCACTAGAACCTGTCCAAAACCTCAGCAAGCTCACAAAGACAAATTGCTTAGCATGAACTCACAAAGAGAATTGTTAGAGACCCAATGTGATTCATTAACATCATAGAAGCATAAAGAGAATTGTTAGAGACTCAATATGTTCTATACTTAACTCCCAATCTCAATCTCAAATCTCAAAAGAATAAGATATATGTAATATGCTTTTCTTAAGAACATGAAACACAAATTTGTCTACGCAAACACAGCCGCAATCACAGCCGCCCTTTGATTGAAATCCAACCTTTGCACTGTCTTCGCAAATACAGCAACACTTCAACACTCTACGATCGAACTCCTCATTCAGTGCATCAACTCGCCACTTCTACGCTATCTACACTGTTATGGCTGCATCTCGCACACCTCACTCGAATCGACTCGACTCGGTCTTTGCGCACCGTGGACTTCGCTTGCGCAAGTTCGATACACACATTCGATCATCAAACTCTTCAAACAGCCCTCCTTTTATACTGACAATCTCAAGATTAGATTCTTGATCTTAGTCGGCTGTATATCCCTAAAACAACATCGGCTGCACAACCCTACACTTCGTCGGCTCAAGGTTAACTCTGTCGGCTTCAACCGCCTCTACTATTCTGTAGCTTTTCTCGCGAAACTACAACATGTCGCGATATCGCGACACTTTTATAGCCGTACACCTTCTATAGCCTGTTGTCGTGAAATCACGACACCTTGGCCTTTGTCGACTTCCTTTGTGCTTCTGTCGTGAAATCATGACACCTTTGCCTCTTGCTGACGTCATCTCACTTCTGTCATGAAATCGTGACACTTTAGTCTTCATGGCCTTCCTCTCAACTTTTGTCACGAAATCGTGACACTTATGATTTTTGCTGACGTCATCTTCACTCTATCACGAAATCGTGACGCTTTAGTCTACAATGCCTTCTTCTCTGCTTTTGTCATGAAATCATGACACATCTGCTTCTGCTGACGTCATCTGCAACTCTGTCATGAAATCGTGACGCTTTCGCTGCCTTAAGCTCTTTTTTGCCATATGCCCGTGAAACTGGAACATGTCACAAAATCGTGACGCTTTCGCCTTTGAGCTCTTCCTTCTTCAATTCATCGTGAAATCACGATGCTTCTTCTGTTTAAGACTTGCTAACTATTTCTGTCATGAAATCGTGACACCTTCTCCAACTGCAAGCTGCCATCTCAACCTGTCATGAAATCGTGACACTTTCTGCATCCGTACAACTTCTTTGTAGCTTGTCACGAAATCGTGACGCTTTCAGCTTTCGAAAGCTTTCCTTGCAACCTGTCGTGAAATCATGACCTTTTGGATTTTGTACGCTTTTCACACACCCTCTGCAAAATCGCGATGCTTCTCCTTTCAGGCTCTTCCCTTTGCTGCATGTCACGAAATCATGATAGTTCTCACTTCGAGCTTTTCAGTATGTCGCAAAATCGTGATAGTCCTCAACTTGACCTCTGTAGCATGTCACGAAATCGTGACATTTTACATGTAACTTTCTCTCTCTTCAAACTTGTCATGAAATCACGACAGTTCTTTTTGCGGACTCTCTCTTCAGCATCATGTCACGAAATCATGACACTTTTTCGTTCGAACAACTTACTTTGTAGAATGTTGCAAAATCATGACACTTTTCCTTCTCTGCCTTCCTGCACTTTCTGAGTCGCGAAAATGCGACATGTCGCGAAATCGTGACACTTTCCATCTTGCTCTTCTTCTCTAAATCGTGACACTTTCCATCTCCTCTTCTTCCCTACCAACATGTCATGAAATCATGATAGTTTTGCCTGCTTTGTCTCTGCCTTCCCGCATGTCGTGAAATCGTGACACATTTTCCTGAACTTTCTCTCTCCTCAAACATGTCGCGAAATAGCGACATTTTTGCTAGCACTTTTTCTTACTTGTCTTTTTCTTGATATTTTGCAACTGGGCTACCCTGATCTTCTTGGAAACTCACTGTCCATGCTGAAACCTTCATCAAGACACATTCTTTGACATCAAACCAAATTGCTTCAAGACCTTCTTGACATCAATGACAACATCTACACTTAGAGCAAAGGCAATGTACCCAAGGTACCCAAAATTGCCAACACAAAAAGCTTTTAACAATGAGTCCCAAGATGCCTGTGGCATCATATCTCTTCCCCTTAAGGTTGGACCTAAAATATTAGATACTTTGTTTTATGTGGTCCATTGTCCTGCATATTATAATCTTCTTCTTGGAAATCCTTAGATCCATGTAATGAAGGTCATCCTTTCTACTCTTCATCAATGCCTGAAGTTTAAATTTAAAAATCTAGTTATCACCATTCTTGGTGACCCTCGACCATTTGAGTTTTTTTCTACGTTCCTCATCTTAGATATCAGAGCAATTTAAAAATTTAAAAATAAGTGAGGAACATATCTTAAATTTCTTATCTCAAGATCATGATAATCAATTTCTTCGAGAGCCTCTTCTAGATCTTGCCAAGCTACCACCATCACCTAGAACCATGGGTTTACCCCATAATAAATGTGATGTTGTACACATTGGCACATGTACCTTTATCTTCGTAGGAACTACCTTAAAAAAAAAGATACGTGATAGCAATCCCTCTTTTGTTGAGCATTATTTTTCTCATTGTTACCTCTCCAATGACTACCCATTTCCTAAATAGATATTTTCAAGTATGGGATATGTAGGTAAAGGTTTGAAGCCACAAAAAAAGGGCATTCAAGATCCTTTGGATGTTGATATTTGGCCTAGTAAATGTGGCATAGGTTTCATACCTAGCAAAGACCAACCTTCACCATTTGACGATGATGATCATCTTATAACTTATGCCAAATACATAGATTATTAGAAGTAAAGAGTGGGTGATGAGGATGATGGTCCCCATTATTATTTTGAGATATTTTTGTGTAATATGATTGAATTTGTATGTTCCAAAAATAAGCTTTCTAGTTTAGGAGAGGACCCTACTTTGTTGTCCTATAGTAATCTTGCAAAGTAAAGAATTGCTCCTCTTATGTTAAAAATAATAGTTTTTTTTTAGAATACATTTATTATTGTGCTATGGCCAGCAAAGAAAGAGCTATGAAGGAGCCTCTCCATAATTCTAATTATCGAGAAGGCTTACCTTTTAGATATTTCTTTGATAAAATAATTCATGGTATACCTATTTCTTTTGTCAATAAAGGAGACACATTCAGATTTTATGTCAACTATCATCATGCTTGCTCTAAATAGTCAAATATATATAAAAATATATATAATAAAAACTTTTATAAATGCAATCATTTGATATTTAGTTGTACATTTGCATTTTCATTGCATCCATATGCTTATTCATATTGCATTATTGTCTATCATTTTTTGCATTGATTGCCTAACATGTAACACAACCTGCATGCTTGAGTGTCATATATTGCACCATTTCCTGTTCATGACTTCTTGATCATATATATTTCTAGGGATCTTACTATAATTACATGTGATAAAATATAGTTAGGTCATAGCTCACATGCATTGCACTTTTCAGTAGGGTTTTGATTCCTAGAAAGATCCCCACCTAGGGATTCTTCTCCAGCTTCTTTCTTTCTTTTTTTGTTGCTTTCTTTATTTGATCTATTTTCCTTGATCTCAGAAACATTGATTTATAATATTTCTTAGGTAAAGTATGATATTTTATTAATATGTCCTTGTCACTTCTTTATTATTTTCAAATATTCTTTGTTTTTATCTTTTGCTTAGACAAGGATATATGTGTATTTTATTTTACATATTTCCCTTATCAAAGGTTATCTTCTTTTGATTATTTGCACACATTCACAAAGTGTTTTTTTTTATCTTTTAAAAACTTCTATTGAGGGTAGATCTCACCTATTAATATTTATCTACTTATATTACACCCCACAGGATAATTTTACATCCTAATAAGTATATTATTGGATACGATCTCCTATTAGGTTATACTCCCTTTTGACTCAATGGACTCAAAACCCCATTACAGGATAAACTCCTTAGCCATTTTTAGTAGGCCTCGGTATACATCCTAGTGGGTAATCATCCCATAGTAGTCAATTAGTGAGAAATCACCCATAGCATGTTAGAATCCAACACTTCATCACTCACGGTGAGTACTACACCCATAGTGGGTTTAGCTCTCTATTTCTGATACGATTCATAGTATTTGATCACACTGGTATGCCATGATCTATGTTAGTTTAAATACTATGTCTTGCCCATCCTTCTATGATTATGATGGTTGATCTTTGGATATTCTTCTTATTCTTCCTTCTTCCTTCTTGGTTCCTCATTTTTTGTGCTTTTTCTTCTTTCATGCTCTCATTCATTTCATCCATGCATTTCATATAGTTTGCATTAAGATAGTTTTCATGCATAAAACATAATAAAACATAAAACATAAATCTAAAGAATGCTTAATCAAATCATATCACATGCACACACATTAACACATAAAATAAATAAAATAAGCAGCTTTGTATTACTTAGTAAAAAGAGAGATACATGAGTGTCTGGTTGTTGTACCACATTCCAGTCTCAATACTCAACCGATCTCTAGGGATGCATACCAAAATAAAAATTGGTATGTCATCCTGATCCCTAGCTTTAGCTTTGAGATCCCATCTCCTCTAATTTTCTCGAAGGAGGTTGTCCTAGAAGTTGCATACCCATGGATAGTGAAGTTGAGACTATCCATGATCGAGATCGTGACCTGCTAGCTAACTGTAGGGATGGAGGGAGTATCATCCTCTACCCCTCCAGTACCACCTAGAATTGTATGGCCTCATAGAAAGTATCTTATTTTTTTGCCACCTCTAGCCTCTCCTTTGTCCTTCATAGCTCTACATGTAGAAGATGGATTATGTCGCTAGCTTGGCTACTCCTGATGATAACCATCCCCTATGCCTGAGCTCTATGGCACTTAGTGTGTAGATGACTCACCTGCCCATCATAGATGATCAACCTCTACTCAAGTTGTATCCCTATTCATCTCTATGATACTCAAAGAGCTTCATAGTTCCTCGATTCTCTTGGACTTGTCCTCCTGGAGTAGGTCCACCTATCTTTGCAAAGTCATCACCTATTCCTGTAGCACCTTTACCTCCTCTTTTAGGTCTCCTTTTCTTGAGGCTAGCCTTGGCTAGATTCTACTGATGTAGAGGTCCCTCCCAATCCTCTACATGGTGGTATCCCAACCTCTATGGGGGAAAATCTAGATTTCCCTACCTCCTTGGTTCATGTAGCACTGATAGTCTTTGTCACTAGCTCAATCCAGACCTGTACTTATCTCTATCTTAGATTCACCTGGCTCGATTGCTTCCTATTTTTTGTCCTACAAGCTACCTCTTGAAAGGCTCACTACATGCCTGGGTCCACCAACTCGAATATCTATATCATTACTAGTAGGGAAACCCTCTAGGGCATGACTCCTTTGTACCACCACCTATATTTGAAGGCCACTCCTACATCATTTACCCTAGGATCCATGTAAGTAGGATCATCTAAGTCCTCCTTTATCCATTTGGTCAGGTTCAACTCATCTCTGATCCCTGTTGGATCCTGGTATACTCTCTGGTACTATTAATCCCCCAAGTTAGGATTCCCTATAAGATATTGAATTACCTCAAGACTTTGTCAAATCATAAGACCTCTAGCTCCCCTCTCTTTATGGTCAACCATCTGATCCTCCTAACCCTAGCTAGATTCATCCTATCATTAACCCATCCTGGGTGTAGATGCTAGGATCATCATACAATCTTGGTCTCCCTCAGCTAATCTATTATCCACCTCGCTAGTGGTAGGTTCTCAGCATATATCCTCATGACCCACTCTAGGGATCTAGACCATCTATATGCAACTGGCCACCCCAAGGTGGGCAATGGTCCTAGTAGTGCATCCAATATTTGCATCACTATGTGCTTCCAGCTCCATACATAGAGCAATTTCATGTAAACTATCCTTGTATACCTCTTGTATATGATGTTGTACAATATCATATACAAGCAAGCCAACACATATGGACCCCATGCAAACTAAACACTTTGGTACTGCATGTTTGCTACTACACTCACCATTGTCCATGGTGTGGCACATCAGTAATCTCACTACCACCACATAGAGCACAGTCATCAATGTGTCTACCCCATAATATCCCACCAGGTCATCTATGACTATGGTGCTCTCCCACGCCTAGTGGGTCCAACCTCCTAAAAGTCATTGCAAGGTCATTAGTCACCCTCGCACTCTGTAAATTGTCATTCCCCTGATGGGAGCGTGCAAGATGCACCACATATCCTCTCATGTGACAATCATATCCTTTATGGGTAGCCAAAAGGTAGACAAATTTGGATACCATCTCTCCTCTAGATCCCTCAATAGTGCTTTGTCTGCCTCTACCCAAGGCATCCTCGCCAGGTGGACTAACCCCATTGCCTCTAGTATATCCCTCTTTGTCTGCTCGAGTGCGTCCAACTCCATATCCAAGGAGCCTACCTACTACTCACATATATCAAGTACTCTAAGATGCATTCACAAAAATAACAAATTTTTATTAGTTGCATTAATTAAAAATAAAATTGAAAACTAAAAAAAATGGCTAAGTCTCATATTTACAATTTTATGATGTAGCTTACTTGCTATTTTCTTTCTTCTCTTGTTTTTTATTTTTCCTTGTTCTTTTATTTCTTTTTTTCCTTTCTTATTTAGTGAAATCATGCGCCATACTTCATGAGGTGCAATTTCACAAAAGGTGGTAGAACCGTCAGTTTTGGTAGAAAACCACCCAAAAAGCATGAAAATTTTGAAAATTTTAAAAATTATGGGAATGTTTTTTATCTTACCTCTACCTAATCTACTTTTGTGATAGCCTCACCCTCATGATCACTGAACGGTGTACCAATAATACCATCTCCAATTTTTCTCCAAAGCTCTTTTCTCTTATTATGCATGGTTAAAATACCCCTTTTTCACCTTTATCTAATTTTCGCTTGTCCCTTTTGTATTTTTTGTCTCTTTCCATATCTCTTCTTCTTTTATGTCTATATTTTTGAGTTTTCATGAGTGATGTGTCTTCCCTAAAGAAACTCAAGGGGGCACCTTGGCCTAAGAGGTATTAAGGTACCTAATGCCTCGATTTGTTTGCAAAATAAAAAAGAATTTGGAATAGCACCATTTTTGCACCACTCCTTTATTCTAAACTAGCCTCCCCATTTCTACTTGTTGTATTTTTTCTGTGAGTGTTTACATATTTCTTTGACACTTTTATTAGGCCATAAATGCATCAAAGAGGGGTAAAGTGTAGACACAAAAAAATTGACCCACTATAGTGGGAAATATTCCTTGATCCCTCTAGGAGACCCCATAGACTTGCCTAGGGTAAGGGTTAGGCTTATCCTCCATATTTTCTCCTTTTTTCCCTCTCTATGTGAAATCGTGCTCATCCTTAATAGGGCATGATTTCACCTTTTAGGGTTTTTCTCTAAGTAAACCCTAATTTCTCAAAGTTGGCATGTTTTACATCGGCCCTCCTCGGTTTTCCTACCCATTCCATCTTCAAATACACTATATAAGGAGGGTTTGAAATAATTTCTAGAGCATGACGATGAATTATAATGATGAATCACAATTATTGATTACAAGTGTTTTTAAGTGTTCACTAATTGATCTTGATTTTTCTTCTTCTTTTGCAAGCAAGCTAACTCTCAATTGTGAAGTGTGATTTATTCTCTAATGCATTGGATTATTGGTTGTTGTTGCTCACTTTTGTGGATTTGTGTTATATCCCTAAGGAGAGATCAACTATCTGGGAGGTCTTGACCCTTATGTTTACTTCTGCATTATCTTCCAGGTGATTTCACTCTTCTAAATGCATGTCTTTATTTTTTGTATCACGCATTAGTCATTTCACATTGATCTAAGGTTTTTCAACTTGTTTCTATAAAATTGTGCCTAGGTCTCTATGAGGCATTATTTCACCTATTATGGGGTGCGATTTCACCTAAACTATATCTAGGGTTAAACTGTTATTCCAAAATCTAGATCTGCATCATAGGTTGCATATAGGGCATAATGCTACAATCTATTTTGTGGTTTCATCATTTTATTTTATTGTATTGTGATATGCTTGATTTATTCCAAAGGTCAACTTCCACTTCTATTTTCAATGGTCAGCTAAAATGACCTAAGGGGTTTGACTGTTGTGCCTCCAAGTATTATTGTACAATAGCCTAAGCAGGCCTCCTAACACTATTAATATTTTCCAAGTGTTTCTTAAGTTATCTTGTAGGAACAAGAATTGTTGACATTGTTGGACAAAGGATAAGAGCAAGGATCAATAATTGGATAAGCTAAGTGTTATAATTAATTTTTAGGCCATTTTTTGAGTGCCATCTATTTTTTTATAAACCCTAGATATAATTTAATAGAAAAATATCTAATTTATTTATAGGCATTTTAAGGATAAATAGCATATAGTGTGCATTTAGGGTTAATTATTTTTGTGCATCATCTCTTAAACCCTTTATTAAAGGTTTTCTATCTTGAAACCCTAGGGTTAGAAAGCATTCAAAGGAAGAATTATTCTAGGGTTAGTTCTTGTCTTATTGCTTATTGTATTTTTACATTATCCTTTATCTTTCATAGCATAGATCTAGAAAGGCATAACTTAGGTGATTATCTTGAAATGAATACATCAAACATTCCTAAAATCTTGTGGACTTGGAGTGATTCCTTAAAGTCATTCCTAGTGAACCCTTCCTCCTTTCACACCAAGTGTAGAGAACAACCTAGCCTCCATAGTTCACCTCAAGGCTTCCCTATAGATCCAAACTTGAGAATTATATGCAGTAGAGTGGGTTTTCCTCTCTACATATGGCATTTGATTATAGTAGAGAATAACATCAAAAAGAAAATAGCAATGTCAAGGAGCAATATCAAAGTCAAAAAGTTGTGTAGTCACAACCTAAGAGAAATATTGAGAGCATAAACTTACAAGAATAGTGCAAGCCAGAGGGAATCTCAATGGGTCAAAGAAACCAGAGGGAATATTAATGGGACAACAACAAGAGGTAATGACCTAAAAGAGGACATCTTCGAGAGACAACACAAGAAAAAACAAAGAGAAAAACCACCCATGCAAGAATCAAAGGACCCCTTGAAGACAATCAAAAAGAGATAGCAAGGGCAAATATGGCTATATAGAAACCTCAATCGCTTCTTGATCATCATAAACCACATGCATACGACCGTAATTTTGGTTCTCAAGATCATCCAACATAGTTGTAGCTTGCTAAAGGAGTGAATGGACCATCTTGGCAGCTCTGGTCATGGAGTTTAGTAGCTCCTCTAGACCTTTGAGGGGGTCTTTATTCAATATCTGTTGAATGTGGTTTGATGGTCTACTTGAGGTTTTAGTTCTTTTCTAGGAATAATATCAAATAGAGACACCCCAAATCTTTGATTTCTTCTTTACCTCAAATGATTCATCTAACTTTTATTGGTCCTGCTCTATGATAATAGGTGACTTGCTTCCCAATTTAGGTTTTTCTCCTAGAAGAGTGATGTTGATCATCCATTTTAACCAAAGAAAGAGTATATTTGAAAACAAATTCAAAATCCAAATTTTTCCTAATTTTGGTGGTCTCTCTAGATGCATACTTTGAAACTTCATCATAAATCAAAGTGTCAAGGTGAGAACTCCCTTGGCTTGAATATAAAATAGAAGGATGTGCAATGGGACTACCAACATAGGATATGGTGGTAAGTCTCCTTTTGAAGAGCATGCTTGTACAATATAAGGTGAAGAACTTGGTACACCAGGTGATTGGAAGTTCCTTTTTTGATACTAAAGACAGTGTACTCCATGGATCTAACCAGGTAGTCCAGCACATTAATAGCTTTAATATCTCTTAGATGATTTAAGAAAGCTAGATGAAATATTATTATGGGGGAATTAATCTCATCCACTATTAAGTACTAAAGGATAGGAAGCATCACCCTATTCTAGGGCTTGGGAAGGGCCATTCTAATGATTCCTCTTTTTTCCCTTTCACAATTCTTTCCTTTGTCTCTGAAGAAGCTTACCTTCTCAGCCAATGAATGCTTGTTTTTAGAATATATTACATTATTTGTTATATATGCCAAGTGTCATTTGGAGTAGACCAAGAGTCATTTGAGGAAGACCAAAAGTTATTTTGTAAAACCTATATTATGGACTCTTAGTTCCATATTTCATTGTACAAGTTTATTCAAGTAATGTGAAGTAAAGCTTATTTTCTCATGTAGTTCTTTTGATTTCTTATTTCTTATTAGCAATTATATTTCTTGATTAGATTAAATGCATAAAAAAATATTTTTGGTATCTGAGCTACAAGGGGACTTGAAAGAATATTTGATAAGTTGTATAAGTTGAAGATCTAAGAGAAGAGGTCTCAAAAAAACTTGAAAGGAGAAATAAGAAGAAGGATAGAGAAGCCTTATTAAATAAATTAAATAATTGGCCATTGTAGGAGATTGGAGTAAAACGCAAGGTAGAATATTACAAGGAGTAGCTCTTGAAAAGAAGAATTTAGGACAATTGTCACCATCTGACAACAAGCCCAAAATGAAGGAGGAATTGGCTACATTAGAAGCTAAAAATTTATAGAGTTTATGATAGTAAGAGCACAAAATTTAGGGCAGCACTGATAGTTGCAAAATTTTAAAATTCAAGATAGCAAATAGGTGAACCAAATCACCAAGAAAGCTTGCTACAAAGGAGGCCAAAATAAGGTTTGAAATTTTGTGTATTTAAAGTTTTTTATCCAAGTATCATTTATTTATTTTTTAAAACACCATATTCAAGTTTTAAAGTAGCAAAAGTAAAGGTATCAAGTTTATATATTCAAATTTGAAGAATACAACATTACAAGGGATTAAAACCTACAACAAAGAAAGGATAAATTTGATATAATATAAGGAAGAGAACAGATCAATTCCTCATTATCTCCTGAAAAATAAATAATTCAATATATTATAGCAAAGAATATAAGTATCATACTATCCAAAAGGTAAAGGTTTTGGCACAAATTAAAATCTTGGAGTCACCAAAGAAGAAACCACCAAGCATAGAGCCAAGAAAGTTTGAAAGGAAGTGCAAGAAAAGTGAAATTAAATCAGTCATGAAGAACGGAGCCCAAACATTGTTGAATAAAAGGTCGAAGCTACCAAAATGAGTGTTGCTCAAGGAAGAGGTACTTATTTCAAGGAGGAGACACCAAGGTTAAGAGAAAGCATCACTACAAAGGATTTTTTTGTAGA
Organism: Wollemia nobilis; assembly: GCA_028583015.1. NCBI lineage: Eukaryota > Viridiplantae > Streptophyta > Pinopsida > Araucariales > Araucariaceae > Wollemia > Wollemia nobilis. The sequence continues at coordinate 5,232,618 of JAQPPZ010001340.1, forward strand.
ATGTAGAAACTATGCATCATTTGGAGGATCCAAATAGTTTTTGCACTTGCACCATCAAAGAGTCACTTGAAGGAAAGAAAAAAATGAAGATACAAAAGTAAAGTTGAGCACCCCAACATTAGAAGGTGAATGGACTAGTATCCAAGCATAGAAGAACCACCAATATCAAGAGGAAGCACCATCATATTGAAGGAGGATCCACCATTCTGGAGAAGAGCCACCATCTGTGGGCCAAGAGGAAGATAGAGCACCATAGAAGAAAGTGTTACTCAAGGAAATTTGTAATGTTGGAGAGTAGAATATAAGCGCTAAAATCAAGAAGCCACCAAATCCAAAAGCAAATAACATTGTAAAGGATTGGAGAACACCAAAAATAAGGATTCATTGATAGAAAATCTAACACCATTTTTTGTTACGTTGGAAACAATATTAGGAGTGTTTGGTGCTAAGTGTAAAGGAGAAGAGAATGTACTGAGCAGATAGAAGCATTACAAGGGAAAGAAAAAAGTATAAAATCAGTGTGTTACATAGAAAAGAGGTGCCACCACCTAGAAGAACCTAAAGAAGCATTACCGAGAAAGGGAATAAATGTTACATAGAAGATAAGCACCACTTTGAAGGATAGGTCATAGAAGGATTAAATAAATACTTTCCCAAGTGTCACATTGCAAGGGAAGTGAAACACCTTCATTGCATGAGAGACAAGTCATACAAGCCATTCATGAAATAAGAACGTAATGCTAGTGGTGCACAACATAGTTGAAGGTTAGTGAAACCAACCAACATTAGGAGGATAGTCAACATATTAGAAGGCACTAAAAGGAGGAGCATTAAATGTTGTAAGAAAGGTATCATATTTCATTAAATATAGTGAAGTGGACAACACCTTAATCAGAGTGCAAGTTGCAGAATAGAGAAGTCAAGGAGAAGCAAACCTCATACACAACATGCCATAATCAAGAAGGTACTAAAATCATTTAAATTAACTTGCATTTTATAAAGGTAAAGGATAAATAAGGAATATCAATGCTAAGGTTAAACTCAATTATTATTTTATGCTTGAGATTAATTATATAAATGAAGGTATAAGGAATTGCATGGATATATTATAACCTTAGATTCTTTATTGAAATATTTGAAAGCCTTTTTTAAGCAAGAAATATTTAATTAGAAAGCATTTGGAATTACTTTATTCAAGCAAAATAAATATTTGCAAATAACTTAATTTAGAGGAATAAAAAACTCTATAAAGAAAATTGAAACATAAAATTTGCAAATATCTATATATTATAAATTTCTAATTAGGGAGTTATAAGGAGTTCAAAACCAACATAGATTATTGAAATTTAGAAACTATATTATTGAAAAATAAAAGGATATAGGAAGCAAAACATAATGTTATTAGAAAGTTGGAAAACTACATTGGAATTAGTCTCTTGCTAAAATTAATGAGACATAAGGAATCCAACTCTAAAGTCTTGAAGATAGAAATTTTTATTGATGCACCTTTCAGGAGCCATAACTTGTGAACCGTATGCTCGTTTGCCTTGAAATTTAACAGGTGGTTCTGCATGCATGTTTTGCATCAGGCCCATATTTGATGCGCCTGACCCTCCAAAAATTATATTTTTGGGACCTAACTCCTCCATCTAGTGTCCCAAAATTAGCTTTTAGAATAGGTTCCCGGGTTTTTTTGGGGTTTTTTTAATGTTAGAATTTTATTATCTTTTGTTATACCTTAATTTGAGACCTAATATTTTAAAGTAAGGTTCATTATTGTAAGAGGGATGTGTGCACCAAATTTGGGTGCAATCTAACTCATTTCTATTTTTAGCAGTTTTAGAAAAAAAGACGTTTTTAGGTTTTCTTTAGGGTTTCTTTGGTTTTTGGTTGCTATAATATGGATTGCATTATTTTGGAGAAGGGGTGTGAATTTAGGAATGAGAATAATATCGATTTGTATGTTTATTCCATTATATATTGCATTTGTGTTATGTGATTGGAGTCCATTTTGTTGATCTTTTGTAGCTAAGTTTACACCATTTGGTATCAGAGCCAGGTTTGATATCGCTAGTGAAGGGAAGATATCACCTAGAATATATGCCTAGATGAATAGGTAGATCAAGGATATGAATTCAAAAATAGCATGGTTGACTGGTGTGATTGATCGTATGGGAGAGAGACATCCCAGGGCGCATGCAGATCAAGGATCTAATGATGAAAACATACTTGAGGAACATGGATTTGAGGTCCATGCAGAAGCAAAACCAGAGGGTCCAGAGGAATAAGGGCATGACTTTGAAAATTATCTTATACGAGCTCTACAGGGGCTTAAGGGGAATCAATATGGGATCAAGATTGAGGTTCCCGAGTATGCTGGTGGGTTGAAACAAGAGGAGTTGATCGATTGGATCAATAGCCTAGAAAAATATTTTGAATGGAGTAACCTTGCTGAAGAGAAGAAGGTTAAGCTCACATGCACAAAGTTGAAGGGAAATGCATTTATTTGGTGGGATCATTTATAGACTACACGATAGAGAAATGGAAAGAAAAATATCAGGGATTAGACAAAGATGAAGAAGAAGTTACAGGAAAAATTTATACCTGTAGACTACTCCCAAACCCTATTTCATAGATTTTAGAATCTCCAATAGAAGGATCAAAGCATTGAGGACTATACTAATGAATTCTACAAGTTATCCATTCGAGTGGAGCATAATGATATGGAGGACCAAAAGGCTGCTAGGCATGTAAATGGCCTAATTTTTATTGTCCAAGATGAGATGAGCATGCATCGCACTCTTACATTGGAGGATGTGTATCAAATGACCCTCAAGGCAGAGGAGAAATTGAAAAGGGTTAAAAGAAGAGGTAAGAAGGGATTCACATCCTCTTCAGGTCAGGGTCTAAATGGATCTAATTATCTCAAGGGATAATCCTCAATACCTGCTAAACAAGAAGAATATTGGCAGAATCTAAGAGGAAGAGGATACCAATGAGGTAGAGGTTGTGATGGTGGATGAAATGGGAATGATCTAAGAAGGTCATATACCTACTATGGATGTGGTGAGGAGGGGCACAAAGCATTTGAGTGTCCCCAATGTGATGTCCAAGAAAGGGGTTAAGGAGGACAAGGAAGGGTCAATATGGTTGAGATGGAAGAGCAGGATGAGGATGAAGTTGTTGTTGACATGGGGGAAGCACTTATGATAAGGAGGATGTTGATTGCTCCTAAAAAGGAGAAGGTATAGATAAAATATAAGGGGTAAACCATATATGGTGATGATTCTTGGCTGCGAATAAACATCTTTCAAAAAAGGTGTACATCAGGAGGGAAGGTATGTAACATTGTCATTGATGGTGGTAGCTATGATAATATGGTGTCAAATGTCATGGTTGATAAAATGCACTTGAAATGTGAAAAGCATCCTTATCCATATCACATCTCATGGGTTAAGAAGGGGAATGAGGTAAAAGTACATTAGAGGTGTTTAATTAAATTTTCAATTGGAAGCACTTACAAGGATGAAGTGTGGTGTGATGTGATCCCGATGGATGCATGTCACATTCTATTGGGAATACCTTGGCAGTACATCAAGGATACTAACCATAATGGTAGAAATAATACTTACACATTCTGTAAGGATGGTGTAAAGGTAGTTCTTGTACCTCTGAAGGAGGATGGGTTGAGTGAGAGCTTGTTGAAGATGGAGTTTCTTGCAGATATCAAGGATGCTAGCTTCTATTATGCCTTAACAGCTAGGAAGCGAGAAATAGAGGAAGTGGTTATGCCTACAGCAGCAGCTAAGTTACTAAGTGAATATAAATATTTCACACTAGAGGAGTTACCAAAAGGGCTACCACCAAATAAGGATATCTAGCATCACATGGATTTGATTCTAGGATTAGCGCTCCTAAATTAGGTAGTTTATTGGTTGAACCCAACACAGAATGCAGAGTCAAGTAGGAAAGTGATAGAGTTGATAAAGAAGGGATTAGTTAGGGAGAGTATGAGTTCATGTGCGACTCCAGCATTACTAATACCAAAGAAATATGGTGACCGGTGGATGTGTGCGGATAGTAGAGCCATAAACAAGATCATAATAAATTATCAATATCCTATGTCGAGAGTGGATGACATGATGGATGGATTGGCTGGAGCTAAATACTTCAGTAAAATTGATCTACGGAGTGGCTACTACCAAATCATAATTTGAGAAGGGGATGAATGGAAGACAACTTTTAAGATAAAATATGGGTTGTATTATTGGATGGTGATGCCATTTGGGTTGTCTAATGTACCCAGTACATTTATGCGATTGATGAATAAAGTACTGTGGGAATATAATGGTAAGTTTGTGGTTGTGTATTTTGATGATATTTTTATTTATAGCATTTGTTACACCTGAAATTAGTGTTATATGTGCTCAAGAAGGAGAAATTGTATGTCAACCTAAAGAAATGTAGATTTCTTTAGGATAGTTTAGTGTTTTTGGGATTTGTAATCTCAAGAGATGGCATGAGGATGGATGATGAGAAAGTGAAGGTGATTATGGAATGGCCTCTTCCATTAACTATAACAGAAGTAAGGAGATTTCATGGCCTATCTACCTTTTACAGAAAGTTCATCAAAAAATTTAGTAGTATAGTTGCCCCTATAATCAAGTGCACGAAGGGGAAAGAGTTTGTATGGACTATGACAACAAAAAAGAGTTTTTAAATCTTGAATAAGAAGGTGTCGAAATCCCCTATTCTAGTGTTACTAGATTTCAATAAGGTGTTTGAGATTTATTGTGATGCCTCATTTGTTGGAATTGGTGGTGTATTAAGTCAAGAGGACCGACCTATAGCATTTTTTAGTGAGAATTTGAATGACGCAAGGAAGAATTATTCTACATATGATGTGGAATTTTATGCAATTGTGCAATCATTGCAACATTGGAGGCACTAGTTACTCTCAAATGAGTTTGTGTTGTTTACTGATCATGAAGCATTGAGGTATGTCAATTCTCAAAAAAAGTTAAATAGTAGGCATGCCAAATGGGTTTCATTTTTGTAAGAGTATACATTTGTCTCGAAACATAATTCAGGAAAACAAAACAAGGTTGTTGATGCATTGAGTAAGAGAATATTTTTTTTGACCACTATGGAGAATGAAGTGGTAGTATTTGAAGGGATTAAAGATCTGTATGAATCTGATGCAGATTTTGGAAATATTGTGCAATAGTGCAAAAGTGCGGTAGAGGATGAGTCTCATACTATTTTTGAAGAGTATTTTTTATATAATGGTTACTTTTTTAAGGGTAATTTATTATGCATTCCAAATGGGTCTATGAGAGAGAACATCTTGAGGGAATTACATAGTGGGGGTTTGGCTAGTCATTTTGGAGTAGCCAAAACTACCACTCTTGTAGAGGAGAAGTACTATTGGCCAAAAATGAAGAGAGACATAATAAGGTTTGTATCTAGATGCAGAGTATGTCAAATGGCTAAGTTCCATGCATAGAATATAGGGTTGTATATGCCACTACCAGTTCCTACAGGACCATGGACCGATATGAGTATGGATTTCATGTTGGGGTTGCCTAAGACATAGTGGGATAAGGATTCAATTTTTGTTGTGGTAGACAAATTTTCTAAAATGGCGTACTTCATTTATTTCTAGAAAAATAATGATGCAACTAGGATTGCAGTCTTATTCTTTGATGAGGTTGTGTGGTTGCATGGTGTTTCAAAGACTATTACTTCTGATCGAGATACTAAGTTCTTGAGTCACTTTTGGAGGACGTAGTGGAAGAAGTTGAACACTCATCTGTATTTTAGTATTGCTTACCACCCACAGATCGATGGGCAAACAAATGTAGTAAACAAAAGCTTTGGAAACCTCTTACAGTGCATAGTTGGAGAAAAACCAAAACAATGGTAGCCTTGTCACAAGTCGAATTTGCATATAACAACTCAATGAATAGGTCGACAAGTAAATCCCCTTTTCAAATTATTTATGGTAAAAATTATAGAGGTGTATTATATTTGGTTGAGTTACCAATTGGGTAACAAGTTAGTGATGATGCAGAAGCATTTGCTGAGCATAACCAGAAAGTGCAAGAGTTAGTGAGGGAAAAATTGTAGGGTAGTAATGCTCACTACAAAGAGTCTACTGATGCACACAGAAGGGTGAAAGCGTTTTAAGAGGGTGATATGGTCATGGTTCATCTTAGGAAATAAATATTTCCTAAGGGGACATATAACAAACTGAAACTTAAGAAAATTGGGCCATGCAGTATTTTGAAGAAGATCAATGATAATGCCTATAAAGTGGAGTTGCCTGATGAATTTGATATTATCTATTTTTAATGTTTCTAATTTATTTTAGTATCCTGGTACTTCCAAGGATGGAAAATTATAGGAGACAGTAAATTGGGCATGATAAATGCCTAAGAATAAAAAATACAGAGTTGCACAAGTGCTTGATAAAAAGGTGATCACCACCAGACATGGGAGCTACAACAGATATCTGGTTCAGTGGGAAGGATTACCATAGTTGGATAACACTTGGGTTTAAGAGTTTGAGCTAAAGAAAATTGATAACTAGAAGCTCCATTATTTCAATTCAGTTGAACTCGTAGGAGTTGATTTCTTTTTCAAAAGAGGAGAATGATGCACCTTGTCGGAGCCATAACTTGTGAACCGTACGCCCGTTTGCATTGAAATTTAACAGGTGGTTTTGCATGCTTTTCTACATCATGCTCATATTTTATGCACCTAACCCTCAAAAAATCATATTTTTGGGACCTAAGTCCTCCATCTAGTGTCCCAAAATTAGCTTTTAGAATAAGTTCCTGGGTTTTTTTGGGGTTTTTTTAATGCTAGAATTTTATTATATTTTTTTACACCTTAATTTGAGACCTAATATTTTAAATTAAGGTTCTTTATTGTAATAGGGATGTGTGCACAAAATTTGGGAATAATACGACTCATTTCTATTTTTAGCAGTTTTAGAAAAAAAGATGATTTTAGGGTCTCTTTAGGGTTTCTTTGGTTTTTAGTTGCTATAAGATGGATTGCATTCTTTTGGAGAAGGGGTGTGAATTTAGGAATGAGAATAATATTGATTTGTAGGTTTATTCCATTATATTGCATTTGTGTTATGTGATTGGAGTCCATTTTGTTGGTCTCTTGTAGCTGAGTTTACACCATTTATCAAGTAAAATTACATCAAAATTATCTTTAGATTTTTATCCACAAATAAGGATAAATAAGGTGAAGAATAGAAGTTGAAAATTAGGGATACAAAAGGAATTCAACTCAAAGGAAATCTTAGAAAGCATTTTATCAAAGCCATATACAAAACACTTGATAGATACAAGATATTCTACAAAACTTAAAAATTGAAAAGATCTTATCAAATTCAATCGCATAATCAAAACTAGGGAGATATAAGGTATTCAAATTCATATAAAATAGAAAATTGAAATATTTATAACTATGGACTATTGGTACATATATTCAGGAGCAAGTAAACATATGACTGGAAACAAGCAATTGTTCAATTCTTAGAATTAATTAAAATATGAGAAACTAGTTTCTATGGCAGATAGTAAAATTTATGAAGTAAAAGGGATAGAAAATATTCTATTTAATCTAATAAATAGAAAAGGAATAATTTACAATATTTTATATGTTCTTGTATTAACTACCAATCTTATTTCAGTTTCACAACTCATGGATCAAGACATGACAGTAGAATTCAAAGTTACCAATGGAAGAAAACAATGTTATATTCTCAAAAAAGGGAAAAATATAGCTTCAGGTTCCTATAAAAGTGGTATATTTGTTCTAGATACTGCTACACATTCAACTCTTTTAGTTAAGAGTTCAAATATATGGAATAAATTTTTGGGACATAAATGAAATGCTCTATAAATTAAATGCTCAAATATCAAATGGTTGGAGGAATACAAAATCTATCATTAGAATATACTATTTTTCTAGACTTCTTAGCAAGAAAACAACATATAATTTATTTTGAACTTCATCAACATAAGACTCAAAAACCATTAGAATTAATATATACAGATTTGTGTGGTCCAATGAATGTTACTAGTGTTGGAGGGCACAAGTATTTTCAACTATTTTTTGATGATCATACCAAAAATATGTGGGTGTACTTCATGAAGTACAAATCAAAAGTATTTAGTCATTTTAAATAGTTCAAACTTCAAGTAGAGAAAGAATCATGAAATACTATCAAAATTCTTCATTCAGATAGAGGAGGAGAATTTGTATCAAAAAAATTTGACTTATTTCTAGAAGAAAATAGAATTAAAATACAACTCACTACAATATATTCACTGCAACAAAATGGAATTGCAAAAAGAAGAAATAGTTCTATAATGAAATGGTGATATGTATGATAAAAGAAGCTCATCTTGATCATCAATATTGGACAGAAGTAGTAAAAATAGCAGTATGCTTATAAAATATACTACCTACAAGAATACTCAAACATGTTACACTAGAAGAAGCATGGTCAGGACAAAAACCAAATATTGAAAGGCTAAGAATATTTGGATGCAAATCTTATATGCATATTCCAAAATAAAAAAATAAAAAATTAGATGACAAAACTATGTCTGGTATATTTGTTGGCTATGATGATGATTCTGCAAGGTATAGAATAATAGTCCAAGTACAAAGAAGGTATACATAAGCAAAGTTGTAGTTTTTGATAAAATATTCAAAGTTGACACTGAAAAAAAAGTAATAATGCAAAAAAAATTCTAAAATTCTTAAAGGACAATTTGGTAAATTAAGAGACAAAGTTAGAATCTCAAGTAAATAAAGTGAATATACAAAAATATCCATAATTCCTCAAAGGAAGAAATCGATATGTCTTAGAGACACACTCAAGGAAGCAAACTTGGAACAAATGCCAAATCTTACCACTACAAGACCTCAAACTTGTAGTCAAAGTAGAATGAACAGAGGATTACTAAGCACTACAGTAGAGCCAACATCAACACTTCAAGCTCTAAATCACTCACATTGGAAGGTTGCTATGGAATCTGAATATTCATCACTACAAAAAAATAAAACATGGAATCTAGTTGAATTACCTCTAGGGAATAAATTTGCTGGTTGCAAATGGATTTACAAGATTACATATAAATAAAATAGAACACTTGACAAGTACAAAGCTTGGTTAGTATCCAAAGGATACACTCAGATAGAGGGAATTGACTATGAAGAAACATTTACACCTATAGGTAGAATGACTAATATCAAAATAGTATGTGCTCTAGTAGCTCATCAAGATTGGAAGCTTCATTAGATGGATGTAAAAAGTGCTTTTCTTAATGGTGTCTTAGAAGAATATGTCTATATATCACAACCAAAAGGATTTGTTGTTAAAGGACAAGAACATTAATTTTACAAATTAAACAAATATCTATATGGTCTAAAGCAAGCTCCTAGAGCATGGAATATAAAAATTAACAATCACTTGTTACAACATAATTTCAAACTAAGTACATCCGACATAAGCCTATATACAAAGAAAATTAGAAATGATATATTAATATTTATAGTATATGTTGATGACATAGTGATTACTGGAAGTTCTAGAAAACTAATAGGTGAGATTAAAAAGGATCTTGAGAAGGTATTTGAAATGACAGATTTAGGACTAATGAATTATTGTCTTGGTCTAGAAATTCATCAAAATGGAGATAATATTACAATTGCTCAATAAATTTATGTAAAATATCTACTTGAAAAATATAAAATGAAGGATTGTAAGACAAAAGATACACCTATGGAACAAGGGCTTCAATTATCCAAAAATTATGGAACACCATTAGTTTTAGCTATAAGGTATCGTCAATTAATTGGAAGTCTTCTATACTTGACAAATAGTCGACCTGATCTAGTTTTTACTATAAATTATCTTTCATGATTCATGCAAGATCCAAGAGAGAGTCATTGGAAAGCTACAAAAATAATACGACAATATATAAAGAATACTATTGATTATGGACTAACTTATATGAATAATGTTAAAGTTTTTTGTCTATAGGGCTTCTAATTATGTTGGTTTGATTGATGATAGAAAGTCCAATTCAGGGTATATTTTTTTATCTTAGATCAAGACCAATATATTGGCACAGTAAGAAAAATATACAGTAGCACAATCATCTATTGCAATAGAACATCATGCAACAAGAGATACAATTTTTGAAGCTCTATGGTTACAATATATATTATCTGACATGGGAATCAAACAAGCTCCAAGTCTTATATTTTATGACAGTTAAGGAGTACTCAATCTGTTTGAAAATCCAATTTTACATGAAAGAACTAAGCATATTGAAGCACAACATCAATTTAAAGCATATTCCCATAGAAGAACAACTACTAGATATATTTACAAAATCTCTAGGATGAAACAAGTTTTAAACATTCAAATTCCATCTATGCAGATCAAAAGAAGTTCATACCAAATAATGTAACATATGGGGTTGTTATAATATATTACATTATTTGTTATATATGTCAAGTGTCATTTGGAGTAGACCAAGAGTTATTTTAGGAAGACAAATAGTCATTTTTTAAAATCTATATTATGGACTCTTAGTTCCATATTTTATTGTACAAGTTTATTCAAGTAATGTGAAGTAAAGCTTATTTTCTCATGTAGTTCTTTTGACTTCTTATTTCTTCTTAGAAATTATATTTCTTGATTAGATTAAATACATCAAAAACCATCACTTTTCATGTATAACTATTTCCTCGTTGTTTGGGAGGCTCGTCAGCTCACCGACCATTCAAACACTGATGTTGAAACTAAGGCCATGAACCATGACTCTATCATCATCCTAGGATTGAATCAACAAGAGTGATATATTAGGGTTACTGCCATTTAATTTCCTAAGGAACAAGGTGAATACATGGTCATTGAGGATTTCTTCAACAATGGGGTCAATCTGTAGGAATTTTGGCTCCAAAAGTGCCATCATGGGACAATGCAAACCTAACACAAACCATGCAAATAAACTACCAACGAGTACACACCCCAAAGAGTGACTAGGAAATTTCTTCTACAATGGTCAGGTATGTTATAATGGTCACATATAACACACACAGGATCAAAGGAAAATTATCGAGCTAAATCTTTCCACATATGCATGCCAAAGCTTCTAGAAATTATCTTGTTCTGCATCCATTGATAATTGCCATCATATCAATAAATCTTGTTGAGCATAGACTCATGTGCCAAATCAATTTTAGAGGTACCACAACCAATGATTCTTAGGATTACCTTGGTATAGTTTCTAAAATTTTGAGCGCAAATAGATAGGATGGAGGTGGAGTTGGCCAAAGGGGCTTCTTGTAAATGAATGGATATAAAGATGCACCATATGTGGCCATGGCTACTCAAGAGGACATGATTAGTATTAAGGACCACTCTACAAAGATATGTATAAGGTTGAAACATGAGCATTTGGAAAACCAACAAAGTAGAAAGAACCATCTCCATGGGCCAAGGTTGAAAAATAAGCTTGAGTGGGACCATAAGAAGTCACTTTGTGTTAGCTTTTGATGAATGAATACTCAAAATAATATTGCCTCAAGATCAATAATATAATTTCAATATAAAAGATATAATAATGTTGATCAATCAAGCATATAAACTCAAAATATACTATATAATAACTCAAATAATGCTAATGCCAAATACTCAAAAATATTTATTGAATGAAGAGATCAAAATACATCATATTACATCACCTTCCATTGCTTACATGGGTGACTCTTTCTCCTTCGCCATGTATCTTTTACATAAATACATCCATATATATAGAATGGAATGTGACTCTTCATATGAAGGTTTCTTGGGCCTCACTCTTCCTATGACTCTTCATATTCATACTCTATTGACATGTACATAGGGACAACTATGCACATTTACATTACCAAAATATCATTGCAAACTTGTGCATTACATTGCATAAAGTAAATACTAATCTAAGACTCTTTTCCTAATATATAGATGTACCCATGATGGTACATTGGTATGTACCAAATAATGTAATATATTCCAACACCCCCTTGTATTACATTATTTGGTTATTGAAGATTCTAGTTCTTCAATATGAATCTTCTTCATCTTTCTTGAAGTTGTGTTCTTCTTTGTCCTGCTTCATGTTTTGATCAAATAAAAGATTAGTATTTTCATGAAATATTATATTTTATAGAATATTTTTATCTTCATGCACTTCCACTTCATATTTTAATTCATGTACTTCATCTATCTCTTGGGCTAGGTGCCCCTTTTGATTTCCTCCTTTGTATTGAGTATGTTGTGGGTACTACTGCTATGGTGATCTGTATTGGTTTTGATATTATCTAGGTTGAGACAACCTATTTGATTATCCTCCTATGCTTGCCTAATTTCTTTGATATCGATTCCTTGGATTGAATCTACAATATCTGGTACTATGTCCTCCTCTCTTGCAAATTTGGCAATACATGTCATTCCACTTTGGTTTGCTTCTTGGAAATGAAGCAACATTCCCTTGTGATTTATCCTTTGATACTAATGCATTATTACTCATTTCATCCTTCACTGAGTTTTCAACTTCATATTCTTGTAGTATGTTAACCAAATCGTCAAAAGAAGTATTTTTACTTAGGAGTTGTAAGGATGTAACTAGATTTTTGTAATTTTCTGGTAGTGCTCTCAAGATAACTTGAACAAGAAATTTATCTTCAACTATTTCTCCTAGGGTCAATAATTTTCCTTTTGTGTCTACTACTCTTCTCAAAAATAGTTCAATGGTTTCACCATCCTTGAATTTCAAATAATGCAATTGTGTTTGTAGATTTTGAATAGTAGCTTTATTTTTTCCTTCAATTTTTTTTTGGTAAAGTATTTCATGCATCTCTGGAAGTTCCTGTTGAACTGATATATGATTGTATGTCATCTGAAATTGCATTCTTTTGCTTCATATTCCTAAAATTTATGTATATATCTATCATCTTCAGTAGGTTTAGTTTTTTCTCCTTTGACTGTGTTCCAAAGCTTTTCCACTATCAATATTGATCTTATTTATTTTTCCATGAAGTATAGTTAGGGCCTTTGAGCAATTGGGAATCTAAAAGAAAGATTTTATTTGTAGTTGTCATTAGGATACTATCTTATGATTCCCTAATCCTTTACAAATATTCAAATATTAATGCAATATTCCTTTATGTAGAACTCCTTTTGTCTCCCAAATTTATGAATAAAATATTTAACTTCAAATTTCATAAACTATTTTGAAGTAGGATTCCTTATTCCTCCAACTCTTGAAATTTAGAAAAATAATATTTGCAATATTTTGTAATCCTAATTTGATGTTGTATGCCTTATTTATCCAACCTTAGCAATTTTTCAAATATCCACTTTTTTTGTAAATCTAAATATGCAATTTTACAAAACTCAAATATAATACTTCAAATCCCAAAAAACTCTTCAAAATATGATAAAAGGCTTCAAAAATAATATTCTGATTTTTCTAAGGTTTTAAAATACTTATCACTCCACTAATATCTTTAAAAATTTAACCTTAGAATATACTATCTTAGTTCCTTATTCGTTCTACCAATATAAACTTTTAATATGAAACTATGGTAGGTATTACCTCAAATATTTAGGTGCTCCTTCTTGACTTGTTGGGTGCTTTTTTTTGGTCAACCTTACTCTGAATCTACTATGTATGATTCTTAGAAGATGCTTTGACCCTTTCTTTAATGTTTCTCCTTGAATTTACTATGTATGGCACTAGAATTTATTATATAAGTGCTACTCCGACCATATGAACGTTCTCCTTTCTTTTGTTGAGTGCCACCTACTGTAGGTATTATAATATGCTTTGAATCTATTCTTGGTGGCTCCAATATTTATGAAATAATGAAATAGACACTTTGCACAATATTCCTTTTTTTTTGGGAGCACTAGGTGATGATGTAGAGAATTGAGCACTCTTCTTTCCTAGAGATTTACGTTATGGCTTATGAGCCAACTTTGACCCTTGTTCCAAATGGTAATATTACCTATTCTTTCTCAAGATATGTGTTACAAAAATTTGTGCATATGCTCCTTTATCCAACGTATGAAATTACAAGGCTTTAAAATACCTTTTTCCTTTCACTTTTCTCCAATGTATTCTTGTTTCTTTGTAACTCCACTGTGTGAGTTTTATTGTCTCCTTGGATGACATTAGATGCGCTTACAAATGGCTCCAACTATAATATGCTCCAATGGTGGCTCTATGGTATTTTCTTTGTAATATGGGAGCAATTACAATAGACAAAGGAAATAGAAGACAATCCAAAAAATAATTTCCATTGATAACCAAAGGCCTATAAATAGGCAATACATCACATATTTCGGATAAGGTTGCATTCAATGTTTATAGTGCACCTTATTTGTTGCAAAAACTACAATTAAAAACACATGACCGTTAAAAGATAATGTTTTATTACATAGAAAATACCACACCTAATCCCTATCATTCCTCCCCACCGTAGAAGCATTGGCCGACAATGCTTTCAAAATAAAATGAAGATGGTGTGACGCCCTAAGGCTATGGAGACACTCCAAAATGAGGTTCCATGTAGATGTAATGTGGACTACCAATATGAACATGATGAGTGGGTATTAATGGTAGTGTTGAATATACCACCAAACGTTGAAGGTCCTGCAATGGTATGAAGGCAGGATGCAAAGTGGTGGGAAAAAATGAATAATTGGAGGAACTGCAACTAGATTAGAAGCAAGAGAAACACAAAGAGATGTTGGTGCAATAATAGGAGCAAGCGCAGAATCCATAGGAACAATGGTTGGAAGAACTAGAACAATAGCAGATGCAACAAGAACAACTGGAGGTACAACATGAACAACTACTGCTACAATAGGAACTATAGGTGTAATAGGAATTGCAGGTGTAACAAGATTAGGAGTTTGATGTATGTGTTGTGAAGTGGACAAAAGGACATGTGGTTGAACATCCTGCTACTATGGTGTGCTAAAAATCAAAGCAATGGGTCGTGTCATCTACAAAGTAGTGCAAGCCTGATGTGTAGTAGGTGGAACACTACAAACAAGAAATGATTTGTTCTCATGTTGTAAAGTGTAAGTGTTGTGATAGGTATCATAAGTCGTATGCTTGTCATACTGATATGGCTTTCCCAACAATAACCCACAACAATCCATTTGTGTCACATCACAAGTGACCCTATCTTAGAAGTTAGGACCAAAAGCAAAGGCAATTGAGCACATGTGTGTGATCTATGAAGTGTTGTTATCATCCTTCCACCCAAGAGTGTATGGAAATGGATGAGGTTTGGTGGGAATTTTAAGCCTATCAACAATGGACTGTGCAATAAATTTTTTTTATGAGCCATTATCAATGATACAGTCTATAGAAAAATTATGCAGCAAATGTGCACATGTTACAAACAAATTATCACGATCATGGGTTGTGGAATGATGATGCATCAATGTGACATCATTCAATTTTCCCCTCAAATCCTCATATATCTCTGCCTCACCAGTAGACTTGATGGGGTTATCAAATGTTCCCTCATTAGACTTTACAATGAGATTCTTCTTGTTAGAATTTTGTAACTTGGGACATGTAGATTTGTCATGCCCAGGTCTCTTACAATATCAATAAAATTGTTGAGAAGTAGAAGAAGAATGAAATGTTTTCTTAGAAGCATGGGAATTATGAGAAGTGAGATTATTAGAAGAAGGGGAGAAATAAGAAGAGTGCCTTGGTGCTTGTTGTTGTTGATGAGACTCATTTGTGGATCCACCAGACGAGTATCAAGGACCTCGATGTTGTGCAATGAACTTCTCCTCCACAAGTTGAGCATGGTTGAACACATCATCAAGTGTGTTGCATGGAGTATATTTCAACTCATGAAACAAATGTGCAAGAAGCCCACTCTTAAACTTTAGAATCATAGAATCGACAGGATTAGCAATGCATAACAAAACATGCAACTTGTTGAACTGATATACATAATCTTTAGCTGACTGATTCCATCCCTGGTGAAGACGAAGCCAATGAATCTACAAATTAGCATCATAATGAGATGGATAAAATGTGGCCTTCAAGGCTTTGACCAAGTCATCCCATGTGACAATATGGCATTCAGTTACCAAGACTTTAGCCATGCTAGAAATTTTTAGCTTGGAAAATGGAACTTTGTCATCCTCCACTATTTAACTATAGTCAAACCATGTCGAGTATCCAGGTATTGAGAACATTAGGATCTTAAGAACCTTCATAGATGCGAACCTCACATTTGGCATGGGAATGAGAGGATGCAGAAGATTGAAGTTTGATTTCCTTAACGGTGTCAGCCAAAGAAGTAAGGTGGGTGGTGACTTTGGCCAATTTTTTGGCTAAGGCCATGTTGGTGGCCATATGTCTGGTGTGAGCTAGGAAGAAAGCCAAAAAATGAAGAAATATGGTCACAAAGAAAAAACGCAAGCCCGAAAGACAAAGAAATCTTTGGGACACAATTCGAGAGACAAAATAGGGGTAAATAAAAAATATCATGGTATATAGGTAGAGATTAAAATGAGCTTTCCAATGAGCATATGCAAGGGTATACTTAGATCAATAATGGCCCTATAAAAGTAGAAATAGCAAGGTCACCCTGAAAGGCAAAAATTGGGCTTGGTTCCAACTGGTAATAACCAACAGCTATACACAATGACAACTGGATTTCTCTAGCATTATATATGTCCCACATAATTAATATCAATGGTGATTTGTATAGATTATAAGTGCAAGGTTTCAATATCTATCCAACAACCAAATCTAACTTTTCAATGATCAAATAACATTTATGGTGGACAACTCCAGTATTAATGGTGGACGAACAACTTTAGCGGCAAGTAGATGGGCAATAGCTTAATAGCCACAACCAATATTAAAGGACAATTGTCCAATTGAAGGGTATTCAAATCCTATGGTGCATATCCCAAGGATGAATGAAATAGCACTAATAATGGATGATGTCACAATACGAAGGATGGAGACTAGATGGGTGAACTTGATTGAGACGTGACAGTGAGTGGCAAATGAACACAACACTAGAGTTTGGAATACTGGAAGAGTCAATGATGTGCAAACAGGGGTCATCTAATGTGGTAAGAGCACCAGATATAGGAATCATGGGTAGGTTTGGTGATAAGGGATAGAGACCATGGGGCACAAGAAAGATAGTAGAGGCAACAAGTAGGTCGACATCAGCAAGGAACAAAATTGGATGAGGGGTGGACTAAGAGATATGTGAAGCTAACTAGGCATGTTGATAGGGCAAAGTATGGGTGAATGTAGAGTAGGAGAGGCACATGTGGTAGAGTGGTACAAATGACCACGTGGACTGGGGCACATACAATGAAGTTGAACATGGGATGCAGAGTGAAAGGGTGACACGTATGTGAGGGGCTACAGGGACATGAATATGAATGATGCAGGCTTGGGTAAGGGATAGAGTGTGATTGGATTATGACATGGTGGAATTCAATGCAAAGGGTAGTAGTGGAGGGTAGCACGGTGGAGAGAGATGAGATAATCTCCAATCATAGTTGGCTAGTTCAATAGGGGAGGCTTGCACCTTAAAAATATTAGAATGCCCAACATAGGGTAAATGTGGGATTTGGACCCATGAAAAGTTAAAAAAAACAATGTGCACTGATTAGAAAGGAGGAAGAAAGATCAAGAAATTGGGACCCACCAAAAAAATAAAAAAACCTTAGGTTAGAAAAAATATTACTCGTCAAAAATTATGCATATGGCCGACAAATAGATAATCGATGCCGAAAAATATTTAAATTGCCTTGAAACCTTAGGATATATTTTATTTTTGGTCGTTGGTTTTTATGATGCTATCATAGTGTGATGGGAATTCACTGGAGGGTGTAGGAAACAACGGAAAGGCACTGATTGTAGGTGGCTTTTATTCACTGAAACAAATGAGTCCACCAAAAATGATGAAAAAAAACTTAGGAAGATCAATTTTCATGGGCTGAAGATGAAAGGAAGCCATCGGATTTTGCAAGAAAGCTACTAGAAGGCTCATAATACCATGGAGAAGGCTTGCATGAAAAAATCATCATGCAACAGTACTAGCAAGCATCAAATATACATGAGGTAACCACTAGAAGATAATACTGTTGTAGGAATATTACGACTGAGCCACGACGGTGGAGACAAAATGAAGCACGATGGCATACGACCAGAAGGGATGGGCCTAAGAAGGTGTAGATATCCAAAAAAATCAAGGTGAGTTTACGAGAAGATAAATTAGGAGCACAATTCATGATCTTAGTGCATTGAAGTGACCGTAAAGTTATCGAGAGCCACCATAAAACTATGTGAGTCCATAAGATACGAATGATACACCGAGCAGGGGGGTGTGAAGTCTGCAAGTTCAAATTGGTAATGGTGGTAGCAACATCAGGTAAAAGTAATGAATGAATAGTATATCATCATGTGATAGAGGGTCACAAATTACTTGGATGTTGTAAACTTCACATGATTATCAAGAAATCGATGGGGTGACAGTTGTAGGGTGCGGTGATCAACAAGCTATAAATGGACAACAACGTTGTTTAATCTGGACAAACAAACTTCGAAGGAACCATAAAACATAAATCAATCTCCAAAATTTATGTCATAAATGAATCTCTCCAAATCACAAACTGATGGGAAAATAAAAATGGAGATGATCGAAGATTTTAGACTTTCCATAGGTGCACGACCTAGGCGGGATGAAACTATGTACAAATTTGAGATATTATGTAGAGCCATAAAATAGGGTACCTGAAATAAAGATAGCTACTCCATTGATCTTACTATGGAGGCATTCTCATTCCTTGTCTAAACTAATCTCATCCTAGGGGAAGAGGCTAATAGCCTTGTTTCCACAACTGGATCTAATACCAATGATATGGGAGCAATTACAACAAACAAAGGAAATAGAAGACAATCTAAAACTCAATTTCCATTGATAAAAAAAGTTCCATAAATAGGCAATACATCACATATTTTGAATAATGTTGCATTTAATGTTTACGGTGCACCTTATCCATTGTAACAACTATAATTAAAAACACATGATCGTTAAAATATAATGGTTTATTACATAGAAAATACCACACCTAACACACCTAATCCCTATCACTTTGACAACTTGATCTATTAATCATCTTTTTTTGACAGTGCACCCTATATATTTCTATATTTTTTACAATCTGCCTTGCTTTGAGTAGATAGAATGGTAGTGTTACGTAGTATTTATGTAGATTGATCTTTTGTAGGTTGTAGTTGACGTCTTATTTTTCCTTTGGTTAGTTGAATCTTGAGCTCTAATGACTCTTCTCCTTTAGCACTTTTTTAGTAATTCTTTCCTAAAAATGGGTGGACATTTATTGTAGATCTTGCCCCCCTACATTCTATTGTTGAATGGTGCTCGATATGGTGGTGTTTTTAACCACTCTTTTAGTGGTTTTCTTTACAAATTTTGTTTGTATGTTTGGTATTTTTAAACACCTAAAATCTTCCTTGAACTTGGAGCTCTTATCTTTCCAAAATATATTATATGTTGAGGGATATTCTTCCTCATAAACATAGTATAATTTGCTTTCATATTCACTTAAAATATAGCATATATCAAAATCCTTATCACTCCTATTAAATTGTAATATTTGTTTTTGTAATATGTAAGCTTTCTATAAAATAAATGGTGTGAGATGGTATCTTTTCTTAGCTTAATGACACCTTAAAAAACTTCCTCTTTGCTAGCTCTAAATGGCTCTAAAATTTGATGCTCCAAAAACTCTTAATAGGCACCTTTAAAAGCTTTACAATAATAATCTATATGGCATAAAATTAACACACTTTTTTGTAGCTCATTTCTTTGTAGCTTATTATCTTGTATTTGCTGCAATTGCACCTTTCTTTTGTTGTTAGTAGACTCTTTAATTTGCAGATATAGTTGCTGCTTAAAATCATATTTCTTCTTCTTCAAATGTGCTAGCTATTTATGTCATTTGCAGCTTCAAACGCTGCTCTTTTGTTGTTCAATTCTATAGGAGGACTTCTCCTTAGATGTTGCTAAAATATTCTTGAGCTTTTTTGTTCAATGCTATCTCAAAACTATTCTAATTTTTTCTAAAAATGTGGCTCACTTTTCTCTTTCAAAGCTGCTCAAAATTTTAGCTTAAATCCTTTCTATTTTCTTCTTATAAAACCTGATTTGGTTTTTCCTTCAAGCCTTCAAATCTGTTGTTCTTCTTTCTATCAAGCCTTATCTTAGTTGGTTGTTCAAATATTTTTTGAAAGCTTCTCCAAATCTTTCTCTAAACTATAGCTTTTCGCTTCTACTTTTTTTTTGTCTTTTTAGCTTCTCTTTCAGCAACTTTGTGCTTTTATAAATAAGCTTATAAAAATTTGTGGTTGTCTTCAAATCTCTTTAAGCTATGACCTCTTCAATATTCTTGCTTTCTTCTCACTTCTTGCTGAATTCTGATTTCAACACTAACCTTTATCTCTGTCTTCTTTCTCATGAATATGAACGTCTTGAGTTCTCAAAATCTTATCAAAATTTGATAAAATTCTTGTCAAATACTTTTTTCTTTTGGGATTGGTTTTGTATGGCGATAATTATCCCAATATCTTCTAGTCAGGTGCCCATTTTTCTTGCAATCTTCTACTTTAAATCTCTTCAAATGGTCACTGCTTCAGCTTCTACAATAAGGCTTTCTCTTGCCTTCTTTTCTTTCTTTAAAATCTTCTTTAGACCTCTATTCTTGGGTCTTATAATTTTGCAACCTTAAATTCTCTTAGTATATGCTTTTAATGAAACCTTACCTTGGTTTCTTCAATTTTCCAATAATGGGAAATTCTTCAATGAGATCTCTTTCTTAGATCTCTATATTATGTTGCTTATGTCTGCAAGAGGACCTTCTATAGTCCTTCTATCTTCTTGTAACATACCACCATTTTGTTATCTTTTTTTTATTATTGTTTTTAGAATGAGATACTACTAAAGAAATTTATGAGTGCAGGAACATGTCTTTATCCATGAAAGCAACAATTTTAAGGAAATTGATACCCTCCTTTAGGCAGAAGGATACGATAGTTCTGCAGAGGTAAGGAGGGATATGATGGATAATTGTGGCCCAGTGAGTACATGAAAGCTCACAGTTAGAATATTCATGTAGTTACATCCATTATTTTTTAAAAACTACTGCATTAAGGAGCCAATGCTTAATTATATGATTAAAACAAAATAATAATAAGGAAAGAAAATAATAATTATATATGTATAATAATAAATAATATTAATATTAAAAGAATAAGTAAAAATAAAAATATTAAAAGGTATAAATTATATTTGCAACATTTGATATTGAAGAAAATTATTAAAAATATATAATCTTAATTTAAGATACCAAATGTCTTTCTTTGGACCGACTCATCACACGAGTCTGGCCAGTTGTTGGAACATAAAGTTCCATTCTTTTCTATAAAATGAGAGGCGAGTTTGAAATAAGGATGGGGGTTTTATGGAGAACTACATTATCACTCTGTAGCAATTAAGATTCAAGTTTGAATTACCAGGTCAGATAGTCATATTTATTTCACTGTCATGTCCTTATGGAAGTGAAATAATCGTATGTACTTTTTTAAATATTAAGCTAATTTGTATTTAAAAAAAAATCTATTAGCTTGTCTACTAATGAACTGAATGCATGCTTTCATTATGCTATAATAGCTATTTTGGTTAATCAATAAATTATAAGTACATTTACTACTTGTTTGAAGTTTTACTTTTAAAAAAAAGAGTATTCGTAAGCTATATATTTAACATTAGGTATGAGGTTAGATTGCATTGCATGCATGGGGGGTCCACATCTGACCCTATACTGCTAACCATCCTATCTTACTACCTTTTGAAAATATACACAAATGAGTTTTTATGAAATGAGAATGACAAAGGTGTTCGAGCAAGTGCAAATCTGGTGACCGAGTCGATAGCAGATAAAATTTGGAAGTAATATGTTTTATTTTAAAGTAAATGTGATATGATAATTTTCCATGTGAAATATTATGTTGTGTCTCAATACTTGTATAAGTAATTCATGATGTCTTTATCTTCGATACGAGTTTTAGATAGAAGCTCATGATTTTTTTTTCTTGTGGGTGGCTTGGAATTTAATTAATGAAAGTTGTTTTTGTAAAGAGGACCATATCTATGGATATAATACTTAAATATTAGTTAGAATATTTTATTTATTACAGTAAATGCAAACACCTCTAGTCAGTTCAAGACAAAGAAATAGAGATTAAGTAACTTTTTTAACATTGTGTTGTTGGGAGAATTTTCTAATGATTAATCTTTACAGAACTTTGGATGAATTTAAGAATGTCATTGTGTGTCTAGAATTTTTTAAAAACCATCCATGGTAGAAGCATCTCCGATAAATATTTTATGACGTAACACTTAAAACTTAAAAAAAAATATACAATTTTAGTTAAGAGGCAATTGGAAACCTATGGAATATTAAAAATCGTCTTGATTAATATAAAATTTGATAACTAAGTTGTGCTATTATAGGATGTTCCATCCTTTTCTATAGCAGTACGTTTGAGAGGACCTTGAGGCAACTTATAATATCCCTTTATTTTTTTAATTTATCCATAGTCCTGGTAATAAATGGTTTAACTTCACATCGATCAATAACTTTAATAGGACAACTACACTATAGGTGATAAGGTTACTTGATTTAGTTTTTGAGAGGAGCAATATTTTCAAAAATATTTTAAAGAGAGCAAAATAAACTAAAATATTCCTTGTTAAGTGGGTAGATTACACCAGTGTTAGGGTTGGGACATTTTGAAAAGCGATTCTTATCCAACCCAGGTTTAAGGACAGTGCCATCATATAAGTTTAAAAAAAAATAATAGAGTCTTTTATAAAAGAGTACTCCTTAAAACCTACAAAAAAACCATCCACGCAGGTGAAGTTTGAGAATGTAAAATAAGGAGTAAAAGGAAAATGTCAGACTATATCTCCATTGAAATTGTATATGGTTTGATTATGTTATGTATTAAGTTAAAAAATCTTCTTAAGCTAGTTAAAAATTGAAAGGAAAATTTATTCCTTTGCCTTACGTCTAGAGTTGGAAACATTCATTATGGTAATAGGGGTTGTCATGATGTAAGTAAAAATGTTTACCATTGCAGACAAGATTATTAGTTTATAACAAAAACAAAATCTAAATCAGTAAATGCTATGCTTCATTATTATTTGAAGAGTTTTTCAACCTCAAAAGGCATGCTTTCTTGATGCATGTTTATTGTTTGTTGGTTGGTGGCGCACTATGATGCATTATAATTCTTCTTAGCATACCTAATAGAACTTTAAAAATATGAGTTTTATATAATCTAAAAGTATGGATCAAGTATATTAAATATCAAGTGGTTAATTGGGAACTAACAAAGTCTTGGACTGCACAAATACGTATATTGTTTAATATTTCTTCTTCACTAAATTTCTAGATTTCTAATGAGTTTTTATGAATATGTAAACTAAACCAATATATTTTTATAGTATTTTACTATTAAGATTTATATGTCATAATAGAATAAAATATTTATAGGGTAATGAAGGTTCTTATGACCTATGCAACCATACGTATAAACCATGACTTCATTGCACAAAATATATCTTTACTTGAAAACTCTTAATTATTATCTTTACTACATAATTCATAAGCCCTTATAGATAATGTTGATGTCATTGGAAGATAAAATCCTACCATTATGTTTTAGGTATTTTTTGAAATAGATTAGATTCATGTTATATTGGTTTCCATCGTATATGCTTAAACGTATATCAAGCACCTTGTGTTATAGTGCACTAATTAAAAAAAAAAAAATCCAACGGGTCCTGTTTTATGAAGATATTAACTAAAGTCTTTTAGAGTATAATGTCTAAATATTCTTTTACATAGATAGGTCATTTTTGTTAGAATTTAATTATTAATTATATTTAGAATAGAATATTAAATAAATATATATTATTTGAATCTTGATAAATTTAAACTTAGTATAGTAGTTTATTGATAAAGAAAGAATATATTTTATGGATTTTACCAGAATTAAAAATTAGTAGGAAACTCTTTATTTTGTGACTAAACATTTGAGTTTTTTTTTTTGAGATTATTCTAACACTTTCTTGCATAGTAAAGTATTAAGATTCAATTGGAATCTTGAATGATTAGAAGATTTTCCAATATAACAAAAAAGCTCACTCGACCTCACTACATACATTTATGGAATCAACCTATAGATGCTTACCTTGGAAAAATTATTCCTTAAACCATATTTAAAGTAATCCAACATGTTAAACCATCGAAAATGATGGTTTGAAGAACATTGGTGCTACATCAAGAAGGATGAGCAACCACCCAACTTCGATAGCTCACAGATGGTGGTTGTTGTAATTTGATGATATCTATATCCTAGTAGACTATAAAGGGCAAGAGGTTCTTCTGCTAGTTGAGTAATGAATGGTGGAAT
Source organism: Wollemia nobilis (assembly GCA_028583015.1). Taxonomy (NCBI): domain Eukaryota; kingdom Viridiplantae; phylum Streptophyta; class Pinopsida; order Araucariales; family Araucariaceae; genus Wollemia; species Wollemia nobilis. Next base: position 5,257,271 of record JAQPPZ010001340.1, read on the forward strand.
AGGACATAATTCTAGGCTATATTACAAAGTAGTATTGTGAGGGAATCTCATGAGCATAGTTCAGTTGTGAAATTGCCAATAAGAACTTGAGATCAAAAGTATTGATCATTAAGGTTGGAAGATCCAGTGATGGATGGAATGGGATATCTCATCATCAACTGTAACATGACCTAGGATACTTGGACTAGAATCCAAAGAATTGGTGGGCCTTGGTTGATAACATGAGTAGATGATATTCAACTAGGCACTAGGCATACTAATGCTATCTCTAGCATGGTTTATGCAAACATAAGTGAAATACAGGTCAAAGAAACTTGTGATGTCCTCCATGCTATGGGGTGGGAAAACTATGCATCCACCCTTATAGGTATTATGGTCCCTAGAAGGACAATCTCTTTTTCATGAACTCAAAACTCAAGAATGAGGAGGGATTCACTAAATGGCACTCTTATTGTGGTATATGGCCAATCGTGAGCACTCGAGATACCGTCTACAATGGTCATCGGTCTAGGAGTGTGTAATTTATACCTACGTACTAATAACAAGTTGGGTGTGTAGTATTCAATATATGACTTTTACTGTATCTATATCAAAATTTTAACTTTATGTTTTGAACAAATAGGAGAGTTAGACCTGGGTTATTATAGTTGGTATCAAAGCCCTAGATTGTAAAAATCCTAGGTTGCAAACTTGTGTTGAAAATTTTGTGTTGAAATTCTTATAACCTATAAAAGTGACTTAACTCTTTTGCATTCAGGTGTAATGGCGGGGACCTCCAAGAGAACAATTGCTACTCTGCAAGAAGGGCTTGTAGAGGTTCCAAGAAAGGGATTGAGAAGACTCGATAGAGAGTCAGGCCATGTGCAAGCTACTGAATCACCTCCACGTATTATAAGAAAGGAAAAAGTGCCTATAATAGAAAGGACAACTCAAAATAATGATAATATGGCCAATATAATTTAGTTAATGCAAGAGCAGTTGAATAAAAAAAAAGAGCATATGGAATTACAAAGATCTCAAATGAATGAACACATTGAACAACAAAGATCTCAGTTAACTCAACAATAGGAAATACTCACCCAAAAATAAAAAGTAATTGAAAATCTAACAAATATTAAGGAACCTGAGATAATACAAAATGATTTGCCAAAAGGATCTACCAAACAAAAAGTTGATTTTGAGTTAAGGAAAGAAATCAAAAAGTTGGATATCTCCAAATTTTATAGAAATGGATACGGGGAGGTATTCAATAATTGGTTGAGTGAGGCTAAGGGGTACTTTGCTATCCAACCCCTATCATCTAAATCTAAGACTTCTTGGGTAGTGGCATATATATGAGGACCTATAGATATTGATGGACAATGTATAAGAAAATCAACCAAAAGGAGGCATCTGATATACCTTGGGATGTATTTGAAAAAGAATTTAGAGATAGATTCCTTACTTGAAATTCTTATTGAAAAGTATGTTAAGTTCACAAAACTCCGTTAGGATAACATGTCAGTAATAGAATACTACCAAATATTTGTACAATTGTTAAAATATGCACCCGAGTATGACATACGTGAAGAGTTTAAGGCACAAAAATTTATGTTAGGATTGCATCCTAGAATAAAATCACCCATTGTATTGGTCAAGATAAAAGACCTATTAGAAGATTTCAAATCTACACAGTATGAGGAACTGAGTCATATGAATAAGAAGGCATACTACTAGAGATTGGAAAAAGAGGATTCTAGGAAAAAGAGGAACCCAAAACCAGCTAGAGGAAGATATCAATACCAGAGACCCAGGAATGGGGTCATTACAAAGGAGATAATAAAAATAGGGATAGATATAGGTTCCAAAATAACAAAGGGTAGTATGATAAAAGGAACTTCTAAAAAAAAATGAACAGTAAATAGTGAATCACGATACGGGAACTAGGTACAACTGAAAGAGCAAAGATTCCCTGAATGTGTGCTACGTATGTGGAGCCAAATACCATTATGTAAATAAGTTTCTAGAGAGGTTTGATAAAATAAAACAACCAAGGATACATCCCATAGAATCTAAGTAGCTACAAGTAATCGCATCCTCTTAAGATAAAAATAAGTGATAAGAATGTTCATATTTTTATCATTAGAAAAGCTAGTGATAATTTTTTTCCACTAGCAAAATGAGGGATATGTTGGAAAAGCCTAGGATTATATCAAATGGATGGCAAACGGAGTATGGATCTAGCCTAACCTATTCATCTGACCAATATTTGTTGATTTCCAAATTACTCTACCTCAAAGGGAAACAAGTTGGCACCTATATGTAGCTCCTTCACATATTTTTTATAATGTCTTGGGTGTAGATTGACTTTAATCTCAACATCAATACTGCTTATTATTCGAATACTGATGGACAGATTAAGAGGGTCAATAAAGTAATAATTGATATGTTGTATACTCAATTCATGTTGGGTATGGCTCTATTTAAAGCCCTATATGAGCGCAGATGTTGAACAACTTTGACTTGAGATAATCTGGAAGATCGAGCAATGATCGGACTAGTTATTGTTAAACAAATGGAGGAATTATTTTGGTGGCTCAAAGAACCCACATATCACCAAAAGAGCTATGTTGATCTTAAGGGATCACCAAAAGAATTTTTTATTGGCAATAGTCTTTATGAGAGTCAAAACCTACTAAGAGTTTCATAAAGTCCACCAAGCTTAGTCCTAGGTTTGTAGGACCATTTGAAATTACTGCAAAAAATAATCATATAGCCTACAAATTGGCCTTATTGCCTAATTTATCCAAAATACATAGTACTTTCCATGTATTCCTCCTTAGGAAGTATGTAGAAGATACCTCTCACATTTTAGAAATTTCACATTTGTAGATATTGAACCCGCAACTCATTGAAGTTCGCCTAGTCAAGATCCTCGGTTTTAGAACCAAGAAAATAAGAAAGAGAGTTGTTGATCAATATAGAGTCCAATGGGACCTCTACTCTAAAAGAAATGCCACATGGGAGGATGTGGTAATTATATAAAAAAATAATTTCTATTTTTATTTGAAGACTAATGTATGTCTTATACATTGATAAATATATGTATATATGCATGTTCTAGTTTCACAATATATATTTTGAGTATATAATGTATGTTCAATTTTGTTTTTAATAAGTCTTCAAAGAATTCACATGATGCTTCGTGGATAATTAAGTTTTTTTTTTTTTTGAGAAAAAATGAAAAACTTGTATTAATACAAAGAACAGATACAAACGGGAGAAAACACATCCCAACCACAAGCAAACAACAAGCATAGAGCAAAAAGTCAGAACTTGCGAACAAAGAGCACAAGAGACAACAGGGTGCGAAAACGTGACATGTCACGAAATCACGACAGTCAGCCCCATCTCGATCGCAAAAACGAGACATGTCATGAAATCGCGACATGTCGCGAAATCACGACATGTCGCGATATCGCGACAGCTAGAGCCCTTAGAACTCGAACGTGAAAAAAGTCATGAAATCACGACGGCAACTCCCTCCGGCGCCCAGTCCGCAAAAGTGTCGCAATATCACGACGGTTTTTCCCCAAGCCTCTTATGTGCCAAAAGTGTCACGAAATCGCGACGAGTTTTCCTTTCGGCACCCAACCATAGAAAGTGTCGCGATATCGCGACGTGTTTTCCACTTTGTACCCAATCGTCAAAAGAGTCATGATATGGCGACGAGTTTTCCTTAAGACGCCAATTTTCCAAATGTGTCGCGAAATAGCGACGAGTTTATCTTTCAGCTCCCCATCCTCCAAACTATCGTGATATCACGATGAGTTATCCATATTGCACCCAGTCTTCAAAAGTGTCGCGATATCACGACAAGTATTCCAGATGGCGCCAGTTTGCCAAAATTTTCGCGATATCGCGATGATTTTTCCATGCGGCTTTCGAACAGCAGAAATGTCATGAAATCGCGACGAATTTTGCACTTTGCTCCAATTCACAAAAATTGTCGCGATATCACGACGGTTATCCTCCTTGTCGACCCTGCGCCAAAAATGTCACGAAATCATTGCAGCTTCTAGCCCAAGGCTACGATGGCTCAACAGGTCATGAAATCGTGACGACTTCCCACTGAAGGCCTTGACAACAAAATAGGTCACGAAATCACAACAGCTACTCACCCTGGTCCACGATAGCGCAACATGTCATGATTTTGTGACATGTCATGAAATCGTGATGCGAAATCACGACAACTTCCCACTAAAGGCCTTGACAACAAAATAGGTCATGAAATCGCAACAGATACTCACCCTGGACCATGACAGTGCAACATGTCATGATTTCATGACATGTCACAAAATTGTGACATGTCACGATTTCGCGACATGTCATGAAATCGCGTCACGAAATCGTGACATGTCGTGAAATCGTGATTTCGCAACAGGAACCCGCCGAAGGCCGCAATAGCGCAACCTGTCATGAAATCGTGACAGCTACCAACTCTAGGCCGTGACGGCGCTACAGGTCATGATATCGCGACAAAAACCTCCCTTAGCATAAAAACTTTGCACATTATTACAGGGAGCGATCAAGACCTTGCCTAATCACTGCATCCTCCACAGGCATATCACTGTGCAGCTGCATCCCAACCTCCCTTTCGGAACCCATATTTGCAAGGAAATCAGATGCCTTATTGAATTCTCTACTCACATAGATAGGGATCACATCATCTAATTCCCTCCAAAGTTCCTTGATTTGAGAGACCAGAATCCACAATCGCCAAGCTTTCGAGGCAAAGTTCCTCATGCAGTCAAGAGCACCCACCAGAATTTGGGAGTCAGACTCAAGAATTATCTTCCTGTGTCCCTGCTTAATAGCCCAGATGGAAGCAGATTTAATAGCAAAGGCCTCTGCTTCATTGTTTGTGGCATGTCCTAGACCTTGCAATTCCCAATAGAGCACAGACCCAGCATGATCACGGCACACTACTCCAATTCTAGCACTGCCCGGATTGCCTTTTACAACTCCATCAGTATTGATCTTGATCCAGCCCTCTGGGGGAGGTTTCCAACTACCTCTAACCTGTCTCTCATGCTCAACAGCTCCCTCTTCCAGTGGCATAGAAACTAACTGATTATCCTTCTTAGCATAAATGGCAACTGTTTCCACGACTTTACTCTAGATGACCTGCCAGATTCCATCTAGCGAGGAGAAGGTTTCACAAAAAATACGGGCATTTCTCTCCAACCACACCTGCCACCAGATGAAAAGAACACCAAGCTCCCAACCAATTCGAAGAGCTTTAGATTTAAATCTGCCTCTCTTCCATCTTTCCCAAATATTGGTCCGAGTCAAATCACCGTTAGCCTAGAATTTATAATGAGAGAACCAATGCTTCCAAATCTGTCGTGTGAATGGACATTCAAACATTAGATGATCAGCATTTTCTTCACTCTTATGGCATAACACACACTGATAAGGACCGATGATGCCTCTATTTCTAATATTTTCAAAGGTGATAATTCCATTGTGCATAAACTGCCAGGCAAAGAAGTTCACTTTCGGCTAGCCCTTGGAATGCCATATCTTCCTCCAATCTTGAACCAAAAATAAATGAGGGGGGGTTTTGGGAAAATCATATTGTATCCCTCCTTCACAGTATAAACCCCAAGGTTCCCATAACCCCAAGCTAGTTCATCCTCATCAAAATTTTGGATAAGATGGGTGCCAGCTCCGGAGGGATTGGAATTGGCCATTCTTCCAACCGCTTGAAATTTTTGAACTTGTACTCCCCCAGTTGGCTGGTGTTGAAATAACTCTCAATTTGAACCCACCCCTTGTCTTCTATGGCATATTTAATCGGTTGCAATTCAGGAAACACAGCAATAATGGGAGGATGTTGATCCTAGGAATCGGTCCAGAAACGGGCCTTCTCCCCTCTCCCCACTTTCCAAAACAATTGATCTTTGATTACTTGAGATCCAAGCTTGAGAGCCTTCCACACTAAGGATCCATTACCCTCCAGGGGGAAACAGCCCACATCATTGGGGTGAACATGACCCAAGTATTTACTAGAAAGGATTCTGCTGAAGAGGGATGTTGGCTGGGAAATCCACCTCCAGTACAGTTTGCCAGCCAAAGCTTTATTGTTAATCTTGAAGCTTCTCAATCCCAGCCCTCCTTTTTCCTTGGGCTGGGTAACTTTATCCTAGCCAACCAAAGCCCATTTCTTCTCCCCTTTTGCACCTTCCCATAAAAAACTTCTAGCCATTTTATCCAGCTCTTTCCAAATAGAGTGTGGGGCAGCCAGGATGGAGAATTTATATATTGGCATGGCCTGAATAACTGACTGTAATAAAGTTAGTCGGCCCCCATAGCTTAACCATTTATGAGACCAATGATTCATTCTGTCTTTGATGCCAGCCAAAATATCCTTCCAAATATCAATTTTTAGTTTTTTGAAATGCAGAGGAACACCCAAGTAAACTACTGGGAGAGAGGTCCTAGTGAATCCTAAGATCTCAGTAACTCTGTCCTGTAACATTTGGTCAAGATTGAAGAAGACCACTTTGGATTTTTTATAATTGGTGACTTGGTTTGAGGCCCGGAGGTAGACATTTAGAGTATCTCTGATTCCTCTTGCTTCCCTGAGACTGGCCACTCCAACCAATCCTGTATCATCCACAAACTGTAAATGAGTCAAAACTTTTGCCCCCACCTTAATACCAGTTATCAGACCTTGATGTCTTCTTCTCAGGAAGAGTCTACCTAATCCTTCAGCCAAGATGAGGAAGAGATAGGGAGAGCATGGGTCCCCTTGACGAAGACCCTGTGAGGCTCCAAAAGGATGCGAGGGAAGCCCCTTGATTAGAACAGAATATGAAAGCATAGAAATACAGCTCATGACCTAGTCTATCCAGTCCTGAGAGAAACCAAAGGCTGCCAACATCTTTGCCAGGAAGCCCCACTCCACCCTATCATAAGCCTTGGACATATCCAATTTAATGAACATTCCTTTGTTACCTGATTTTTGCATTGTATGGATTGCCTCCTGGGCAAGGACCACTCCATCCAAGATCTATCTACCTTCAAAAAAACCCCCTTGCTCTGAGGAAATTATATTATGAAGGAGAGGTTTTAGCCGTTCAACCATAATCTTTGTGATTATTTTATAAATCACATTGCATAAGGCAATAGGTCAGAAATCAGAGATATGTACCCCCCCTCCCATTTTGGAATTAAAGTGATGAAGGTGTGATTTAGAGCCTTGAGCATTCTTTTATTAGTTCTGGACTCCTCTGTGATAGCCAAAACTTCCTCCTCCAAGGTATCCCAAAAGGCCTAAAAAAAATCAATAGGAAAGCCATCTGGACCTAGCAATTTGCCAGTGCCCATCCCAAATACCACATTCTTTAGTTCCTCTCTATCAATGGGTCTAAGAAGGGCCAGATTCTCTTCGTGAGAGATAATAGAGGGAATGACATCAAGAACTTCATTTTGGGCTGCCACATCTTGTTCCATACTTTCCTTAAAGAGTTTTGAGAAATAATCCATTGAGTGGGAATGCATACCAGGAAGAGTATCAAAAGAGTGTCCATTCTCATCTTGAAGGACCTCCATGTTGTTCATGTGTCTCCTAGCACAGGCAGATCGATGAAAATTTTTTGTATTTCTATCTCCTAATAACCAAGTGCTTCTTGCTCTCTGTTTCCAGTAAATCTCTTCTTGATTATCAATGTCCTCGACCGCTTTGCGCAGAGCATCATCCTCGGTTTTAAGGTGCTTAGAAATTGTTCCTTCCTTGAAGTGTTTTTGCACCTCATCCCATCTGGCCATCAAGGGAGCCCATTGGAGCTGGAAGTCTGACTTGTTAGTTTGCCTCCACTGTTTCAATTTACACTTGACAAAATGAAGCTGTTTGTGGAATTTAAACATTGCTGTCCCAAAATGTAGGCGGCCTTCTTCCCACCACTGAGGAATTTTCCTTCGAAGATCTTCTTTTTACAGCCAAAATTTTTCAAATTTAAATGGTTTGTGGTGCTACCCTGTCATAGTCCCTCCCTCCATCAAAATGGAAAAGTGATCTGAAACTGGGCCTTCCAAAATCTAAAATTTAATATTCCATTTAACAAATGCCTCATCGAAGACCAGAAACTGGTCTAGCTTTACCTTCTTGTTGTGTGGCTCGATCCTCTTGTTAGTCCAAGTAAAGTAAGTTCCAGGGCCTTTGATTTCAACTAGGTGAAAGGCCTGGACTTGGGCAATCAGAAGCCGGTCCCCTAGATCCAAAACTAGGATACCACCTTCCTGATCCCTGGCAGATAGTTTGGCATTAAAATCCCCAGCAATAATCCAGTATAAATTCTCTCGGGAGGACCTCATGTTGTGTACAACTTTCCATTGGAGCCGCTGGCCATCAATGCTTTGAGCCCCATAGAAGTTTGTAATTAGAACATGTTTAGCTGTGACATTGTTCCTAAAAAGAGATGTGAGAACACACCTCCAAGCTATATGTTCTATTGATGTCCATTCCAGAGGGTTCCAAAGAGTAACAATCCCCCCGAGGCACCTTGAGCAGCCACATCCATATAACCCGCGCCCCTCCATATTCTACTAACAGTTTTGCACATAAGGTCTAAAGACATTTTTGTCTCCTGGATGAGCAAGAAGTTTGTTTTACATTTTCCTAAAAGTATTTGAACAGCAGATTGATGGGTTCTACTGTTTAAACCCCTAACATTCCAAGATTGAATAATCAATGAAAACCTTGGGAGTAATAAGAATCAATTGTCCTCACCGATCCTCCATTGATCAGCTTGTCTCCTTGCACTGCTAGTAGATCCTTATTGAATTTTTTGCCAGCTCCTTGAGAGTTACTATTTTTAGACCTCTTCTCCACCTGAGTAATCCCTAGAGCTGGTCTTTCTTTGTTCTTTTCTGCACTTCCCATGTTGACATCCTTAATAACTGGCTGTGTTGGGGAGTGGACTACCAATGCCCTTGGGTTCTCTGGCTGCAAAATCTCAGAGGGTTCAATCACCTGTTCTAAGACATGAGTAAATGAAGGAGAAGCATGAGAGTGGATGTTATTTTCCTCAAAATTCCCATCCACTCCTTCCATGACTTGGTCCTCTAGATCCACTAGGGACTTAAAGATTTCATACCGATTGGTTGGCTTGAGTTGAGCCTACTCCTTGCCATTTTTATTTTTGTTTCTCCTTCGCTTCGGCTATTCAAAGCCATCTTTCTGGACATCAGAACCCTGAGGAATATTGGATGGTTCTTTGATAGGAGTAAACTTACCCTCTCTGGGGCGATTTGGCATTCCAAGCGGAGCCTCCACTTTAGTGCTCAAAATATTTGGATAGAACCTTGCCAAATGGCCATGCTTGTGGTAGACTTTGCATCTAAAATGTAGGGCCTCATAATCTAACTGCTGGATCCAGGAAAGTCCTGTCATCTCAAGTTCCACCTTAGCTGGTAGAGGCTGGCTAATATCCATTTCTACATAGATTCTAGAAAAGACAACTGTTTTTCCTTCTATGGTATATTTGGAGACTCCTAGATATCTACCTAGTGAATTACCAATCATCTCTAGAACCTGCTCACCCCAAAACTCCATCGGGAGAGCGTATAGCCAGATACAAACCGGGACAACCGTGGGTTCAATACGAGGATTGAAACCCACTCTCCACGGTTGAACAAATAACCCTGTCGGGTCGTGGTTCCTCTTCTCTGATTCAAATGCTTTGTTTCTATCTGCTAAAGAAGAGAAACTAATAATGAAATACCCATTGCTTATAGGCCATAAGGAATACTCACCGAGTGGCTCCTAGTTCTGTCTGACCCAGGTATGCAGGAAATTCAAAGTAGGTTGGATACCCATGAATTTGCAAATCAGATCATGGTTAGCATGGTAGACGATTATGTCTTCGACCAGCTTTGGTTCGATAACAATCTTAGGTCTGGAAGCGGATTGCGGGAGGCATCCATTAACTCGGTGTGCAGTTGAACCCTTGCCAACATTCTTGAATAGCATTTGATAGGTGTTTCGCTGAGCTTCATCAGAGGAAGATGAAGGATTTTCTTTTAATATCTTAGCATATGATCTCTTTCTCCCAGCGAGAGGAACTGAAGGAGACCCCATTGGGCCCTCCCGGGGCAGCAGACGAACCTTCAGAGTAGCACAAATACAACCCACCAAAGTCCCTGGTAAAACATTCACACCAAAAACCCTAGAGCATCACCCGACGCCTGCTCAGAAATTTTCTCGCCAAATCGCCAGAGCTCAAAAAAATTGCCTTGGGATAATTAAGTTTTTAGTAGATATTTTTTTCTAATATTGCAAACACAAGGATTGTGTTTAATCCTAGTAGAAAATAATGTAATATACCACCATTTTTTTATCTTTTATTTATTATTGTTTTTAGAAAGAGATACTACTGAATAAATTTATGAGTGTTGGAATAGGTCTTTATCCATGAAAGCAGTAGTTTTGAGGAAACCAGTACCTTCCTTTAGGCAGAAGGATAGGATAGGTCCATAGAGGTAAGGAGGGATATGATGGATAAATGTGGCCCCATGAGTACATGGAAGCTCACAGTTAGAAGATTCATGTATTTGCATCCATTCTCTGTGAAACATTATTGCATTAAGGAAACAATGCTTAATTATATGATTAAAACAAAACAATACTAAGGAAAGAAAAATGGAAGAAAATAATAAATATATATATGTATAATAATAGATGATATTAATATTAAAATAATAAGTAAAAATAAAAATATATAAAGGTATAAATTATATTTGCAGCATTTGATATTTAAGAAAATTATTAAAAATATATAATCTTAATTTAAGATACCAAATGGCTTTCTTTGGACTGACTCGTCACACGCATCTGGCTAGTTGTTGGAAGGCAAATCTCCCTTATTTTCTATAAAATGAGAGGTGAGTTTGAAATAAGGATGGGGGTTTTATGGAGAACTACATTGTCACTCTACAACAATTAAGATTCAAGTTTGAAATACCAGGTCAAAAAGTTGTATTTCTTTCACTGTTATGTCCTTGTGGAAATGAAATAATCATATGTGCTTGTTTAAATATTAAGTTAATTTTTATTTATAAAAAATATGTTAGCTTATCTACTAATGAACTGAGTGCATGCTTTCATTATGCGATAATAGCTATTCTGGTTAAGCAAGAAATTATAAGTACATTTTTTTCTTATTTGAAGTTTTACTTTTCAAGAAAAGAGAGTATTCGTAAGCTATATATTTAACATTAGGCATGAGTTTATATTGCATTGCATTCATGGGAGAGCCAAATTTGATCATTTACTACTACCCATACTATCATTTTGCCTTTCAGAAAGATGCACGAATGAGTTTTTATAGAATGAGCACGATGAAGGTGTTCGAGCAGGTGCAAATCTGGTGATCAAGTCGATAGTAGATAAAATTTGAAAGTGATACGTTTTATTTTAAATTAAATGTGATATGATGATCTATCATGTGAAATATTATGTTGTGTCTCAAGACTTGTATAAGTAATTCATGATGTCTTATCTTCGATACGAGTTTCAGATAGAAGCTCATGATTTTGTTTTCTTGTGGGTAACTTGGAATTTAATTAATGAAATTCATTTTCATAAAGAGGAACATATCTATGGATATAATACTTAAACATTAGTTAGAATATTTCATTTATTGCAGTAAAGGAAAACACCTATAGTCACTTCAAGACAAAGAAATAGAGATTAAACTTGTTTAATAGTGTGTTAATGGGAGATTTTTCTAATGATTAATCTTTAAGGAACTTTGGATGAATTTAAGGATGTCATTGCATGTCTAGATTTTTTTTTTAAATCGTCCATGGTAGAAGCATCTTCGGTAACTAGTTTATGGTGTAACAATTAAAATTAAAAAAAAATCATATAATTTTAGTTAAGAGGTAATTGGAAACCTATGGAATATTAAAAATCATCTTGAGCAATGTAAAATATCATAACTAAGTTGTGCTATTATGGGATGTGCCATCCTTGGCTATAGTAGTACATTTGATAGGACCTTGTTAGGTAGCTTATAACCTGCCTCTATTTTTGTAAGTTGTCTGTAGTTCTAGTAATGAATGGTTTAGCTTTAACAGGATCATTGCACTACAGGCGACAAGGTTAATTGATTTAGTTTTTGAGAGGAGCAATATTTTCGAAAAAAAAATTAAAGAGAGCAAAATAAACTAAAAGCTTCCTTTTTAAGCATGTAGATTACACCGACGTCAGGGTTGGGGCATTTTGAAAAGTGATTTCTATCCAACCCAGGTTTAAGGATAGTGTCATCATATAAGTTTTAAAAAAACTAAGTCTTTTGTAAAAGAGTACTCCTCAAAACCTAAAAAAAAAAACCATCCACACAGGTGAGGTTTGATAATGTAAAATAAGGAGTAAAATGCAATTTTCATACAATATCTCTATTGAAATTGAATATGGTTTGATTATGTTATGTATTAAGTTGAAAAAGCTTCTTATGCTAGTGAAAAATTGAATGGAAATTGTATTCCTTTGCCTTATGTCTAGATTTGGAAACGTCCATTGTGGTAATAGGGGTTATCGTGATATAAGTAAAAACTTTTACCATCATAGACAAGATTATTAGACTATAAAAAAAATACTAGATCGGTAAATGTTATGCTTCATTATTAGTTGAAGAGTTTTTCAGCCTCATAAGATGTGCTTTCTCGATGCATGTTTATTGCGCGTTGGTCAGCGGCACACTATGATGCATTATAATTGTTCTTAGCATACCTAATAGAAATTTAATAATATGAATTTTAAATAATATAAAAGTATGGATCAAGTATATTAAATATCAAGTGGTTAATTGGGAACTAAAAATGTCTTGGACTACACAAATACGTATATTGTATAATATTTCTTCTTCACTAAATTGCTAGAGTTCTAATGAGTTTTTCTGAAGATATAATTTAAACCAAACTCTTTTAATAGTATTTGACTATTAAGATTTATACATCATAAAAGAATAAAATATTCATAGGGTAATGAATGTTCTTATGACCTATGCAACCATACGCATAAACCATGCCTTCATTGCACAAAATATATCTTTACTTGAAAACTATCAATTAGTATCTTTACTACATAATTCATAATCCCTTATGGATAATATTGATGTTGTTGGAATACAAAACCCTACCATTATGTTTTAGGTAGTTTGTGAAATATATTAGATTCATATTATATTGGTTTCCACCATATATGCTTAAACGTATATCAAGCACCTTGTGTTATAGTGTGCTAATTTAAAAAATGAGAAGAAAAGCCAAAGGGTCTTGTTTTATGAAGATGTTAACTAAAGTATTTTAGAGTATAATGTCTAAATATTCTTTTACATAGATAGGTCATTGTTGTTAGAATTTAATTATTAATTGTATTTAGAATAGAATATTAAATAAATCTATATTATTTTGAATCTTGATATTTTTAAACTTAGTATAGTAGTTTATTGATAAAGGAAGAATATATTTTATGGAGTTTATCAGAATTAAAAATTAGTAGGAAACTCTTTATTTTGTGACTAAACATTTGAGTTTTTTTTTTTTATATTATTTTAACACTTGATTTCATAGTAAAGTATTAAGATTCAATTGGATTATTGAATGATTAGAATATTTTCCAATACAACAAAAAGGCTCACCGACCTCACTAAATAAATACTGGTGCTACATCGATAAGGATGAGAAACCACCCAACTTCAACAACTTGCAGATGGTGGCTATTGTGATTCGATAATAGTTGTATCCTAGCAGACTATTTATGGTGAGAGGATCTTCTACTAGTTGAGTAACGAATGGCGGTATGGGATGTTGTTCCATGCTACATTATGAAGTAGTACTATGGGGGAATCTCACAAGCATATTTCAACTATGGAATTACCAATAATAACACAAGATCAGAAGTGTTTATCATCAAGGTTGGAATTTCCAACGATGGATGGAATGGGATATCTCATCATCGGCTATAACATGACCTAGGATACCTGGACCCAGAATCCAGAGAATTGATGGGCCCTAGTTGATAATATGAGTAGATGGTCTTCAAAAAAGAACTAGGCATACTGACGCTATCTCTAGCATGGTTTATACAAACATAAGTGGAATACAAGTTAGAGAAATTTGTGATGTCCTCCATGCTATAGGGCAGGGAAACTATGCATCTACCCTTCTAGGTATTATTGGCCCTAGAAGGACAACCCCTTGTCGTGAACTCAAAAATCAAGAATGAGGAGGGATTCTCTAAATGGCACTCTTATTACAATATTTGGCCAATCTCAAGCACTCAAGCTATCATTTGCAGTAGTCATCGATCTTGGAGTGTGTAATTTATGCCTATGTACTAATAACAAGTTGGGTGTGTAGTAGTCAATCTATGACTTTGACTGTATCTATGTCAAAATTTTGACTTTGTATTTTGAACAACCAAGAGAGTTAGACCTAGGTTGTTACACTTCTATCTTCAATCTTCAATATTTCAATCTTGAAAGTTCTTCAATGTGACCTCTTCTTGGGTCTCTTTCTTCAATCTGCAATATTGCAAGGAGAACCTTTTCTTGGTTCTTCTCAATATTAAAAAAGATATCCTTCTTGGACATATTTTAATGTCTACTTTTCTACAAAAAAAACTTAGATAGTAATAATCATATGTATTCAATATTATAGAAATAATAATTTTCATTAGCTATCTTAAAACTAGTGGAATCAAATCTATATTGAATCCTAGTCTTCATGGGTTTTCCTTTCAACCCTGTGGAAAGATTCTAGCCAAATAATCTAGAATTCTTTTTTTATCAAGCTTATCAATAGGACCTCTTCTAAGGGTCTCTTAATCAAGGTCTATCTTCAAGACCTGTAAATTTTCTTCTATTTTGATTTTGCTCTTGGAAGAGGTCTATTCTCTTTTTAATATCAAGTTCTATCTTCAATATCTGTAAATATTTTTCTATTCTAATTTTGTTCTTGGAATAGGTATATCCTTAAATGTCACTTGTTTTTCTTCAACACAATGAGAAATGCTATCTTCTTTGGTTTCTCTTTCTAGAGGAATTTTCTTTATCTTCTCTATTTTTTCAGAGGTAATTTCTTAATCTTCTTTGGTTCCTTTTCTAGAGGATATTCTCTTTATCTTCTCTGGTTTACTTTTCTAGAGGAAATTTTCTTTATCTTCGTTGTTTTACTTTTCCAGAGAAAAATATCTTATCATTATTGGTCTCTTCTTAACCATTAGAAATATTCTTTCTAATGACTCTTGAGGCTCTTTCAATATCTAGATCTATCATAGCTTTGATACCATTGTTAGCTTTTGATGAATGAATAATCAAAATAATATTGCCTCAAGATCAATAATATAATTGTGATATAAAATATATAATAATACTAATCAATTAAACATATAAACTTAGAATATACTATATAATAACTCAAAGAATGATAATTTCAAATACTCAAAAATATTTATTGAATGAAGAGATCAAAATACATCATATTACATCACCTTCCATTGCCTACATGGGTGAATTTTTCTCCTTTTCCATGTATCTTTTACATCAATACATCCGTATATATAGAATGGAATGTGAATCTTCATATGGGGGTTTCTTGGGCCTCACTCTTCCTATGACTCTTCATATTCCTACTCTATTGACACATGTACATAGGGACAACTATGCACATTTACTTTACAAAAATATCATTGCACACTTGTGAATTACATTGTATAAATTAAATCCTAATTTAAGACTCTTTTTCTAATCTATAGATGTACCCATGATGGTACATTGGCATGTACCAAATAATGTAATATATTCCAACACTTTGGATACACATATGGGCTGAGGATGTGGACTCCACTAAATATTCCATGAAGCCTAGAATTGGAGCTAAACCATGGACCAACATTAGAGAAAAGAGACACCTTCCTACTAGATGGGATCATAGAATAATTGAGGGAATTTTTTGAGCCAAACATGGAGTGATTCTTGAGATAATCCCAGGTTGACCAAAAGTTCAGTTTCTCTGTTGCCTTCCCTATACACGTGTTGGATAATAATATTGTTATGATTATGAAGGTAACTCTTGGACTCTTAAATAATATTGTAGATGTTCCACACTAGCATCTAAGTCCCTTTGAGGTAGTTTATGATATTCATAGAATCTACTTCAATGAGTAGGTTGATAGGCTAGAGATCATATAGGAAAGATAATCCTTGATATAAATCCATGGCTTTGACCACATAATTAGTTTAGATGCCAATGTTTTCTACATAAGCAAGGATGATTCTCCCTTGATCATCTCTAAAGAGGTCACTTGCTCTAGCCTTTGTAGCGTTACCTTTAGTAGCTCCATAAAAGTTGATTTTAATCCATACAATAGGGGGTAGAGACCACCTAACATTAGCCCTATCAATAAGAGAAGTAGAAGGATGGAAAAAATCAAGAGAGAGATTGAAGGGGGTAGCAATCCTAGACTCTAAGCCTAGTCTAGGGGACTCAAAAGAGGGAATAAAATTTGAGTTTTCAATTTTTGTAGAAAGCACATAGTTGCCAACTAAAAGAGGGTCCCTAAAAAAACCAGTGAAGGTTCTAGAATTCCTCTCTATCTAGACTTGCCAAAGGAAGTGTGAAAGGCAGAAGGTCCACAAAGACTTGATGCATATATTGATAAAGTGGTTGGACCGCTAGATACACAACTCTAGGAGAGAGTTGGGTTGAACCCATGTAATTTTGAACATATTAAAAATAAAGCAAAGGACACTAGATGAGAAAGGAAACTCAAGAAAAATGTGATGAGAAGACACCTAGTTAGAACAACAAAGGTAACAGTGGTTTGGGAGGGTCATGCCTCTAGATAAAAGGTTACTGATGGTCAAAATTTTATTTTGAACCACAAGGTAGAAGAAGAAAGCAATTTTTGAAACAAGGTGCTTGAGCCAAATGAGTCTGGTAGGGAACCAATTATCATAGGAACCATCATAGAGATAGTAAGCAGACTTTACCAAGAAAAATCTATTTTCACTAGGTTTCTAGATAGGATAGTCACCAAAATTAGCCATAGGGATGACAATTTTTTAGAAGGTTGGATAGGGTCCTTGTAGCATCGACATGTTCTTCGTTCAATTTCCTCAGAGGGATATTTTTCTAGACTCTCCGTTGAAGACTGGTATTAATAAAATTGTAAACTTTATGCCCAAAAACTTGATTCGTGAAGGACTTTAAGGTGGCTAGGTTAGGGTCATCAAAATGTTACATAAGGAGGTGAAACATTTATTACATGTTTCTACATGCATGCATCCATGTTGCAAGTATAATTAGTACCTTATGATTATGAAATGAGGTTCACACAAGAAATGAAGTAGAGGTGCAAGTAAAAAAAGGAAGCAAGGATGTATGTAGTCGATTCAAAGTGCATACAAAAGAATATTTAAAAGGTTAGATAAATAATTAGGGTTTTTGGAGTTATAAGGTTCGTTTAATTAGAGTTTTTATATTTGGAGTTTAATTAAGTTTGAGTTAGGAGATATAAGGGTTAGATAAAGTTATTTTTTTAAGTATTTAAGTTTTTTTAATTTTATAAGTTTGGAGTGATAAGTTTTTTTAAAGTTTTTTAAAGCTTTATAAATTTGGAGTGATAAGGACTTTTTTTATTTAGGAGTGATAAGGACTTAAACTAGTTAATTTGTTTGTTTATAAGATTTTTAAGTTTGAAGGAATTTGAAGTATTTTTAAATCTGAATGTTTATTCTTGAGAAAAAAAAAATTGGAAATTTTATATATTTTGCAAATTTAAATATTTGGGAGGTAAAAGGTTTTCAACATCAAAGGATTAGGAAAAATAAAAATTTACAAATTTCATATTATTTTTTCTAAAATAGGGAGTCATAAGGTTTACTACATAGGAATTAAATTTGTAAATTTGAATTATTTAAAACTGGGAGTTATAAGGTTTAGAATTAAATTGGTAAACTTTGTATCTAGGAGATATAAGTTTCTTCAACTTGAAGATAAAACGTATTAATGGCCAAGAGGAACTTTTCAACATAGAAGATATTATCAAAATGCAAAATCATACTTTAAAAAAGGAAAAGTTCAAAAACAAAATATGTATCAAAGACAATCTTTTGAATTGAATGGTCAAGATCATAAAAGGGTCCTTCAAAACTCTTATCAAAGATGTAAGATAATATCATGTGATTCTAATCAAAGGGTTCAAACATAAAAAGATATTTGGTATATAGACTTAGGAGCTAGTCATCATATGATTGGTGACTTATATTGGTTTGAATATTTAGAAGTCAAGAATAATTTCACTCTAAATATTATAGATGATAAGATATATCTAGTTCATGGAACCGATAGAGTAATACCTAGCATGCCATTTTTTGATTTTTTGTTAGAGAATTTTTTATATTTCAAGGATTATCAACCAATCTTATTTTAGTTACTCAATTGATTGAAAAATAAAAATATTTATATTCAAATATATAAATGAAAATAGAAAATGCATCATCAAGAATCAAAACATAACAAAATATACATGCTCAATAAAAAATAGAATATATGCCTTAGATTTAATTGCTTTTTCTCAAGAAATTATTGAATGTCTATCTCAAGATGAATATAATGATAAGTTTCCTGATGTTTAAAAATACAAGATTCAGGGAATTGGATCCAGAATAGTCTAACTTTTTCCTACAAACATAAGCATTGGGTGAACCCAAGGTTCATGATGATGAAGTAGATTCAAGAGAAGCAAAGGTTTATGAACAATGCAAGGTCACTTGAAGATTGAAGACAAATATGAAGACCATGATTGAAGACTAAAGTCTTCAATAACCAAATAATGTAATACAGGGGGGTGTTGGAGTATATTATATTATTTGGTACATGCTAATGTACTCCCATCGTACCTTCATGGTACATTTTTAAATAGTAACTTAGATTTGAGTCATAGTTTAGAGTGTGATTTATATTTGCCTCTTTATGTAAGTGTGAATATGCAAGAAATGAACAAGTATCATGTAAAGTTGTAATATGCAAGAAATGCACACATGTCATGTGAGTTAGAGTGCAATTTTAGGTTGAGTAAATGTGCACAAGTTTCTTATATGTAAAAGTGCAAATATGAATATGTGGAAAAACTTTCCTTCTAGATATATGAATGAGGAATAGGTTCTAGTAGGAACCCTCTCCAATATTCTTAGAACTTACGTTATTCCTAGTTCAAATGATGGTGACTATCTCATCTAGAAAGCCATTGAGGATGGGCAATTCATAGTCAAGTCTACTTATTTCTTAGCTAAGGGCTTTAGAGAGAAATGGTTTCCTTCCAATCTCATTTGGCTCAAACATATAATCCCAAAGATTATATTTTTCTTCTAGCTTGTTATTCAAAATACAATTATTACCATTGAAAACCTTTTGACCAGAGGAATGGTAATTCCCAAATACTATTATCTTTGTCTTTCCAACCTAGAATAATCTTACCACCTCTTTCTTGAATGCCCCTTTTCCTTAAAGGTCCATTCTATTTATAATTTTTTTAGTATTTCCTAGACCCATCCCAAAACCATTTTAGACCTCTATATCCAGTGGTCCAATTATTTCCATGGGTCTCATATAAAGTCTCTTTGGACCTTATACCTTCCTAACTATCTCTAGAAAATTTGGATTGAGAGAAATTTTTTAGCCTTTTCCAATGCTTCCAAGGACCCTCTCTCAGTCAATAATTGAGTTCTTGCTACTGTTGTTGAAAATTCTAAAATGGTCCCTTCTCAAGACTCTATTGACTTATCATTTGATTTTAGGATTGTTGTTTTTTTGAACCTTTATTTTTCTCCCTCCCTTCCTTCCTTAGCCCCTATTGATAGGTCTATAATTCACTGGATTCCTCCACCAATTGGTTAAATCAAGCTCAATTTCAATGGCGTTTCTAAGGGGGCCCCATAGATTGTTGGAGTTGGTGGTATCTTTAGAGATGACCATGGAAATATTATCCTCACCTATGTAAAAAATCTAGGAATTCAAACTAATCATGTTGTTGAAGCAAGAGTGCTCTATCAAGGTTTGTCCCTTCTCACCTACATTCCTTGTACTAAACTCATTATAGAGGAGGATTCACTTAACACTATAAATTATCTTAAGGGATCTCAAAACCCATCATGGAATGTTTAAAATCTCATCATGGAGTCAAGGAAAACATTAACAAATATCAGTAGTAATGTCATTCAACACGTATACATGGAAGGCAATAAGGTAGCAAATATTTATACCAACCTGTGCCTTTCTCAATAGTCCCTTTATGTGTGGCACGATAATTTTCCAAATGAAATATATGATTTTAGTATACTGGATGGTACTACTTTCCTTTAATGTCATTGTATGGGATGCTACTTGGTTGGATAGGATTGGTATTTTATGGGATACTTGTCTTCCTCTAAGTTGTTACAAAATGGTCCAAGTTCACTATTGTCTTGGGATTTCTTGGTTTCAAAGATTGTTTTTCAAAAAATGTCATCTCCAAGACCTCAAAGACCTACATAACTCCATTTATAGAGATACCAATATGATCACTTATATGCTTCAACAAGCTTCAATTACTTTGGATGATCTCAAAAATTGGTAGGAAGGTTTTGATCACATAAACAGAGATGATCAGGCAACCTCTGGAGATATTGCCTAAGTCTCTTCAACTTCCTTTTTGGCATCTGTATTTTGGCTTATTTTTTAGTTTTGTTTGTAAAATCATTACTGGTTTTTGGTGCTTTGGGATGTACTTGGGTTTTAATTTGGTGGGTTTTCTTAGATCTAGGGTGTATCTTTTTGGTACTTTATTCTAGAGACTCTCTACCCTGCTTGTGTTGGTTTTTTGTTTGTCCTATATGGATTGTCTCATTTTGTTTTTGATAATGTAAAAAATTTTGTGGACCCTTTCAAAACCCCTTCTACCAACTAATCAAAAAAAAGTGCAAATATGTAATGTAAATATGTGCACAAGTGTCTTATAATAGAGAGTGCAAGTAGAAGAGTAAGATTCATGTTTAGGTGTGAATATGTTCTAGAGTCAATTGTTCATCAAGTATGCAAGTGGAAAGTAGATATGGAAAGAGTCATGAGTTTTGGCATATGGAGAGCAATAGTCTAGTACTTTAATATTCATACAATTATGACTATATTATGGAGACAATGCTCCATAGATAGATATAGAGAACATAAAATTCATATATCTCATTACCAGATTGTAAGAGAAAGAGTAATAAAGCTTGTAAATATTTTGAGCAATTAATATTGTAGGTTGTTCTACATGCATTGTGTGATTCAAGTTATTTAATCTCATAATTCAGCATATTATTGAATGTTATTTACTTTATTGTAAGCCTTGAGATACATATTAATTTGCTCATATTATTCTACTCATATTATTTTCATATTGAACTTGATATTATTATATTATGGCTATTTTATATTTGGAATTTGTGTGATATAACCTATAATATTTTGTGGTATTATAAGGCTTAAAAAGATGAAGACGTGGTTAAAGATGATGAAGTCATGGAAATTGCTAAGGAAGCATGCCTTGAAGGTCTGAAGGACAGCCCAAAAGACATCCTGAAGGATGAAGCAAAGGACATAGCTCTGGAAATTGATGATAATTCTACTCTAAAAAATGATGTCAATCCTTGATTGCATCTACGACTCTCTACTATTTTGGATTTTTGATCATTCTTGATTGCATCTACGACTCTCTACTATTTTGGATTTTTGATCGTTCCTTTTATCTGAACAATGCTCCTCTACTCCGAAGGACTGTTGGTTTTTGTTAAAGGATGAAGGGTGTCAGTCTCTATTTTTTATCCTCTTTGTTCCTCTGTCCCTAAGGACGTCCTCTTTTGGTTGTTCTAGCCTTTGGCCTTCTAATTTTACTTTGTTCTGATCAGGATAGTTCTGTTGTGTTCTTCTTGGATCCTCTATTGTAAAAGGCATTGGGGTGCCTTTCAAATACCCTTTTTGAAATAAAATTAATTAACCTACCAAAAAAAATAAGGCTTAAAAAACCATCATAATAAAGAATTGAAACTAATTCAAATAATGAAAATTCTAAGGAGTCTAAAGATTCCACATCTCTAGTTGTGAGCATGGAGTTAGTTGAAAAAAATCATGAATAATTTGTAGATGTTGTTGATGAAGCTATAGTAGTAGCTCCATAACAACAAATAAGAACTACAAAATGTCTCATCAATACCATTAGATGTGCTAAAATTGATGCACAATCTAACCAAGTACATGCTAGGAAGTAAATCTAGGATTGATGAATTTTGGAATGGAGAATCTAAAACCAACATAAATTAAGGATGCACTTAGCTCACCATAATGGAAGGAAACTATGGATGAAAAGTATAAATATTTGATGAAGAACAAAACAAAGGATCTTGATGATCTATCAAAAGGAAAGAAGCCCATAGGCTATAAGAAAATTTTCAAAATCAAATACAAGGTAGATTGATCCATTGATAAATATAAGGCATGGCTCTTTGCAAAGGGCTATGTATATAAGAAAGGAGTTTATTATGAAGAGAAATTCACCTCCATAGCAAATATTAAAATCATTTGTGTAATGTGTGCACTAGCAACACAATTTAGTTGGAAACTTTAGAAAATGGATTTCAAGAGTGCCTTCCTTAATGGTGATCTCCAAGAAGAGGTATACATGACACAACTTGAAGGCTTTGTTATCAGTGGGAAACAATAAAATGTTTATGTATTGATTAAGTTATAATATAGGTTGAAGCAGGATCCTAAATACTAGTACATCAAAATTGATGATCACCTATTACAACATGGTTTCACTAGAATTCCCTTTGACATAAATCTTCATCTTAAGAAAGTTGGATCTAAGATAGTGATACATGTATTGTATGTTGATGATCTAGTGATTGCTAAAATTTTATATGAAATGCTGAATGATATGAATAATAAATTGAATTAATCATTTGACATGATAGATATGAGACTTCTATACTATTGTATTGTCTTAGAAGTATGACAAAGAAATAATCACATTGTGGTCTTATAGATAAAATATGTCAATATTACTTGAAAATATTGGATGATAGACTATAAACCTAAGGTAATATCAATGGTAATATTTATAACTATCCTCATATGATAAGTCATCTCAAGTATCTAGTACTCTTTATTTTCAGCTAATTGGGAGTCTTATATACCTAACAAATATCAAGCATGATATCAGCTTTGCTATGAGTTTTCTTTCAAGGTTTAAGCAAGAACCTATGGTGAGTCATTATAAGGCAATAAAGAGGATTTTGCATTATGTCCATGGTACAGTGGAGTATGGTTTGTGGTATTAGAAAAATGATAAATTTTTCCTAAAAATATACACGAACTTAGATTATACTGAATCTAAATATAATAGAAGGTCAACATTTAGATATGTATTTTATCTAGGATCTAGATCTATCTTATGGTATAGAGATAAATAATAGGTAGTGGACTTATCATCCATAGAGGTGAAGAACACAAGATTATACTGAGAGGGGGGTGTACAGTATAAGATCACTTTTTACTTTTCTTTCCAATCAATATTATGCAATGTAAAGATAGCAATATCAACAATAGTAATCAAAGCAATGCACAAATCACCATACACAATAGAGACACCAATTTAACGTGGTTCACCCAATGTGGGCTACTCCAAAAAGAAAATATTTCACTAAAATTTTCTTAATCAATATCTTGGGAATCCTTTCCATATTACAATGTTTATGGATATCTATCCAAAGGAGACACCAATCCCCTAATAATTTTCATGGATCTCTATCCATAGGAGAACTCATTTATCCTTAGCTCTGACTAATGATCTTCTAGAAGAACTGTTGCCCCCACTAATTTGGCTAATGGATCTCTATCCACTGAAGACACCTATCCTCACTACCCCAGCTAATGGATATCTATCCACTAGATATTGTTGATGCAGGAGCATCCGGAGGTGGCAGAGCAATCTTGCATCATCCCAAAAATATATTTTTTCTCTAAGTGTTGGTGGGGAAATAAGCTATCACGAAATCGTGACACTTTTGGAGCATAGGCGCAAAGGGGCAAAGTCGTCGTGAAATCGTGACACTTTTGGAGCATAGGCGCAAAGGGGCAAAGTTGTCACAAAATCGCGACACTTTTGGAGCATAGGCGCAAAGGGGCAAAGTCATCATGAAATCGTGACACTTTTGGAGCATAGGCGCAAAGGGGCAAAGTCATCGCGAAATCGTGACACTTTTGGAGCATAGGCGCCAAGGGGCAAAGTCATCACGAAATCGTGACACTTTTGGAAAACAGGCACCAAGGCAAGCAGCTATCATGAAATCGTGACACATTTTGAAAAGAAGCACCAAGGCCAGCAGCTGTCGCGAAATCGTGACACATTTTGAGAAGAAGCGCCAAGGCAAGCAGCTATCACGAAATCATGACACATTTTGAGAAGAAGCGCCAAGGCAAGCAGCTGTCGCGAAATCGTGACACATTTTGAAAAGAAGCACCAAGGCAAGCAGCTGTCACGAAATCGTGACACATTTTGAAAAGAAGCGCCAAGGCAAGCAGCTGTCGTGAAATCGTGACACATTTTGAGAAGAAGCGCCAAGGCAAGCAGCTGTCGTGAAATCATGACACATTTTGAGAAGAAGCGCCAAGGCAAGCAGCTGTCACGAAATCATGACACATTTTGAGAAGAAGCGCCAAGGCAAGCAGCTATCGTGAAATCATGACACATTTTGAAAAGAAGCACCATGGGGAGCAGCTGTCACGAAATCATGACACAGGTTGAAAAGAAGCGCCAAGGGGAGCAGTTGTCGTGAAATCGTGACACATTTTGAAAAGAAGCGCCAAGGGGAGCAGCTGTCATGAAATCGTGACACATTTTGAAAAGAAGAGCCAAGGGGAGCAACTGTCATGAAATCGTGACCCGAAGGCAGAAGACAAGTGCGGAAGGCAAAGACGTCACGATTTCATGACATGTCGTGAAATCGTGGCCCGAAGGAGGGAATAGAGGCCGAACGCCAAAACGTCGTGATATCATGACCCGAAGAGGAGAGAGAGAGTAAGGAAGCGGAAATGTCATGATATCACGACAGAACGCTCACGACTCCACACGGGCAGGCGGCTACAGAGGTCGTTGCAGAAGGGCACGTGGCAGCAAAATACAGGTGTCTACAGAGCACTCCTGGGAATGATGATTCAGAGGGTCGATGGACAGGTGGCTGCAGAGCACTCCGCCATTCCATGCCATGATGATTCGAGGCACCTGGTAGCAATATGCAGGCGACGATAGAACATTCATGTGGGCGGTTACAAACAAACTTCGTAGTCTGTGTAATGATGTCCGAAGGGGGTCGGGTCCGATATAAGAAGCGGCTCATGCATTGTAAAGGGGTTGGCCATTTTGTACTTCTGTATTTTGAATTTGAAAGCTCTGTTAATGAAAATTTGGTGATTTTTTTGCGTGTTATTCCAGTCCTGCGTCAAGTGGTATCAGAGCCAGAAGGTTCTGAGTGCGCGAACAGACCGTCGATCGTGAGGCAGTTTGCGCCAGGACTTGTGGTTGTGGGTTGTGAGAAAGTGAGCAGGATGCCTCCGTGAAGGAACCATGGTGGTGCGAGGAATAGGGAGGCAGAGGTCGATTTCAGAGCCTTGCAGAGGCAAGTGCAAGCACTGTAGGAGGAAATGAGAAGAGGAGTAGAGCCAAGAAGAGAGGAACATAGTGAAGATGAAGTTTGGGAAGACGAGGGTCCATCTGATGAGGAAGAAGCATTGGATCCAGAAGAGGCTAGGCTGTATAGGGCCATATCCCAGATCGGGAAGAAGCCGAAGTTTGACGTCTCCACCTATTCTGGGAATCTCAATCCCGAGGAGTTGATAGATTGGATCAACGACATGGAGGAATATTTTGAGTATGAGGAGATCTCAGATCCAAATCGGATCAGGTTCATAAAAACAAAGTTGAAGGGACATGCTAGCATCTGGTGGAAAGGAGTACAGCTAGAAAGGAATAGGAGGGGAAAGGAAAAGATCACCAGGTGGGATCGGATGGTAGAGAAATTGAAGAGGCAATTCATCCTCGTAGATTATGAGTTGGATCTGTTGAGGAAGATGTAGAGTCTTAGACAGGCGAGTAAATCTATCAAGGAGTACACGGAGGAGTTCTATCAGATCTCAATTCGAATCGGCCATTCTGAGGCAAATAAGGAGAAGGTTGCCCGCTACATCAATGGATTGAGAACCAACATTCAAGAAGAGCTGAGTCTGGTTCGGATGAGCATGGTTGAGGATGCATACCAGTTTGCATTAAAAGTGGAAGAGAAACTGAATAGGAGATTTGAAGGTAAGTAGAGAGGAAAGGATCATGGTGGAAGAGCTGGTGGAAGGACCAATGGAGGAAGATACATAGATCTGGGGAAGACTGGTGAAGCAAGCAGTAGCTAGAACCAGAAAGAAGAGAAAGAGGAGAATACCCAATGCCCACGCAATCAGAACAACAACTACCCGAGAGGAAGAGGTAGGCCTGGGCGAGGGTATGGGAGAGGTGCATTTCGTGGAACCTGCTTCAACTACGGGGAAGAAGGACATCGGGCATACAACTGCCCGCAGCGACAAGAAAGGCCAAATCGAAGACCTGAGGGTCAGGCCCGAGCTGCTGTAGTAGACGAAGGTGTCGAATCTGAGCACTTTGAGGAGGCAGAATGAGGGGAAGCGATGATCATCAGGAGAGTCTTGTTGAATGAGGAAAAGAAGGCAGACCAGAGGAACAACCTATTTTGCACAAGATGCAAGTGCTCGGGCAAGGTCTGTAACGTCATTATCGACAATGGCAGCACTGATAACCTGGTCTCTGAGGAGATGGTTGCCAAGTTGCAGCTGGAGAGAAGAAGACACCCGCATCCATATCGGATTGCATGGTTACAAAAGGACCATAGGGTGTTGGTCAGTGAGCAATGCCTGGTGAAGTTTAACATTGGAACTTACCGAGATGAGGTCCTGTGTGACATCTTGCCTATGGATGCATGTCACATGTTGCTTGGGAGACCATGGCAGTTTGATCGGAGTGCAGTACATGATGGTCAAGCCAATACGTATTCCTTGTCGAAGGATGGAGTTCGCCATAAGTTGAAACCCCTGAAGGAGGCGGACGAGAAGGTATGTAGCAGTGCTCGAGTCTATCTAGTTGATGGAAGAAGATTTTTAGATGGCCTGAAGCCAGATCATATGTGCTATGCAATAATCCCTAGGGTTAGGGAAGAAGAATGCAAGGAAACCCCAATGGAAGTCATGGGTCTGTTAGAGGAATTTCTAGATATCATTTTTGATAATGTTCCTGAGGGTTTACCACCTAGTAAGGAAGATCAGCCACCATATAGATTTGGTGCCAGGATCGAGCTTGCCGAATAAAGCTGCACACAGAATGACTCCTATGGAAACTGAGGAGCTGAATAGGCAAGTTCAAGAGCTGCTAAAGAAGGGGTTGATTAGGGAGAGTCTTAGCCCATGTGCAATACCTATAGTACTAGCACCCAAGAAGGATGGAGAGTGGAGAATGTGCACAGACTCTCGAGCAATTAACAAGATCACTATCAAATACAGATTCCCATTGCCAAGGATGGATGATATCATGGACTGTTTGAGTGGAGCTGAGTACTTCATGAAGATTGACCTGAAAAGTGGTTATCATCAGATCCGTATCCGAGAAGGGGATGAGTGGAAGACAACCTTCAAAACCAGAGAGGGTTTGTATGAGTGGTTGGTCATGCCATTTGGGCTAACCAACGCACCGAGTACATTCATGCGGTTGATGAATGAAGTCTTGAAGGAATTCTTAGGAAAATTTGTCATTGTCTACTTGGATGACATCTTGATATTTAGCAGAACCCTGGAGGAACACCTGATGCATATCAGGAGGGTTTTTGAGAAACTGCGGGAGGAGCAGTTGCTGATAAATCTGAAGAAGTGTAACTTCGTGAAGAGGGAGTTAGTATACCTGGGATTTGTCATCTCAGCAGATGGTCTCAAAATGGACCCAGAAAAGGTGAGGGCTATCATAGAATGGCCTGCTCCAAGAAGCGTGACTGAGGTAAGATCGTTTCATGGTCTAGCCAGTTTTTATCGAAAGTTCATCAAAAATTTTAGCAGTATTTGTGCATCCCTTATGGAGACAATGAGGGGGAATAAGAAGGAATTTAAGTGGACAACTGGGGCAGATAAGAGCTTTGCTATGCTGAAGAAGAAGGTCACCGAGCAACCTGTCTTAGCACTTCCAAATTTTAACAAGGTGTTTCGGTAGACCGTGATGCGAGTGGTAGTGCCATAGGGGCCGTATTGAGTCAAGAGGGTAAGCTTGTTGCTTATTTTAGTGAGAAGCTCAATGATGCCAGGAAGAAGTATTCGGTATATGATCAGGAGTTCTATGCCATAGTTCAGGCTCTAAAGAAATGGAGGCATTATTTGTTGCCAAAGGAGTTTGTTCTTTATATTGATCATCAGGCACTACAATATATTAACAGTCAAGGAAAGTTAAATCAGAGGCACCTGAAATGGGTGGAGTTCCTACAGAGCTACACCTTTGTGCTGAAGCACCGGAGCGGGAGGTCCAATAGAGTTGTGGATGCCTTGAGTAGGAGGCAATGTTTATTGATGGAGATGAAGGTGGAGGTTGTAGGGTTTGCTGAACTTAAGGGTTTATACCCTGTAGATCCCGACTTCGTAGAAGCTTGGAAGGCCTGCACTGTGCCTGTTACTTTGGACAGGACTAAGTGGCTAAAATTTTTGGTCCAAGATGGAATGTTGTTCAAGGGAAACCAATTATGCATTCCACGGAGTTCAATGAGGGAGAATATGATCAAGGAAAAGCATAGTGGCGGTTTGGCTGGACACTTTGGTCGAGACAAGACCATCTCCCTGGTTAATGAAAACTACTACTGGCCGTAATTGCAACAAGATGTGGCAAAATTCATGCAAAGTTGTAGGATATGCCAGATGGCAAAAGGTGTGAGGCAGCCTACTGGTTTATATCAACCACTACCTATACCCGAAAGGCCATGGGAGGATATTAGTATGGATTTTGTTCTTGGTTTACCCAGGACGCAGAGGGGACACGACTCCATATTTGTGGTAGTGGATAGGTTTTCAAAAATGGCTCATTTTATTCCCTGCTAGAAGACTAGCGATGCGGTCCA
The DNA here is from genome assembly GCA_028583015.1 of Wollemia nobilis. NCBI lineage: Eukaryota > Viridiplantae > Streptophyta > Pinopsida > Araucariales > Araucariaceae > Wollemia > Wollemia nobilis. The sequence goes on from JAQPPZ010001340.1 coordinate 5,286,550, forward strand.
TGTGGCTGGTTTATTCTTCAAGGAAGTGGTACGACTTCATGGTCTGCCAAGGAGCATTGTGTCGGATAGGGATACCAAGTTTGTAGGGTATTTCTGGAGAACCCTGTGGAAGAAACTGAAGACGGATTTAAAATTTAGTTCTGCATACCACCCCCAAACAGATGGCCAAACAGAGGTGGTAAATAGGAGTTTGGGCAATCTACTGAGATGCTTGGTAGGAGACAAGCCCAAGGGATGGGATTTAGTTTTGCCGCAGGCAAAATTCACATATAACAACTCTGTCAACAGGAGTACCAATAAGTCTCCATTCTAGATAATTTATGGGAGCAGCCCAAGAAATGCTTCTGAGTTGAGAAGGATGGATGCAGGCGAAAAGTGTAGTGCTGAGGCCGAAGACTTTGTAGAACACCTGAAAAGCTTGCATAAAGAGGTGACTAAGCAGATCACTAAGATGAATACTCAATATAAGACCAGGGCAGACCAGAAGCACCGGGCTAAAGAATTTGAAGTTGGAGATGTCGTCATGGTCCATCTAAGAAAAGAAAGGTTTCCTGCCAAGACCTATAACAAGCTGAAGATGAAGAAGTTTGGGCCATGCAGAATCATTGGAAAACGGGATTCGGGTAATGCATACGAGGTGGAGTTGCCGAGTGAACTTAACATCTCACCGGTTTTTAACATTTCAGATTTGGTTGAGTATCATGAAGGAGATAGCAGTGCAACACCAAGCCCGGATTTGTGGAGCATTCCAATAGCCACCCCAGTCACAGACGAGATAGAAGAAGTCCTTGATACGCGTGAGGGCCGAAGTACTCGAAATAGGTGCTATTCTAAATATTTGATCAAGTGGAAGGGCAGACCCATAGAAGATGCGACTTGGTTGTCGAAGGTAGAGGTTGACCGCCTGGGTCTACCTCCCATCGAATAGAAGTGAAGGTCACTTCTCAATTCACCCCGGGTGTCTGATGCAGGAGCATCCGGAGGTGGCAGAGCAATCTTGCATCATCCCAAAAATATTTTTTTTCTCTAAGTGCTGGCGGGGAAATAAGCTGTCACGAAATCGTGACACTTTTGGAGCATAGGCGCAAAGGGGCAAAGTCGTCACGAAATCGTGACACTTTTGGAGCATAGGCGCAAAGGGGCAAAGTCGTCATGATATCGCGACACTTTTGGAGCATAGGCGCAAAGGGGCAAAGTCGTCGTGAAATCGTGACACTTTTGGAGCATAGGCGCAAAGGGGCAAAGTCGTCGTGAAATCATGACACTTTTGGAGCATAGGCGCCAAGGGGCAAAGTCGTCGTGAAATCGTGACACTTTTGGAAAATAGGCACCAAGGCAAGCAGCTGTCACGAAATCGTGACACATTTTGAAAAGAAGCGCCAAGGCAAAAGTGTCGCAAAATCATGACACATTTTGAGAAGAAGTGCCAAGGCAAGCAGCTATCATGAAATCGTGACACATTTTGAAAAGAAGCACCAAGGCAAGCAGCTATCGCGAAATCATGACACATTTTGAAAAGAAGCGCCAAGGCAAGCAGCTATCGTGAAATCATGACACATTTTGAAAAGAAGCGCCAAGGCAAGCAGCTGTCGCGAAATCGTGACACATTTTGAGAAGAAGCGCCAAGGCAAGCAACTATCACGAAATCATGACACATTTTGAGAAGAAGCGCCAAGGCAAGCAGCTATCGCGAAATCGTGACACATTTTGAAAAGAAGCGCCATGGGGAGCAGCTGTCATGAAATCGTGACACATTTTGAAAAGAAGCGCCAAGGGGAGCAGTTGCTATGAAATCGTGACACATTTTGAAAAGAAGTGCCAAGGGGAGCAGCTGTCACGAAATCATGACACATTTTGAAAAGAAGAGCCAAGGGGAGCAACTGTCACGAAATCACGACCCGAAAGTAGAAGGCAAGTGCGGAAGGCAAAGACGTCGTGATTTTGTGACATGTCACGAAATCATGGCCCAAAGGAGGGAATAGAGGCCGAACGCCAAAACGTCGTGATATCACGACCCGAAGAGGAGAGAGAGAGTAAGGAAGCGAAAATGTCATGATATCATGACAGAACGCTCACGACTCCACACAAGTAGGTGGCTGTAGAGGTCATTGCAGAAGGGCACGTGGCAGCAAAATACAAGTGTCTATAGAGCACTCTTGGGAATGATGATTCAGAGGGTCGATGGACAGGTGGCTGCAGAGCACTCCACCATTCCATGCCATGATGATTCGAGGCACCTGGTAGCAATATGCAAGCGGCGATAGAACATTCATGTGAGGCGGTTACAAACAAACTCCGCAGTCTGTGTAATGATGTCCGAAGGGGGTCGGGTCCGATATAAGAAGCGGCTCATGCATTGTAAAGGGGTTGGCCATTTTGTACTCTGTATTTTCAAATTTGAAAGCTCTGTTAATGAAAATTTGGTGATTTTTTTCCATGTTATTCCAGTTCTTCATCAACTGTTGTCCTCTAAACTCTATCACCTCCAAATGTTTGTCTCAAATTTATACTAAACACAGTCCTTCGATCTAGAAAAAATCTGCTCAATATCTATCTCTATTCTGGCACAAACTTGTTCTTAAATTTACACTAAACTTTGCCTCAAGGTTTGAAAAAATAAATCAATAAAATCTTCTCTCAAGTCTTCTCAAAGACTTATCTCAAATCTAACTTGTAAGCTTCCACAAAAGCTCACACTAATCTATCCACAAGTCCTCTCTAGAACTTTTCCAAATCTGCTCAATAAGTCCTCACTAGAACTTATCCAAATCTACTCTCAATTTGTATTGTAATCTTCCACAAAAGCTCACACACATATGTCCACAAGTATTTTCTAAGACTTACCTTGATTCTACTCAACAAGTCCACACTAGAACTTGTCCAATCTCATAGAAACATAAAGAGAATTATTAGAGACTCAATATGCTTCTCATTCACCACAATGCTTAATTACTTTCAATCACCTTTTAGAAACATATAGAGAATTTTTAGAGACTCAATATGCTTTACATTCACCTCAATGCTCAATCACTTTCAATCACTCTTTTGAAACATACAGAGAATTGTTAGAGACTCAATATTCTTCACATTCATAAACTCTCAATCACTTCCAGTCTCTCATTTATCATAGAAACATATAGATAATTTTTAGAGACTCAATATGTTTCACACTCATCAATACTTAACCTCTTTCTCAAATCAATTTAGAATATAGAATAATTTGTTTCATATAACTTGAGCTATCACTTCACACATCCACTTGACTAGGCTCAACCAACTCTATTCAACCAATCACTCAATAAAATAATCCTTGCTCACAAACCCTAGTCCAATCATATGAACACTCACTCAAAATATTTCCAACAATTCTTATCAACCAATCTCACGTAACAATGATACTCATGTTCTTTTCAAACCCTAGTTCAAGTTCTTCACTCAATCAATGGATTCAACAACAATGCTTATAAACCAATATCACATAACAATGATACTCATGTTCTTTCCAAACCCTAGGTCAAGTTCTTCACTCAATCAATTCTTATATAACAATCTTCACATATAGCTCAACAAATCAATAAGGAAACCTAATCAAGTCCTTTCCACTCCAAAGTTGTTTACTAGAAAACCAATCAATCAACTCAACCAAGGAAGAATATACCCATACGTTTTTATTTTATGGAGAATGATCTTCAACACCTATCTCAAATATCACCACTTGATTTGCCAAGTACAAGGGTTAGATGATAAAAATTATCACCCTAACACTTTTCACAATTTACCTTAATGACGAAGATAAATTAAAATCCAAGTACACCTTATTGCTCCATCTCAACAATAAATTTCAACATCATAAATTTCATCAAAAATCCCCTTGAAAATATAACACAACTTCTACTTATAACTCCTTTCTCAATATTGCATTTAAATTAAATAATTCATTTTATTACTAAATGCAATAAATCAATTTATCTTTCCTAAGGTACAAACAATTTTACCCTAGCAAAATTCACTATTTACCACTTAGGTAAATAAAACAATTTATTTACACCTTATCCCTCCACACAACTTTGGCAAAAGCAATAATTAAAAATAAAATTATAAAAAACTTTTTTTGCCCTCTTTGTGAATTGTGGGATTCGAACTTGCACCACTGCTACTACAGCGCCTTGGTCGTGGCTTCCACGCCATGTGAGCAGAGCACTCACCTTACTCCACTAAGGTGCAATATACACCTTATGCCTTCACTGCCCTTTAGAGCCTTTTGGCTCCTTTCTCCACCACGTCTCCTTGCTCCATGTAGCACTTCGAAGGTGCTTCTCCAAATGGAATTTGCATGAGTCTTGCACCAAATATTGTGGAGGATGTTTTGAAAATAATTTTTCCAATGCTTTGGCTAAGGTATAAATACCTTGTGCCATCGTTCCATGCACGTCGACGGAGGTGAGTTTATGGAGGTCGGGGCTAAGGTTTTTGCATTTAAATATTTTAATTTATAAATCATTTAAATTCTTTGCTTTGGCTAAGGTATAAATACATTGTGCCATCGTTCCATGCACGTCGATGGAGGTGATTTTATGGAGGTCAGGGCTAAGGTTTTTGCATTTAAATATTTAAATTTATAAATCATTTAAATTCTTTAGAATTTAAATTTTATAAATTAATATTTAAACATCTTAGCTTTATAAAAATCCTTCTTAGGTTTTAATCAAAACCTTTTATTTTTACCCATTATGGTTTTTAATAAAACCTTTTATGATGGGGACACAAAAATTGAAATCTACAAAATCCAAATTTTCACTCAGCAAATTGAAAACAAACTTTACAAGAAACAGGAACACTCTTTTCCATTCATTAACTTGCAAATATTTACAGTTACAACCCGCAGGCTTTACAAAAACTAGTGCTCGGCTTAGTTTTCTCACACTCTATTGCAGTTCTCTAACTCTACAATTTTGGAAGGAAAAGCACTCAAGCCGGTCCGAGTGGCCCTCTGCCTCGACTCTGCAACTCGACTGTGCAACTCGCAACTATAGTTTCTCCAACCTGCAACTGTCGTTTTCCAACCCCTTGTGCATGCCTCTATTCTCCTTTTTAAAGGTTCTTAGGTGACGCTTCATTTCCAGCTGGTGGCCCTTCATTTCCTCTTCTAGAACCTTTTGTTTCATCTTCCCATGCCGCTTCATCATCCAGGTATTCGAAATGTCTCCCTTTCTGACTCTTCATCTTCGGATTTCCCTACGGGCATGAAAATATGACAGGTCGCAATATCGTGACACCTTTCAATCTCTGGCCCCTTCTCTGTCCTTATGCCATGAAAATACGACATGTCACAAAATCAATACATCTTTGTCTTCCATACGCTCTTTCTGCTTTTAGGTCACGAAATCGTGACATGTCATGAAATCGCGACATCTTTGTCTTCCGTACGCTCTTCTGCTTTCGGGTCGCGAAATCATGACATGTCACAAAATCGTGACATCTTTCCTCTCCTACCCATCCTTTTCTCTTTCGGTCGTGATATCGCGACATTTTTCTTCCTTGCCTCCTTTCTCTTCTTTGGGTCATGAAAATGTGACATGTCACAAAATCGTGACATCTTCTCCTCTGTGCCTTCTCTCTCTTTTGTGGGTCACGAAACTATGACATGTCATGAAATTGTGACATCTTCCTCTTCCACTCTTCATCCTGCCTTCGGGTCATGAAATCGTGACATCTTAGCTTTCGACTTTCTCTTTCTTCCTCAGGTCACGAAATTGTGACATGTCACAAAATCGTGACATCTTTCGTCCTCTGGCTCCTTCGCTCGCTAGCTAGTCATGAAACCGTGACATGTCACAAAATCGTGACATCTTCCTCCTCTGGCTCCTTTGCTTGCCCTCTGGTCATGAAAATGTGACATGTCACAAAATCATGACATCTTTCTTCCTTGGCTCCTTCTTCGCCTTCTAGTCATGAAACTACGACCTGTCACGAAATCACGATAGCTTCTCGTTGCTGACTCCTTTGCTCCATTTTGTGTCACGATATCACAAAACTTTTTTTGTCGTGATATCATGACATATTTTTCTCCTTGACTTCTCTTTCTTCTTTTGTCGCAATTTCGTGACATGTCACGAAATCGCGACGTCTTCCCTCCTTAGCCGAATTTTCAAAAGTGGCCCTCCTACCACTAGATGTTTCTGCATCAGGTGCCACTGGATGCTCCTGCATCAGAAACCTGGGGTTGATGGAGAAGTGATCTTCACTTTTGTGCTATTCGATCACCACCTCTTGTAACACCTCCAAACGCGCACCTGCCTTTGTAGTGCGCTTCAACTCCGTTTCCTAGCCTCTACTTCTTAGTTTATCTTCATGCTTTCTACGTAGCTCCTCTTGCTTCTACAAATCCATTCTGAGAAACTCCTATTGCAAGGCTTTCACCTGCCTCTGCAAATATCTGAACATCTATAACTGTGAATCCTCAGATCTCATATCTCTCCCACCACCATGGTTTCTTCGTGGTGGCATTCTTCTGCACTTTCTTCTCACAACCCTTAACCCTAGATCCTGGTGCAAGCTGCCTCATGTTCGGCACTTTGCTTACATGCTCAGAATCTTCTAGCTCTGATACCACTTGATGGGGACACAAAAATTGAAATCTACGAAATCCAAATTTTCACTCAAAAAATTGAAAACAAACTTTACAAGAAACAGGAACACTCTTTTCCATTCATTAACTTGCAAATATTTATAGTTACAGCCCGTAGGCTTTACAAAAACTAGCGCTCGGCTTAGTTTTCTCACACTCTATTGTAGTTCTCTAACTCTGCAATTTTGGAAGGAAAAGCACTCAAGCCGGTCCGAGTGGCCCTCTGCCTCGACTCTGCAACTCGACTGTGCAACTTGCAACTATAGTTTCTCCAACTCTGCAACTACCATTTTCCAACCCCTTGTGCATGCCTCTGTTCTCCTTTTTAAAGGTTCTTATGTGACGCTTCCTTTCTAGTTGGTGGCCCTTCGTTTCCTCTTCCAGAACCTTTCGTTTTGTCTTCCCATGTCGCTTCGTTGTCCAGGTATTCGAAACATCTCCCTTTTCGACTCTTTGTCTTCGGCTTTCCCTTTGGGCGTGAAAATATGACAGGTCACAATATTGTGACACCTTTCGATCTCTGGCCCCTTCTCTGTCCTTGTGCCACGAAAATACGACATGTCACAAAATTGTGACATCTTTGTCTTTCGTATGCTCTTTCTGCTTTTAGGTCATGAAATTGCGACATGTCACGAAATCATGACATCTTTGTCTTTCGTACGCTCTTCTGCTTTTAGGTTGCAAAATCATGACATGTCATGAAATCGTGACATTTTTCCTCTCCTGCCCATCCTTTTCTCTTTCGATCGCGATATCGCGACATGTCGCGATATCGCGACATTTTTCTTCTTTGCCTCCTTTCTCTTCTTCGGGTCACAAAAATGTGACATGTCGCGAAATTGTGACATCTTCTCCTCTATGCCTTCTCTCTCTTCTACGGGTCGCAAAACTGTGACATGTCATGAAATCGTGACATCTTCCTCTTTCACTCTTCATCCTGCCTTTGGGTCGCAAAATCGTGACATCTTAGCTTTCGGCTTTCTCTTTCTTTCTCAGGTCGTGAAACCATGACATGTCGTGAAATCATGACATCTTTCGTCCTCTGGATCCTTCGCTCACCAGTTGGTCACAAAACCATGACATGTCACAAAATCGTGACATCTTCCTCCTTTGGCTCCTTCGCTTGCCCTCTGGTCGCAAAAATGCGACATGTCACGAAATCGTGACATCTTTCTTCCTTGGCTCCTTCTTCGCCTTCTAGTCGCGAAACTGTGACCTATCGTGAAATTGCGACAGCTTCTCGTTGTTGACTCCTTTGTTCCATTTTGTGTTGCGATATCATGACACTTTTTTTGTCACGATATCGCAACATATTTTTCTTCTTGACTTCTCTTTCTTCTTCTGTCACGATTTCGCTACATGTCACGAAATCGTGACATCTTCTCTCCTTAGCTGACTTTTCAGAAGTGGCCCTCCAGCCACTGGATGCTTCTGCATTAGGTGCCACTAGATTCTCCTGCATCATTTTATTTACCCACTATGGTTTTAATAAAAACCTTTATTTTGCTTCACATAATATTAAAAAGAATATTATGAAGCCCTTTTTCATTAACCTCTGACATTTCTTATTTTGACCTTTTGACATCAATGACAACTTCATGCCTTGACATCAATGCCAACTCCATGGACTCAAAATGTCCAACAAGAGGTAGAATATCATGCTACATGAGGATATATGTGCAAAGCAATATGGTTACATCCCATACTATCAGATATGGGTGTATCTAAAAAAAAATGATTGATGGAAAAGGGGTTTGAAAGGCACCCTAAACCTTTTACAAAATAGGAACAAAGCAAAAAAAGGAAAAAAACAAGATTAACTCAAGAAACACAAACAGAGGGGCAACAAGAAGAAACACCTCAAACCAACAGGAAAGAGGGGAGGTAAGCCAAAAAAAAACAATAAGCCCCAAAAGACTACTCAACCATGATCTTCTTACTGCCATTTAAGGAAGTCTTGATCTTATGTTTATTTTAATAGGTGGAACAAGCTGATATATAAGTGATAGTAATTATTTGTAATGCAGTCTCATTTTGACAACTCCAATTCCAACACCTGTAGAATAATTAATTAGATTTACAAGCTTTCTTTCATTTGAATAGTTGTATTTTAAATCATGTATTCTAAAGTGATGCTAATCTAATTCTAGACTAGTCCTTCTATTTATGTATATTAGTTCTAATCAAGTGCTAGATGAAATAATGGTTGAAATTGAGTTGACTCTTATATTTTATACTAAGTTGATGCAAAAATAATAATTACAACACTATTGTAATGTAGGAAAATAGGAAAACAAGATTTAAAAAGTTATATCAATATTATGATAGTGCTCAAAGGAGTGTAATGAATAGAAAATATAAAATTGTGACCATGATTTTATGGTATTATTTTGAAATAACATATAATAGTATAACACTCCTTATGCAATGTTTATATGTTTATCTTTATTTTATACATAAGACGATTGATAACTACCCATCCTTATCTCTAGCTCATCAAGGATTCAATTCTAGCTAGCACTATTTTAAGCCCTATCTACTCTTTGTAAATGTACAATGGCTACATATTTCTCGAAGGGAATTAGTGTGAGATGATCCACCATCCTCCTATGAAATTAAATTAAGGTTGCTCCTAGAAAGCTCTAATCCAAGCATGTGATATTTTGGGGGTATTGTTGGACATTTTGAGTTAATGAAGTTGTCATTGATGTCAAGGAATGAATTGTCATTGATGTCAAAAGGTCAAAAGGAGCAATGCAAAAGGTTGATGGCAAAAGAGCTTCATAATATTTATTTTTAAATATTATGTAAAAGGTTTTATTAAAACCATGGTTGGGCAAAATAAAAGGTTTTTATTAAAACCATGGTTGGGCAAAATAAAAGGTTTTTATTAAAACCATGGTTGGGCAAAATAAAAGGTTTTTAACCTTAGGTGGGAAAATTAAAAAGGTTTTCTAAAACCTAAGGAGGCTTTAATTTTTAATAAATCCCAAAGAAGATTTAAAATATTAAAATTATAATATTTAAATTCTTTGGAATTTAAATAATTATAATTTAAAATAATTTGAAGGCAAATGTTAGCGCCGACTCCCCAACGCATTTTCCTCCATCGACGTGCATGACAAATAAGGCATTAGGTATTAATACCTTAGCCATTCCAAATATTGGCATCCAAAATAATAGCATCCACATTATACAAAGAGCTCATGCGAAATTCAAATTAAGTGCCTCCAGTGAAGTTTGGTTACCGCCACGTCGAAGGAAGAGCCAAGGGCTCTTAAGGTTTGAGAGGAAGTCAAAGCACGTATTGTGCTTTGAGGCTCCAAGTGGAGCACGTGGCTCACACGGTGTGGAAGCCACGTCCAAGGCACTGTGGAGAGTTTGGTGCAAGTTCGAGCCTACTGGATTGCGAAAAGGGTAATAAATTTTTGAAAGTATTTTTATTTTGCATTTGCTAAGGTTTAGGAGGAATAAGGTGGAAGTTAGGTTATGAAATTAACCTAAGTGTTGAGGAAAGAACTTTGTGTATGAAGGATTAATTTTTGTTAAAGTAAAAGCTAGGGTAATATTGTTTTACCTTAGTAAAGTGGGAAATTAATTTATTGCATTATTTTATAAAGTGATTTATTTAATTAATGCAATATTAAGTAGGGAGTCATAAGTAGAGTTTGGATTATTTTTGAGATATTTCTGAAAAGGGTTGTGATGAAACTGAATTGTTAAAATATTCTTTTGATGAGTTAGAATTTTGGAAGAAGTGTTTTGATTAAATATTTGTGGTGTTGGATATTATTTTAAGGAGTAATAAGGTGTAATTAAGTTTGATTATTTTTGTAATTGAGAATTATTTTGTGAAGAAGTTAGTGTGATATTTTATCATCTAACTATTGAGATTGGCAAAAGAGAAAATTGTGATTGAGATAGGTTTTCTAAGGTCACTTCTACATCAAATAAAAGGTATGGGCATATTCTTCCTAGTGAGTGATTGTTGAATTTTGTGAATGCAAAGTTGGAGTGAAAAGGATTGTTTGGTAAGCATTGTTGAGTGTGTTTTGAATTAATGCTTCAAGGTTTTTTGGAATTGAGAGTTGTTGATAAAACCTTGTTTTATAAGCATTGTTGTTGAAGTGATTGGTTGAGTGAAGAACTTGAACTAGGGTTTGCAAAGATCATGAGTATCATTGTTATGTGAAGATTGTTTGATAAGCATTGTTGGAAATATTTGAGTGAGTGTTCATATACTTGGACTAGGGTTTGTAAGAAAATATTAATTGGTTGAGAAGAGTTGGTTGAGCCTAGTCAAGTTGATGTGTTGATGTGATGGTTCAAGTTCTGTAAAAAAAATTATTCTATATTCTGAATTGATTTGAGAAAGAGGTTGAGTGTTGATGAATGTGAAACATATTGAGTCTCTAACAATTCTCTATATTTTCTAATAAAGGAGATTAAAAGTGATTGAGAATTGTTATGAGTGTGAAGCATATTGAGTCTCTAACAATTCTCTTTATGTTTCTATGAGTTTGGACAAGTTCTAGTGTGGACTTGTTGAGGAGATTTGAGGTAAGTCTTAGAGAAGACTTGTGGACAGATTTGTGTGAGATTTTGTGAAAGCTTACAATACATATTTGAGGACAGATATTTGAGGATAGATTTGAGGATAGAGATTGAGGATAGATTTGAGGATAGATTTTGGTGTATATTTGAGGACAAGTTTGTGCTAGACCAGAGATAGAGATTGAGTAGATTTGTGCTAGATCGAAGGACTATGTTTAGTGTAGATTTGAGATAGATATTTGAAGGTGATAGAGTATAGAAGATGATAGTCTCTAGTGGATAGAGATCCATTAGCTAGGGTAGTGAGGACAAGTGTCTTCAGTGGATAGAGATCCATTAGCCAGAGCAGTGGGAGCAGTAGTTCTTCTAGAAGATCACCAATCAGAGCTAAGGAGAAAGAGTTCTCCTATGGATAGAGATCCATGAACTTGATTAGGGGATTGGTGTCTCCTTTGGACAGAGGTCCATAAACATTGTAGGGAAAGGATTCCCAAGAGAATTTATTTGAGAAAAAATTATAAGGAATATTTTCTCCGTGGAGTAGCCCACATTGGGTGAACCACGTTAAATCATGTCTCTCATGTGTGTGATGCTTTGTGTGATGTTTACTGCTTTAATATTGTTGATGTTATCATTTGGATTAAAAAGCAAAAATTTTATCTTATACTATTCACCCCCCTCTCAGTATAAGCACATGTTCTTCAATTGGTATCAGAGTGGGTCTCTCCGTGAAAATACTAACAACTTGGAGGAGGATCCATCAAAAACACACATGAATTCAAAAAATGAAGAAGAGACCATGTTTGATATAAAAGAGGAATTCTTTGCTGCTCTCAGAAAATTGGAAAGAATTAGAGAGAAGAACTCAAGCTTGAAGGAATAAATTCAAGAGGATGAAGAAGCAAGGATGGAACTTCTACAAAATCTCATAGAACTCAAGATAAAGGTAGAAGAAGGAAAGAAAATTGAGTAGGATATGATAGATCTATTAAGAACAAGAGAAATAGAATGTGAAATATTGGAAGCAAAAATTTTTTATCTAAGGAATGAAGTTGAAAGGACCAAGGTACTACAAGATGTAGAATATGAGAAACAGAAAAAGGAGTCAAGTCTTCAAGAAGTAGAAACTTCAAACAAATATAGGCAAACAAAGGATATCAGAAAGGAAGAAAGCAAAGAAGAACCTTGGATGAGAGTTAATCACAAGAGGAGAAGCACTCCACCACAATCTCAAAGGCATCCAAATAGGTTACATAATTTCTTCCATGGTCATTGCTTTTCTTGTAACAAATATGGTCATAGAGTTGTACACTATATTGGTCATGCAAGAAACAATGTCAATAGAAATTTCAATTATTTTGCACCTCTTATGGATAATGATATTATATGTTACAAATGCAATAATTTTGGGCACAAGGCTAGATGGTGTAAAATGATATTTCTTGAGTCTAGTAAAAGAAAAACAATTTCAACAACTAGGAAAGATGAAAGGGAAAATGTAAAGGCTAGATCAATGTTAGTTCAAACAACCCTTCATGCTCAAGATAAAGAAGAACAATGGTATCTTGATAGTGGTTGCTCTAGTCACATGACAGGAGACAAAGATAAATTCATTATACTAAAAGAAACCAATAGAGGATCAGTAAGTTTTGGTGATAATGGATTAGCAAAAGGATTGGTGGAAGAGGAACTTTGAGTTTAGATAATGGGAAAACAAGAATAGAAAATGTGTTGTATGTTAAGGGGTTAAAATATAATCTGCTAAGTGTAATTCAACTTTGTGATCAAGGGCATATGGTTACATTCCACCCAGATAGATGTGAGATAAGAAAATCAGAAACTGGAAAGGTCATTGCCAATGCAAGAAGAACTCCAAACAATCTATACATTCTTAGTGAGATCAAAGGGGAAAAGTGCTTTCTATCACAAGAATATGAGAGTTGGTTGTGGCATAGAATATTGGGTCACTTGAATTTTGACAACATAGTCAACATAAGCAATAAGAAGGATGTCAGAGATTTACCCAAAATAAAAAGGCCACAAAACACAATATGTGCACCTTGTCAACATGGAAAGCAAACTAGAACAAGCTTTAAGTCAAAAGGATATATGTCATATGAGCCATTAAGTTTAATACATACTGATCTATGTGGTCCTACCAGAACACAGAGTATTCAGGGTGAGAGTTACTTTATATTGTTTATAGATGATTACTCCATAATGGTTTGGGTAGCTTTCCTGAAAGAGAAGTCAAATGCTTTTGAAAAATTCAAAGCATTTAAGGAACTGGTTGAAAATGAAACTAGCAAGAGGATCAAGTGTTTGAGATCTGAAAGAGGAGGAGAATTTACCTCAAATGAATTTGTAGAGTTTTGTGAACAACATGGGATCAAGAGAGAATACTCAGCAATGAGAACTCCTCAACAAAATGGAGTAGTTGAAAGGAAAAATAGGAATATTGAGAATATGGCTAGAGCTATGTTAAATGAGTCTAAACTCTCAGATGGATTTTGGAGAGAAGCAGTCAACACAGTAGTATACATAATCACTAGGGCTCAAATGAGGGTAAACCATCACAAGACTCCATATGAGCTTTGGAAAGGAAGATCGACCACTGTAAAACACTTCAAGGTTTTTGGAAGCAAGTGCTACATAAGATGAGAAGATCAAAACTTAGGCAAGTTTGACCCAAGATGTGATGAGGGAATTTTCCTTGGTTATTCCTCTAAGAGTAAATCCTATAGATGCTTCAACAAGAGAACACGCACTATTGTAGAAAGTATAAATGTAACAATTGATGAGAAGATAGATTTAAGAGAACCAATTCAAAAAATTGTGTATCAGGAAGATGGAAGTTGTCAAGAAGAGTTTCATGAGGAATCGGATGAAGAAGAAGAAGAAACACAAAAACTTCTTCCTAAAACTCCATCCATATATGTACAGAAGCATCATCCAAAAGATCTAATCATTGGAAATCCAGATGAAAGGCATACAAGGAGAAGGATAATAACACCATCTCAACAAGCAAATTTTTCTTTGCTATCTAAGATTGAGCCAAAGGACTTCAATCAGGCAAGTGGAGATGAGTTCTAGATTAAGGCAATGGATGAGGAATTAGATCAGATAGAGAAAAGCAAGACTTGGGAACTTGTTCCATGACCAAAGGACAAAAATGTGATCGACACAAAATGGGTATTCAAAAATAAGCTAAATGAAGATGGACAGGTAGTAAGGAATAAAGCAAGGTTAGTATGCAAAGGTTATGCACAGGTAGAGGGAATTGAATTTGATGAAACATTTTCTCCAATTGCATGACTTGAAGCCATAAGAATATTTTTAGCCTTCTCAAGTTTTAAAAACTTCAAGGTATATCAGATGGATGTTAAGTCAACATTTCTAAATGGTGTTCTAGAAGAAGAAGTCTACATTGAACAGCTAGAGGGATTCATATTAACAAATAAACCAGATCATGTATGCAGATTGAAAAAGGCATTGTATGGTCTAAAGCAAGCTCCTAGAGCATGGTACTCAAGATTGGATAAGTATCTTCAGGAATAGGGATTCAGAAAAGGAATAGCAGACAACAATTTTACATCAAAAATGAAGGGAATGATCTACTAATTGTGGTTGTTTATGTTGATGACATCATTTTTGGAGGAAACAATGATAAGATGTGTAAAGAATTTGCTAAGAACATGTAGAATGAATTTGAGATGTCTATGCTTGGTGAGTTGTCCTTCTTTCTTGGACTTCAGATTTCACAATCAGAGAAAGGAGTATTTCTCTCACAAACCAAGTATATAAAAGAGATGCTAAAGAAATTTAGGTTAGAGGATTGCAAACCGGTAAGTACCCCCATGGTCATAGGATGTAAGTTAAGTAAGGATGATGAATCTCTAGAGGTAGATCAGAGATTATATAGATCTATGATTGGCAACTTGTTGTATGTTACAACTACAAGACCAGACATAGTACAGTCAGTGGGATTAGTGGTAAGGTTTCAGGAAGCACCTAAAGAAACACATGTGGTAGCAGTAAAGAGAATTCTTAGGTATCTAAAAGGGACTATGGATTTTGGGCTTTAGTATCCCAAAAGTGATAGTTTCACACTCATAACATATACAGATGCAGATTGGGCTAGCAGCATTGATGACAAAAAAAGTACAAGTGGAGGAGCATTCTTTCTTGGAGACTATTTAGTCTCTTGGCTAAGTAAGAAGCAAGTTTCAGTATCCTTATCTACAATAGAAGAAGAATATATTGTAGTGGTAGCCAGTTGTACACAGGTATTATGGATGAAGCAAACTCTAGAAGACTTCAAGATAAAACATGATCATCCTATTCCCATATTATGTGATAATACAAGTGCTATAAGTATCTCAAAAAATCCAGTGATGCACTCCAGGACAAAGCACATTCCGATTAAGTATCATTTTCTGAGAGAACAAGTGACAGATAAACAAGCCAGGTTGGAATATGTTACTACAAAGGAACAGATAGCAGATATTTTCACTAAGCCACTTTCAAAGGAGACCTTTGAGTATCTTTGAAGAAAACTGGGAGTAATACTCCCACCCCAGAATTAACCACCTCAAGAGGAGGTGGGGGAGGGGCTAAGCTAAGAGACTCATTCTTAGCCCCGAGCCCCAAAGGTGACCCTTTGCCATTGATGTCAAAGGGGGAGAGATTTGGTTTAAGGAGAGAGCATTGAGTTAGGGGGAGCAATTTCCCAGGGGGAGCAGAACAAGAAAAAGGTCAAGTTTTGGTAAAAATAATTTGGGTTGCCATCAATGACAAAGGGGGAGATTGTTGGACATTTTGAGTTAATGAAGTTGTCATTGATGTCAAGGAATGAATTGTCATTGATGTCAAAAGGTCAAAAGGAGCAATGCAAAAGGTTGATGGCAAAAGAGCTTCATAATATTTATTTTTAAATATTATGTAAAAGGTTTTTATTAAAACCATGGTTGGGAAAAATAAAAGGTTTTTATTAAAACCATGGTTGGGCAAAATAAAAGGTTTTTATTAAAACCTTAGGTGGGAAAATTAAAAAGGTTTTCTAAAACCTAAGGAGGCTTTAATTTTTAATAAAGCCCAAAGAAGATTTAAAATATTAAAATTATAATATTTAAATTCTTTGGAATTTAAATAATTATAATTTAAAATAATTTGAAGGCAAATGTTAGCGCCGACTCCCCAACGCATTTTCCTCCACCGACGTGCATGACAAAGAAGGCATTAGGTATTAATACCTTAGCCATTCCAAATATTGGCATCCAAAATAATAACATCCATATTCAAAGAGCTCATGCAAAATTCGAATTAAGTGCCTCCAACGAAGTTTGGTTACCACCGTGTCAAAGGAAGAGCCAAGGGCTCTTAAGGTTTGAGAGGAAGTCAAAGTGCATATTGCGCTTTGAGGCTCCAAGTGGAGCACGTGGCTCACACGGCGTGGAAGCCACGACCAAGGCGCTGTGGAGAGTTTGGTGCAAGTTCGAGCCCCATGGATTGCAAAAAGGGTAATAAATTTTTGAAAGTATTTTTATTTTGCATTTGCTAAGGTTTAGGAGGAATAAGGTGGAAGTTAGGTTATGAAATTAACCTAAGTGTTGAGGAAATAAATTTGTGTATGAAGGATTGATTTTTGTTAAAGTAAAAGCTAGGGTAATATTGTTTTACCTTAGTAAAGTGGGAAATTAATTTATTGCATTATTTTATAAAGTGATTTATTTAATTAATGCAATATTAAGTAGGGAGTCATAAGTAGAGTTTGGATTATTTTTGAGATATTTTTGAAAAGGGTTGTGATGAAACTGAATTGTTAAAATGTTCTTTTGATGAGTTAGAATTTTGGAAGAAGTGTTTTGATTAAATATTTGTGGTGTTGGATATCATTTTAAGGAGTAATAAGGTGTAATTAAGTTTGATTATTTTTGTAATTGAGAATTATTTTGTGAAGAAGTTAGTGTGATATTTTATCATCTAACTATTGAGATTGGCAAAAGAGAAAATTGTGATTGAGACAGGTTTTCTAAGGTCACTTCTACATCAAATAAAAGGTATGGGCATATTCTTCCTAGTGAGTGATTGTTGAATGTTGTGAATGCAAAGTTGGAGTGAAAAGGATTGTTTGGTAAGCATTGTTGAGTGTGTTTTGAATTAATGCTTCAAGGTTTTCTGGAATTGAGAGTTGTTGATAAAACCTTGTTTTATAAGCATTGTTGTTGAAGTGATTGGTTGAGTGAAGAACTTGAACTAGGGTTTGCAAAGATCATGAGTATCATTGTTATGTGAAGATTGTTTGATAAGCATTGTTGGAAACATTTGAGTGAGTGTTCATATACTTGGACTAGGGTTTGTAAGCAAATATTAATTGGTTGAGAAGAGTTGGTTGAGCCTAGTCAAGTTGATGTGTTGATGTGATGGTTCAAGTTCTGTAAAACAAATTATTCTATATTTTGAATTGATTTGAGAAAGAGGTTGAGTGTTGATGAATGTGAAACATATTGAGTCTCTAACAATTCTCTATATGTTTTTGTAATAAAAGAGAGATTGAAAGTGATTGAGAATTTTATGAGTGTGAAGCATATTGAGTCTCTAACAATTCTCTTTATGTTTCTATGAGTTTGGACAAGTTCTAGTGTGGACTTGTTGAGCATATTTGAGGCAAGTCTTAGAGAAGACTTGTGGACAGATTTGTGTGAGCTTTTGTGAAAGCTTACAATACATATTTGAGGACATATTTGAGGATAGAGATTGAGGATAGATTTGAGGATAGATATTGAGGATAAATTTGAGGATAGATTTTGGTGCAGATTTGAGGATAGGTTTGTGCCAGACCAGAGACAGAGATTGAGCAGATTTGTGCTAGACCGAAGGACTGTGTTTAGTGTAGATTTGAGACAGATATTTGAAGGTGATAGAGTATAGAAGATGATAGTCTCCAATGGATAGAGATCCATTAGCCAGGGTAGTGAGGACAGGTGTCTTTAGTGGATAGAGATCCATTAGCTAGAGTAGTGGGAGCATTAGTTCTTCTAGAAGATCACCAGTCAGAGCTAAGGAGAAAGAGTTCTCCTATGGATAGAGATCCATGAACTTGATTAGGGGATTGGTGTCTCCTTTGGATAGAGGTCCATAAACATTATAGGGAAAGGATTCCCAAGAGAATTTATTTGAGAAAAATTTATAAGGAATATTTTCTCCGTGGAGTAGCCCACATTGGGTGAACCATGTTAAATCATGTCTCTCATGTGTGTGATGCTTTGTGTGATGTTTATTGCTTTAATATTGCTGATGTTATCATTTGGATTAAAAAGCAAAAAGTTTTATCTTATACTGTTCACCCCCCTCTTAGTATAAGCACATGTTCTTCAGGCATAGCTTTACACCCAAAAATATCCAGAACTATATTTGTTAATCCCAACCACACTATTAGGGTTATAATGTTGTTATTGAAACTTTATTTTGATCCATTCAATAAGCATTGGGAATACCCTTTGGCACACTCAAGGAGCATACCTAAAATAAAATATATATATACATATAACAAAAACCAACAAACACCAACACAAAAACAACAAAACACAAAAAAAAAAATATATAAGAACAAAAAACAACAATAAACCACACAAAAAAACAAAGCCATACCAAAACACAAAACACAAAAACACACATACAAAAAAATTAAATCTATGGAAAAAAATAGATTATGTATGGGCTTTCCAGGCCATGTCTTTTAACCAAGAATTAACACAAGAAATATAATAAACATATTTCTGATATAGGAACTTGAAATACCCTGACTAGACCAAAGAGAGGCTAATACAAAGTAAAAAGGAAATAGATTAGTACTGGAGCCATCCAGAGAAAGGATAGAAAGAAGAGCATGCAAATCCCACCACCTAGGAAGGTGGCCATAGTAAGTAAGATCACCTTTATCCAACATCCAATTAGCTAAAGCATCAACAATCCTATTTTATTCTCTGACCACATTATTGTATTAAACTTTCAAAAAGCCCATCTTAATTAATTGAATCTTCTTAGAAATATTTTTTATCCTCCAATAAACCTTATGATTATTATGAGCCTTAAATAGATTATTCATGACTTGGAAGTCATATTCAACCAACACCTTTTTCCATCCAATCTTATTAGCCTCTCGAATGCCTTTAAGGATACCATACCCCTCAACAAGGTTTTTAGAAAGGATACCCAATTCTCAGCAAAATTGAAAACCAAGGAACCATCTGAAAGTCTACCAATTCCTCCAACACTAGTTTTTCCAAGGTTCCCCCTAAAGGCTCCATATGTATTGAATTTTATAAAATCCTTTAGAGGAGGCTACCAAATCCTTATTCTATCCATATTTTTATTACTCATATTTAATTTAATATGATTTCCAATAATAGAATAAATCTTCAATATTTGCATAACTTGATCCCATCGTTGGTGGGAGTCTTGGGGGTGATTAAGGAGTTGTTGGACTGATTCAACTAAGTTGGAAATGGTATTTTGCCAAATATAGTGAATATCCTTCCTTTCCTATTTAAAAATTTGATTATTTATTTCCTTCCAAATATTCCAAGGCAGAATGGCAGTTCCCATAACTTTCTAACAAAATAATCAACAACAACTTGTTTAGGCCAATCCCTCCAAAGTTGTTCAATAGTGCAAAAATTGGACCACTATAAATCAAGTAAGGTAGTCATTCTCCTCCGCAACTCAAAGGTAAGGTACGCTTAATAAAATAATGGCTAATTTTTTCCACATTATTTCCACACATATCATATTTAAACAAGCCATGAAAGACATGTTTCATAAGTTTCTCACCAGTGAGAATCCTTCAATGTAATAAAATCCAAATTAAAAAACTCACCTTAGACTAGAGCTTCTGAGCCCACAATTATGTAAATATGTCATAGGACTAGTTGGGATTATTGTGGCATAAGGTCAAATAATCTTAAGAGCCATTCTCACCCATAGTAGTGTTCCATTCAAAATAGTCCTTATCATTGGGACCAAGAGAGAGATCTCATATGAAGGTTGCATTCAATATCTTTCCTTTGCCTTTCTATAATTTGAGTAGGCCAGTCCTCAATAGGGATCCAATATCTACCAACCTCTCAATTACTAGTTTGGTACTAAATATGATTAGCTACCTTTATCCAATTAGCTTGGTGATGCTTCTCCATCCAAGGGCCTCCAATTAGAGAATTGAGTTATCAAAGTTTGGTGACTATCCCAAGAATCTATCCAAAAATCAATCTGTTGACCATTATGAATGATCCAAAGTAACCTCTTATTTATAAAATCCTCACCAATTCTAAGAACCACAAAAATATGATAACCTCTAATAGGAAGTTGATAGTGAACAAGGTCTTTAGGACTTTTATTTTTAGCATATTTAGCATGAAGATTATTGGCCCATAGGTCATTGGGGTTCAAAATACTCCAATAAACTTTGCAGATAAAGTATTATTGTTTTCTATAGTAGAAAAAAATTCTAACATCCCTTCATGCTTGGGAAGGCATAAAGTATCCCAATTCACCAATGCCTATTTTCTTTTCTCCTTAGTACCACTCCAAAGGAACCGTTGATTGATTTGATCTAGTTCTCAAAGAATTACCTTTGGGATATTCAACACAGCAAAAACATAAATAGGTATATATTGAAGGACTGATTTTACCAAGGTAATTCTACCCCCAGATGAAAGCCACCTATTGGTGCATTTTCTAATTTTCTCCTTTACTCTATCCAACAACCAATATCAGTATTTTTTGTCTCTGGATGTTGATAGGAACGCCTAAATAAGTGATCATAAGGGAGGCCTTTGTATATCTTAATTTTTATAAAACCATGGATTCTTGTTTGGGAGAGCAATGAAAGAAGATCACTTTTGATTTATCTTCATTGATCAATTGCCCTGTAGCATTATAGAAACAATGAATGATTTTATTAATCATAGAGGCTTCATTAACCATAACTTTACCTAATAGAGTAGAGTCATCAATAAACTTAAGATGAGAGATAGACCTGGATCCATGAGAAATGGTAACTCCCTCAAGGGTTCTATTTTCTCTATTTTTTGTCATAGACCTACCCAAGCATTCAACAAGAATGATAAATAAATAAGGGGATGGGGGGTCACCCTACCTAATACCTCTGGAAGCTAGGAACACTTGTGAAGGGCAACCATTGATAAGAACTGAGTAGGACATCGAAGAGATACATCCCATAATCCAATATATCCAATCTTGAGAGAAGCCAAATTGCCTCATAACTTTGATGAGGAAGTGCCAATCCACTATGTCATAAGCTTTGAATAGGTCTAGATAGATGAACATAGAAGGATATTTTTACACTTCCATGGAATGGATGGCTTACTGAGCAATAACTATATCATCGATAATGTGATACCCTTCCACATAACCTCCTTATTCAGGGAAAATAATATTATGCAAAAGAGGTTTCAGTCTCTTTGCCATGATCTTGATAATAATTTTGATAAGAAAATTACATAAATTTGTTGGTCTAAAATTTGAGATATGTTTCACATATTGAGCCTTTGGGACCAAATTATTATAATTTTTATTGATAACCTTCAAAATATCTTTGGCCTTCCTAGCTTCTTCCACCACCCCTAATAAATCAACATGAAGAATATCCCAAAATTCTTGGTAAAATTTGATGGGAAAACCATCAAGTCCTGGGGTCTTCCCTTTTTGCATTTAAAAATAACTTGTTGAAGATCATCAATAGTAACTAGAGCAATCAAAATAGATTTCTCTTCAAAAGTGATAATATTTGGGATCACTTGAAGGACATTTTGTTGAGAAGTTGAGTCAAGACATGCAGTAGTGAACAGTTTGGAAAAGTAGTTGACTATGATAAAATTCATGCCATCCCAAGTGTGGAAAGAATATATAGAGTATAAATTTAGGGAATAAATAAAGTTATTATTGTAATCACAATGACACTGATAGGGGGGGTGAATCAGTGTGTTCCTTTTAAAATACTTCTAAAACAATTAGTCTTAAATCCAGTAGCAGATTAAAACTGATAAATGAAATACCAAGAAAGCATCACACATAACACAACATTTTAACGAGGTTCACCAATGTGGCTACTCCTCAAAAAGACTGCTTGGACTACCATCCAAATCCAATCAATGTAAAGCTACAACTTTACATAATCCTTTACCAACACCAACTGGAAGGAGCACCAACCCCTTAACTTTATCTGCTTCAACAGAATGGAGCACCAACTCCTATTTTACCAGCACCTACTGGAAAGAGGCACCAACCCCTTAATTTTCCAGCACCAACTGGACAATTTGTTTACCAGCACCAACTGGAAAGAGGCACCAACCCCTTAATTTGCCAGCACCAACTGGACTTCAATATTGAATAAAAAATGTTTGACATATACCTTTGTTATTGCAAGACTCTAACTGGTCTACATCACCTTTGCAATCTCTGTGCACTCTGCTCTCTCTTGCGCAATCACTTCACACAGTCTGTTGCACTGCTACAGCCAGACTTTGCAATCAACTTTGCCCTTCGCGCTTCTCTACACACTCTGCTTTCTTTGCACACACGCTTCGCACACTCTGTGTCATTTCACATTCTGCTCTCTGCTCAACACAAACTTCACTTTCACAAACACTATGCTCGCATTCGCACTTTATCTTAACACCCCACACTTCAAACTCGAAGTACCCTTGCTTTTATAGAAGAAGTTTTAGGAACAAACCCTAAAAGAACGTCGGTTGAGAAACCCTAGAATTTGTCAGCTGCCAAACCCTAAAATCCATCGGCCCAGATTTAACTTTGTCGGCCTCAAACTCTTCTTCCACCTTCGTCACTTTCCTGTAGCTTATTGCCACGAAATAGTAACACGTCGACCCTTTTAATTTAATTTAATATTTTAATTTAAATTTTAAATAAAATAAAATTTAAACTAAATATTTAAAATTAAATATCTTCATCACCGGGGCATCTTTTTCAACGAAACGAAGAGCCAACTTGGGTTTTAAGAAAAACCCATTTCAAATCTGTTATCCATGGTTTTAAATAAAACTTTTTATTTTGACTACCTTGGTTTTCACAAAAAACCTTTAAAATTTAAACTAAATATTTAAAATTAAATATCTTCATCATCGGGGCATCTTTTTCAACGAAACGAAGAGCCAACTTGGGTTTTAAGAAAAACCCATTTCAAATCTGTTATCCATGGTTTTAAATAAAACTTTTTATTTTGACTGCCTTGGTTTTCACAAAAAACCTTTTCGCTTCTTGACATCTCAGGTTCTGAAGACTTCTTCTCATTCTGAATTATGTTTTCTGTTTCTGTGCATCTATCATTTAAGGACTCATGATCTGACTAACTTTTGAACTTTATCCTCTCGCATCCGAGTGACTTCGAACTACCCGTCCATTGCATCATTAGATCTAACTGATCGTATTGACAACAATGACAATCCTCCTGCAACACCTTGCTCAACACTCGAACTCCTATCCATTGTACTTTGGCTGCACCTTGATGTTCAATAAACTCTTGTCCATTGCATCAATAAATCTATCTGATTGTGTTGACAACAATGACAATACTGTTTGTCTGCACTTTGCTCAACAATCTCCCCCTTTGGAATTGTTGGCAACACATGTGCAATTTTCCTCGTAAATCTTCTCCCCCTTTGACAATAATACCAAAGGGTCTGCTGCAGACTCCCCCTGAGTCTATGCACAATATTCTTAGACACAAATTATTACAATTAGCAAATATTCCAAGCATGAACAAGAAGAAAAACAAATACACAAATGCTCCCCCTGAGTCCAAGACCACTTCATTTCACTGATTGACAACATCATGATAAGCATAATAGGCATCAATAAAATCAACAATGTGAATAGCAAGCAATAACCGGTGAATGACACCATCACCGTCAACTTCACCAATATAACATGTGTAAGAACATGACTGAACCACTGTCTTCTGTGCAACTACCCTCTGTTGCTTTGCAAACTCAAACTTGTCCACTGTTAGTGAAGGCATACAATAATCTTATATAGCCAAATTTTTGTTCTGCAATGCCAACAACATTTGCATACAACTTCAACATGCATCTTGGATATATTCTCAACAAGCTTGAACCCAATGACAGCCACTTTCAACTCTGTGCAAGTACCAAACACTGTACCACAGCACAACCAACATCTTTTCTCAACCAATTAGGGCTTTGGCAACAATGCTTATAGACAAGGTTTAACCAACGTCATTCAACTCAAGATTAACCTTGAAGCATTCAACCAATCACTACATGAAAAGGAAACTAGTAGACATCCTTTTCCTTCCAAAGGTATTTGAACAAGATAGCCACCAACATAAATCACCAAGGCAAAGAATAACTTGCTCAAATCAAACTCAATGGAGTAAGTCCAAATCATGTATCAAGAAAAGCATTAACTTGATCAAAACAACCACTATGAAAGCAACTCAACTATTCATCACCAGGCTGGAAATCATCTGGCTGCTCAAAAAAACTTTTTCTTCAATCTTCCCATTCAACATGCTGATTTCACTTTTGTCAACAGAATTGACAAGTGACTCACATCTGTACCAATTTTTGTCCAGCACCTGCAATTTTATTGCCAAATCTTACTTTCAACTATGCATGTCGGAAGAAGACATTTTGTCAAACACTTTATGGCCAACCGTAGTGCACCTTACTCGGCCTCAAGCTTCTTATCCTTAGACTGGCATTAAATCAATAGTTAAAACAAAACTATCTGTGAATTAAATATATTCACCAAGGTGTCATGAAAGATCTGGCAATCTTCACATCAAAGAGTAAAAACAAATACATGCTGCTCGAAACACAAATACACAGCTAGGGCAAGCATTCTTTCGTTGAGCAAATTATCTGGACTATTATGATTCATAATTTTGAACAGTGGTATTAAGAATCATCAACAGTACAACAGTGACATATCTCAAAACTACCAATGGTGACAACTCTCAAATTAAACACCACACTTCATGGCATTTCCACAAACCACTATATAAACTAAAAAACACACTTTAACACTATACAACATTAACCCGACTGCTTACCTTTCATCCTCAGATACCTAGACAAATACATAGGAGCATTAAAATAAAATTTTAATATTGCTCCTCCTGAGGATGTGCCACCTAGAGTTGCTTAGAGCAATGGCAGAGTAGCCTCCTTCGATCCAAGGAGACATAATTTCCTTTCTTCTGTCTTTCTCCAGACTTTCCTGAACTTGGGCTTGGGTTTTTCAACAACATCCCTATTTTGCTCCTGTTCGTGAACTTGAACATTTCTCTTGTGGGGTTGTCTCTTGTGCATTCTTGATGGATGATTATTTTCTTTTCTTTTATGCACATGATATGTTCCTTGTCGGTGTTGTCCTCTTTGTGTCTGATGAAATCTAGGGTTTTGCCTTAGATTAGATATAGAAGTGCTTGGATAGAACCTTGCTATGTGCCCTTGACCGTTGCATTTAAAACATTGCACATGTTTTATTCCCTGTTTGTATTGCATTCTATGTGTATGATGAAATCTATGGTATTGCCTTAGATTGGATACAGAAGTGCTTGAACAAAACTTTGCTATGTGCCCATGGCCATTACATTTAAAACATTGCACAGGGTGTTCACTCAAAAAAATAGAAGTATTTTTATCAGCATAACTCTTTGATCTATTGTTCAATCCACAATAAATTGCCTTGTGACCAAAGTGGTTGCATTTAGAACAATAGCCATAAAAAGCATTATTATTAAAAGAGTGAGAGTGAGAGAACCTCTTTTCTTGTGGTTGCTTTGTTGTAGATCTTCTTTGATATTTTCTTCCTTTTGAGGATTCGACTTAGACTTTTCTTGTTTCAATCCTTCAACCGAGGACTTCTTCTTCTCTCGCATATTTGGAGGATGAAGGTTGTTCAACTTCATATCCAAGACCAAACTTAGTTGTGGAGCTTCTTTGTTGATTTATCATTGTATCTAGCAACTCTGTGCTCTTCTCAAATTTGAGATTTATATTGGCCTCTTTTAGTTGTTTCTTCAATGAAACAATCTCTTCTTCTTGTTGGCAGCATACAGTCTCTTTCTCATTGATCTGAGACCTAAGAATATCTTCAATCCTTTTGTTCTGTTCTACTTGCAGCTTTAGATCAACAATAACCTGTTTATATTCCTCTTCAATTGTGCTGTATACATCATTCTTATTATCCAGCTGTGTCTTCAAGGCTTCTTCTGATTTCTTGGCCTTTTGAACTTGTAGGAAGAGATCTTCAATCTCATCCTCATATTCTTCTAATTTCTTGGATAGTATTTTGTTCTTTTTCTTTTCTATTCTCCACTCTTCAAGAGCGGATATCAACTCTCCTTCAAAATCTACTTCAGCCTCAAGATTTTCATCACAAACTTCAGGATTCACTTCTTCTACCTTTTTCGGTTCAAATTTCTCTTCTACGGGAACCGAAACTGACTGGGATGCATTTTTGGATGAGGATCTATTCTTCTTAGCCATTGTGTACTAATCCAAGATCAACCCTGACTGATTTAGCCAAAATTGGGAACTTGGCTCTGATACCAATTGTTGTAATCACAATGACACTGAGAGGGGGGGTGAATCAGTGTGTTCCTTTTAAAATACTTCTAAAACAATTAGTCTTAAATCCAGCAGCAGATTAAAACTGATAAATGAAATACCAAGAAAGCATCACACATAACACAACATTTTAACGAGGTTCACCAATGTGGCTACTCCTCAAAAAGACTGCTTGGACTACCATCCAAATCCAGTCAATGTAAAGCTACAACTTTACATAATCCTTTACCAGCACCAACTGGAAGGAGCACCAACCCCTTAACTTTATCTGCTTCAACAGAATGGAGCACCAACTCCTATTTTACCAGCACCTACTGGAAAGAGGCACCAACCCCTTAATTTGCCAGCACCAACTGGACAATTTGTTTACCAGCACCAACTGGAAAGAGGCACCAACCCCTTAATTTGCCAACACCAACTGGACTTCAATATTGAATAAAAAATGTTTGACATATACCTTTGTTATTGCAAGACTCTAACTGGTCTACATCACCTTTGCAATCTCTGTGCACTTTTCTCTCTCTTGCGCAATCACTTCACACAGTCTGCTGCACTGCTACAGCCAGACTTTGCAATCAACTTTGCCCTTCGCGCTTCTCTGCACACACGCTTCGCACACTTTGTGTCGTTTCACATTCTGCTCTCTGCTCAACACAAACTTCACTTTCACAAACACTATGCTCGCATTCGCACTTTATCTTAACACCCCACCCTTCAAACTCGAAGTACCCTTGCTTTTATAGAAGAAGTTTTAGGAACAAACCCTAAAAGAACGTTGGTTGAGAAACCCTAGAATTTGTCAGCTGCCAAACCCTAAAATCCATCGGCCCAGATTTAACTTTGTTGGCCTCAAACTCTTCTTCCACCTTCGTCACTTTCCTGTAGCTTATTGCCACGAAATAGTAACACGTCGACCCTTTTAATTTAATTTAATATTTTAATTTAAATTTTAAATAAAATAAAATTTAAACTAAATATTTAAAATTAAATATCTTCATCACCGGGGCATCTTTTTCAACGAAACGAAGAGCCAACTTGGGTTTTAAGAAAAACCCATTTCAAATCTATTATCCATGGTTTTAAATAAAACTTTTTATTTTGACTACCTTGGTTTTCACAAAAAACCTTTAAAATTTAAACTAAATATTTAAAATTAAATATCTTCATCACCGGGGCATCTTTTTCAACGAAACGAAGAGCCAACTTGGGTTTTAAGAAAAACCCATTTCAAATATGTTATCCATGGTTTTAAATAAAACTTTTTATTTTGACTGCCTTGGTTTTCACAAAAAACCTTTCCGCTTCTTGACATCTCAGGTTCTGAAGACTTCTTCTTCTCATTCTGAATTATGTTTTCTATTTCTGTGCATCTATCATTTAAGGACTCATGATATGACTAACTTCTAAACTTTATCCTCTCGCATCCGAGTGACTTCGAACTACCTGTCCATTGCATCATTAGATCTAACCGATCGTATTGACAACAATGACAATCCTCCTGCAACACCTTGCTCAACACTGAACTCCTATCCATTGTACTTTGGCTGCACCTTGCTGTTCAATAAACTCTTGTCCATTGCATCAATAAATATTTCTGACTGTGTTGACAACAATGACAATACTGTTTGCTGCACTTTGCTCAACAGTTATAAGATCTATGGGATAGAATATATTTATGGAATAATTCCATGTTTCAATCTCCTTCTTTGAGCCATATGATCCTAGATATTTGCTTCCATAAGAGCTCTTCTCTTTTTTCCATTCCTCCAATTACATTATGAGTCTAATTTCATTAATACTTCTACTCTTAGTAAGGCCATATAAATGTATTTGACTATTCAACTCTTCAATCTAGGTAATCACTTATTGTTTCTTTTGTTTGACATCTCCAAAATCCTTCCAATTCCAAATCTTTATTTTGGATTTGATGTATTACAACCTTTTGGTGAAATAAAACATCTTAGTTCCATACCTTAGTTTACCTTCCTTCCACCATTGCTACACTCAAGGTTTGAGGGAACTATATCTAAGCCACATTAACTAAAATCAAAAGGAAAAAAAATTGATCTTGGTTTTCCAACCATGACTGGCCAATGATCCAAACTAGCATTGTTAAGAGTTTTTACCTAAGGAATGTGACCATGGATTAATAAATTGTTATAGAACAAGAACTTATCCAATTTTTCCATGATACAAGCAGAGCCTTACCTTTTTTTAGACCAAGTCATGAGGCCATTATCTATTTGGATGTCCACAAGATGAATGTTTGCAATATATTCATTTATGAGATCTAATCTCCCATCTAGATTCCTATTTCCCTTCCTCTTCTCTTATAAATAGAGGATGGTATTGAATTATCCTTTGATAAAGACCCAAGCTTCAATAAAACAAGAGAAAATATAAGTTATATCCTTCCATTATCTCCATTTTTCCTCCAAAGTAATTGGAGCATAAATATTCAAGCATAGCATAGTTTGGTTAAATTATCTATTTTGTGCAGCCACAACCAAGAGATCCCAGCTACCAACCATATGGTGAATACTGATCTCTTCTAGGTCCTAGAGGCAAGCAATGCCACCAAAATCCCTATGGAAGCTGAGTGAAACCAATTTTCCTACCAACTAGATTTTACTTGCAATAAAATCCGTTTCCCCTATAGACATCTTTATTTATTTGAAGAAAAACTAAATGTGGTTGGTTTGTTTGAATCATTATTCTAATTTCATTTTATTTTGAAATACTTCCTTTTATCCCTTTAATATTCCAAGTGATGATATTAATTAATAATAGGGATAAATATGTTGGTAAGGGCATTAATATTACCTTCCTCTATAAGCTTTTCACCTTCTTTTACCATATGATGCTGATTAGTCTTGTGGCCTACCTTTTGGTTAGTGTCCATATTCATTTTTTTCTTGTTTCTTGTCATACCCCAATTGAATCCAGGATAACTTCTAACCCTGAAGTATGTGTATACACAACCAAAATGTTATTGGAAGGTTCAACAAAGTTTATCTTGGGGTTTGAATTATTTGAAGTTTTAGCATTTAAAAGATTGTTCTTCTTGTCTATGTTTTATCCCTTATTTTTTTGTTGAAACCCTTTGATTTCTTGGTTTGTCTAAGTCCTTACCTACATATTTAAACCATGTTTCTAATATTTATATCTCCATTATGTCCTCTTTCTCACCTGTGAGGTTATTTATGGGAATAATTCCAAACATATTAGTTTACAACATCGCTTGATCCTTCATAACTAGTTTTTTTTAGTATTCTTCTTCTTCTTAGGTATTGGAAACCTTCCAAGTTTATATCCTCTTTTTTTAAATCTAGAATCTTATTTGGATATACACTAAACAAATGACCATATTCATGGCATATTCTATAAAAAAAATGAATGTTCTCATAGTCCACCACCTACTCCCAAGTATCCTCCCCAAATTGTAATGAGATATTTTGTGGAAGGGGTTTGTCAAAATTCATTAAGACATAAAATAGAGCATAAATAATTTGTTAAATTTTTTGTTAACAGTCAATGGTCATAATGAAAGTTCCAAGGGAGTTTCTAATTGTAGAAAAAATAGTTAAAATTCCAAAATTCAATTGGGAGGCCAAAGAGTCTAACCCACATAGGTCCTGTAAAAGGTATCTCTTCATCGACTTTAAATTTAGTGTGCCAAGGCTTCATGAAAAACCCTACCCTTCCAAAGAACTAGGGACCCCCTTGAAATATTTTCTCTCTATCTTCATCATTAGAAAAAATAACAAGAAAATAACCATTGGGATAAATAGATATTTGTAAGTCATCTTGTTTTCTAATTTTTGTAGCCCATACTTTGAAAGTACATAGGCTTGGCCGAAAACCTAGGAAATGGTAAATTAGGCCTCTTCTATCCAGATTTTCTATACCATATTGAATGTCACCCATTCTTAGCTTAACAATTGGGGTTCCATCAACGACACTTAAACATCCCAACTCAATTTTTCTAGGATCAATCTTAGGCATTCTTAGAGGTCTACGAGGTGCCTTAAGATTAATATTAGAATTATTCTAGTACTTTCCACCCTGAAGAGCATCCCTAAAATTTATTTTTAGGGTTGAATCCTTGAAATCCTTACCCTTGAAAGGGATTTTCATAGTGGATTTGTTTTGGAGACATTCCTTAGTAGCAGGATTGCTTGAGTTTTGAACCATTTTTTCTGATCCTAAGGAGGCTTCTCTTATTTGATCTACTACTTGAAAATTATTTCTAGGTCACTTTAATCCATGCCTCGGACGTTGAGGAAAGGTGTGATTTTCAGTTTTCCTTAGGCAGCAAATTGGAATCATTTTTCAATCAAGTCCATATCATGAATATTTGCTAAATAAAAAATTTCTAAACCATCATGGGTCTCCTACAACATATCCTACATTTATCTTTGGAAAAACAACAAAAAAAAACTGGTCCCTAGGGCCCAAAGGCCCCAAAAAATAGCTCATGTCGTCACCTACACTCGACCCACAGGAAAAACCCTCACATAGTTGCCTTTAAAACCCTCATCACTCTTCCAACATTTTTTTCTCAATCCTCTTCTGAAAAAATCATCACTAGTAGATTACAAGCATTCTTAGTAACCATCATATGCATTTTATAACTCATGGAAAATAAATTGCCACATTTTTATATGGGTGACCTTCTAACTCATGGAAGGTAAACCACCACATTTCTATATGGATGGACTTCCATATTTAATATGATGGATTTCCAACACACTAAATATTGTATAAAGATAGATGCATCCCTGACTATAAAAAACATGAGTGATGGATGAAATGTGATAGCCACACATCTATTCTCAAAGATTACTTGCATTATACTTTGTCTTCTTATCAATAGAATCATTATTCTATTTTGTTTATTTATTTTTTTGTTTTGGTTTTTTGTACCTTGTTATTTTTCAATTGTACTCTTTCTTAATCTTCTTTGACTTGAAATTTTGAGTTGTATATCAGTGGTATCAAAATGGTCTATATTTTAAGTGTCAGTCCATATACTTAAGATTAGGAAATATGAGATCCATTTTATTATCTCCCTTGTCATTCTAAATGAACTAAAATGGTAACTAGAATGGATAACTGGGATAATTGATCCTTTCAAGGAGATGTGATATAGAGCTACGCACAACACACAACAAGAATGCAGAAATTAACAATGCACAGGCAAAATTCCAGCAAGCTTCATTAAAAACAGAGGTCTCTCCTCGAATACACAGCAATTCCCCAAAAATAAATGGCCAAGAGTCCTTCAATACAATGCATGCGCGCCTTTTATCCTCGGCCGCCACCTCCTTCTCTATCATTACGCAAAGTGTGGGCCTTTTTCTTTATCCCCAGGCCCGACTCTCTTTGGACCATCATTACCTTGAATGCGAGACTCCCCATACCGCCCGCACGAATGCTCTGTCCCGCCTGCATGATGCTGCCAGGTGCATAAATAAAAATCATGGCCTGTAGTGGCGGCATGCCCTGCAGCCGCCCGTCGATCCACTGCCAAGTCAATCATTCACAAGAATGCGCCATGGTCATTTGCAGTTGATGCCACGTGTCCTGTTGCCATGCTTCCTGTAACCGCTTCATACTCTCGGGCCACCTGTAACTTCACGCCACGTGTCCCTCTACACTGGTCCCTACAATCGTCGGCTGGTCAACGTCGTGAGCGCCCTGTCGTGATATCGCGACGTTTTTGCCCCAACACTTTCTCTCTCCTCTTTGGTCGCGATATCGTGACATTTTGACGTTAGGCTTCTCTCTCCTCCTTGGGGCCGCGATTTCGCTACACGTCACGAAATCACGACGTCTAGGCCTTTCTTACTCGCTTTCCTCCCTTGGGCCGTGAAACCGCGACATGTCACGATTTCGCGACATCTTTGCATTCCGTACGTCTTGGCTCGGAAGTGTCACGATTTCGCGACATCTTTGCATTGTGGAACCTTGCCTCCGGATATGTCACGATTTCGTGACATCTTTGAGCTCCGCCTTCGAAGGTGTTGCGATGTCTTTATGCTTCCAAGTCTTGCCTCCCAGAAGTGTCACGATTTCGCGACGTCTTTTAAACTTTATCTTGAAGGTGTCACGATTTCGTGACGTCCTGAAACCTAGTCTTCGAAGGTGTCACGATTTCGCGACGTCCTTGAACTTTGTCTCCGAAGGTGTCGCGATTTCGCGACGTTTCTTGTGCCTTAGAACTTTTTGCCAAAGATGTTCCTGTGCTTTCAAACCCTGCTTCCGGAAGTGTCACGATTTCGCGACCATTTTGCGTCCAGACCACGTTGCAATAGAAATGTCATGATTTCGCGACAGTTTGGCGTCCCGACCGTGCTTCTTCAGAAATGTCACGATTTCATGACAGTTTGGCGTCCCGACCGTGCTTCTTCAGAAATGTCACGATTTCGCGACAGTTTGGCGTCCCGACTGCGCTGCTTAAGAAATGTCACGATTTCACGACAGTTTGGCGTCCCGACTGCGCTGCTTAAGAAATGTCACGATTTCGCGACAGTTTGGCGTCCCGACCGTGCTTTTCAAAAAAAACGTCGCGATATCGCGACAGTTTGGCCCGCTGGCGCCCTTCTTCAAAAAGCGTCGCGATATCATGACAGTTTTAGTACTTAAGAAAAAAAACACATTTTGGGTGATGCAAGATTGCAACTTCGCCATCGGATGCTCCTGCATCAGACACCCGGGGTGAGTTTGAGAAGTGACCTCACATTTGATCTTTCTGAGGTAGACCCAGGCGATCAACCTCCACCTTGGATAGCCAAGTCGCATCTTCTATGGGTCGGCCCTTCCATTTGATTAAATACTTAGAATAACTCCTGTTTCGAGTACTGCAACCCTCACGCGTATCCAGAATATCTTCTATCTCGTCCATAACTGGGGTGACTGCCGGAATGCTCCACAAATCTGGACTGGGTACCTCACTGCTTTCTCCTTCATGATACTCAACCAAATCTGAGATGTTAAACATGGGGGAGATGTTAAGTTCACTTGGTAACTCCACCTCGTAGGCATTACCCGAATCCCGTTTGCCAATGATTTTGCATGGCCCAAATTTCTTCATTTTGAGTTTGTTGTAGGTCTTGGCAGAAACCGTTCCTTCCGCAGATGGACCATGACCGAATCTCCTACTTGGAACTCCTTAGCTCTGCATTTTTGATCCGCCCTTGTCTTGTACTGAACGTTCATCTTGGCAATGTGTTTTGTCACTTCCTCATGCACTCCCTTCAGGTGTTCAAAGAAAGTCTTCTCGCTTCAAGACTGCATTTCTCCCTTGTATCTAGCCTTCTTAACTCTGAAGCGTTCCTTGGGCTGTTCCCATAGATAATCTGGAATGGTGACTTGTTGGTACTCCGATTGACCGAGCTGTTGTACGCAAACTCAGCTTTTGGCAGAATTAGATCCCATCCCTTGGGCTTGTCCCCTACCAAGCATCGTAGTAGGTTGCCCAAACTCCGATTAACCACCTCTGTTTGGCCATCTGTTTGCGGGTGGTAAGCAGAACTGAACTTTAACTCCGTCTTTAATTTCTTCCAGAGGGTCTTCCAGAAATAACCTACAAACTTGGTATCTCTGTCCGACACAATGCTTCTTGGCAGCCCATGAAGGCGTACCACTTCCTTAAAGAACAAACCAGCTACATGGACCGCGTCGCTAGTCTTCTGGCATGGGATAAAATGTGCCATTTTTGAAAATCTGTCCACTACCACAAAGATGGAATCATGCCCCCTCTGCGTCCGAGGCAAACCAAGCACAAAATCCATACTAATATCTTCCCACGGCCGCTCAGGTATAGGTAGCGGTTGAT
The DNA here is from genome assembly GCA_028583015.1 of Wollemia nobilis. Classification (NCBI taxonomy): domain Eukaryota; kingdom Viridiplantae; phylum Streptophyta; class Pinopsida; order Araucariales; family Araucariaceae; genus Wollemia; species Wollemia nobilis. The sequence goes on from JAQPPZ010001340.1 coordinate 5,321,210, forward strand.
ACAAACCAATAGGGTCGCCTCACACCCTTTGCCATCCGGCAAATCCCGCAACTCGCACAAACTTTGCCACATCCTACTGCAATTGTGGCCAGTAATAGTTTTCACTAACCAATGAGATGGTCTTGTCACGACCAAAGTGTCCAACTAAACCCCCACTGTGCTTCTCTTTAATGAGGTTCTCTCTCATTGAGCTCTTCGGAATGCACAACTGGTTCCCCTTAAACAACATTCCATCTTGAATCAGGTAATCCAACCATCTAGTCCTGTCCAACGCAACAGGCATAGTGCAGGCTTTCCAAGCTTCTACGAAATCGGGGTCTGCAGGGTATAAGTTCTTGAGCTCAGCAAACCCTACAACCTCCACTCTCATTTCTGTCATCAGACATTGCCTCCTACTCAATGCATCTGCCACCCTATTGGATCTTCCACTTCGATGCTTCAACACAAAGGTATAGCTCTGCGAGAACTCTACCCATTTCAGGTGTCTCCGATTCAATTTTCCCCGATCGTTAATAAACTGTAGCGCTTGATGGTCGGTATAGAGAACAAACTCTTTCGGCAATAGATAGTGCCTCCATTTCTTGAGTGCTTGAACTATGGCGTAGAACTCTTGATCATATACCGAATACTTTCTCCTGGCATCATTGAGCTTCTCGCTGAAATAAGCTACAGTCCTACCTTCTTGGCTCAAGACGGCTCCTATCGCACCGCCACTCGCATCGCAGTCTACCTGAAACACCTTATTGAAATCTGGAAGTGCTAAAATGGGTTGCTCAGTGACCTTCTTCTTAAGCATAGCAAAGCTTTTATCTCGCTCCAACTGTCCACTGGAATTCCTTCTTGTTTCCCTTCATTGTCTCAATAAGAGATGCACAAATACTGCTGAAGTTTCTAATAAATTTTCTGTAGAAACTGGCCAGACCATGAAATGATCTAACCTTGGTCACACTCCTTGGGACAGGCCATTCTAGGATAGCCTTCACCTTTTTGGGGTCCATCTTGAGACCATTTGCTGATATGACAAATCCTAGGTATACCAGCTCCTTCTTCACAAAGTTGCACTTCTTCAGATTGATCAATAACTGCTCCTCCCGTAGTTTCTCAAGAACCTTCCTGATGTGCATCAGGTGCTCCTCTAAGGTTCTGCTAAAAATCAGTATATCATCCAAGTAAACAATAACAAATTTGCCCAAAAATTCCTTCAGAACTTCATTCATTAACCTCATAAAGGTACTAGGTGCATTGGTTAATCCAAATGGCATAACCAACCACTCATACAGCCCTTCTCTGGTTTTGAAGGTTGTCTTCCACTCATCCCCTTCTCTAATGCGGATCTGATGGTATCCACTTTTCAAATCAATTTTTGTGAAGTACTCAGCTCCACTCAAGCAGTCCATGATATCATCCATTCTCGGTAGGGGGAACCTGTATTTAATGGTGATCTTGTTGATTGCCCGAGAGTCGGTGCACATCCTCCATTCTCCATCCTTCTTGGGTGCTAATACTTCTGGTACAACACATGGACTAAGACTCTCCCTTATCAGGCCTTTCTTCAACAGATCTTGAACTTGCCGATTTAATTCTTCAGTTTCCATCGATGTCATTCGATGTGCAGCCTTGTTTGGCAAGCTCGATCCAGGCACCAGATCTATGTGGTGACTGATCTTCCTAATAGGTGGTAAACCTTCAAGAACATTGTCAAAAATGATATCAAGGAATTCTTCTAACAGTCCCATGACTTCCATTGGAATCTCCTTGCATCCTTCTTCCCTAACTCTGGGGATTATAGCATAACACACATGATCCGGCTTCAGGCCTTCCAAGAATCTTCTGCCATCAACTAGACAGACTCATGCACTATTGCATACTTTCTCATCCGCCTCTTTCAGGGGTTTTAACTTATGGCGAACTCCATTCTTTGACAGAGAATATGTGTTGGCTCGACCATCATGAACAACACTTCGGTCAAACTGCCATGGCCTCCCAAGCAGCAGGTGACATGCATCCATGGGCAAGATGTCACATAACACTTCATCTTGGTAAGTTCCAATGTTGAACTTCACCAGACATTGCTCACTCACCAACACCCGATGGTCCTTTTGCAACCATGCAATTCGATAAGGGTGTGGGTGTTTTCTCCTTTCCAACCGTAGCTTGGAAACCATTTCCTCTGAAACCAAATTGTCAGTGCTTCCATTATCAATGATGATATTACAGACCTTGCCTGCGCACTTGCATCTTGTCCGAAATAGGTTGTTCCTTTAGTCTGTCTTTTCCTCTTCATTCAACAAGACTCTTCTGATAATCATGGCTTCCCTTCTTTCTGCCTCCTCTGAATGCTCAGACTCTACACCTTCGTCTGCTACAGCAGCTCGGGCCTAACCCTCTGGTCTTCGATTTGGCCTCTCTTGATGTTGTGGGCAGTTGTATGCCCTGTGTCCTTCTTCATCGCAGTTGAAGCAGGTTCCTCTAAAGACACCTCTTCCAAACCCTCGCCCAGACCTACCTCTTCCTCTTGGGTAGTTGTTGCTCTGATTGCGTGGGCGTCGGTCATCCTCCTCTTTCACCTCTTTCTATTTCTGGTCGTTGCTAGCTTCACCAGTTTTCCCAAAATATTTGTATCTTCCACCACTGCCTCTTCCACCAGCTCTTCCACCCTTGTCCTTCCCTCTCTTGCTTGCCATCAAACCTCCTATTAAGTTTCTCCTCCACCTTTAATGCAAACCGATATGCATCCTCCACTGTGCTCATTCTAACCAGCCCCAGCTCTTCTTGAATGCTGGTTCACAATCCATTTATGTAACGTGCGACCTTCTCTTTGTTCGCCTCTGAATGGCCGATTCTGATAGAGATTTGATAGAACTCTTTAGTATATTCCTTGACAGACTTACTAGCCTGTCGAAGACTCTGCATTTTCTTCAACAAATCCAGCTCATAATCTATAGGTATGAACTGCCTCTTTAGTTTCTCTACCATCCTATCCCATCTGGTGATCCTTTCCTTTCCCCTCCTATTCCTTTCTAACTGCACTCCTTTCCACCAGATGCTAGCATGCCCCTTCAGCTTGGTTTTTGCGAATCTGATCCGATTTGGATCTGCGATCTCTTCGTATTCGAAGTACTCCTCCATGTCGTTGATCCAGTCTATTAATTCCTCAGGGTTGAGGTTTCCAGAGTAAGTCGAGACATCAAATTTTGGCTTCTTCCCAATCTAGGAGATAGCCTGATACAGCCTAGCTTCTGCTGGATCCAAGGCCTCTTTCGCATCGGATGGAACCTCTTCTTCCCACGCTTCATCTTCGCTGGGTTCTTCCCTTCTCGGCTCGACTCCTCTTCTAATTTCCTCTTGTAGGGCCTCAACTTGCCTCTGTAGGGCTCTTAGATCGACCTCCTCCCTTCTTGCTCGTCTGTGCCTTATACCACCATGGTCTCTTCATGGAGGCATCTTGCTTCTTCTTCACAACCCCACAACCACGGTCCTGGTGCAAACTGCCTCTCTGTTCGGCGATCGGTTTGCACTCTCAGAACCAACCGGCTCTGATACCACTTGATATAGAGCTACGCACAACACACAACAAGAATGCAGAAATTAACAATGCACAGGAAAAATTCCAGCAAGCTTCATTAAAAACAGAGGTCTCCCTCGAATACACAACAATTCCCCCAAAAATAAATGGCCAAGAGTCCTTCAATACAATGCATGCGCACCTTTTTATCCTCGTCCACCACCTCCTTCTCTATCATTACGCAAAGTGCGGGCCTTTTTCTTTATCCCTCAGGCCCGACTCTCTTTGGACCATCATTACCTTGAATGCGAGACTCCCCATACCGCCCGCACGAATGCTCTGTCCCGCCTGCATGATGCTGCCAGGTGCATAAAAAAAATCATGGCCTGTAGTGGCGGCATGCCCTGCAGCCGCCTGTCGATCCACTGCCAAGTCAATCATTCACAAGAATGCGCCATGGCCGTTTGCAGTGATGCCACGTGTCCTATTGCCATGCTTCCTGTAACCACTTCATACTCTCGGGCCACCAGTAACTTCACGCCACGTGTCCCTCTGCACCGGTCCCTGCAGTCGCCGACTGGTCAACATCGTGAGCGCCCTGTCGCGATATCGCGACGTTTTTGCCCCAACACTTTCTCTCTCCTCTTTGGTCGCGATATCGCGACGTTTTGACGTTAGGCTTCTCTCTCCTCCTTGGGGCCGTGATTCCGCTACACGTCATGAAATCGTGACGTCTAGGCCTTTCTTACTCGCTTTCCTCCCTTGGGCCGCGAAACCGCGACATGTCACGATTTCGCGACATCTTTGCATTCCGTACGTCTTGGCTCGGAAGTGTCACGATTTCGTGACATCTTTGCATTGTGGAACCTTGCCTCCGGATATGTCACGATTTCATGACATCTTTGAGCTCTGCCTTCGAAGGTGTTGCGATGTCTTTATGCTTCCAAGTCTTGCCTCCCATAAGTGTCGCGATTTCGCGACGTCTTTTAAACTTTATCTTGAAGGTGTCACGATTTCACGACGTCCTGAAACCTAGTCTTCGAAGGTGTCACGATTTCGTGACGTCCTTGAACTTTGTCTCTGAAGGTGTCACGATTTCGTGACGTTTCTTGTGCCTTAGAACTTTTTGCCAAAGATGTTCCTGTGCTTTCAAACCCTACTTCCGGAAGTGTCACGATTTCGTGACCATTTTGCGTCCAGACCACGTTGCAACAGAAATGTCACGATTTCACGACAGTTTGGCGTCCCGACCGTGCTTCTTCAGAAATGTCACGATTTCACGATAGTTTGGCGTCCCGACCGTGCTTCTTCAGAAATGTCATGATTTCATGACAGTTTGGCGTCCCGACTACGCTGCTTAAGAAATGTCACGATTTCGTGACAGTTTGGCATCCCGACTGCGCTGCTTAAGAAATGTTGCGATTTCACGACAGTTTGGCGTCCCGACCGTGCTTTTCAAAAAAAACGTCGCGATATCGTGACAGTTTGGCCCGCTGGCGCCCTTCTTCAAAAAGCGTCGCGATATCACGACAGTTTTAGTACTTAAGAAAAAAAACACATTTTGGGTGATGCAAGATTGCAACTTCGCCACCGGATGCTCCTGCATCAAGATGTTAAATGAAGCCCTTGTGAAATAGAGGAATGAGATGATGAATCAATTTACTTAAATTTTGCAGTAGCTTCCTATCACAAATTTTACAACTACTTTAGTAATGTCCTCATTTTTGGCTTCTCTTGCATGGCAATTAGCACTGACCTACTAGGTGTATGTCAACCTTATCAGATGGGTTATTTGAGGTTACCAATGATCTCAAATGGTCTAGAGGACCCATATGATGTTTTCATATGTTATTTTTGGCTTTCGATGTGTTCTCCAATATTCTTGGAGAGAGTGTTTATTTATAGTAAGTCACCCGATTGGGTCCGATTATCATTATTTATCATCAGGATCACTTCAATATATTTATATTTCGATTTCGATGTTGTTCAACCATTTTTCGCAACTCGGGTGTAATATTGAGTTATGTTTTAATTAATTTCACTAAGGTTGCTATTTTAATTAAAATATTTTAATGGGCACCTTAGTGTTATAGCTTGTTGGAACCGAGATGGAAATTTTTAAATGTTGGGATGCTAATAAAGTTATTTTGGTGTTGAGAATAATTAAATAATGAATTAAACCATTTTTTAGGGGTATAAGGCTTATTTAATTAATAAAGTGTTTTTATATTGATTTTCCAAAAAGTTCCCGAAAAAAGTTATAAAAGGGGGTTTGTGAGCTCATTTGGGATTATGCATGTTATTCTATTTTCTCTAATTGAAACCCTTGTGGTTTTTGGGAGATCGAACTTGGTTCATCCCTGGTCTTATGGAGGATGAAGATCCTCTCAAAGAAGATTAATCTCAGTGGTGAAAGATCCTCCCTCATTAATTTGGTGTGGCTCATTCAAAGTTACAAGTTGTGTAGAAAGGAGATTTACAAATCTGGTCGTACAAGTCTAGGGTAATTTCATATTTTTCTCTTTGGCAAGTACTTGCAGCTTTAAGGTAAATTTTTCATGGCTTTGTGAGGATGAAAACCCTTGCAAGGAGCATTACTTGTGGATGTGAAAGATCATTTCCTAAGAAATCGACTGTTAGTTTCATTAAGAGGCTGAGTTTGCACTTTAATAGAGATTTTAGAGGTTTTTTTGGTGTGGATTGATTTGCAGATAATTTTAGTTTGAGATTGCAGTAGTTTTTCTTGAAGGTGGTCATACCATTTTTGGCATTTCCAGCCATACCTGTTTAGTTGCAGTAGTAGTTTTTCTTGAAGGTTGTCATACCATTTTAATCTGATGAAGGACCCCAACTTTAAAAGGTATTGTTTTAATATGGTTGCCAAACCTAAACAAATGGAACCAAGTATGAAAGAAGATGAACAAAAGACTCTACATCAAAGAAGACAGGGGGATCCTAAAATTGCAGTTAATGAAGAAACTAGCAAAGAAGAGCTTGCGGATTTAGAGAAGGCTTCAGCGGAAAATTCTGAAGTTGTGCCTAACCTTGAAGAAGTTAAAGAAGATTCGAAGCCTGAAAAGATGGACTTTGCAAGACCTATATTTGAAGAGGAATTCATAGCAGAACAATTGGATGGAGAGATTGCCTCGACACATGAGGGATGTGTGACAGAACTTCAGGATGACCTCTTAGACATGTATGTAACTACAGTTGTGCATGAGAAGAAATACAAAACAGCAGCTTTGAGTACATGTTCTGTTTTATCCAGTGATGTTTCTGAGATTACTGGATTCCTTGATGATTTTAGTGGAGTGGATATAAGTGATGACAGAGTTGAGTTCACTAATGTTTTTTCAGATGAAGAGCATATTGATGGTGGGAACATTGTAGTTTCCAAACCTACTTACAGTGACAATCTCTTTTTACACTCCAGTGATGATAGTTCAAGTGGGTTTGGGTTTGACTTCCAAACCAAACCTATGGAGAGGAGTGTTCATGATGACTTCAGTATTGGTGATTTGGAGAGTGATTTATTCAGAGAGACAACCACTCATGAGGAGCACAATGCACATATTTTCTCTGAACAAAGCAACCAGCTCTTCAGGCCTTGGGATCCGGGTGTGTTGGCACCTAAATATGATGAAGAACCTGTGTGGGATGAACTTCCTTTTGACTACAATACTGTTCTAACTTCATCTCAGGGGTTATGCATGGAGGATGGCATTAAGGAAGCTGATTTTGAGAGGTTTTATCTTGAAAACAAATCAGAATCAGTATTGCATGGAGCTGATTTTGAGCAAAGGCCTAGTGACTTTGCTGTTTTGGATCCACAGCTTACTGTTGAAAATGGTAAAGGAGAGGCACATGAGACTTGGGACAGCCAGGGAGACACCATTGAAAGGTATGATGAATCATGTATGTTTCCTAGCAGCAGTTCACTTATGCATGATTGTGTCATTCATAATGAAATTTTGGAGGCCAAAATAAAGAACTTGGAAGATCCCAAATTTGATGAGGAGGTTGATGTAAATAATTCTTCTTGTGCATCTGCAAATGGAGAGGAGTACATGAATCTTCATGATAATATTGAGATCGAAGAATCAGCTGATTTGGAGTTCGCTAAATCAGCAACTAAGGAAGGTATGAATGTATTTGATGACTCATGGATTGAGCATAGAGCTGCCCTAACTTCAATGCAGGAATTTGGTAAATGTAATGATAGAGTGGTAGCTGATTTTGAAAATTATGCTATAGAAGGCAAATCAGAAATTTTGTTGTGTGATGCTGGTTACGACCATGGACCTAATGCATTGCAAGATTTGAAGGATCAATTGTTGGTCACTGAGGAAAAGGTTGTTCAAACCTTAACTCATTTTGATGGCACTCACAAGTTCATTGAACACCTCCTTTGGACAGCACAACTTGAAGAGAGACAGAAGGGTTCGACGGTTGGTATCACTATATCAAGTCTGCAGACAATCAAACATGCTTTAGAGGTAATAAAATCAGATTACCTGCATTTGCTTTCAGATAGAGACCATGCCGTCAAGTTTGCAGGGAAGACTTATAGAGCACTCACAGAAAAGGAGAAAGAAGTTGATGAACTCAACCTTGAGTTAAGTTTAGCTCACTTTTCTCTCTACAAAGCAGGAAAACAGTCACTTGTCACAGCCACATCGAAGGAACAAGAATGTGATACAAGAACTATGGAGGTCGAACAAATGATTGAAGGAATTAATGAGCTTGGGAGTGACGAAGAAGTACTCAGTGACTGCAGTAGCTCTACTATCACGGAGATTCGACATGATGATAGTGCTTGGGTAGAGCATCAAGAGTGCAATTCCGTTAGGCTTGGTAAGCAGATTCTGCATGGTGATGCAAACTTATCTCTTCATGGTTTGATGTGTGAGACACCTCTTGATTCATGCAATGAGTATGGTGAGATATGGAATCCAAGTGATTGTTCGGGATTTCCAATGGAGCAAGCCAATGAATTCCACATTGATTGCATTGTGAGGTATGCTCATTATTTTTCTTTCAGCTCACATACAGATGATTTGACCATGTTTTTGATGACACATAAGAGTGGGAAGGATGGCTGGAATAGGGGATTACATACATCACTTTGGTATGAGGTGCTCTCTCCTACGATAGGAAATTTCGAAACTTGTTGGTCTCCTAGTTTGCTTCTACAGGATGGTTATTATATTGGGATACAGGGAAAAGAAACAGAGACTTGGCAGGAGCCATCAGGTATTGGGAATGACAGACTCCCCATTTGTCCATGGGATCCAGGTGGAGTATACCCATGGGAGGTTATGATACATGAAGACTTCGCTATCATGAAGATACTCCCTTTGGTTGACTTGTGGCAGGAAATAGTTCAAATCTTCAGTTTTGACTTTGTTGTTTGGTTGCGGATCAGCCACCATATGACTCCAATTGCATACTTACAAATGGATTGGAGGGAAATTTTAGTCAAGGAGTGGATAAAATTTCAGTTGGAAGTTGTTTGGGAGTTTTTTCCAGCCTCTTCCAAGTTGATTTTGAGCAATGCAATGCCCACCTTTCATGATCATACAGGGAATCTTCAAATTTGCAGCTGCTGTTCCACTAACAGGTTGCTGATTTTGATAAAATCAGATCATTATTTATTATTTTTAGACTTGGACAGCAGTAAGATGGGCCATTTTGAAGGTACAGGACATCTGGAAAATGTTGATAAGTGTTCCCAGCTGAAGCAAATGGACATTTCAACCAACACAATCTTGTTTATAAGGAGATATGCTGAGGAATATGTTTTTGGGTTGAGCAGATTATTTTTCCTGTTGCCCAGGATCGTGTCAGACAGAGGGATTACAGATGTGGACCTCACTGAGGTGCTTTGGCAGGAGATCTTTCGTGATATAGTTTTCAGCCCTCGCAGGTATTTCAGTTTGAATTTTGATGATGGTTACATTATTGGGTTACAGGAGAGGAGAGTACAACTTTGGCACGATGGATTCTCAGTTATAATCAGAGTGGCGCAGCGTCAGCATGATGGGTTTTTTCTGAGATTGATTTGGGACCCTGGGATCACAGTTGGTTTCAGTTTGGCTCAGTCAGGTGATGTTGAGGTTGTGTTGGCATTGCTTGAGGACAAGCAATCTTTGGGGAGGGCGGACTGTAATGTCCCCATTTTTGGGTTCTCTTGCATGGCAGTTGGCACTGACCTTCTGGGTGTGTGTCAACCTTATCAGAGGGGTTATTTGAGGTTACCAGTGAGCTCAGATGGTCTAGAGGACCCATATGACATTTTCAGATGTTATTTTCGGCTTTCGGTGTGTTCTCCAAGATTCTTGGAGAGAGCGTCTATTTATAGTAAGTCACCCGATCGGGTCCGATTCTCATTATTTATCATCGGGATCACTCCAGTGCAGTCAGTTTTCGATTCCGATGTTGTTCGACCATTTTCGCAACTCGGGTGTAATATTGAGTTATGTTTTAATTAATTTCACTAAGGTTGCTATTTTAATTAAAATATTTTAATGGGCACCTTAGTGTTATAGCTCGTTGGAACCGGGATGGAAAGTTTTAAATGTTGGGACGCTAATAAAGTGACTTTGGTGTCGGGAATAATTAAATAATGAATTAAATCATTTTTTGGGGGTATAAGGCTTATTTAATTAATAAAGTGATTTTATATTGAGTTTCTAGAAAGTTCTCGAAAAAATTTATAAAAGGGGGTTTGTGAGCTCATTTGGGATTATGCATGTTATTCTATTTTCTCTGATTGAAACCCTTGTGGTTTTTGGGAGATCGAACTTGGTTCATCCCCAGCCTTCTGGAGGACGAAGACCCTCTCGGAGAAGATTAATCTCGGTGGTGAAAGATCCTCCCTGGTTAATTCGGTGTGGCTCATTCAGAGTTACAGGTTGTGCGGAAAGGAGATTTATAGATCTGGCCGTACAGGTCTAGGGTAATTTCATCATTTTATCTATGGTGAGAACTTGCAGCTTTGAGGTAAATTTTTCATGGCTTTGTGAGGATGAAAACCCTTGCAAGGAGCATTGCTTGTGGATGTGAAAGATCATTCCATGAGCAATCGACTATCAGTTTCATTCAGAGGTTGATTTTGTACTTTAATGGATATTTTAGAGGTGTTTTTTGGTGTGGATTGATTTGTAGATAATTTTGGTTTGAGTTTGCAGTAGTTTTTCCTGAAGGTGGTCATACCATTTTGGCATTTCCAGCCATACTTGTTTAGTTGCAGCGCACAACAGGGGCTTCTATCGATTATGGGTATTTGATCATTGGATTCCTAGTAGCTGGGTGACCCATTGGGAGAGATAGCAGATTTTTTGGTGGAGTTTTGGATTTTTCTAAGTTGGTCGTACACTTCCAGGCAGGTCGTACATTTGTTGGGCTAATCACTTGTGTTTGGCGCTGGGGTTTTGAAGATGATTGTTGTGCATTGAGGCTAGGGTTGCATATTGTGGCATCCATTTTAGGGTATTCTCCTTGTATTCTTCCATTGCAATCAAATGGGTATGCATCTCTTTGTAATCTGAAACATTTTGTCCATTTGGGGTTTTATGAAATTATGCCCTAGTTTGTATTTGATGAAAATAGTACATTGTATGAATTGGGTATTCAAGAATATCAATCCGAAGTTGTTTCTAGCATCTGGGTATTGTTGAATGTGTCTATTTTGTTATGTTATCTTTCTGTATTTGCAATCAACATCTAAAACACAAAAAAATCAAAAAAATAAAAGTAAACAGAAAGCAAAAAACAACAAAAAAATCGGAAAAATAAATATCAGATTAGGGGTGGGTTATTACAACTTTGCACCTCTTACTACCCTAGCACCATTCAATGCTTCCACATTTTTTAAGATGCAAGTAAATTTGATTTCCTATATTTATAGAAAAATTAATGTTGATGCCCTAGAAAATTGGTTGGATAAATCATCTTCATACTTCTTTATAAATAAATTAACCAACAACAAGAAAATCACTTTTGCACTTACCGAAGCTTCATTACCTAGTCAAAATTAGTGGCATGCATATTATAACTTGTTCAAGGATAAGAATGAAGATGAAGGATTAGTGTTCACATGGAATTAATTCATGGAGGTTGTCAAGTAAGAATATTATCCAATGGGAGTCTATGAAGATCAATACATATGATGACAGTAATTGTATCAATGTAAATACCAATTTGTTCAAGATTATACTAATGCTTTACATTCCACTATATCAAAACTAGGTATTCAAGAAATAATAAGGCATTAAATCCTCAATTATCATAGTGGGATGCAATGGTGCATTCAAGAAGACATAGACCTCTTTGATTTCAACACATTGGTAGAGGTATACAAACCTATTATCAAATTAGAGCAAAAACAAAAAAATAAAAATAAAAAAGGAGGAGGAGAAAATAACAAGAACTAGAATACTAAGTACCAATCAAATAAAGGAAAGAGTGGTATTCCAAAGAATGAAGACAAAGGGGTTCAAACCCAAAATCAAAATTGGAAGCAAAAAAAGACTCCCATGAAAAGAATCCTTGAATGCCAAGAATGTAAAATGGTCTCATTATCACAACATCAACTAATATTCAAAGGATGATTCTCAACCAATTTATTCATTGTATATGAGGTTGTAATCCTTTACATTCATTGCACCTTGGCCTCCACATACATAGGCTAAGAATATAGGGAAGTAGATTATGGAAGTTGAACAAGATGTGAATATTGCTACCACACATTGCACTAGAGGAGACACAAGAAGAGTCATAAGAGGAGGAACATTTGTTTCACTAACAAATTTTAAGCCATTAAATTTCAATATTTATATTGGAAGTCAAAAGAATTTAAATTATTCTTAGATGGTGAAGGATTTGAATTTGCATGTCACACTACACCCACAACCATATAATATTGGATGGTTATAATAAGGGAGAGATATTTTTATCACTTAAAAATTGTCTTCTCTCTTATGCCATCAAGCCCTTCGAAAATAAATTTTTGTACAATATTTTTTTGTTGAATATCTATGATGTGATTTTGGACCAACAATTTATGTGTAAATGCATGGTGTTTATGAGTCTAGAACTTGAAGTGTCATCATCATTATAAGAGGCCAGTGCTTTAGGATACCAAAGGTATCTTCTTCTACCTTTATTTCCTTAATCAATGTTAAACAATATATGAAGATGATAGTTAAAACAAGGACATTAATTCTATTGGTGATCAAGCCACAAAGCAGGGGGAGGATAATTGATACATCAATCACAAGCTCTACACAATAGAAGTAGATGGACCAACCTGTAGTAGAATATGATGACTTATTCAAATCATTAATTGGTATTCCACTTTATTATGAGATAAAGTATTCCATTAATTTTGTCCATGGTTCTCCTCTGCCTAATACACTTGTTTATCATAAAAAAAATTAATAGGTTATATGTGGATTCTATTGGGGGCCACTCCCATTCAAATATCAAAATATCACATTTTTTGTAGCATACATTTTTATCATGGTTTTTCATTTCTTTTTCTCTTAAATATATTCTTCAAATTCCTTGAAGTGCTATATTTCCACAATCAACTCCTTGACATCATTTTTATTAAGATATAAATTCTCACTTGGCCAGTTGCCTTCTAAAATTTGAATTTCACCGGGATTAAGATCAACACCGTAATTCACTAATTTATCTACTACTCAATTTCTTTCTCTATAAATATGCTCTCACTACCAGGAGATTGCCTCTAGTAATAAATGATGAACATCAATAATAATATTATTTTATATCCAGTCTCCACATCTATTTTTGTTAATAGCATTGATGATAATTTGTGATTCACCCTCAATTGAAATATATTTCCATCCTTTTTCTGCTACAATTTTAATCCCTATAAGAAGTGCCCTAGCCTCTACATAGTTGTTAGTTGAAGTTCCATATGATTCTAAATAAGTGAGGAGAATTTTACCTTCACTATTTCTAAAAACACCACCTCCACTAGCTTTTCCTAGATTTCCTTTAGAAGCACCATCAAAATTAATTTACCCAATTTCTGGATATTTGCATTTTACCTTAGATCAAATTAGATCCTTTGTTTTAAATCTGTTGTCATAGATGACTCTTCCATGTGTGTTCAAATCTTGTAGCTAAGTTATTAGTACCTCTTTTTCTACAATTGGGACTTCCCATGTTGAGCACCATATTTGTAGACATTTGAAAGAGAGGCACTAATATGATTTCAAACTTGGGCATGATTTGGATATTTATTTTTAAAATTCTATTATTCCTTTCAACCCATAAAATTCAACAAATAATGGCAGGGCCAATCCTCAAAAATAATACATAATGCTTTAGCTTTGAAATATTTTATCCAACATTTTATCAACTCTTTCAATGTTGATGGAGCTGCCCAATATAATTTCATATTTTAAAAAATAACCCCAATAGATGTGAGAAAACGGATAATGAAGAAGTAAATGGTCCGATGTTTCTAAATCCTTCTCACATAAGGCACATTTGAAGGGTCCAAATATCTTCTTCTTTGTACACTCTCTCCCATAAGAATCTTACTTTGAACTGCTAAGGAAAGAAAATTTTGAGGCCTTAGAGAGAGTCTCTAATGACCAAACGTTCTTCCAAGGCAAATCTTTGGGAGAAGGATATTTTAATTATTATAAATCCTCATATCCCAAATTGACCAAGTATCCATCATCCTTTGATAAATTCCAAGACAACTCATCCTTTCATGTAAAAATTGGCAAATAAAACTCTCAAAGCATATTTTGAAGTTCATTTGCAATTTTTTTGAGTTCCTCTCCTTCAACCAGGTTACTAAAAAAAATCCATGATTTGGAGTTTTTTATCATAATAATATAATCCTTGATCTTTGTATATGTACATAATAGGCACGTTTGAGCAAATGGTTTCTATTTTGAGTTAGATATAAGAGGATAAGGCTTCAACCAAGCATTAGACCAAAAATTTACATAACTCCCCTCATTGACTGGCCATCTAATATATTTCTTTATCAATTGAAATCTCTATGATATGAAGTTTTGTGTTGACGATCCTTTGGGTAGAGTTCATTTTCTAAACAATTTCATTGCATCAAGATAACCTATATATTTTTAAAGTAATATTTTTACCCAATTATTTCCTTAATATCTAAATAATATCCACCCAAGCTTTTCTCCTAATGCCAAATTCATAAGTCTACAAATTTGCAAGCCTACTCCTCTAATATTTTTTCCTTTGCAAACCCTATCCCACTTACAAAGAGGAAACCTAATTTTTTCCTTACAACCTTTACATAGAAAGTCTCTTTGAATTTTATCAATTTTGAATGCAATACCTATTGGCAGTCTTGAAAGTGACATCATATAAATAGGAATGGATTGCAATGTAGTCTTTATGAGTTGTAGCCTTTCTTCCATGGTTAATAACTTGCCTTTCCAATCTACCAAACAAGATTTAATTCTATAAGAGATCCAAAGCTCATTTTTATATCCTTTATCATACAAAGGAATACCGAAGTAGGTTAATGGAAATTTTTCAATTTTAAACCCTAAAATGTTCACAATAATTTGTTGTAAATCTAGGGAAGTATTAATGAAAATATTTGGTTTTTGAAGTATTTACCAACTGTTTAGTAGCCTTCTCATAACATGATAATATTTATTTAAACTCCATGACCTCACTGACTGAGGGATGGCTCAAAATAAAAGTATCATAAATAAATTAGAGATGAGATTCAAAAGGGTCATCTTTTGCAACTTGAATACCCTTGATTTTTCCTTCCATTTTTGCCTTTGAAAAGGCTCTCCCTAATGCTTCTGCCAGAATAATGAATAGATAAGGGGAAAGAGGATCACCTTGACAAAGTCTACAAGATGACTTGAAGTACCCAACAAGAGAACCATTGATCAAAATAGAAAATTTTGTAGTGCTATAACAACATTTAATCCACTCACACCAACTATAATCAAAGCCAAACTTTTTGAGAATAGCATGTAGAAAATTCCCGAAACCCTATCATATGCTTTGTTCATATCTAATTTCAAAAGAATACCTAGTTTTTCTATGCAATGAAGAGAATGTATGGCCTCTTATGAAATTATTATACCATTAAGAATTTGGTTACCCTAAACAATGCCACCTTGTTCCCCTGAGATAAGACATCCTAGAATGCCCTTCAACTTGTTTGACATAATTTTTAAAATGGTATTATAAATCATATTACAAAGGCTTATTAGATGAAAATTATAAAAATATTTTGTGTCACCTTTCTTGGAAACCAAGGTAATGAAAGTAGCATTGATATCACTTATTATAAACTTCATTTTTTGGGCCTCTTCAACCACATCTAACATATAAATCTTTAGTAAATCCTAAAAATTTTGAAAGAAAATTGTAGGAAATCCATCAAGGCTAGGTGCCTTATTAGGATGGAAAGATAAAACTGCTTCATGGAGCTCCTCCATATATATCTTCTTCATCAAGCTTTCATTTTGTCCCTAAGTGATAATTGATGGAATATTTTACAAAAAAAATTATTGTGCCTCCTTATCTTGCCTAGAATCTAAAAATATATTTTTGAAATAATTTATTGCTTCCTTCCTATATCTTCTTCGTCCTCAATATTTCTTCCATCTAGATTTATAATATTTTTATATGACGAACAAATTTTTTGTTTTTGTTATAGCATGAAAAAAAATTGTATTTCTATCTCCTTCCTTGAGCCATTTCTCTCTAGATTTTTAGAACCAATATGACTCCTTTTTTAATGCATTATGATAATAAAAAAGTAATTGTTTTTCTTTCACATAAGAATCCTAGTCCATTCCATTAATTTCTACCATCTCTTGTAAATTTTTGAGCTTGAATTCAATTTATTTTTTCTTTAAAAATGTTACCAAAATATTTGACATTCCATTTCTTTATTTGCTCCTTTAAATATTTTAACTTTTGAAAAAACCTATACATACATGATCCTTCAAATTTTTATTCATCCCACCATAACATAACCATTTAGAAAAAATCAGGGTCTTGGAGCCACATAGACTGGAAGTGAAATGGCTTTCAATGACCATTGTTAAGTGACTCACAAATCAAAAGAATGGGTTTGTGATATGATCCTGCTCACAATAAAATATTTGAAGAGATTGTATACTTTGTTTGCAACCATTTATTGGATAACAAGAATCTATCTAATATTTCTACTATATGATTTTTCCCAATGCATCTATTATCCCATGTGTATTAAAATCTTGAGAGACTAACATCCCAAAGTTCATTTGAATTGACAAATGAAGCAAAATATTGTATTGATTTAGACCATCCTAGAATGCCACCCTTATTTTCCAAAGGATATATAACAATATTAAAATCATCCCAAGAATCCATAGATCATAATGAATCATCATTGTATTTGATAAAAATATACTAAGGTCCTTCCAACATCTTTCATGAGAAGTAACTAAATTTGGAGCATATACATTTAAAACCCCAACTTTGATGTTTTCCTTTTTCCTGCAAAATCATCCAGCAACCCAATTAATTTTTGCTTCTAATAGTTGTCCATCACATTTTCATTTGTCCCATATTATTGCAATACCGCTTGAATCTCCTATAGAAGAAACTTCTAAACAATCACCTATATTCCAAATCTTCTTAAAAGCATCCTTACATTCCTCACTACTTAATTTATTTCTTGTATTAAAATAAACTCAAGGCTATAACAACATATTAATTCCTTAATAACTCTTTTTTAGGGATTTTATTCATACCCCTAATATTCCATGGTATCATTTTCATCATCAACACTTTTTATTTTTATTAGTGGGCTTAGCCCCACTTCTTGTTAACACCTATGATATTTTCATTTGGCTTCCTAGATAAATATCCTTTTGAGTTTATTTTTCTCTTAGTTCCTACTTTGTTGTCCTTCCTCTCCTTCTTCCATTCCCTCCAACACTCTCATATTCATAAATATCTTAAATTTTTCATATTGTTTAAAATGATACTTATCTTCTAAATATTTATGTTGCCCTAAATAGTTGAAAGTGCAAGGAATAGTCTCATTAGAATTTTCTTATTTATGTTGCCCTAAAAGCTCTAAATTGCACATATGATCCTCCACAATCACCACTTTCTTATATTGGCCTAAAAACCCTAAATTTCCTTGGATATCCTCCATAATATTTTCTTTACTATACTACTCTTGAAAACCTAAAGTGTAAGGAATACACTCCGTACTACTTTATTTTTTATTGCAAAAATAAGATTTTAAGCTACTTGAGGATAATAAAGGTGATTTACCTGGATTAAGATTGACCTCATTCACCTCATTTGCTTTAAAATTTATCTCCCCATATTCCTTTGTATTAAAATTTGTCTTTCCCTCTTCCTTTACACCTTTATCTCCTTCTATATTTGAACTTGCACATTGTACTTCCTCATCCCCCATATCATTTTTTCTTCTAATGGCTAATTTTAGTGAACTGTATTATGTAGAGGGATTTTTCTAGACTCTTTCTTAGGAGTGGAAAATCCTTCATTTGACCTAGCTTATCCTAGGATATGGTATCCTTGTTTCAAACTGAAGTTATCCTCATGCCCAAAAATTCCATCTCTTACCCCATTTTCACTTTGCAGTCTCTTACCATGTGCCTAGTTTCATGATATTTGCAACATTGAAATGCAATGTTTTCATAATTCACTTTTTTTGTATTAATTGAAATGTGGGGTTTTGAAAGGGAGACCAAAATTTTTACATTAGAGAAATAAAAAAGGAGATAGTCTCCATAGGATCAGCCTAAAAATTACAGCACACAAGAGAAACTAGAAAGGACATCATAGCATAGCCTAGAGGAAGTCTTTGAGGGATGCCAGCAAGAGAAGCAGGGGAAAATAGAAAAATACTAAAATAAGGGATAGAGGACCCTTGGAGGATGGATAAAAATAGACAGTCAAAGAAACCATAGCCAAGAAGATACCTCGAAAGGATTTTGCTCATCATTACTTGTATTATGTTCACCATCATAAACTTGGGTGCGATCATCCTTATTTTTATGGCATCAACCATATTTTTAGAATGTTGGAGGATATTCCATGCCATGTTAAATGCCATATATGTGGCTTTTAATGATTCCTCCAAATTGGAAAGGGGATCAGAGTTAACTCTATGTTGAATATGGCTTGAAGGCCCACTTAGGGGATCATCATCCTTTAGGGAGAGAGGCCAAATAAGGGGCCCTTCAGTATTTGAATTATTTATCTTCATTGGAGACTCTCATGGTGCCTCCTTATCTTGACAAATTACAATGGGTATTTTTTTCTCCCTTGAAGCTTTACCTCTAGAAGAACAACGATGAAGCTTTGTTTTAACAGACGGAGGGGTGTCATAGAACCAAAGTTTAGCTCCTTCCTAGTTTTGATAGTGTCAATAGAAGCTTTCTTCATGGCATATTCATCATTCATGGTGGCCTTTTGATGGATCCCTTGTTTGGGACCCAAAGTAGAGGTATGATTTGTTGGACTGCCAACAATAGAGAGAATGGACTTTTGAGCCTCTTGTAAGGCATGCTTGTATAAAATTATATGGAAGCCTTGATATTTTGGGTGTGTTAAGGTGCCTTACCTAACACTTTCTAAAGAAAACTCCATTGATCTAAATAAGTACACAGGGATGTTGATGTCGTTAATGTCTCTTAGGTGATTTAGAAATGTTAAGTGGAAACTCCTAATAGGGGAGTTGATTTTTTCAATGGTGAAGAACTGAAGAATTGGGATCATGACTCTCTTTCAAGACATCGAGAGGATCTTGCTGATAATCCCACATTTTTCTCTTGCTAATTTATTACCATTGTCTCTAAAAATTAAGCTCCTATACCAAAGAATGTTTATCACAATGAACGATTTCATAATCCACTTGTTGATCTCATTCTCTTGATTCATATTTAATCATAATCAATTGTAGTAAAGGTTTAGAAATATCCATGGCAACACATATTTAAGTGTATACAACATGCTTTCTCTCCTTACTAGTTTATCCCTCCTAGACGAATTCACCTAGAGTATTACCAATAATCTTTAAAACCTCCTTATTGATGAGTTGATAAGGAAGTCCAAAAAACCTAATCCATATTATAAGCCTTTTAATATTTTTTGTGTCTAAAAAAAAATTCTCACTCCAAGGTATTAAATATAATGCATCTTTACCCCTAAACCATAGGCTTCCATCCATTATTTTATCCCTTATTTATGAACTGGAGAAAATAATGAGGAAAAATCCTTTTGGAAGAAAAGCCATGGAGTAATTTGAATTCAATACTCACTTCCACTTATTCCAATTTTGAATCTTAGAAAAATTGGCCAATAGCCATGAAACTTACAAATTAACCCTCTAGTTTTAAGAATCATTATATAATGCTCAATCATCTCATCCTTGATAATCACTTTTGGTGTAGAATTTTCTACCTGGACTGGGTTTACAACAAATTCTCTCTTCCTCTTATTGCTAGCTAGGCCATCCAAACTTCCAACTTCGCTATTCATACTTTTAGTAAGGACTTTCAAAAATGACTTTCTTTCCATGTTACCTAGATTTTTTTCAAATGAATCCTTTAAATTTTCCTAAGATTTGGAATAAGAAGTGGTACTTGTTACCTGATCACACTTTGCTTTCTACTTTTTACTTTCTTGCTCACACTTCCTCCTTACTCCTAGCTTGTGCTCACACTCACTTTTAGCTTGCACTCACACTCATTTTTGTTGCACTCACTCTTGACTTGCACTTGCACTTGCTATCGACTACACTTACTCCTAAATTACACTCACACTCTTGTTTATGGTTACACTCACCAGAAATTAGAAGGCAAAACCAAGAATTGATTCAAAAGAGGTACATTAGACCAAGTGCTTCACCATTTGGTATTCCCATTCTTTGTATCATTTATAAAGTTTTGAATAAAATAATTGTTAAGAATTGATATCCACTCTCTCAAATAGATGACTTGCTAGACCAATATTGTGGTACAAAGTTCTTCACCAAAACTGATCTTAAGTCCTACTATCATAAAACACCCATAGATTCCACTGACATGTGGAATATTTCAATCAAATCCAAGGAGGATTTATTTGAGTGGTTGGTTATGTCTTTGGGCTTGACTAGTGCATCTACCACATTCATGAATATGATGGATAATATCTTGTGTCCTTACACTAACTAATTTGCATTAGTCTACTTAGATGACATTCTCATATATAGTAAGACATGGGAAGAACATCTATAAAAATTTTGACAAGTACTTTAGACTTTTCAAAGACATAATCACTAATTTGGAGAAGTGTTTATTTGGTGTGATAAAAATTTAGCATCTGGGGTATATTGTTGATAAAGGATTCCATGTTGATCCCAAGAAGATTTAGGTAATTAGATATTGATCTACCCTAAAGACTCTAATGGGACTTCATAAGTTTTTGGGTCTTTCCAAATTCTATAAAATATTTGTATTGGGGTTCTCACAAATTTCTTGGCTACTACACCAAGTAAAAATTAAGGTACCAAATCCAAGTTTTATTAGGGAGATACACAATAAAGGGCATTTGATATGTTTAAGAATCAATTGTATTCATCTCTTGAACATTGATATTTTTAAGGTAATAACTAACGCATTATAGTATGCATTAGGATATATCCTCACATAACATGGTCATATAACTACCTATCATAGTGAAACATTCAAATAAGCAATTAAAAATACCCCACATACAACAAAGAGCTTTTTTTATTGTTCAATAATGTAAAAAATGGAACCTGTGTTGGAAATTTGAGCATGTTTTGTTGTCATTGATCAAGAGGTTTGATGTCCTAATTTTTATAGAATTAATGTTAAGAGGTTTTATTAATATCAAAAGGTTTGATGTCCAATTTGGTTGATATGGCACACGAGGCATAAGGCAGCAAAGAAAAATATAACTCCTTTCCATGGTGTTTGAGAAAAAATAATTAGGTTATTTGATGAATTTTAGCTAAGGTGATGGTGGCAAAAGTTTTCCCTTAAAGGCCTAAAAGAGTTTTAATATTTTAAATTGATGAAAGGCCCAAAAAGGTTTTTTAAATATTTAAATTATAATATTTAATCCATTAGGATTTAAATAATTATAATTAAATATAATTTAAATTCAAAGTGCCTAAGTTTTTTCCCCAAGGTGCCAACGTCATTTATGTCATGAAGGAGCATATTAATAGTGCAAAGACTAAGGTGGAAAGTGTGTTCAATAATCAATATATCATTCACCCTGTTCGTCGATCGAATCATGGCTGAGAGAGAAGGGAAAAAGTTTTGGTTTATTTTTTGAGGTAAGCAAGGGATAAGGATCGGAGGCTCTGTCTTCACTTCCCATTCGAGCAGATAGCTCAAACAGTGGATCCACTGGTGCTAGGTCATAGCAACAAGGAGGTCTCGGGTTTGAGACACGACGGTAGCAGAGAGTGAAATTTTTTTAAAGAATTTTGGCACTAGTGGAAGGGACAAAGGAGATTGGGTGTAACAGTGGTCTCATGTGAGTGCTTAGCTCACACGACGATTAAGCTATGACTAAGGCATGGTGATAGAGGTAGCGAAGGTTCAATTCCCATGGGAGGTAGTGCACAAGGCATTAATTTTTTATTTAATTAAATTGATGCCTAAGGTCCTATGTTACAAGGTATGCGCCTAACTTGGGAGGTATAAGGTTTTAAAATTATTTTTATTTTTGCCATAAAAATGGGTTTGAAATAATTTGGCTTTTGATCTAGTGAAGTTGTTAAGTGCCTTGGAATATTATTTTGAATGGTGGTTATATTTATTTTGGAAATTCATTAATGACAAGTAGGAGATATAAGGTGTAAATGAAAAATTATTTGTGTAATTTGTGATCTTGTTGGGTTGACTTAATTTGCAATATTAGGAGTTATAAGGTGCCAAATCGGTTTGAATTTGATTATACCTATTGCATTATGAAGAAGAGTATTTGTGGGATTATGATGAAACTTTAATGCATTTTCCTTGAGATCAAAAGAAAGGTTCTAGAGTATATTTTTCAGATTTCACCGAGCACATTTTGGAAGGAATATTTTGTGGATGTTTTGAAATAGATTTTTGCTATCTAACCCTTGGAGTGGCACAAGGAGAATTGGTTGGTTATGAGACAGGTTTTGAAGACATATCTCCATCAAAAAAAAAAAGGTATGGGCACATCATCTTTGGTTTGAAGTGTTTGTTGGAATGAATGTTGTGAAATATAAGGTGGAGTGAAAAGGATTGTTTGATAAGCATTGTTGGAAATATTTGAGTGAGTTTTTATATGCTTCATTGTTGAATATTGTGAGAACATTTGAGATAGAGGTTGAGAATTATTTGAGTTAGGGTTTGAGACCCACATTCTGCTCTTTGTTTGAAGAAGTATGAAAACACTTGTTTAGGGTTTGTGAGCAAGTTGTGTTTCATTGGTTGAATGATTGAGTAAAACTTCTTGAGCATTGGTTTTGAGTGATATTAAAAGTGAATGTGCAAACATTAGAAAATAGATTTGTGAAAGCAAGAGTGTAGATCAGAAATATAGGTGGCATGTGCTAGATTGAATCTATATTCAAAAGAGAAATAAAAGTAAGACATGTGGAAGTTACAGACTTAATGATTAAGTTGAACATACTGAGTTTTGATAGAGTACATAATTATTTGTATGTTCTAGAGGTTAAAAGAATTATGGATAGAATATGTCTAAACTGCTTCAAGTTAAAGGAATTAATTTGAAGATTAGACAAATCATCTGATAACATTGTATGCAATATTTGAGATTGATTGACCATATTTTGTGAGATATTTTGATCATGTGTTAGAGCATGTTTGAGCATGTGTTAGAGCATATTTGAAAAAGTCTTGGTGAAGACTTGAGAGTAAACTGAGCAAGTTCTTAAGAGGACTTGAAAGTAGATTTTAAAAATTCTTGGTGAATATTTGAGACCAAATTTGAGAAAGTCTTGGTGAAGACTTGAGAGAAAATTGAGCAAGTTCTTGAGAGAAATTAAGGGCATATTTGAGAAAATTTGATTGATTGATTTATTCAAGCTTTGTTTTAAGGCTTGGGGTAGATCTAAGAAAAGTTGATTGATTTATTTGTTTAAGCTTTGTTAAGGCTTGAAGCATATCTGAGCAGATTTAATTGGTGATTTGATCAGGCTTTGTGTTAAGGCTTGAGGGTAGATTTGAGATAGAAGTTAGTGCAGATTTGTGATCAGATCTATGAGAAAATATAGAGCATATTTGTACTAGACTTGGGGTAGATTTTGGTGTAGATTTGAGATAGAGCTGAGAGCAAGATTTGAAGGTGGCATAGTAAAGAGGACAACAGTCTCTAGTGGATAGATATCCATTATCCAATGCAATGGGTATAGATGTCTCCAATGGATAGAGATCCATTAGCCAGAGCAGTGGGGGTAGAAGTCTTCTATGAGATCACCAACTAGAGCAGAGGGGAAAGAGTTCTCCTATGGATAAATATCCACAAACCAGAGCAAGGAGAAAGAGTTATCCTATGGAGTGTGATCCATGAACCAGCTAGAAATATAGAGTTTTTCTATGGAGAGAGATCCACAAACCAGTTGAGGAGATAGAGTTCTCCTTGATCAAGTTCCACGAACTAGATAAAAGGGGAAAGAGTTCTCCTATGGAGAGAGATCCACAAATCAGAGCATAGGGTATTGGTGTCTCATTTGGACAAAGGTCCATAATTGTAATAGGGAATTGATTCCCAAGAAGATTTGTTGAGAAATTTTAGTAGAAATATTTCTCCATGGAGTAGCCTATATTGGGTGAACAACGTTAAATTGGTGTCTCTATTGTGCATGATGATTTGTGACTTGGTTTTATTACTGTTGATATTTTCATTGATAATATTGGATAATATTGTTTGGAAAGAAAAATAAATTTTGGTATTAAATTGTTCACCCCCATCTTAGTATAAGCCTATGTTCTTCAATGTCTACATCTTGAGCAAGGAAACCATAGTCCATATACAAGCCTATGGAGTTAATTCATATGTAGAGTAAGCTAAGGAATGAAAGACATCAAAAGTGGATCACATATCTATAGCAAGTTTAATTGATCATCAAGCACAAGAAATGGAGTTCCAATTTGGAAATAGATCATTTGAGCTAACCTCCAATCATAGAATTCACCACCATTCTTTGTTCCTATGAGGATGATATGTCTAATTGGTCCACCTCGTATAAATAATATTATAATATTATGGACACATACTAAGCTCTTTGTGTGGGAAAGCATGTTTTCGATTTTTATATGCAAGGTAAATATTGAAATTACAATCTAGTTTATGGCCAAGGATGACATTATATTATGTGATATTGATAGGCTTAAGGGCATTCCATTATGCATTGTATTGAACTTATTGTAATATTTTATTATATAAGTCCTATGGGTCATGGTTAACTATGTTATAGTTAAAACCACTTTATAACTTATAATTAACCTTAAGCCCTCTTGTTATGTTATCTTAGGATAAACTCTTTTATGTAATTAGGCTTTTAGTATTGGTATAAATACCCCCACCTCTCCTAATTTTTTTATTAAAGTGTTGTGAATCATTTTTTTAAAAGGGTAAGAAAAGGGTTTTGAAAAGAGATCCAAAAGATTAAAAAAGGGATAAGACCAACACCTATTCCAAGAATACCAACAAAAAATAAAATGTAACCCACAAACTAGGACTATGATACAAATAAACCATAATAACAAAATCTTGCTAACCACAAAAGAAAAAACAAGAACTTTTTAAAAATATTAAAGAAAATATAGAATCTAAGTGAGCCACTTGCACTCCAACCAAATGACATGTGAAAAAAGCAACCCAAGCAACCAAGGTTAGTTAGAGATAATTTGTGTTTCCAAATATTAATCTATTTATATTTTTAGATCTCACTTTTTTTGTGTTTCTCTTGCCATTACTATGCTAAACTCTAGCTCTTTGTGAATTCAAATCTTATTTTGTCTGTGTTTTTCTAGATCTTCTTTATCTATGTTTTTCAAATTTCTATGTTTCTAGATCTCACTCTACCTATGTCTTACCAGATCTCACTTTGTTTATGTTTTTTAAATTGTTGTGTTTCTAGATCTCATTTTATCTATGTTTTCTAGAACTTACTCTATTTGTGTTTTTTAATTTTTGTATTCCTAGATCTCACTTTGCCCGTGTTTCTCAAGTTTGTGTATTTCTAGATCTCACTATGTTTGTGTTTTTCTAAATCTCACTTTTTTGTCATCTCTTTATATCTTCTTGATATGCCATATCAAATATAATGTTATGAATATTTTTTTACTCTTTTACCACAAAATTATTGCCTCTTTGTATTCCCTAGTTTGCCATCCAATCTGCTATCATGTTTCCTTCCCTATAAATATGCTTGATCTTGTTGGATAGAAATATATTCTTAATATAGATAGCATCATTAATGATATCATGTATTGTCCAACTAATTAAATTATTCTATATTATATCTTTTAATATTTTTACAGAGTCTCTTTCAATGATTAAATTTCTTTTTTCATACTCTTGGCCAATTTAATCCCATTCAACAATGCTTTAGCCTCTACCTCATATTTGTGAATCCTATCTATGGATAATATAGTGATTATTTATGGTTCCCATGGGTGCCCCTAGATATTTGTGTATATTTTCCTTTTTTTGTCCTTTTACACTTTCTATATAAGATTTGAGTGGATGTTTTTTTGTCATTTTACACTTTCTGTATAATATTTGACTGGATGAGTTGCTTCTATTTATTTCTTTAAAATATTGTAAATTTCTACATGGTATCAAATCTAGTATTGAACTTCATCACATAGTCATGTAGAAAGTTTATTCAAAACATTCAATCATTCTTTTAGATTTTAGAATGAATTACTTCTTAGAGCTTCATAAGTACATTTAGTAAAAGATAAATGAAAGATCTATTTTTTCTTTCTCCTATTATTTTGATTTTTTTTTGAGAATTTACACCTTCTCGAAGTTATGATTTTCTTACAAATAAATTTGAAGGAATTCTAAAAAAAAATTGTTTTTCAAAAATGTCACTCTAGGGCTATTTTGAAGGGCAAACTTCCAAAGGCTATAACATTTCCATACAAAAGTGTTTTAAGCCCCCTTTTTTTAAATCACATGATTTTTTGAGCTCTTTGTATTGATGGTATTTGTTCAAGATATACTATAACTAGAGTTACATCTTAGTGTGTGATTATCTTCAAAGCCTATTGCCCTATTTCATACAAAAAATTTACAATATGTTATGTAACCAAAATATTTATCCTAATTTATTGGGATATGTAGAAGGAATTATAATAGTTATAGAAGATTTTGATTTTTTTGGAGTCTTGCAAGAAAAGGATTCAAAATATGTTTTAGTCAATCCCCATTTCTTCTTTAGGCAATTGATTTAGCTTATTTATGAAGATCTGATTTTTCATGATCTCCTTTTATTTATTATCTAGGTACTCTTGGAAGTTTGTTATAGCTATTTTTTTTAAGTAGGTTCCTACAAATCCTCTTTTGGTGATTGAAATTAGGTGGCCCAAGGGCAAGAGGACATCTTCAAATAAGGTGATGTATGTCATAAGAGGAAAAATTATACCTTCAAGTCATACCTTATGTGACTATGAAATATTGGAGGTAGTGATCCTGACTTCTCTTATTCATTTGAAGTATTACAAAAAGTTTTTTTTGGATATGTGCAAGAGTGTCTAATAGTGACAATGATGACTACCATCTAGCCTACAGACACTCTTGTACAGGAAGGATTTTTGTAGCAATAGATTTCCCATGATGAGGGGGATTTAGATGAGTATACCTCAAATTGTGGAGGCTCATTAGAGCATCAAATATGGAGGAGATATTATTGATACTGATGTCCTCTCCTTGGATCCTTAGTTTAGATTATGGGGATGTTGAAATTATAATCTAATTCATGTCTAAGACTAACATTGTATGATATAATGTTGATAGGCCTAAGGGCATTTCATTATACAATGTGTTAAATTTATCATAATATTTTATTTTGTAAGCCCTATAATCCATGGTTAACTTTTTTATGGATAAACCCACTTTACAACTTTTAATTATCCTTAATCCCTCTCGTTATGTCAACTTAGGTTAAACTATTTTATGAAATTGGAATTTTGGTATTGGTATAAATACCCCCCACTACTCCTTATTTTATTATCAGAGTGATGTGAATCTTAACTATGGATAATATAGTGACTATTTGTGTTGCCTATAGGTGCCCTTAAATATCTATCTCTTTTTCTTTATTTCATCCTTTTACACTTTTTATATAATATGAGTGGATAGATTGCTTCTATTCATTTTTGAAAATATATTATGAATTCTAACATGGTGTTAGATGGGGTATGGAGCTTCATCACTCTGATATAAAAAAAAAAAATATTCAAAGCCTCTGATATTTCTTATGGATTCTAATATGAGTTCTCAAAGCTTCATAAGCACCTTTAGCAAAAGATTCAAAGGGAAGATCCAATTTTTCTTTATCTAGTTATTCTAAAAATGTTTTAAGAATTTATGCCTCCTCTAGGTTATGTTTTCCTTGTATAAAATTTGAATAAATTTTAAAAAATCTATAGTTTATATCACTCTAGAGCTATTTTGGAGGGAAAAATTTCAAAGGTCATAACTTTTGCATACGAAAGCATTTTTAGCTCATATTTTTTAAGCTCTTTGCCTTGGTGGTATTTGTTCAAGTATATACTACAAGTGGAGGTATGTCTTATTGTGTGATCATATTCAAAGCCTATTTCTCTATTTAAAAATAGAAAATTTACAATATGTTATGTAATTAAAATCTTTGGTCTCATTTTTTAGGAGATGTAGATGGACTTGTCATAGTCCTAGCATATTTTGAGTCTTTTAGAGGCTTTCTATAAAAGTATTCAAGATATGCTTTAACCAAACCCTCTTTCTCCTTTGGATGATTGATTTAACTTATTCATAAAGATCTACTCTTTCATAATATCCTTCTTCTTATATTTTGTGTCCAAGTATTCTTAGTAGTTTGTTACAACTTTTCATCTAAGCAAGTTCATGCAAAGGCTCTTTTGGTGATTGAAATCAGGTTGCCCAAGATCAAGAGGAATTCTTTAAATAAAAGTAAGAGGAAAATTTGTCCTTCAAGTCATACCTTATGTGACTATGGAAGATTGAAGGAGCTTATATTTAAAGGAGGTGGTGATCTTGACTTCTCTTCTTCATTTGAAGTCCTAGTAAGTATTTTTTGGATGTGTGTAGGAGTGTTTAATAGTGGTAGTGATGACTATGGTCCAGCCTAAGGAGACTTTTTTACAAGAAGCATTTATGCAATATATTTTAGATGATGAGGGGGATTCAAATGAGTCTACCTCAAAATGTGGAGGCCCACTAGAGCATCCATTATGGGGAGGTATTGTTATTACTAATGTTTTCTCTCCTTAGCCTCTCAGTTTAGATTATGTATTGTGTTGAAATTATAATTTAATTCATGGCTACTGTTGACATTGTCTGATGCAATATTGATAGGCTTAATGGCATATCATTATGTAATATGTTGAATTTATTATAATATTTTATTATGTAATCCCTATATGCCATACTTAACATTTTAATGGTTAAATCGACTTTATAACTTGTTATTAACCTTAAACCCACTTGTTATGTCGACATAGGTTAAATTATTTTATATAATTAGGTTTTAGTATTGGTATAAATTTACCCAACCACTCCTTATTTTATCAAAGTGTTTTGAATCTTATCTATGGATAATACAATGATTATTTATGGTGCCTATGGGTGCCCCCAAATTTTTGTGTCTATTTTTCTTTCTTTCATCCTTTTATGCTTTTTGTATAAGATTTGAGTGGATGGATTGCTTCTGTTAATTTCTAGAAACTTTTATGAATTCCAACATGGTATTAGAGTAGGCATGGAGCTTCATCACTTGGTTATACAAAAATTTTATTTGGAGCCTCTGATATTTCCTCCAATTTTTAGGATGAATTACTTTTTAGAGCTTCATAAGCACCTTCAACAATAGAGGCAAAGGAAATATCCAATTTTTTCTTTCTCCAATTATTCTAATTTTTTTTGAATAATTTATGCCTACTCCAGGTTATGTTTTCCTTGTAGAAATATTAGAAGGAATTTTTTAAAAATTGTTGTTTTTCAAAAACATCACTCTAAGGCCATTTCAGGGGAAAACTTCTAAAGGCCATAAATTTTTCATACAGAAGCTTTTTGAGACCTTTTTTTAAATCACACAATTTTTTGAGCTCTTTGGTGGTATTTGTTCAAGGACATACTACAAGTGGAGGTACATATTATTGTTTAATTATCTTCAAAATATATTGCCCTATTTCAAAAAGGTATATTTACAATATGTTACGTAATTAGAATATTTGGCCTAATTTTTTGGGAGATGTAATGGATTTGTGATAGTTGCAACAAAATTTTGAGACTTTTGGAGGCTTGCAAGAAAATGATTCAATATATTCTTTAGTTAATACATTTTTATCCTTTGTACAATTGATTTATATTATTTATGAAGATCTAATGTTTTATAATTTCCTTCTTTTATTTCTTGTCCAAGTATTGTTAGAATTTTGTTACAACTCTTATTTTAAGCAAGTTCATACAAAGCCTCTTTTAGTGATTGAATTCAGGTGGCCCAAGGGTAAGAGGAATTCTTCTAATAAGGTGATGTATGTCATAAAAGAAAAATTTGCACCTTCAATTATGCAAATATGGAAAAGGAGCTAATATTTAAAGGAGTTTGTGATCTTGACTTCTCTTCTTTGGTTGAAGTATTAGCAAAAATATTTTCCAATATGTGTGTAAGAGTGTCTAATAGTGGTAGTGATGACTATGGTCTAGCCTAAGGAGACTCTTGTATAGGAGGAATTTTTGTATTAGTAGATTTTTAATGATGATAATTTATATGAATCTACCTCAAAATGTGAAGGTCCACTAGAACACCCATTATGGGGGGAGATATTTTTGTTACTAATATATTCTCTCCTTAACCCCTCAATTCAAATTATGGGGTATTGATATTATAATCCAATTCATGGCCAAAGCTAACATTGTATGATATAATATTGATAGGCCTAAGGGCATTTAATTGTGCAATGTATTGAATTTATTGTAATATTTTATTATGTAGACCTTATGGGCCATAATTAACCTTTTTATAGCTAAACCCACTTTATAACTTGTAATTAACCTTACTCTTGTTACGTTGGTTTAGGTTAGACTCTTCTATGTAATTCAGATTTTGGTATTGGTATATATACCCCCACCACTCCTCATTTTATCATCAGAGTGTTGTGAATCTTATCTATAGATAATACAATAATTGTTTATGGTGTAGATGGGTTCCTTTTAAATATCTATACATATTTTTCTTTATTTCATGCTTTTATGTTTTCTATATAAGATTTGAGTGGATGGATTGCTTTTGTTCATTTTTTAAAATATTATGATTTCCAATAATAACCTCCTATGTCACATGGGACATATTTGTGTACTAGCTAGTGAGTGCTCAAAGATGATTTGGGAAGCACACTTTAGCAAAGTAGAAAGTCACTCTAGGGTGGAAAAACATGTCAATGCTTCAAAAGTACTTCTATTGGCCCAATCAAGAGGTATATCAAGTCATGTATCCCCTGCATTATTACCAAAGTAACCAATAATAAGAAATGACTAATGTACCATTTCTAGTTCCATCCAATCCTTGCAAATATATCTTCATGAATTTCCTCTCAGGTTTCCCCACATCTAAGCATGGTAATGATTATATTTTATGTGACT
Organism: Wollemia nobilis; assembly: GCA_028583015.1. Classification (NCBI taxonomy): domain Eukaryota; kingdom Viridiplantae; phylum Streptophyta; class Pinopsida; order Araucariales; family Araucariaceae; genus Wollemia; species Wollemia nobilis. The sequence continues at coordinate 5,352,627 of JAQPPZ010001340.1, forward strand.
CCATGTAAGAAATACATTTTAGCTTAGTAGAGTTCTAAGATATATTTTAGTCATGTATAGATCAACTTTGGTTTACCAAAGTCTATTATATATGATAGGGATAGCATATTTATGAGTATTTTTTGGTCCACCCCATAGACATGATGGACACTAAGTTGGTCATGTCCATAACCTTCCATCCTTATATTGATGGCTAGATAGAAGTTGTGAATCATTTAATTGTACATCTTCTTTATATGTATAGTTCCAATAATCCATGCATATGGGATGAGATTCTCTCCTACATTCAACATTGCTATAATTGAGCTTTGTACAACTCTATCAAACACAACCCATTTCATATCTATTTTGGGTTCAAATAATTGGCACCCACTATTGTAATTATCTTTGTGCAACACATGGAGTACTGACCTCATGAACATAAAGTAAATAAAAGAAGTATTTGTAAAAAAAATTAACATATCCAAAAAAGGACCATGACCTCTTGAAAAATACAAATCTAAAATACAAGCAATGCCATGACCAACATCAGGTCCCACACCAATTCAAGGTTGGACATAAGGAATGTTTGTATTTAGAAAGAGATACTTATAGGACCCCATAGGAATATCAAACCTCTTCACTATAGACCATACACCATCACCAATAAGGTGATAGAGAATGGACTTGAATTGAATCTTCCATATTGTCTTGATTTACATCCAATATTCAATATTGAACTTCTCAAGCCCCGTCATCCAACCCTATTAGACACATCCATAGTAATAGAATAGTTGGACATTGAAGAACTTAATCCAAATATTTTAGCACCACCATAGGAAGATTATATCGTTGATACATGGACTAAGACCGCTAAAATATAGTCCATTTAGATATATAAAGTGGTCAAGGTAAGACAACCAAGGGGAATGGATCACAAAAAGGCAAATAAAAAAATATTTTCCACACCTAATGTCAAAATTTGATGCAACAAGTACCACTACTTTCCACTATGGAGGAACAATCTAGGTATGTGACCTTTCTAGGGCATGGATTTATGCCTAAAAATTCTTGAAATCCTATTTACATTCTAACCACACTATTACAGGCATAACTTTGTGCTTGGGACTCTATTTTGATCCATTCAAGAAGCTTTGGAAATATTATATGAGAATAATAATTTTAGTAAGAAATATTTTTGTAGGCAAGTTTTCAGCAACTATGTGGGAAAAACACTTTAGAAGCCCTTAAAAATATAAGATAAAATTTCTACTAATAATAGTGGTTTTTTATTTTTAGATTTTTATAGCCAAAATGCATCTCTAACCATGTTGAAACATAAGTAGGAGATAAACACAAAAGGAGAAATCATGTTCTTGTAACTCATGGAAGGTGAATCACCACATTTCTATATGGGTGACATTATAACTCATGGAACGTGAACCACCACATAGTATGGGTGACATTCCATATTCAACATGGTGGATTTCCAACACACCAAATATTGTATAAAGATAGATGCACCCATGATTGTAAAAAGCATGAGTAATGGATGCAATGTGATAGCTTCACATCTCTTCTCAGAGTTTGCTTGCATTATACTCGATTTTTTGAGCACTCAAATCATTATTTTTTTATCAATGATTTTACATAGTTTTTTATGAGGGGTCTTGGTCCCCTCATATTGTCGATTTTTTGAGCACTCAAATCATTATGTTTTTATCAATGATTTTACATAGTTTTTTATGAGGGGTCTTGGTCCCCTCATATTTGGAACTCCTAAATAGAGGCCAAAGCCCTTACCAATGTAGTAAGCTTACAACTATTAAATATTTTGCAATTTATTTTTGAGTTTACATAGATTTTTATGAGGATTATTGGTACCCTTGTACTAAGTGGGGTTTGAACCTTAGACGTCCCAAAGAGAGGCCAAAGGCCTTACCACTACTATAATATTGTAGATAATAAAATCATTATGTTATTTTGCTTATATATTTTTGTTCTAGTTTGTTATACTTTGTTATTTCTTAATTGCACTCTTTCTTGATCTTTCTTAACTCAAAATTTTGAGTTTTGGATGAAGCACTTAACCATAACTAATCAATATATCTCTCAAGAACTCTAAAATTTTAATTTTTATGTAAATTATCTTAGTATACAATAGATCATACCTTTGTGGATAAAGCAGTATGGTTAAAATGACCCGATTATCTTCATTTTGGGACTCGATATAGTATATTATAGAAAATAATAGGTAGCTCTAACCATCATAGATAATGTATTTATGGGTCAAATGACACAAATATTTGGAAATATATATATATATATATATATATGGGATTATAGGAGTATGTACTTTTGTTATTCATTTTGAGGTGCAAGCATCATCTTGAGTGTTCATTATGAATGGGTAACTTTGATATAAAATATTATTCTTAAATTTGTAACAACTTCAATGCAAAATATTATTGATAAATGTCTTATATAGTCTTTAATTTTTTATGTATATGTATATTTTCCATATTTGTCATTAGATTATTTTGTGATGATCTTGATTTATGATTTATATAGAAAATGATGACCTGGTTTTTTTATTTCTAAAGAATGAAATATATACTTCCACAAGGGTATCATAAAAAAATACGATACATCTAAATTCTACCCTCCTTAGTCATGGAAAGCTTGTGATTATATATCAAATATTTTTATTTTATTTTATTTTGTATTTATATTGTTGTTAAGGAGCATATTGACTTAGCCCATTCTAGAAGTAATTTTTGGACTACTTGTTGACACCCGATTTTGAGCACATTGCTAATATTCAAGTTGTCAATCTCTTCACCAAACGGCCAATCAATCACCCAATCGAATAAAAAATATGGAGCATTTCTTGGGAAGGTAAAGAGGATGGCGAAGGGCCAACTAAGGGTATTTAATGTGACTCTTACCCTTTGAATTCTCACTTTAAGAGGGGATTAGGGGATATTGCAAGCTAAAATCTAGTTTAATGTGTCAATTTTAGAACACCTATATTTTCTTGGAAAACTAAGTTCTCTTTTTAAGATCCGTAATTGTCAAGCCTAACCTTAATCTATTTTAAATGCAACACACAAAGATACAACACTTAAAACCTATGGCTAATTATTTTTTATTCAAAATAAAATATTTCATTTCCTTTTAAGATAAAGAATTCAAGAGAAGTCGCAATAAACACAGTGTATCCTAGATGCAATCTACATGTAGTTTTTGATTCAATACATAAATCCAATTATGATTAGACTAAGTTCAATGCTTTTCCCTTTATTAAATATAATGAAAAGCAAAAAATAGAACTTATTATATATAGACAATAGATATATTCTTCACCTAACTACTAATAATAATAAAATAGAGGTCAAAGGAACCTAGTTCTACCATAGAGGTGGAAGCATTACCTACTTGCAAAAGTACCACTTGCACTATTGTCTATAGGTGGTGCTCTAGTTCAAACCTACAAAATAGATATAAAATGATTAAATAAATACATAGGGGCATGTATGATCTAGCACAGGATAATAAAACTCCTTACTACAGATATTAGATCTCTATTTAGGGAAGATAAAAATAATAATATACCAAAAATGATAAAATACTAAAATACTAAAATAAATGCTAATAATATAGAAGCATAGTGGTGTTGCTCACACTATTGTTATCTTATAATATACACCCCCACTTGCTGGTTCTGAGTTATTTTGGTTTGTGCTTGTTTGTTTTTGCAATGAAATGATTGGTTTTGCTTGTTTAGTTTGAGGCATTGACTTGAATTTCATTCATAATGCAATAAGGAAACAAACATTTGAACAAATGATAAATTTGCAGTAAGGAGATGGAGATTTATTTATTTAATTTTTTGACCTGAAAGTACAGGTCTATATTTGCACAACAAACTGGAAATTACACAGCTGAAACGTTCATTTGCTCGTAACTCGATCACCGGAACTCCGATTCCTTCCCCGTAAAGTGCAGTTGTCTCTCCAAATGAAGCCACCCAAAATGTAACCTTCAAAAATGTGAATCCAAGCCCAATTAATTGTTGCATGCACCCCGAGGTCGCTGCAGGCAAGATGTACGACTGCTGAAGGGTTCGACCTTGCCTTGTAAATTGCCCAGAATGATTTGATGGGATATTTCCCTACTGTGAGCAAATGACTCGATTCCCTAAGCACCCATATGTTGTACGACCTGCTCCAGTATTGCATCTATCACTCCAAAATCAATCAAAATGGCACTGACCCAGATGAAGTATAGCCAAAATAATATAACCCAGATGGTCAGTTCATCAACCCAGATGAATTCAAAATTTGGCAAACCCTTGTCTGCCTCTGTTAAGCTCAGATAATCTCTCTGTGATGAGAAATTCAATCCCTGATCAGCTAGAGATGGTCTCACACATCTAAAACTGATAATCCTGCTGAGAAATCCACTCCCAACAAGCCCTGTGATCTTCTGGTGAAAACCCCTGAAAAACTTCTCCAAAAAACATAAATTCTTCCATGCACAAATGAGCCTCAAAAAGCCAATTTAAAGAGAACATCAAATTAGGGTTTGGGCGCCCATTTTAGGTTTCCACAAGTCATTATTTTATAATTTTTAATTGATGTCTCTTAATGTCATTAAAGTGGTCACCCAAGTCCTAGACAAATAACTTTATGATTTTAAGTTATAACACTTTATAACTTAAAGTTATAACTTAACATTAAAACATGTCCCCTTTCACTTTGCCTAGCAACCCTTTTCCAAGGTCAACACTTGCAAATGGTAGAATTATACCCTCTGAATGCTGGGATTCTCGCCAAGCTGAGTCCCTAACCAAACTTTTTAGCCTAGGGGACCCCTGTGACTAGGCTAACAGGTCTCTGCTCCGTCTACTGTAGAGAAGGGGACATTACAGTCTCCCCTCCTCGAAATTGCTTGTCCTCAAGCAATTGGAATCCTGGAGTCTGCAATATAGCATCGCCCTCCCAAGTGGCATCTTCCTCAGGTAAGTTCCTCCATTTGATCAAATACTCTTTTATAGTCCTTCGCCTGAGGGTACGCTCTCTCTGCCCAATTACTACCTCTGGAATTAATACCAACTTGCCCTCTTCATCCAGAGGTGGTAAATCTATCGAGGGTGTGACATTGTGTCCCAATGCCTTCTTGAGGCGTGATACATGGAACACATTATGCACTCTACTACTCTCAGGTAGCTCCAGCTCATAAGCTACCTCACCCACACGTCGTGAGACTCTAAATGGGCCATAAAATCGAGGCTTAAGCTTCTCAGCTCCACTCCTCTTCAACGATGACTGCCTGAATGGCTGCAGTCTTAGATAAACCATGTCACCTATCTCAAATGAGCATTCAATCCTCTTCTGATCAACATATTTCTTTTGCTGCTCCTATGCCTGTCTGATGTTCTCTTGTAGTGAATGCATGATATCCTGTGTCTCCTGTAGAAAATCCTTGGCCCTGGGAACCCGACTGTCACCTAAAACCAAATCCATGAAGTTGGGTGCTTCATACCCGTACAATGCCATAAATGGTGACATCTTAATTGACATGTGATAGGATGAATTGTAACAATATTCTCCTAAATGCAACCATCTAACCCATGCCTTCTGCTGTCCTGACACGTAATTCCTCAGATATCCCTCAACCCATTTGTTGACAATCTCTGTCTGTCCGTCAGTCTGAGGATGATAACTCGTGCTCGGTGTCAGCTCTATCCCACACAATCTGAATAGCTCCTACCAAAAGAGACTCATGAATTTACTATCTCGATCACTGACAATGGTCTTAGGCAAGCCATGCAGTCTGAATACCTCCCTAAAAAATAGCTCAGCCACCTACGCTGTTGTGAACCCTGTGGTGATGGCGAAGAAATGGGCATACTTCGTGAGTCTGTCTACCACCACATATAAACAATCCTTCCCCTGCGCCTTGGGAAGTCCTGTAACAAAGTCCATGGATATGCTCTCCCACTTCTGTGAAGGAATGGGGAGTGGCTGAAGTAAACCCGCAGGGAATGTATGCTCGTATTTGTTCTGTTGGCACACAGAACACTCTCGGATGTACTGCAAGATATCATCCTTAAGCCCTCTCCAAGAAAACCTCTCCCTGATCTGCCTGTAGGTCTTATAGTAGCCAGGGTGTCCTGCCATAGGTGTATCATGTAGAAGTCTGAATATCTGTCTCTTGAACTTGGAATCTGATGTGATCCAAATTCTGTCCCGATAGTAAATCACCTCATCCCTGACAACATACCTATCATCGTCCTGTGTACCCTCCAAGATCCGACGAGCAAAATCATCTTTGGCATAATCTGCTATAAGCTTGGGCCTCCAATCCTCAGTAATCTCTGCCAATGAACACAAGTGGGGGCATCTAGACAGTGCATCTGCCACCACATTCTTCTTCCCTTTGACAAATTCAATGTCAAAGTCATAGGCCTGTATCTTACTGATCCACTTCATCTGCCTGTCATTGAGATCCTTCTGACTCAAAAAGTATCTGAGGCTATTGTGGTCAGTTCTAACAATAAATCTTTGGCCCACCAAATATTATTTGTACTTAGCCAGCGCATGCATGATGGCTAGCATCTCCCGATCATACACCGAATAGTTGGTCTCTCCTCCCCTCAATTTTTGGCTCTCAAAGGCTATTGGATGTTTGTTCTGCATCAACACTGCTCCAATACCTTCACCTGATGCATCGCACTCCACCTCAAAAGGTTTGGTGAAGTCTGGAATGGCCAATACTGGACAGCTGCTCATGACTTCTTTGAATCTATCAAACGCCTGTTGTGCCCTGTCTGACCACTGGAACACTCCCTTTTTAGTAAGGTCTATCAAAGGTGCTGCCAACTATGAAAATCCTTTGACAAATCTATGGTAAAAACCACACAACCCAAAAAACCCTTGAGTTGTGTAAGGGTGGTCGGAGGCGGCCAATCCAATATAGCCTGTATCTTCTCAGGGTCCATCCTGACTCCCTGAGCACTGATGATATGACCTAAGTATAACAACTCGGTCATCCCAAACTCGCACTTAGTCTCTTTAGCAAAAAGAGACTCTACCTCCAGAATACTCAACACCTCATCCAGATGCCTCAGGTGCTCCTCCCATGTGCGGTTGTATATGAGAATGTCGTCAAAGAACACCAACACAAATCTCCTCAACTGCCTCTAAAAAATCTTGTTCATGCAGGACTGAAATGTGGTAGGTGCGTTGGTTAGCCCGAATGGCATAACCAAGAACTCGAAATGCCCATAGTGGCACCAAAAAGTAGTCTTCTCCACATCTGTCTCCCTCATCCGGATCTGATGATAGCCTGATCTCAGATCAATCTTGGTGAAATAAACTGCACCGTGCAACTCATCTAATAACTCATCTATGCGTGGTATCGGGTATCGATTTTTTATTATCTTTTTGTTCAACGCTCGATAATCAATGCACATACGCATAGTGCCATATTTTTTCTTTACTAAAACCATAGATGAAGCAAATGGGCTCTTTCTTGGTCTGATGTGCCCCATGTCAATCAACTCATGGATGGTCTTCTCTATCTCATCCTTATATCTCTTTGGGTGTCGGTATGGAGTAATGATAATAGGGCTAGTACCTTCCTCCAACTCGATGATATGCTCAGCCCCTCTGTCTGGTGGTACCCCTGGTGGTATGTTACTGAAAACTTTGCTATGTTTGGTAAGCAAAGCCTGGATGTCTGGATGATAAGTTCATTTATTCTCCTCTGTAGATGCAGGTAGGATAACACAGTGGGCTGCCCACTCAATCTGATTATGTCTCATAAGCTTCTCCATCCATTTGAAGGAAACTACTTGAGTTCCTCCTGATGTCATCCCTCTCAACACTATTTGTCGACCTTCAGATCTAAACTTCAATTCCATATTCTGGAAGTTGAAGATGACATCTCCCAACGTACGCAACCACTGAATACCAAGTACCACGTCTAGATTCTTTGTGCTGACCACAAAGAAATCATCACATACCTCATAATTCCCCAATGCAATCTTCAACTGTGGCACCTTCCTGGTGCAAGTAATGGAGAATCCATCTGTGATCATGACTTTGAATGTATCTACTTCTACTATCTCCAATCCCCTTCGTGCAACCAACCCCTCATCGATAAAATTATGTGTGGCTCCAGTATCAATCAAAGTCACCACACGTTGCCCCTTAAGTACACCCCGTACCCGCAAATATTGGGCTCCCTGGATGCTATGGAGGTGAGCTAGAGTATTACTCTCCTTTCCTGCTTGATCCTGGGTGGTTTCTTGTTCTTCTGGAGGTTGTTCACCATCGTTGTCCTCACTTTCTGATCGCTGATCAAAATTTCCAAAATTATTATCATCATCTGAATGATACTCTATCAGCTGCAACTTCCCCTTAAATTCACACTTATGCCCCGGGGACCAAGTCTTTTGGCATGTAAAACATAACCCCTTCTTTCGGAGTTCATGAAGGGTATTAGGATCTAGTTTTTTAAATGTTCCCTTTTGCTGGTCAGTTTCCTTCTTGAATGGTTTTTGGTCCCTATCTTTCTTGAAATCTTTGACTTCCTTACCTTTGAACTGGCTTTTAGTCCTGGATGTTGTGACCTCCATGTCTCGAGCCTATTTGATAGCATCGTGCAATGTGCCTAGGTTAAAGGCTTTGACCCAACCCCATAATGGCTCCATCAATCCATCCATGAACAGGACTACTAACCGTCTCTCTGACATATCTGCAACCATGACGGATAGTCTCTGGAATTCTGCTATGTAGGAGTCAACTGAACCCCACTACCTCAAATGAGTTAACTCCTTGAACTCCAACTCCTGTTCCTTTTTATCAAACCTCTACTGGAGTCTCTCTGTGAACTCAACATAAGTATTCACTCGGTCATGTCCTAGAGTGTGCATACCGTGATGCCACCAATCGTGAGCAACGCCCTCCAAATGCAATGTACAAAATTTGATGGCGTCATCTTCAGTCATCTGGTTCAACTGCAAATATGTGTCCATCTTCTAGACCCAAGCCTTGGCTATCATTTTTCCAGATGCATCAAAGAAAGGAATATGGATTTTTCTAATATTTTTCTGAATCTCTTGGCGTCCATGTGGCGTATGCTGCACAAGTTCTCCTTGACCCTGTTGTCCTTGTTGTCCATGATGAATAGGCCTTCCCCTATTCCTAGGAGTTTGTCTATTTTTGGTATCCACAAAGTCCCATAATGACATAAGGGTATAAAAGTCTGGGCCAAGCTCATCCCATTCCTGTCTGTACTATCTATACTGGTCTACCACTGTAGGCTCTAGCTCTTCCTCAACTGGTTGAGGAACAATTGGTTCTGGACGTGGTAGAAATATTGGCATGAATGGCCTCGAGCTACTAACTCTCTCTGTCCTGGTAGGTGTACCTCCCCTGTTGGCCACCGACTCCTCATTACCTGCTCCTTGTCCTATGTTAGTTGGTTCATTCTATGGGTTCTGTGCATTGTTCACCAGTATGTTAATCCCATGTACCTGTTGTGTCATTAACCCAACCAACTGATCCAAACTATGCCGCATTTGATGTTGTGTCTGTGTAATATCATCAACCATTTTCCTTTCTATTTCATCTTGATTGGTTCTGTCCCCCATGGCAACTGATGAAGATGAGTCTACAGATATACCCAAAATCTCAGTAATCCTTTGTCTTGGAGGTGGTTTAGGCCACTGCTTATATCTAAACTGCCAATTCAATTTGTCTTGCTCTACTTTTTTCTTTTCTCTTTCATAGGCACGTTTGTCTCTTTCACTCATGTAATGATGACTCACAGGCTGGCAGGAAAAGTGGCTCTGATACCACTATAATATACACCCCCACTTGCTGGTTCTGAGTTATTTTGGTTTGTGCTTGTTTGTTTTTGCAATGAAATGATTGGTTTTGCTTGTTTAGTTTGAGGCATTGACTTGAATTTCATTCATAATGCAATAAGGAAATAAACATTTGAACAAATGATAAATTTACAATAAGGAGATGGAGATTTATTTATTTAATTTTCTGACCTAAAAGTATAGGTCTATATTTGCATAACAAACTAGAAATTACACAGCTAAAACATTCATTTGCTCATAACTCGATCATCGAAACTCCGATTCCTTCCTCGTAAAGTGCAGTTGTCTCTCCCAATGAAGCCACCCAAAATGTAACCTTCAAAAATGTGAATCCAAGCCCAATTAATTGTTGCATGCACCCCGAGGTCACTACAGGCAAGATGTACGATTGCTGAAGGGTTCGACCTTGCCTTGTAAATTGCCCAAAATGATTTGATGGGATATTTCCCTATTATGAGCAAATGACTCAATTCCCTAAGCGCCCATATGTTGTACGACCTACTCCAGTATTGCATCTATCACTCCAAAATCAATCAAAATGGCACTGACCCAGATGAAGTATAGCCAAAACAATATAACCCAGATGGTCAGTTCATCAACCCAGATGAATTCAAAATTTGGCAAACCCTTGTCTGCCTCTGTTAAGCTCAGATAATCTCTCTGTGATGAGAAATTCAATCCCTGATCAGCTAGAGATGGTCTCACACATCTGAAACTGATAATCCTACTGAGAAATCCACTCCCAACAAGCCCTGTGATCTTCTGGTGAAAACCCCTGAAAAACTTCTCCAAAAAACATAAATTCTTCCATGCACAAATGAGCCTCAAAAAGCCAATTTAAAGAGAACATCAAATTAGGGTTTGGGCGCCCATTTTAGGTTTCCACAAGTCATTATTTTATAATTTTTAATTGATGTCTCTTAATGTCATTAAAGTGGTCACCCAAGTCCTAGACAAATAACTTTATGATTTTAAGTTATAACACTTTATAACTTAAAGTTATAACTTAACATTAAAACATGTCCCCTTTCACTTTGCCTAGCAACCCTTTTCCAAGGTCAACACTTGCAAATGGTAGAATTATACCCTCTGAATGCTGGGATTCTCGCCAAGCTGAGTCCCTAACCAAACTGTTTAGCCTAGGGGACCCCTGTGACTAGGCTAACAGGTCTCTGCTCCATCTACTGCAGAGAAGGGGACATTACATATCTGCACTTATGCTCTATGTAAAATAGAGAGCAAAAATACCACCAACCTGTAGTTAGGTAATGCTATTGTATCTAAGAGTGGGACAATGAGGTGAAATCTAAGTTATAGCAAGATGATCACAATGAATGATGAAGTTTTTTTCCCTCTAAGGTCAAAAACTCTATTACATAGCCAAATGATAGTGATAAACTATATAAAACTAGATAACAAATTAACTATATACAAGATGTAAGTACAATATATAAGCTTAACTATATTGAAACAAGCTCAATGATACGAGATGCAAATTTTAACCAAACTATGTAATAAGACAAAATATTAAACAAATAAAATTAGGTTATAATTAATGATAAAGGCAAGAAGGAAAAGCAAAAAGCAAAGAAGAGGGGAAAGGATTAAATCCAAGATGGCAGGTTGTCTTCCCTTTTGGTAGTTGCTTGTTTATGACCTCCTCCAAATGCTTAATTCTTGCTAAATATTGCTTGGATATTGATTTCATGGCTTGGATGGATGTTTAATAAGGACCTTAGATGTTGTATACAATGTTGTTAAAAGAAGAAAGATCCAAATGCTTAAATTTCTATAATGTTTTTGATATAATTTTGGCCTATAAGAGGCTTAATTATAAATGACTTTGATAGAATGGTTATGCAAAAAGGGTTTTCTTGAAAGGCCTCCCCAATGGGTGGCTTTATATGTAGCTAGATATTCTTTGAAATACCCACAAGAGAGCTTAATGAGATTAGCAAGGTGGATATGTGGTACACTTGCTTAAAGAGATTGGTATGATTGAGGAAAGATGATTGGGTATGTAAATCCTGATGAGGAGATAAGAATGATAGTTCAAGATTGTATTGCCAACTAATAATCACCATTGAGTTGGTGGATCAATTCAACAGGATTAGATTCAATAATGACAATCAATGATAGGGAGTTAAAGAGCCAAGAATATCAATTTTGGGAAAGACAAGTTAGAATAACTAGGAGATAAAAGTGTTGGCAATTCTATGGAGGTAGTGCTAGCATGATATGACCATTAGAGGTCAAAAAATAAAAGGTCAAAGTTTCAAAGCTAGTAGAAGCATCACCAAGGGAACGATAGCATTGGTGGCACTATCGCTAATTCTCCAACACTATCATCTTTGGAGCAATAAATGCTCCAAAATTGGGCACAAGGAAGGTTAGGAAAATTTGGATGGCTAGAAGATTGGTTGAAGGATTAATTGAAGGTATTAGCAAGCTTGAAGGGTGGCCAAGTGTTCCAAAATTGGGTGTCTACATTTACCTATTGTAGAGGGGGAAAACTACCCTATTGCATATAATTCTCGGTTGGATCTGTTGGGAGCTAAGGTGACTGCGGGGGTGTGTTATATTATCCACACTCAGTGGCTTGGGGATCAAAGGGTTTACTAGGAATGGTTTAAGGACTCACTCCAAGTCTAAGGATGGAATATTTGATGTATATATTGAGTAGACACCTATGTTTGACTTTTCTAAAATCTAAGCTATGGAAAATGAAAGAACAATGCAAGACAAACAATGATGCAAGAATACAAGAAGCTAACCCTAGGATGATTCTTGATTTTCAATTATGACTAAACCCTAACTTGTAATAAAATAGATCTTTCCTTTTTAGCAAGGGTTTGAGAGAATGCATAAATAGAATTAACCCTAAAATGAAAACTATATGCTTTTTCTCTTTCAAATGCCTAGAAATGTAACCAAATATATTTTTTGTTTGTGATCTAGGTTTTGAACAAAAATGGATCAAAAGAAAACAACAAACATCCTAAGAATTTTACTTATGGCACTTAGTTGATCTGATGGTTGATCCTATATTTTAACTTGCATCTAGATATATCCAAGAGATTCATAATCTACAAAACAACTTCACAAAACCTAGAAAATTTGATAAGCATTTGGGGGTCTACTTAGGTTGCTATATGACTGAGCTTAAGGACACAACAGTCAAGCTACTTCATCCTTTTAGTTGATCATTTGAAAATAACAGTGATTGTTGACCTTTTTGGAAATGAACAAGACAAGATGTAATGAAATTAAATTATGCAAAAAATAGAATGCAAACAATTATGTTATGACATATATGAAGCATGCAAACATAGATTGAGGGTTTGGGAATGAAAATTTACCCTTAAACCTGATGATCCCAAAATCACACCCCGTAAGGGGTGACCATAAATTTTGAACTACCAAAATCATGCCCTATATGCATAGGGCACAATTCATAGTAAAAGTGCAAGAATGATTGATTAATATAAAGTGAGACACAAAAATGTACAAATAATAATTTAGGAATATTAAAATATAAGAAGAAACCTGGTGGTAGCAAAAGAACAATCAAAAGGATGAATAACTCCACAAAATTGTAGACTCCACCTCAAGGCTCCAACACTTGTTCTTAAATAATACCAAATCAGAAGTAAAGTAGCAAAATAACACTAGAAGACACTTGATATTTCTAGGAGAGTTCATAAAAAATTATTGGAACAACTTGTCAGAAAACTTGCTTGCCAAAAGACTTGCTAGAAAAACTATTAGTAAAAAATCACTTAGGGGAAAAAGAGGATCCAAACACTCTATTTATAAGAGGTTTTAAGGGCAAAAGGATGGGAAAATAAAAATGTAAACCTAGGGTAGGGTCATCATCCTAAAGGACAGCCCAAAAATTGGGTTTTCTAAAAGAAAACCCTAACTTGCCAAAATCACACCCCATACTAGGTGATTGTTATTTTGGCAAAACTAGGGAAAAGGAAAAAATGAGGGGAAGATAAGCCCAAGCTTGTATTTTGACAAGTTAAAGGGACTTCTCTAGGGTTCTAGAAAAAATGACTCACTTTAGTGTGTTAATTTTCCATGTCTACATTTTTCCACCTCTTTGATGCATTTATGGCCTACTAAATGTGTCAAATAAATATGTAGATACCTATGGGCAAATAATGGCAAACATAAAAGGGGGTGGTTGGTTTAGAAGAAATGGATAGTGTAAAAAATATTATCATACTAGACACTTTGAAATTTTGCATGCAAAACAAGGCATTAGGGAATTTAATGCCTCTCAGGCTAGGGTTCCTCCTCGACTTTCTGAAGGAATTTGAAATTCCTAAGGAAACTCAACAAAGGTTTATGTAGAAGAAAATAGAGCAACAAACAAAGAGAAACAATGTAAAAATGCAAATAGGAGAGAGCAAATGAGGGATATTAATAAGGGGTGAGGGTGATAATGAATTCATTTTCACCACACGATAAGAAGAAGAATAGCTCTAGAGAAAAAAAGATAAATGATGCTATCCACATGTCGTTCAACCATTGTGAGGGGAAAATCTAGCACAACAGCAGAGCAAGCATGGGTAAGGACCAAAATCCTTCCTCTAAACTAGGCTAGATTAGGGTTTTTAGTCTATTATGTAATTTTTTTTGAAGAATATTACATGTGTGACCCAACACGATTTTTGAGATCAACCATGAATTTACCTGGTTCATGGTGGTGAACAAATTTATACCAATTCATGTCCTACAAGCATGGGGTACAAATTCAAAAGAATAAAGTAGTGGACAAAATTGTGCCTGAAGAGAATAAGGTATGATTTCGATAGAGAGAAGAGAGAAAAAATAAGAAATCAAATTTAAAAAAGAAAACTAGAGAAAAATAAAAAGAGAAATAAAACACGCATTCTTAGGTATTATTAACTTAATTTTCTTTCTTTGTTTTTATTTGCATTTATTATGCTGAACTTATTAAAATTTTGTTATGTTTTTTTTGTAGCATGATGTACTAGAGATCCAAGAGTGGTGATTGATTTCCCTGGAGGAGGAACTACAGGGGCTCACACCAATGGAGAGAGACATCCTAGGGACTGAATCTAGCAAAGATACCACAGATGGGGGTGGAAAAAGCACTATTGATGGTGCTGGTAGAGAGATGGTACCCAAATGCATCGACCTTTCAACTATCTATAGGGGATATGATAGTCACACTAGAGGATGTGTGCCACATCCTATGCATACCCATTAGGGGGAGGGAAATTTATAGGGCATGAGGGTAGTGGGTCACATTGTAGAGATTATCAAGGAACTAGACCCACAAGATCTGATAGAGTAGGATCCATGTTAATGAGTTGGTAGGGTACCATGGGGTTGATGCTCTTATGACCATGCTTTGTGGGATGGAAAAAGATATTGGTGTGTCACATGAGTAGGTGATGCCTACCATGGGTGCTAGCAAGAGTAGTGGAAGACATGCAAGACCAATAGGTGTGGTTCACATGGGGCCCATATGTGTTGGCTCGTTTGTAGAATATATTTGACAATATCATGTACAAATGGTATACAGGGTTGGTTTGTATGACCTTGCTCTAGGTGTGGTGTTGGGAGCATATAGCAGTTAGGAGACTATATGCACTACCAAGGCCATTACCCAACCCATAGTGGCCAACAACATATAAGGGGTCCAAGATATTCAAGCAGGTTTAGAGGATGTACGTCGAGATCCTACCACTATGGATATGAAGGATAGATAATTTGTGGGAGCACCTGATCATATGGTAATCATGGTACCTACACCCTGGTTGGATGGAGGATATAGAGGAGTTGGAAAGTATCAGGAGCGTCAAGTGAGTTTCCACAGAGAAGGGTAATTTGGAGATCTTCCAATTTGATTTATTCCAATGGTATTTTAGTATCTTTTAGGAGATACCAAACCTATGTGACTACTGGTATAGGCACATGTGAAGGGATCCATAAAGAATTAGAGGGGACCCTGATGTGATGAGATGGATGGAGTAGGACCTAGATGATCCACTATACATAAATCCAATGGTGGATGATGTTGAGGTGTCCCTTGGGTATAGGAGATGGTACATGATCATTGTGCCCTCAAGGATATCCCCATTGGTGCCAATGTAGAGGTACTATGTTATGGTTCAATGGGTATAGTTGACACTTCAAGAGGTAACTTGAAACATCACAAAGTGATGGTGATAGGGCTAGGAGACCCCATGACAGATACAAGCATAGGTTTGGGTAGATATGGTGGTATCATCTACCATAACTTCTAGGACTAGGGAGGGGAGAGTAGTAGGAGATGCCCCTGTAATGGTTAAATTTGGATTGAGCAAGGTGGTCAAAGAGACCTCCACATCAGCAATAATAAGACCAAGTGAGACCATGGATTAGTGAGATCCAGCGAGGAATATAGAGACACTATAGGCTTATATAGTAGCCATGTAGAGGGAGATGGACCTACTTTGAGAGGATAGGTCCAAGAGGATAGATGGGCTATAGAGTGACTTAACCATAGCACTCTTAGAATGATATGCAATGAGGAGTAAGGTAGACCACCTCAGGGGGGAGATGAGTTGGCCAGATCAGGAGTGAGAATAATATCAGATTGACGGGATGACTATCATGACTAGAAACCAATAGAGTAAGGGGATCTACCTACTATAGTTAGAGCTACAGAGGGTGGAGGAGAGGTTGTAGGCAATGGTACGAAGGGAGATCTTCTACCAAACTCTATACTCTTAGGCAGTTCCAACGAAGTAGAGTGTACCTCCATCATCCTCCCTTTAGACATAGGGTTGGTTGTAGTCAATATCATGAACTATGATGTGATCCATGACCACACCATGACCACCTTTGGCAGGTAGAGCAGAGGATATGGGTTCATAGAGCTAGGGTCAGGATCATGGTGACATACCAATTTTAAGTGTGGCATGAATCCCTAGGGAGGGTTGAGTGTATCAAGCTTGAACTGTGGCACACTGATCAAACCAATATGTGTACTCTCTCTTTTTGCTCAAGTAATATCATGTCACGTTATATATATGTGTGTGTTTTTATTTATGCGTGTTTATGTTTTTTATGTGTTTTTATGTTGATTATGCATGAATGAGTGAAAATAACTTAACAATTGAATTCTTGAATGAACTAAACTAATGCAATGTATGATGGGATGAAGCTAACTAACACATAAAAAGAATTAAGGGATGAAGGAATGAAAGAAAAATATGATAGAAGAAAGAAAATAAGAAAAGAGAAAGAAAAACATGGCTCTAGCCAAAATCATGCCCCATAAAAATGGACCACAAATATGGCGTAGAGCGAAATTGCACCCTATATGCATAGGGCAGGAATTTGGAAAGGAGGAAATAAAAGAAGAAAATAAAGGAGAAGAAGAGGAAGAAGATGAACAAGGCCAATAAAACAAAGGTTCTTGGAATATAATGTTTGAATCAGCGTAGACTGCAAAAGATCAATGTGATCAAATGAACATAGACCAAGTCAAAAAGAAAGAGTGGAGTGGAACCCTATTAGATATGTATGCTCACAAATGACCGAATGGAGACTACCCCTGACTCATGGCCATGAATCTATCCCATAAATGTGTTATGCTAAATAAAATGGTCAATTGTGAACCAATACCTCCTATGGGTGTAGTGCTCATTGATGGCAAAATATGAAGAGATACCCATGAGGATGTATGCTCAAATATGGTTAAATGGAGGCTGCCCATCATTTGTGATCATGAATCTATCTTGTATGGGGTGAAATAGTTATTGATTTTCCAAAGTGAGTACTATCCGATAAGGGTGTGGTGTGTGCAAAAGGTGAATGATCAAGAGAAAAACATAGCATAACAACATGTGTGTGTGCATGTGTTAGATGAGGATAATATGGAAGAATGCAAGAATCAAGGAGCAAAAAATAATGTGCATGTGTGTACTTATTGAAATTTTGCTAGCTAAAATATGTGTGTAAGATAGTCAATGGTCATGTGAACACCTTAAATGATATTCATGTGGTATCTACCCTATCCCTAAAGGATTCCTTAACAATTGAAAGGTCAAGAAGAAAAATAAGTGTGAGCGAAAACAAGATGCATAGGTTAGAAGAAGGAATGTATATCCTTTATCTTGGGGAAAAGAATAAATTATTACAAGAGATGAAGAACCATATCCCTTAACTTGGAGAAATTATAAATTATGAAAACTTTCGAGATCAAGGACTATAAGAGAAGATAAAATGAGAAGACGAGCAAATGCAATAATGAAAAATACATGAAGATATGGCCTAGGTTGGAGATTCGCTATGCATCAATGCCCTAGTATGAGTGCAATGCATGTGAACTAGAATCTAACTAGGTTTTATCACTTGTCATCCTCACGAAGTCCCTAAGAATATATATTATCAAGTAGTCATGCAAGTATGATCAAGAAATAATGCAATTATATGACAATGAACGATGCAAATGGAATAGAATGTCATGCAATTCATGCAAAATATGATAGATAATCATGCAATATGAGCAAGAAAACCAAAATGCAAAATGAATAATGAATATGTAGACTCATTCATAATATATTTTTAGATGCATTATATTCATTGGTTCTTTTAAATATTTACCATCTAATATTTCCAAATGATAGACTCTTCAGTCAAACTTGGTCATTATGATAAAGGGACCTACTCGATTGGGATGAAAATTACCTTTAAGATCTGATCGAGCATTGGTATTCTTTTGGTTCTCCTTGAGGAAAAGGTCCCCAATATCAAAATAATTATTGTGAACTCTCTTGGAATAAGATTGCTTGAGACTATTTTGATAGGCTCAAATATGCTCTAAGGCATGAATGCACTTTTCATTGAGTAGCTCCAATTGGTTTAAAAAATCCAAATGGTAGTCAACACAAATTATGATTTTTCCTCCTATATTAATGATAAGGACAACCATACAAGGGACTAATCCATTAAAGAAAAATCTATTGTGGAATATATCTTCATGACCCATATCACAAAGAGTATCCCCTTCAGCATATTCTCCAAGAGTCACTATACGAAAGTCATTGTAAACTCTGATTGTGTTGTTATTTTTTATGAAAGGGGGAAGAATCCTAATTTCTCAAAGTTTTCAAGAGACATAGGAATAGGATCCTCTTGAGAACTAGAAGTCCCAACATGCACAACACAAGGAACTAACCCATCAAATAAGTTGTTTTGAATGGCATCCTCATGATCCATGTCATAAAGAGTATCCCCTTCAGCATACTCCCCTAGGGTCACAACTAACTCGAGATGCACCTAAGTTACCATATTATAAAATAGAATTTCAGTGGGATAAGTTGGTCCCTCATCCTCATCACTCCACTCCAATACTTGATGATCCAAATATTTGATATAAGTAATGAGGTGATCATCATCATCGAATGGCAAAGGTTTATTTTTATTTGCTAAGTAGCCTATGCCACATCTCCCAGGCCAAAGCTCAACTCCCAAATGATATCTTGAATACCTTTATGTTGTGGCCCTAAACATTTACCTACATATCCCATACTAGATAGGATATGCTTGGGAAGTGGGTAATCATTGGATAGGTAACAAAGGGTGAAAGAATGCTCTATGGGAAAAGGGTTGCTACAATTAATATTTTCTTTGAGGGATATAGCCACAAATACAAAGGTACACATACCAATGTGTACTACTTCATATTTCTTATGAGGTAAACCCATATTCCTCGGTGAAGGTGGTAGCTTGGCTAAACCCAAAATATGTTCTTGAAGAAAAGGATTGACCTGGTCTTCTGATAAAACAATGATTAGTGGTTCCTCACTATGAAGAAATGGATAGACATAGATTGAGATTGGATTGAGATTGCTCCACCATTGAAAAATATTAGAATGGATGAGGGTCACCTAGAATTGTGAAAAGTTGATCTTTGAATTCAAACTTCAAACATTGATGGAGAGTAGAAGGGACAACCCTCATCGCATAAATCCAAGGGCATCCAAGAAGGAGATTAAAAGATGCAAGGCAAGGTACCATATAAAAAAAGGTATCTAAGACCTTAGATCCAACCCTAAGGAGAGGGATGTAATGTTGTAGGTATATTGAAACTCATTGTTGAAAGCTTTGATGATGGCATCGAATTTAATTAAATCCTTCTATTTTAATCCAAAATTTTAGAAAAATTGATAAGTGCATAGATTGAGGGAGGAACCATTATCTATAAAAATTTGCTTGATAAGTTTCCCCAATATATGTGGTGATGTAGAGTGAATAATCCCTTGGAAATTCTGAGGAAGGAATATCATCATCTAAAAATGTGATATGATGTATCCCAAAGGGAACCAACAACATCAGCTATAGTGCTAGGGAAAATATCTTGACGAACACATTGTTGACTTAGAAGCTTCAACAAGGCTTTCCTAGGAATAGGAGAAGTTTGTAAAAGCTCTAAGAGGGAAATCTTAGTTGGGATACTAGATAATTGTTGTTAAATTTCAAAGGAGACTTTAGGTTATGGTTTCAACACTAAGGGTGGGTTTTCTACTCTCGTGCTCCTTTTTTGGGTACTCTTCAAAACTAAGGGTGGTTTTAAAGGTTGATTGGATGCAGAACTCATTTCCTAATGAGATCATTGAGTCAATTGAACTTGAGCTTTTTGCCTTGTAGTTATTTCTATCATACCATCCATGTTGTTATAGGGAGGCAAAACATTACGATATGGAACTTGATTAGCTGGTTATTGCCCATGCTTAGGTAGGGGGTCTTGGAATATCCCCATGTCTTGATTAGTTGTGGGTGCTTGTTGTGTAGGAGGTTGATTTTTTATTGGAGGATTATGATTAGGAGTATGTTGAGAGTCCTCTATAACAAGATGACCTACATCGATTAAATATTGAACCACATGTTTCAACCTCTTACATGATTTTTTCATGTGTCCCTCTACTCTATGATATTCACAATGTTGACTAGGCTTATAATAATTAGTCACGGTATTAGGTTGCCTTATGGGAGGTAACTCAATCATTTGAGCTTCCAAGAGCTATTTGAGGACCACCAAAATAGGTTTGCTGAGTCTCATGAAGTTCCTTGGTGGGGGTTTTTGAGATCTGTTGAACACCATATTTTGTAAGGTGTTAGCAACACTATTGACATGTCTACTATATGTTACCCCATCATCAACTACATGTTTTTTCTTATATTGAGATTTCATGGTCCTATCTTATTCCTTCCTTGACTTGAATTGATCTCTTCAAATAAGGGTTTTTTCTACCGTTCTTTCTAAATCTATTTCTTGGTCAAAATAGGTGATAGTTGTTTCCAATTCATATGATATTTGCTCTTGTAAATTTCTAATAAATATATCTAACATGTCTTGGGGAGGTAAAGTATATCTTAATTGTCCAACTAAACTTCTCCAACAAAGGAATTTTGAAAAAAAATCATATTTACCTATTAGAATAAGTAATTATTCTCTAAAGTTCTACTAGGATAAACTTACTTGAGTTTACACTCCTTCATGAGTCAGGTGAACTCTCAGTTATAGTCTAAATCAAATTTGATGAGTTGTAATCCAACGGATCTCAATGATCAACTTTGTTATTTATACAAAGTATTCCATGAAATAATCAATCAGTTCTATTTTTGTTTCTTCAAATCTTATAATGCTTTGTAGTTCTACTCTTGAGAAATTCTAACATGGTACCAGAGCAGGATAGATTCTGCGTAGCATTCTCTCCTGAAGGAAGTTTATGAATTTGGTTCTTATTTCTTATCTTTTTTTAATAAGGAGTTTTCTTTTCATATCTATTGTATATTGCTCTTATTTTATCTATAATTTTTTGAAAGTCTATTTATGGTTCTATCTAATTTTGTTTCACAAGTTCATTTTACCATAATAGATTCTCCTTATGTTTTAAAAGAAAGAGTGTTGATATTTGCTTCATAGGAAAATTTTTGAAATCTTTTTTGCCATTTTTTCAAAGGCAATATATATATTTCTCCTTTCCTTTGGTTCTGTCGGTGGTTTCCTGCATTGTTTGTGGAAGCATGCAAAGTTTTCCCTTTGTTAGGCATCACGGTGTGGGCCTACCAGTCAGAGCATCATTTGGCAGCGATGGTCTTTTCATCGTCGGTGTTCATTTTCATGGGAATTGTCTCACGAATCAAAGCATCGTTGGGCAGCGGTGATATCTTTTGGTGTTCATTTTCATGGAGATCATTCAAATTTTTTGTCTCTTGAATCTTTGTTTCAAAGCAGATCGAAAGTTTTTTTAATTACTCTCCTCACGTCTTTATTGTTAGATGTTTGACTCATTAATTAAAATAGATCTTAATATAATATGTGGTAAGCTCTTCTCCAACATTGCATAAATATAAATCTTGGAGCGCGGTGATTTTGTTCGTCTTCCTCAATAATCATTTGAAATGATCTTAGAGCTCAACGGAGGCCAAATCTCAAAGATTTTTTCTCTACACTTAAACTCTAAGCTCACTTTCTATCCGTTATCAGGAGCTTCAACTTTCTTATTCAAATATTTATATAAGTTGTGTGAATATTGCTCTCTAAACCAAAGCTTTTATTCAGCATCAAGATTTTTTTTAATATGCTATAGTTGTGTTGAGTGAATATTGATTCTAGAGCTACTTCTTTCATGTATATGTATTCTTTTTTTAAGTACATCAAATGCTTAGCATCTGCTTGACGTTCCTCTCTCTCCCTGTGCCATTCAAAAGTTCAAACTCCTTACCAGTCGGCTGCTGCATTGTAATTCAAGAAAACAAGGTATTAGTTTTTTTAATTCTCCTTTTTTACCTCTCGAATGCAGTAATATCATAGGTATATCGTGCTCCTTTCGAAGAGCATGTAGAATAGCTACAATGTCTTCCTTGTTTTTTGATAACCATTTTTTTGGAGTCCTACCTTAGAAAACGGAGCAATCTTTTGGAGCGTTCCTTTCTCTTTTTTCACAGACAATTCCCTCGTATTTTGAATTTTATTAAGATTTGATTACTCGGTACTATGAGTTACATTCTCCTTCGAGTCCTTCAATGGCACATCCAGATCAAGTCAGGTGTTTTTTAGAAGTCTTGGAGTACCTTATCTCTATTAAAATTTTCATATTTTGTAAAGTTTGATTTTTGGGCCCTGACAAAGCCCCAAGAGCTCTCTCCAACTTCTTCATTATTTGAAGAAAATATCTTCTATTCGACTAGTTTTTTTAAAAACTAGTACCAAATAGTGATCTGTTCTTCACATTATAAGTTATCAAATCAATATTGTTGTCTTTTTCTTCTTTAGTGCCTATGTTTTTGGCCACTAAAGAGAAAATAAAAAGACAAGTTTGTAACCTCTTTAATAAAATTTTCTTGGGGGGTTTTAAGGGTGCCTTTTATGCACCTGTGTTATAGGCTTCAAGGGGGGTTGTTAATATTGGTCAAAACTTCTTATTTGTCTATTTGATTTTATTATTTTTTTAAGGAAAAATTCATACTTCATCAAATAAGGGAATATATTTGGATGATAAACTAATTATATGGTTTATTTAAAATTTGATCATAAATTTCATTTCATTTCAATTCCTTGTTTTTAAGAAATATAATAAATATTTCCTTTCTATAATAATAAAAGAAATCAAATATTTTAAACAACCTCCATTATAACCTACATTCCAAGTATTGCACTTCTCAAAACTTATAGTTTCCCTCACGTAAGGGTGGGTTATTGAGAAAAACAATATATGGTTTTGTAGATAAAAATTTCAATCAAAATCCTAAGTTCCACGTACCATTCCTCTCATTACTTATAGTTTCCCTCTCGTAAGGGCAGGTACTGAGAATAATAAGTATAAAGGCCTAGCCTAATATTTTTTGCTTCATTAGCCTAAGTAAGGAATATCACCCTCCTCATTTACTTATAGTTTCCCTCTCATCAGGGTGGGTAAATTGAGTAGATTGGTATTACTCTCAAGATTTTATTTCAACCTTTAAAATCTTATTTTAATTTGAAGTTAAGGGGGGTATTATTGGTTCACTTCAAATTTCTTTGGAAAAATTAATACAATGAATATAATTGATTCTCTCACCCCTCATAACTATCATACATGGAAACCCAAAATATTAAATCTTATTTCTCAAAAAGGGCTCACACACCTACTATAAGAGAAGCAACCTGAATTTGAAAAAGAATATGAAATACTTGTTCATAAAGGACAAATGTATGAAACAATGGATATTATAAGCACTAATGTAAATGAAAGCTTATGGTTTCACATTACGGATTGTAAAACTCCTTATGAAAGTTGGGAGAAACTAAAGAACTTATTTGGAAAAGTAGATCAAATAAGGTCAATGCAATTAGAGGCAGAATTAACAGAAATATCTCCTGAAGACTTTAGAAATATTGTTGACTTTCTCACCAAAGTTAAAGAATTCCTTACTCAATGTAAAGGTAGTGGCAAGGATAAAAAATATGAATTATGCATTTATCTAATTCTTTCTAAATTAAATGGTGTATTTCAAATATTCGAAACCAGCTTTCTATCTACAAAAGATGTTCTTGGTGCAAGTTTCAAAATGCCCTCCTTCGAAGAATTTTTTGAGAGACTAACTAGAGAAGAAACAAAACTTGCAAAGTATGAGATCTCTTCCTCTTCCTCTAATGCCTTAGTAGCATCCACCTCCACTAAAGAAAAATTCAAAAAGAAATAAAGAAGTCTCATAACTTGTACTCACTGCAAAAAGAATGGTCATTCTGTAAATAAATACTGGAAAATATTACAATAACTAGAGGCAGCTATGAAGGAGTTTAAAAATTAGAGTTTAAAAATTAGAAATTAGAGTTTAAAAATTAGAAAATGATCACTGGCAGCTTCAAATACTAAATGCAAACAAAATTATAAAAACAATAATACAATAACTAAAAATTCATAAGTATTCGAAAAAAGAAACACAAATTTAACACTATAGATAGTGCAAATTAAACTTTCTCATTAATCACCAAAACTGGTTTCGAGGCATCATAGCCTCTCATCAGTTGGTTTGTGAGATGAGAATGGAATCTCATTTCGAATACATAAAGGACAATAAAGCTCTCACTCTTACCCTAATTAGGGTTTACAATAAACTCTTGCTCTTACCCTAATTAGGGTTTACAATAATCATACTTAGAGCAAACTCCAAGGTGTCAGGATCTTAATTCCCAATCAAGAATGGAGTAGAAAACCGAAATGAGCTCGAAGTTTCTAAAGTAGAAGAGTGAGTTTTTTAGGAAATAAATTGTACAATAACTTAAAGTTTAAAAAATTAAACTATAAGCTGTACAATAACTTAAAGTTTAAATAATTAAACTATAAGTTTAATAAATAAACTAAAAATTAAGTAACTAAAAGTTTATAATTAATTTAAACTTTATAAAAGTTTAAAACTAAAAAAGTTTAAAAACTTTATAAGAGTTTAAAATTTTAAAGAAATATAAACTAATAGTTAAATAAACTAAAATTTAATTAAATTAAACTTTATAAAAGTTTTAATTAAATTAAATAATAGTTTAAAATTTTAAAATTTAAAATTTA
Source organism: Wollemia nobilis (assembly GCA_028583015.1). Classification (NCBI taxonomy): domain Eukaryota; kingdom Viridiplantae; phylum Streptophyta; class Pinopsida; order Araucariales; family Araucariaceae; genus Wollemia; species Wollemia nobilis. The sequence goes on from JAQPPZ010001340.1 coordinate 5,378,088, forward strand.
AAATTTAAAATTTAAAAAAAAATTAAATTTTTAGTTCATTCCAGAAAATCGACTTCTCATCAACAAACTTTCGAGTTTTTTCGGGTTCCTCCAACAAACTTGGGGAAAAGGAATGTGTTTCAGTGCGGGGACTTGTTGACAAAGTCAATGGAGTTTAGGGTTTAGGAAAACCCCCAAGTTCAAGGACTTTGCAGACTAACTGAAGTCCAATTTGAAGACAAAGGGGGCCCGCTTACTCCTTTTTGCTGAATGCAAGTTGTTGAGTAGCACTATTCTGTCTGTGAGAGAGATCTTCTAAAAACACTGAACAAGAAACTTCCTTAGATATCCCCTTGAGCGTAATCTCTGATAGAGAAAATCTCTGAGTTGAGCATACCCGGACGGATTAGATTCTCGAAGCAGATACCATTTAAGTTCATTGACCACAAAGGAATTCTATTCCATATTTTTCTATCCATAAGAACGACTTCTTGATCCTCTATACGAGATAGAAATTTATGTACGACAACTGCATTCTCAAGGTACTCCTCAAAGGTGTATAATTCTAAAGACACAAGTGCTCTTTTATCTGCTAACCACCTATGGCAAGCTCTTTGAAGTTCATGATACAAAGTCACCTGATCAGGATCCATGATTCTATCTAGGACAAACCTCTTAATTTGCCTAAGTTCTACATATCTGGATTCAATAATACCTAATCTCCTATCAAGTTCATCCCACAAATATTGGGCTCTATTTTTTTGAGGTACTCTAAGCACAAAAGTAATCTCTATGGCCGTTAATGGATTTTCAACATTTATGGTGACAGCTCGTCTTCTATTATAATCTACCATTTAAATATGATATGCAAATTTAACTGTTTTCTAATGATTCTAGGTGTTCTTAATAATGTTTTTTTTTCAGATTATTTTCAAAAGGTGTTTTAGTTTCATTTCGGGTTCACCAAAATATATCGCCCAAATTTTTCGCACCCTTACCTTCAGGCTATAGGATTCATGCCTGGAAGGGGAATGCGAGAAGGATGGTACAATACCTCAGACTGAGAGGCCCTTTGAAGGTCGCGCCTCTCTGGGGAGGGGTATAAGGGTGAATTTTTGATGGATGGTGGGGTTCACCAAGAAACTTTGAGTGGTAGTTTCCACACCCAGGTTGAGAATGGGTTTGATGTGTTCATTTTATACTCAATCATTCATATTCTTAGGTTGGCCAAAATGAATCTAAATTATTCGATATGAATATGCCGATATATATGAATACAGAAAGCATGAATGAATCCTAAATATAAGGAATATGTTAAATGAGAAAGAATGCACCTAATTCTGGATGTCTGATGAAGATTCTGAAGCTTGTAGGAGTCCAGATCATCCCGAATATGACAAGATCATTTACAATTATATAGAATCATCCCAGATCATAGGCGATTGTCTGATATCAGACAAGATCATCGTCGATCTGATGAATTCATCAGACGAATTCATCAAAAACCTACAATCACAGAAACAGACACCAAAAACCAAAAATGCAACTGCAAGAATAATGCAGAATGATAGAAATGATAGTATAAATGCTTAACTAATAAATATAGATAGCAGATTAAATGAAATGCATTATTTTAATAACTTATTTTAACTTTATCATGCATTTATGCTAAATGAGGTGAACTCCAGGATACATAATGAAAATAATCAAGCTAATGCATAGTAAAATAAGGAAGGAAGATGAGAAATGCAAACTTAGGGCTCTGATTGCCCCCAATATGAACTATAGTCGATATCGCATCCAATCGTACGAGATCATCACTGTTATGTGACAAGATCATCTAAAATCATGTGGAATCACCTGCGACAATCCGAGCTTCCTCTAGCTGAAGCACAATGAAAACCTACAACGAAAACCTAAAACTATGAGTGCAAACAATGGTGGATAGGACGTCTTAACACAGCAAAGCTAAATGGTAGGGAAAATCAACTAGGGAGAGAGTCAGGAGGAGAACCAGGGGGATAAACTGAGAAAATCCCAGTTTATATAGAATTAGGGGGAGGTTAGGAGGTTGGGGATCATCCCAATCTAGGAGATCTCCAATGGAGGAATCTCCAACTGCGCAAACACGCTTCTACCCAAGTTGGAGAGGCTGTTGAAATAGAAGCTAATTATGAAAATTTAGTTTTGGGACGAAATCATCTGGACATTCTGTTCCAAACGAATTCGTTCGATCTGGGATGATTTCGTCTGATTGATGACAATATCGTCCAATGGTCAAAACAACTCCTAAGAATGGTGTGAAAAATGGGGTGAGCGGTTAACGGGCAGTTTCGGGGTTAAAATTCAAATTTTTATCTTTTTACTAAGGGTTTAACTGCGCCAATTTTAGGATGCTACATTTTGCGCCCTCTTTAGAAATTTTTTTGAAGAAAATGCATTAAATACGAGTTCTTTACGCTGTACGAGAAAGCAAAAATTTATTCCATTTTCTAGACGATGATTCTAGGTTGAATCGTACGACTGCTTACTATGGTGCCCCCTCCGTGTTTTTACCCAAATCGAACATTTGAGGTAAAAGTGCGAAAAAGCAAAATTTAAAAAAATTTGTTGTTTTTAAATAAAATTAAAAAATAGGGTAAAACCCTAATTCATTGTTACTATTCACTTTTGCTATTTCAGAGCTCTGTAGGCAAAATGGTGGAAACGACACACAGATCGATAGAGGTTCGATGTGGTTGCGGGTAGGGATCTAAACTTGATGCATTATGTTTTTAATTTGTTTTGTGTGATTTTTAATTTGAATTTTGACTATTTTTGGGGCATCGCGGCCATTTTTAGGTCGTCGATGACGTCGAGACAAAATCATCCCAATTTCGTCAAAATCGTCCCTAGATCACCGATTTCGTCATGACAAAATTGGTGAAATAGGGGCGATCATGTCCAACAAGGGACAATCCCCAAGTTGAGAAATCAAAGATGATTTCGTCCTACCAAGGACGATTTGACTTAATTTAGTACGATATCATCCAATAATGGACGATATCATTTTTTTATAAGATGAAATTGATTTAACTAATTTTAATGATTATCTATTAATGATTTTTGTTGTTTTATTGTTTATTTTGCAAAGGGGATTACTAAAAATTCAAGAGTGGAAATACGGGGGGCTCAGATACGATGTAGCCATGCTCGATCAGATAGAGCGAGACTGATTAGCAGAGGTTGGGCTATAGCATGTGGTAGAGATGCCACAAATACCTACATACATGGGGCTATTAATAGCCCTAGCAAAGAGGTGGTATTTGGGGTCATCCTGCTTTCGACTACCAACAAGGGAGATGGCTCCCACTCTAGAGGATGTATGGAGGATCTTGAGGATCCCCATACATGGGTGATTGATGACTCTTATGGCCAATCAGGGCCATGCCATGATGCTATTGTGCGGAGACCCTAGCTTCACCCTGGAGAAGGGCAAAGTGAACATCAAGACATTGAGGCAGATGCCTGGGCCGTCTCGATTGACTTGGTTTTTGGTAGGGGTAGTGGGTGGCCTAATGCTATGCCACCAGATTGAATGATACGGATACCGATAGGGCTTCCACTGATAGGGGTTGACCGAGAGAGGCCCTGGGTTTTTTATTGGTGGCTCCAAAGAGGGTCACAACAGTGAATAGTTCTGCCAATGTCTTGAAGGTTGCTAGATGACCTCATCCTTGACCAGATCACCTGGAGGCCATGGAGAGAGCATCGAGGGTGGGGAGAGGATGGATAGGAGTTGGCTCGCATCAAGCGAGTCTTCTAGCTGAGGATGGAGTGGGGAGAGGTAGAGCTCCATCGCTATGACCAATTTTTGAGGTAATTCGGTCTACAACAAGGGATCCCTTCTCTCAGAGACTATGAGTACTCCTAGACTATCCAAGATAATACTACACTAAGCGGGGCTCCAGATATGCAGTGATTCTAGAATTAGGATGCTAACGATGCCCCCATTCAACCAGTGGATGGGGATGACATTGGGGTCACAAAAAAATACAATGCCTGGTACGTAGGCATCCACCCTCCTCAGATGATGAGGGCACAGGGTCCAATGCATGCTGTGGTGTGATGGATGGGGATGCAATGCCAGGCTTCCATCAATGCAGCGAGGAGTCATGGAGGGAGGGATCAGTGATGGACTCCTTAGGAGAGACACCATAGAGTGCCATAGGCTTTGAAGAGGCCACAACAACCAGAGAGGAGAGAGGAGGTACTCCCTTATCAATAGAGGGATAGGCCAGCATCACCCGATAAGGGCAAGGGTGTCGAGGTGGGGGAGAGTAGCAAGATGGTGGCTCTCCGGGCTGAGAATGCTTACCTCTGGGCTCAGGTGCAGACACTGTAGGATGAGGCTACATGACTCAGGGCTTGGAGCAGAGGGGTGAGCACTCAAGATCTGGCGTGGGCTATTGCTTATATCGCATTCTACCAAGGATTGTACTATCATGTGGTTCTAGAGAACTAGAGGATACCATTTCTAGCCCCCATTGTAGAGCTGGTCATGATGGGATCATCGAGGATATCCTCACGATCGACATCGAGGACCCACGATACAACACGGACCTCGATGGGACCACCTCCTCCACTCTAGGGTGAGAGAGGAGATGAGACTGAGAGCTCAAGAGCTTCTCGAGACTAGCTACTTTTGACTATAGACTGTATATTTTTTAGAGGATTGAGTATGTTAGGGTATAGATTGTGGCATACCAATCCGTTTTGATATATGATGTACATATATTTCTTGATATATATATATATATATATGATCTTTTTGTGATATGACTTGTCCATATGTTTTATGATGCTTTAAATTTTGAATTGTTGATTGATTATTCATGTAATTATGTCATTGAAAATAGTATAATTTTATGTCATGCTATAAAATTTAAATGAAATAATCTGATGTAAACAAATTGGTTGTTGTGGTGTGATTTGATGAAAAAAAATAAAGTGACTTCTAACAATAATTTCAAAGGACATTGTCACTGTTAGATGACCATTTCATGGAGTCACTGCTCGCTAGGTCGTCAAGCTAATCCCAGTATAGAAATATTGCTAAAAGTAAAAGAGTGCTTAAGAGACTGTCTTAAGACTTTGTGTTGTGATGGTGAAAAATTATGATGGTGATGATTTGTTTTCAGATTTTCATGAAAATATTATGCATGAAATATAAAAAAAATATGATTTTTGCTAGGCATAAAATTCCTAAGTGTGATAAAATTTTGAACAATTCCTTAGGAATTATACCATCGTTGCAAAATTGAATGTTGACATAATGAAATGAAATAGAAAAGTTTTCATTCTTTTTAAAGCACAATTGTGTAACATAATGATTTAAGCCATATGCTTTTATGGATAAAAAAATTGGAAATAAAATTAAAACGATGGTTTGCGCTAGGCATAGAATTGTTAAGTATAGACTTATACCATCATTGCAAAATCTAAAAATAATTTTATTGCATAATTGATTTTTGATTTTGAGATAAACATAAAATATATAAGATGAGGACTTGCGCTAGGCATAAAATTCTAGTTTAGGTTTTAGGAACTATACCATCGTTGTGGAAGTCGAAAGTATATATAAACATGACTTTATTGTATGGTTTGAAAAAAAAAATGGATTATTGAAAAAAATGTATGTAATTGTTTTTATACTAAATAGATGTTCTCAAATAAGAAGATGAAATTATTCCAAAATATTTGCATAAATATTTTAAATTATCTCAAAGACAAAATGTAGATTTATAAGGAACCCTCATGTGCATATGTGAGTTTATTGTCGATCTTGATATATCATAATGATACAAAATCTTTCAAATACAAATGTGTGTGCAATTGTATTGTTCATTTACCAATTTTGAGCAAGATAATTTGATACAAGTAATTTGAATTAACCAAATAAGTGTTCGTTGACCATGATTTATATGCATGTAACCGTATCAGAATACTATGTAAGTCGGGTCATCAAGAGCTAGTTGATCCATAAGCAGACATAGGTCTGTACAAAAGGTCGCTAATGTAACAAATATATCACCATGCTAGGAGTTACCCAAGGCCAAGCAGGTTGGGCATAAACCACCTGTTATGGGGCTTACCTCACAATTTTTGAATAATTGAGAATTCCATGGATTCAAGCTCATTCACCCTTCTTTTCTATTCAAAGGGTAGGGGAAGGGATTTTATTGCTTTTTGCTTTTTCTTTTCTTTTCTTTCTTTATTTTTTTTTTGTATTTTTGCTTGGAACTGAGATAATGCTGAAATATTGCTGAGATGGTACAAAATGCTAATAAAATAGTGCTTCTTTTTTTTCTTGATTTTCTTTTTCTTTTTCTTCCTATACTAGGGATACTTGCTCGTATTGGCTGTAGAGCAAGGGATTTTTATTCTGGGTAGTGGTGAGCTTGTCCTTTTGTCAATTCTCAAAGATTCTAGACCATGTGCATGATATGATAGTAGGGGAAACTTTTCACTCAAGAAACCACTTCTACTGTGTAGCATCGTTATGAATTTGCAATGAAATCATTTTAATGTGAAAAGGTATGCTTGGTTCAATTAAATAACAAGATCAGTTATCTATGCTCAAAACTTTATTTAATTCAATTGTGGACTTTGATATAAGAGAGATTAATAATCATACCAAATAAAATCAAGATATTTATTCATGTGAGTGTGAAAGTGCGGGATTCCAAATAAATGCTAATTTATCCAAAATAATTGAAAATATGATTGTAATACTTCAAGAATTGACAGGTGCAAAAATAGAAAATGTTTTTGAAGATTTTGATGTTTTTTATATTTTGGTTTTAATTTATGAATTGAAAGAATAAATAATATTACTTGTTTTTGAAATTTTTATATGAATTACTAAAATGAAACAATATGCAAAATAACAATATATACAATGATGAAATGACCAGATTTATGCATAATAGCATTTAAGATGCATAATGTTCATAGGTTCTTTAAGATCTTTACCATATAAGGTAGCTAATATGTATGCTCCCGATCCAAATTTAGCAGTGATAATATATGGTCCAAGCCAGTTGGGCTCGAATTTACCTTTAAGATATTTAGTTGCATTAGTATTTTTTTTATTTTATTTTAAGACAAGGTCGCCGATCTCAAAGGATCAATGATGAACTTTCTTGAGGTATGCTCGTTTAAGCTTTTTCTGGTAGGCTCGAATATGTTCCAAATTATTGATGCACTTCTCATCTAGGAGTTTCAGCTGACTAAATATGTCAGCATGATATTCATCTCCTACTTCAGTATCTTGAAGTAGTAGAGCCAAAGAAGGAACTTCTAATTCAAAGGGAAAAACTGCTTCAGTGCCATAAACTAAAAAAAAATGTGAAGTGCCCGTGGGAGTACGAACGCTAGTTCAATAAGCCCACAAAGCAGGATATAATTGAATGTGCCAATCTCGGCCAAATTTATTGACCAGTCTTTTGAGGATTTTAATTAATGTTTTATTAGATGCTTCTGCTTAGCCATTACCCTGAGGATAATAGGGAGTGGATCAACGATGTTGAATTTTATATTTTTGACATAATTTCTTGACATCTTTATTTTTGAAACAAGTTCCATTATCTGAGATGAGATTTGCAAGAATTCCAAACCTAAAAATAATTTGATTAAAAATAAATTTGGAAACTTGGGTTCTAGTGCAAGAAGCTAAGGGCATAGCTTCAACCCACTTCGTGAAATACTCGATGGCGGTTATGATGAATTTGTGTCCATTAGATGACACAGGATTGATTTTTCCAATAATGTCTAAGCCCCATTTTGAAAAGGGCCAAGGAGATGAACTAGCCTATAGTTCTTGTGCAGGCGCATGGACAAGGTCAGTGTGTTTCTGGCACTTGTCACAATGGCGCACGTAATCATGTGCATCATTCTCCATGGTAGGCCAAAAATATCCTATCCTAAGGAGCTTTTTAGCAATGGCGCTACCACAAAAGTGTCCCCCACAAGATCCATCATGGGCTTCACTCAAAGCTGATCTAGATTCTTCTAGATTCAAACATCTCAGTAGGATACCTTCAAAAGATCTCCTATATAACGTATTGTCAATTATTACGAAGCGACTTGCTCGTCTACACAATAACTGGCACTGGTTTCTATTAAAACCTTCAGGTAAGGTCCCATTTTGCAAAAAATTGAATATATCAGTGTACCAAAGTTTAGGAGTAGTTTTGTTGATTAGAAACACATCCAAAGGTTCTAAGAATGATTTATTTGAATCTGGTTCCTAGAGTCGATGAATAATGATAGTAGCATATTCGTCATCTAACTCCAAGGGTAAAAGAGATGCAGTTGCATCCATGGCGTTCGTTGCACGATTGCAAGTTCTAGGAATAGCTTCCAAGGTAACTTGATCAAATAAATATATTAATTGTAATACATATGCTTTATATGGGTGCAATTTATCATCTCTGGTCTGATAAACATCATTAATTTGATTTATAACAAGTTTAGAATCACCAAAAACTAATAGATTTTTAATTTTTAGTGCCAAGGCAGCTCGTAATCCAAGGATTAGAGCCTCATATTCAGCAGTGTTATTAGTATAGGCAAACATTAATTTAAAGGATAGAGGTATGAGATGTTTCTATGGAGATATCAAAATAATACCTACACCAACCCCACTCATGCATCGGGCTCCATAAAATTATAGGGACCATTGCTCTGGATGGTCTGCCTCTAGTTTAAGGCATTCGTCAGGAAACTCAATTATGAGGAGATGGGTAGACTTTGGGGGTGCAGCAGCTAATTGATCTACTATGATTTGACCCTTAACAGACTTATGTCCTATAAACATGAGTTCAAACTCGCTTAGAGCAATAACCCACTTTGTTGTGTGACCATATAAATAAGGTCGACTCATGAGATACCGCAAAGGATCGAATTTAGCAATAACATACGTTTTCTGATTGAGCATTTAGTGGCATAGTTTCTGTGTATAAAATACGACTGCTAGACACAACTTTTCTAATGCTGTGTAGCAGGTTTCATAACTGATTAATGTTCTGCTGATATAATAATTAACACGTTCTCTTTTCTCATCATCCAGTTGAGATAACATAGCTCCTAAGGCAAAATCTAAAGCAAAAATATACAATATAAATGGGCGATCAGGTCTAGATGGCGAAAGCACAGGCGGGTTAATAAGATATTGTTTGAGGATTTCAAATGCTTCCTGATATTCGTTGTCCCAATGGAAAGAGACATCCTTCTTAAGAATCTTAAGAAAGGGTCCGATTTTATCCACTAGCTTATCGATGAAGCGACGGATAGCTTGAAGCTTACCTTGTAAACTTTGTAATTCAGATATATTTGTGGGTGTGGGCATATTAGTGGTAACATCAATCTTGAGAGGTTCAATTTTGATGCCACGTAAAGAAACTATAACCCTCAATAATTTATTGGACTTAACTCCGAATATACATTTGGTTGGATTCAATTGGATAAGATATTCCCTTAACCATTTAAATACTTTTCTCAAGTCATCTAAATGGTCATCTTCTTCAGTAGAACGAGCTATAATTTTGACTACATAATCGTGTAGTATATCATGCATCATATCATGAAATATATAAGTCATGGCTCGTTGATAGGTTGCATCTGCATTCTTCAAACCAAATGGCATCACTTTCCAATAAAAGGTCCCCCAAGGGGTAATAAAGGTTATTTTAGCCTAATCTTCAGGAGCTATCCTGATATGATTATAACCAAAAAATCCATCCATTAAGGATATCATTCCACTCCCAATAGTAAAATCAATGATCTGATCCATATTGGGAAGAGGAAAATCATCTTTAGGGCATGCAACATTAATATCTCTAAAGTCTGTGCAAACCCTAACTTTGGTAGCTTCTTTCTTAGTTACTGGAACTACATTCGATATCCATTCAAGCATAATCAATGGCTTGTATAAAAATAACATTCAGGAGTTTTTCTAACTCCCCTTTGACTAGTAAGGCCACTTTAGGATGCATTTTTCTAAGTTTTTGTTTAACATGTTTAGCATCCGGATGGACTACTAGGTGATGCATAACTACAGAAGGGTCTAAACCTGGCATATCTTCATATGTCCAAGCAAAGACATCTTCATATTCTTTAAGAAATGCAATGTATTTATCCTATTTTTCTTGACTCAATTCTGATCCAATGTTGATTATGTGAGGATTATCCTCAGTTCCAATGTTAATTTTTATGACATTTTCTACTTCCATGTGTAGATCTTTCTCAAAATTAGGTGGGGCGGGTGAAACACCCAATTCTTGTAATTCTGCCAAGGTTAGCTTGGATAATTCATCTTGAGGAGTCGTGGCCTCAAGCTGGGCTATACTAGGTATAGAGCCATCAAAATAAAATTCATTATGTAATAATTCCTCAATGGAGACATCATGGAAGATATCTCCCTCCAACTCATCATCGGATTCAATGATCATCTTAGGGTAAGCTATAGATAGCATATTACATGTAAATGGCTTATTCATTAAATGCAAAGCATCGCGCTCATCCAAATAATCTTGATAACATATGAGATGGTCATCATCCTCAAATGGGAAGGGCTGACCCTTACTAGGAAATAGGCCCACACCACATCGGGCAGGCCACGACTCTACCTCAAAGGGTTCTTTCATACCATTTTGGAAAGGTCCTAAACCTTTCCCTTTATATCCCAATTTAAGCATTATAGATTTGGCTTTAACATACTCATTAGTAAAATAACATCGAGCATATCCATCATAATGAGTCTTGATGTTTCTGGGTATTCTACCCCAGTCATATCCCTTATAAATAAAAGCACAACTCCCGACTTGGTAAGTACTTCCCATAGGCTGTGGGAGGCCCAAGGTATGAGGAGATGGTGGCAAATTATTTAAAATAAGGGAATCTTGCATAGAAGCATTCATTTTCTCTGATATAAGAATTTTAGATAAATCGGGTAAGAGCTCGTCAATAAGAGCATAAGAGGTAGAAGGAACATTTCCTACATCTTCTGATGCGGAAACTATGCCTTTGGTGGATGTAGATTTTGTAGAGATGTCGATGGATGGGTCTATTATAGGTATAGAAGTTATAGGAGTAGAACAAGAGGCATTGGTTGTGGGATTAGGATCTTTTTGAGGTCCTAATGTGGTTTTTTTAGAGGATGGTTGAGTTGTATGTAGGGGTGGAACTGATGGAGAAGAAGTAGATGACGTTGTGGGTGTGTGTTTCACATGTTTAGACGGATAATGAGAATTAGGATGTGTGGATGACAGAGTAGGGCAAAATTGAACTCCAACAGGTTCTGCCAAAGCACACATATCAAAGGGTCTAGGATCACCATGAATGGTAACCAACTGATTCTTAAATTCGAATTTAACACATTGATGTAAAGTTGAGGGAACGGCTCGCATCACATTGATCCAAGGGTGACCCAAGAGTATATTGTATGATGCAAGGCAATGTACAATAAACACGGTCGTATCCAAGGTTCTCGGACCAACCTGCAATGGGATGGTAATAACTCCACACGTTTCTTGTGTTTCATCATTGAAGGCTTTTATGATCATATCAGTTCTTTTCATTTCATCACTTCTAAACCCAAATCTTTGGTAGAAGTCAAAAGTGCAGATGTTTAAAGATGAACCATTATCAATCAAGACTCGTTTAACTGCTACATCTCCAATTAAGGTAGTAATATATAAGGGGTTATCCTTATGTAAACTATGTTGCGGTATGTCTCTATCCCGAAAGTCAATACAATCAACTTCACGAGTTATTATAGTATTAGCCATGGCTTCGAGGTTGAATGTCTTGTGGTACCATCATCCGGCTTAATGTGAGCATTAATTCATCTCTATGTGTAGGAGAAGATCTTAAAAGGTCCAAAAGAGAAATTCTAGCTGTAATATTTGATAGTTGCTCATTAATATTATAAGGAGGTTTAGGTTGAACATTAGGTGCATGATTCCCTTTATTAGGAACCTTCAAAACAAATGGAGCTGATCCATCATTCTGCATTTGATCTTGTTGAGATTTTTGAGCCTATTGTCTAGTAACAGCTCCGATGGTACCCACAATATTATTCTATGGATGATGAATGGGTCTTGGTCTAGCATTTATGGCTTGCTCATTAGAAAGTAATTGGTGAGAGGATGGTCTAGTAGTGACTCTTCTTGGAAATGGTTCTTCTGGAACCATATAACTTGTGATAGGGAGAATAGGATCTGATTCATCTTCAAAGCTATTCGATTGATTTGATGTGATTTCCATATCACTCTCAGTCTCATATTCTGTATCACTAAGATCAGGTGTCCAAATATTATGTAGAGGCCTGGTCGTAACCATGGATAAGGTTGTGTCAAATATTTCTGGCTCATGAGCAGGTAAATGCCCACTAATAGTCCCTACATATCGGGTAGGAGGGGGAACATTATGATGTTCAATTTGATTAGCCACTTCCTTGCCATGTTTTGGTAAAGGATGTTGAAATATGTCCAATGACTGATTGGCATTCGATTCTGGTTTTGGGGGATGTTCTTTTGAGCATTATTAGGAGGATTTTGCTTAGGTTGAAAGGCTTGCACCTCCATCTCATTGTTATCAATTAAGTCCTGTATTTTATGTTTTAATATTTTACAAGAGTTGGTAGTGTGTCCAGGTCCTCTATGGAAGTCACAGTGTAAATCAGCTCTGTATCCGAGTATAGTTGGATCAAGTTCCCAGATATTTGGTAATTGAATCAAACCTCGTTCTAATAATTATGGTAGAATGGTTGATAAAGGTTGATTTAACCTAGTAAATTCTCGAGGAGGTTTATCGGGAGGTTTCAGTATAAACTTCTTCGTTGTCTTTGCAGCATTAATAGTAGCAATATTTCTACTATCAGTGACTCCATCACCCACAACTTGTTTATTTTTATATTGATTTCTGGATGTTTTCTCATCATCTTTCTTTTTAAGCTGACCTCTCCTAATGAGAGCATCTTCCACTCGTCTGGCTAAGTCTATAGCCTGATCGAAGGTGGTCAAGGTAGCAGTTGATAACTCGTAGGATAGTTGGTCTTGTAAATTATTAATAAAGATGTCCAACATCTCCCTATAAGGTAACACAAAGTGCAATTTTCCTATCAATTGTCTCCACCTAGCTAGGAAATCAGCAAAACATTCATCTTTGTCTTGTTTTAAGTTGTACAAGTCTTTAATGGTCACATGCCTTTCGATGTAGGCACTAAATTGATGAACAAAAGACTCGGTTGTTTCTTCGAAATTCCTCAAAGAATTAGTGGGTAATTGATAATACCACTCTAATGCCATTCCTCCTAAACTTTTTGGGAACATTTTTAGCAATAATAAGTCATCATGTGATATATCATGACATGCTATCCTAAACATACGAAGATGCTCTATGGGATCTTTCGTTCCTTTATATATGGGCAGGATAGGCATAGGAAAATGTTTAGGATACGGTTGTGCTACAACTATAGGATCTAAAGGCTGACTACACATCTCTCGATAATTGTACGAGGGACGGTAGGGATCTATCTGGTCCATGCGGGAAACTAACTGTTTCACCATGGTTTCAAGATTACTAGTTTGTCCACCATATTGGTTCGGTGGGACATAGGTATGGGATTTATGAGTGTATGATGGTGTGACATAAGGATTAGATGCTATATTGCTATTATGTAAAGTGTTGGTAGGAAGAGTATTATGAAGGAGATTTGTAGTAGTATTATGTTGTATCCCAGATTGTTGGTAATTGGTGTTTGGTTTTGTTTTGGGATTTTGTTGATTTGAAGTATGTTGATCAATAGCTTGGCAAAATAGAGCAGTAAATGATGGTTTCTTTTGTGTGGGAATAACCCTAGGCTTGCTAACAAGCACTTTAGATGGTTGGGTAAGTTGTTGTTGTTGCATGTTCTGGATTATAGCGGCCATATCCAAATTGGATGGTCCAGCTTGATCACTTTCTTGATCAACAAAGGACAAGGGATTAGTGCGTGTGTGAAATACTTCTTCTAGGGTTGCTTGAGTGTCACTAATTCGATCCTTGTCCATATGGACTGCTCTATTAAGAACACCAATATTAGTATTGATGAACTTCCAGAATTGTTCCATGTTCTCAAAAGTAACAGCTCCTCTCGGAGACATTTTAGGGGATGAGGATCCTTCCTCTCTAATAATTTCTTCATGTTCATTTCCTACAGCAAGCTCTTCTTCTTGCTGGTCTAGGGTTCCTTCTTCCATAACTTGATCTTCAGGAAGGGCATCTGGGTTATTTAATGGTTTTCCTAACCAATCTTCTTCTTCTTCAGTCTTTTTTCCATTCCTAAGTCTAGGCATTGTGCTTAAACTTAGATTTTAGCAAATATATATACTTGTATATATATGCGATAGGGTTGAGAGGTATATATTTTAACTATATACCTACTATAATACTTAAAAGGGAAATGTTTTTTTTTTTGTTTATATGTTTTTTTTTGTATTATTATTTCACAAGTATAAAAATAACAAACAGCATGCTAGTTGCAAGAAATAACAATAATAAAAAGAATAACTTAGTTTTCTATAAATAGTTTATGGATATCGTTGATAGGATCAAGTTCATCAGGAGTCATGAAATGCTCCTCTTCAAATTGGAAGTGGTTTTTCAAGAACTTGACAAAGTGTGCTATGGTAATATGATCTACTTTAGACTCTGACTTATAAAAATAAAGTTCATGGCAATACTCTCGATACAACACAGCTCTAGGAACTCTATTCCATATTTTTCTATCCGTAAGAACGACTTCTTGATCCTCTATACGAGATAGAAACTTATGTACTACAACTACATTCTCAAGGTATTCCTCAAAGGTGTACAATTCTAAAGACACAAGTGCTCTTTTATCTGCTAACCACCTATGGCAAGCTCTCTGAAGTTCATGGTACAAAGTCACCTGATCGGGATCCAGGATTCTATCTAGGACAAACCTCTTAATTTGCCTAAGTTCTGTAGATCTAGATTCAATAATACCCAATCTCCTATCAAGTTCGTCCCACAAAGGTTGGACTCTATTTGTTTGAGGTACTCTAAGCACAAAAGTAATCTCTATGGTTGTTAATTGATTTTCAACATTTATGGTGACAACTCGTCTTTTATTATAATCTACCATCTAAGTTTGATATGCAATTTTAACAATTTTCTAATGATTCTAGATGTTCTTAATAATGCATTTATATTTATATTTTTATATTTTTTTTTTGTTTTCAAAAGGATTTTAGTTTCATGTTGGGTTCACCAAAATGTACTGACCCAAATTTTTTGCACCCTTACCTTCAGGCTATAGGATCCATGCCCGGAAGGGGGATGCGAGAAGGATGGGACAATACCTCGGACTGAGAGGCCCTTTGAAGGTCACGCCTCTCGGGGAGGGGTATAAGGGTGAATTTTTGATGGATGGTGGGGTTCACTAGGAAACTTTGAGTGGCATTTTCCATGCCTAGGTTGAGAATGGGTTTGATGTGTTCATTTTATACTCAATCATTCATATTCCTAGGTTGGCCAAAATGAATCTAAGCTATTCTATATGAAGATGTCAATTTATATGAATACAGAAAGCATGAATGAATCCTAAATACAAGGAATATGTTAAATGAGAAAGAATGCACCTGATTTCGGATGTCTGATGAAGATTTTGAAGCTTGTAGGAGTCCAGATCGTCCCGAATATGACAGGATCATCTGCAATTGTACAGAATCATCCCATATCACAGGTGATCATCTGAGATCAGACAAGATCATCGTCGATCTGATGAATTCATCAGAAACCTGCAATCATAGAAACAGACACCAAAAACCAAAAATGCAACTGCAAGAATAATGCAAAATGATAGAAATGAGAGTATAAATGCTTAACTAATAAATCTAGATAGCAGATTAAAGGAAATGCATTGTTTTAATAACTTATTTTAACTTTATCATGTATTTATGCTAAATGAGGTGAACTCTAGGATGCAGAATGAAAATAATCAAGCTAATGCATAGTAAAATAAGGAAGGAAGATGAGAAATGCAAACTCAGGGCTCTGATTGCCCCCAATATGAATTGTAGTCAAGATCGCCTCCAATCGTATGAGATCATCGCTGATCTGTGATAGGATCATCCGAAATCATGTGGAATCGCCTATGACGATCCGAGCTTCCTCCAACTGAAGCATAGTGAAAACCTGCAATGAAAACTTAAAACTATGAGTGCAAACAATGGTGGATAGGACGTCTTAACACAACAAATCTAAATGGTAGGGAAAATCAACTAGGGAGAGAGTCAAGAGGAGAGCCAGGGGATAAACTAAGAAAATCGGGATAAACTAAGAAAATCCCAGTTTATATAGAATTAGGGGGAGGTTAGGAGGTTGGGGATCATCCCAATCTGGGAGATCTCCAATAGAGGAATCTCCAACTGTGCAGACACGCTTTTGCCCAAGTTGGAGAGGCTATTGAAACAAAAGCTAATTATGAAAATTTGGTTTTGGGATGAAATCGTCTGGACGTTCTGTTCCAGACGAATTCATCCGATCTGGGATGATTTCGTCTGATCGACGATGATATCGTCCAATGGTCAAAACAACTCCTAAAAATGGCATGAAAAACGGGGTGAGCGGTTAACGAGAGGTTTTGGGGTTAAAATTCAAATTTTTATCTTTTTACTAAGGGTTTAACTATGCCAATTTTAGGGTGCTACACATATTATGGAAGTTGAAGGTGATATCTCCCAACATATGCAACCATTGAATACCAAGTACCATGTCTAGATTTTTTGTGCTGACCACAAATAAATCATCACATACCTCATAATTCCCTAATGCAATCTTCAACTATGACACCTTCTTGGTGCAAGTAATGGAGAATCCATCTGTGATCTTGAATTTGAATGTATCTACTTCTATTGTCTTCAATCCCCTTCATGCAACCAATCCCTCATAGATAAAATTATGTGTGGCTCCAGTATCAATCAAATTCACCACATGTTGCCCCTTAAGTACACCCCATACCTATAAATATTGGGCTCCCTAGATGCTATGGAGGTGAGCTAGAGTATTACTCTCCTTTCCTGCTTGATCCTGGGTGGTTTCTTGTTCTTATGGAGGTTGTTCACCTTCATTGTCCTCACTTTCTGATCATTGATCAGAATTTCCAAAGTTATTATCATCATCTGAATGATACTCTATCAACTGCAACTTCCCCTTAAATTCACACTTATACCCCAGGGTCCAATTCTTTTTGCAAGTAAAACATAACCCCTTATTTCGGAGTTCATGAAGGGTATTAGGATCTAGTTTTTTAAATGTTCCCTTTTGCTAGTCAATTTCATTATTAAATGGTTTTTGGTCCCTATATTTCTTGAAATCTTTGACTTCCTTACCTTTGAACTGGCTTTTAGTCCTAGATGTTGTGACCTCAATGTCTCAAGCCTGTTTGATAGCATAGTGCAATGTGCCTAGGTTAAAGGCTTTGACCCAACCCCATAATAGCTCCATCAATCCATCCATGAATAGGAATACTAACCGTCTCTCTGACATATCTGCAACCATGATGGATAGTCTCTAGAATTCTACTATGTAGGAGTCAACTGAACCCCACTACCTCAAATGTGTTAACTCCTTGAACTTCAACTCCTGTTCCATTTTATTAAACCTCTAATGGAGTCTCTCTGTGAACTCAACATAAGTATTCACTTGGTCATGTCCTAGAGTGTGCATACCGTGATGCCACCAATCATGAGCAACACCCTCCAAATACAATGTACATAATTTTATGGCATCATCTTCAATCATCTGGTTCAAGTGCAAATATGTGTCCATCTTCTGGACCCAAGCCTTGGTTGTCATTTTTCCAGATGCATCAAAGAAAGGAATATGGATTTTCCTAATATTTTTTTTAATCTCTTGGCATCCATGTGGTGTATGCTGCACAAGTTCTCCTTGACCCTATTGTCCATTGATGCAGGAGCATCCAGGGCAGCACAGCAATCTTGCATCATCAAAAAGAAAAACAAAAAAAGTTTGAAGTTTGTAAATTTTTCTAAGTATAAAAATGGTCGCGATATCACGACACAAATGTCGTCGCGATATCGCGATGTATTTTAAGAATCCTGACAAGCGCAAATAATGGTCACGATATCGCGACACAAATGTCGTCATGATATCGTGACGTATTTTAAGAACCGTGGCAAGCACAAATAATGGTCGCAATTTCATGACATCAAAGTTGTCGTGATATCGCGACACTTTGGCAGCTGAGGTCACAAGCCACAAAAGTGTCGCGATATCGTGACATTTTGGCAGCCGAAGTCAAAAGCCATAAAAGTGTCGCGATATCATGACACTTTAGCAGCCCAAGTCAAAAGCCACAAAAGTGTCGCGATATCAAGACACTTTGGCAGCCGAAGTCAGGAGCCACAAAAGTGTCACGATATCGTGACACTTTGGCAGCCAAAGCCAAAAGCCACATAAGTGTCATGATATCGTGACACTTTGGCAATCAAAGCCATAAGCCATAGAAGTGTCGTGATATCGTGACACCTTGGAGAAAGAGAACCAAAAATAGAAAAGAGTCGCGATATCACGACACCTTGGAGAAAGAGAACCAAAAGTAGAAAAACGTCGCGATATCATGACACATTGGAGAAGGAGAGCCTAGGGTAGAAAAGTGTCATGAAATCATGACATGTCATGTTTTTGTGACCTGTCTAAGAACCACTTGATGGGGAGCCAATTTTAACCAATTAAAATCATAAAGAAAAAGATGCCATTTTATTTTGAAGCATAGAAAGCTTAATTTGGAACCATGAAAGATTACAAAGTACAGAAGAAAATACAGTCGTAGTCTCTATCTACGTCTTTCTAGCCTTTAGAATCCTTCAAAATAAATCCCTTTTATAATCTAGGCTTCTTGCTGCAACTGCCGTTCGTAACCATCTTAATGGCTTCTAGAACTACCACATGGAACGGCCTTAACGGCCTTTGGAACTGCCACTTGGAACTGCCTTAATGGCTTCTGGAATCGCCACCTGTCGTTCTGCAACAATCCGCAAAAAACTTGTCGTTTCCTTCTTAGCCAAGTCACAAAAATGCGACATGTCGCGATTTCGTGACACTTTTTTGCCCTAGGCTCTCCTTCTCCAATGTGTCATGATATCACGACGTTTTTCTGCTTTTGGTTCTCTTTCTCCAAGGTGTCGCGATATCACGACTCTTTTCTATTTTTGGTTCTCTTTCTCCAAGGTGTCGCGATATCGTGACACTTCTATGGCTTATGGCTTTGACTGCCAAAGTGTCATGATATCACAACACTTCTATGGATTTTGGCTTTGGCTACCAAAGTGTCACGATATCATGACACTTTTGTGGCTCCTAACTTTGACTGCCAAAGTGTCACGATATCGCGACACTTTTGTGGCTTTTGACTTTGGCTACCAAAGTGTTGCGATATCGCGACACTTTTGTGGCTTTTGACTTCGACTGCCAAAGTGTCACGATATTGCAACACTTTTGTGGCTTTTGACTTCGACTGCCAAAGTGTCACGATATTGTGACACTTTTGTGGCTTGTGACTTCAGCTGCCAAAGTGTCGCGATATCACGACAACTTTGGTGTCGCGATATCGCGACCATTATTTGTGCTTGCCATGGTTCTTAAAATACGTCATGATATCGCGATGACATTTGTGTCGTGATATCGCAACCACTATTTGCGCTTGCCACGGTTCTTAAAATACGTCGCGATATCGCGACGACATTTGTGTCACGATATCGCGACCATTTTTATACTTAGAAAAATTTGCGATATCGCGACGACATTTGTGTCACGATATCGCGACCATTTTTATACTTAGAAAAATTTGCAAACTTAAAACTTTTTTTGTTTTTCTTTTTGGTGATGCAAGATTGTTGTGCTGCCCTGGATGCTCCTGCATCAGACACCCGGGGTAGATTTTTAGAAGTGATCCTCACTTCTGGGATGTCATAGGAAAACCCAAACAATCAACCTCTAATTTGGACAACCATGTGGCATCTTCGACAGGTCGGTTCTTCTATTTGACCAAGTAATCCGAATATTGCTTATTTTGGGTACTTCTACCTTCACGAGTGTCAAGTATGTCTTCAATTTCTTCTTTGTCTGGAGTGGATGCAGGAATGTTTCACAGATCCGGACTGGGTGGTTCACTACAACTTCCTACATGATATTCAACCAAGTCTGAAATATTGAAGATAGGTGAAATATTTAGTTCACTTGGTAGATCAACTTCATAGGCATTGCCTGAATCTCGTTTACCTATGATCCAACATGGTCCAAACTTCCTCATCTTCAACTTATTGTATGTTTTGCGAGGAAAATGTTCCTTACGCAAATGAACCATGACTTCATCCCCCACCTGGAATTCTTTGAAACGCCACTTCTGATCTGCTTGGGATTTGTAAGTAGCATTCATTTGACTGATATGCTATTGTACCTCTTCATGTAAAGTCTTCATGTGTGCTACAAAGTCTTTAGCTTCAGCACTGCACTTGTCTGCTTTATCCATCGATCGTAACTCAGAAGCGTTTCTCGGGCTGTACCCATGCACAATTTGGAATGGTGATTTACCAGTACTGCGATTGACAGAATTGTTGTAAGCAAACTCTGCCTGTGGTAAAATTAGGTCCCATCCCTTGGGTTTATCTCCTACCATACAGCGTAGAATATTACCCAGACTTCTGTTGACTACTTCGATCTGTCCATCAGTCTACGGATGGTACGCGGAACTAAATTTCAAGTCTATTTTTAGCTTCTTCCATAAGGTTCTCCAGAAATACCCCATAAATTTGGTATCTCTATCCGAGACAATATTTGGGGTAGACCATGAAGACGTACTACCTCCTTGAATAACAAGCCTGCAATGTGAACCGCATCACTTGTCTTCTGACATGGAATAAAATGGGCCATTTTTGAAAACCTGTCAACAACAACAAAAATGGCATCATTTCCACGTTGGGTTCTTGGCAGACCAAGAACAAAATCCATGCTGATGTCTTCCCATGATCTCTCTGGTATAGGAAATGGCTGGTACATTCTTGTATTTTGGCTAACACCTTTTGCCATCTGGCACACTCTGTAACCCTGCACAAATCTGGTCACATCTTGCTGCAACTGTGGCTAATGGTAATTCTCACTAACAAGAGCAATGGTCTTATCACGGCCAAAATGCCCTGCTAGTCCTCTACTATGTTTCTCTTTAATAAAATTTTCCCTCATGGAACTTCGTGGAATGCACAACTAATTCTGCCGAAACAGCATCCCATATTGGATCATGAAATCCAACCACTTAGTGCAATCCATAGTAGTAGGAGACACACATGTTGTCCATGCCTCTGCAAAATCTGGATCTGCTGGGTATAAACTCTTGAGTTCATCAAACCCAACAACCTGCACTCTCATTTTTATCAAAAAATTATGCCTTCTACTTAAGGCATCTGCAACTATATTATATTTGCCACTTCTATGCTTTACTACAAAGGTATAACTCTACAGGAATTCAACCCACTTCAAATGTCGTTGGTTAAGTTTACCTTGACTATTTATATACTGCAAAGCTTGATGGTCAGTATATAAAACAAACTCTTTGGTTAGCAAATAATGTCTCCATTTCTTAAGAGCCTGAATTATAGCATAGAATTCTTGATCATAAACAGAGTATTTCTTTCTAGCATCATTCAATTTTTCACTAAAGTATGCAACAGGTTACCTTCTTGACTCAACACATCTCCAATGGCATCGCCATTGGCATCACGATCAACTCTGAAACACTTTATTAAAATCTGGAAGTGCCAGAATGGGTTGTTCGGTCACTTTCTTCTTCAATATGTTCATGCTAGTATCTGCCTTGGCAGTCCACTTAAACTCTCTCTTATCCCCTCTCATAGTTTTTTTTAGGGGTGCACAAATACTGCTAAAGTCTCTAATAAAATTTCTATAGAAACTTGCAAGACCATGAAATGATCTTACCTCTGTCACATTCCTTGGGGCAGGCCATTCAAGGATAGCCTTCACTTTCTCAGGATCCATTTTCAGACCCTCCTCTGAGATGACAAATCCTAGGTATATCAACTCTTTCTGTACAAAACTACACTTTTGTATATTTATCAATAACTGCTCCTCACGCAATTTTTCAAAAATTGTCCGAACATGCAACAAATGTTCATCCAATGTTTTACTAAAAATCAGAATATCATCCAGATACACTATCACGAACTTTTCCAAGAAGTCACGCAATACTTCATTCATCAGCCTCATAAATGTATTGGGTGCATTAGTCAATCCAAATGGCATAACTAACCACTCATACAAACCCTCTCTGGTTTTAAAGGTTGTCTTCCATTCATCACCCTCTCTAACACGTATCTGATGATATTCGCTCTTCAAATCAATCTTAGTGAAGTATTTAGCTCCACTCAAGCAATCCATTATATCATCCATTTTGGGTAATGAAAAGCGATATTTAATAGTAATTTTATTAATGGCTCGGGAATCAGTGCACATTCGCCATTCGCCATTCTTCTTTGGTGCAAGTACTGCTAGCACTGCACAAGGGTTCAAACTTGCTCGAATCAAACCCTTCCTCAACAATTCCTAAACTTGTCGGTTCAACTCTTCATTCTCAACATGAGACATTCTATGGGCTGCCTTGTTGGGTAAGCTAGATCCTGGCATTAAGTCAATCTGATGACTAATCTTCCTCATTGGCGGCAAACCCTCAGGCACATTGTACGATATAATATCAGGAAATTCTGCTAACAAATGTTCAACTTCTGCTGGAATGTTAGTAGTATCTTCTCTTTTTACAGTAGGAATTAATGCATAACACATTGAATCCCTCTTTATACCATCCAAAAAAAGTTTGCCATCTACTAAACAAATTCTAGCATTATTGCATACCTTTTCCTCAACCTCCTTCAATGGCTTCAGTTTGTGGCGTACTCTGTCTTTTATCAGGGAATAGGTATTTGCATGTCCATCATGCGTTGCACGTCTATCAAATTGCCATGGTATTCCAAGAAACAAATGGCAATCATCCATCAAAAAAATATCACACAGGACCTCATTCTGGTATCTTCCAATTTGAAACTTGACCAAGCATTGTTCACTGACCAATGCCTATGATCCTTCTGCAACCATGCAATCCGGTATGGATGCGGGTGTTGTCTTCTTTTTAGCTTTAACTTAGCTACCATTTCCTTAAAAACCAAATTATCTGTACTACCATTATCAATAATAATATTACAGATTTTACCTGAACATTTGCACCTCGTGCGAAACAAGCTTTTTCGTTGATCTGGTTCCTTCTCTTCATTCAACAAAGTTCTCCTTGTGATCATCACTTCTTCGTGCTCTGCTTCTTTAGAGTGCTCGGATTCAACACCATCCTTAGCAAACGCAGCTCTGGCATTACCTTCAGGCCTTCTATTTGGTGCTTCTTGGTGTTTGGGACACTCATATGATCGATGCCCTTCTTCTCCGCAATTAAAATAGGTTCCACAAAATCTGCCTCTGCCATATCTGCATCCACCTCTACCTCGTCCCCTTTGATAATCATTGTTCTGATTACGGGGTCGATAAGCATTCTCCTCCTTCTGTTCCTGGCGATTGCTAGTTTCACCATTCTATTTTTGATCATCATATTTAATTCCACTGGTTCTTCCACCAGTTCTTCCACCACGACCTCTTCCTCTTTGCTTGTTGTCAAATCTGCAGTTCAGTTTCTCTTCCACTTTCAGAGCAAACTAGTAAGCATCTTCAATGTTGTTCATTCGAACCAGACTCAATTCTTCTTGCACGCCGATTCTCAACCCATTAATGTAATGGGCTACTCTTTCTTTATTTGCTTTTGTATGGCCAGTTCTGATAGAAATTTTAAAGAATTCTTCTGTATATTCTTTAATAGATTTGCTGGACTGGTGCAAACTCTGCATTTTCCTCAGTAGATCTAATTCGTAATCTGCTAGAATAAACTGTCATTTTAGTTTTTCCACCATTCGATCCCACCTGGTGATCTTTTCTTTTCCTCTTCGATTTCTTTCCAATTGCACTCCTTTCCACCATATGCCAGCATGGCCTTTCAATTTTGTTCTGGCAAATTTAATTCTATTTGGATCTTCAACTTCCTCATATTCAAAATATTCCTCCATGTCATTAATCTAGTCAATTAATTCTTCTGGATTTAAGTTTCCAGAATATGTGGATACATCTAGCTTCAGCATTTTTCCAATTTGAGAAATAGCTTTAATCATTCTCGATTATGTGACACTCATTGCTTCCTCTTCTTCTTCAGACGGGTCTTCAACTCCGTCATCATCGATGTGGTCTTCTCCTCTTAGCTCTACTCCTCTACATAATTCTTCCTGCAAGGCCAACACTTGCCTCTGTAATGCTCATAAGTCTCCTTCAGGAACCATGTTCCTTCTAGCACCACAATTTCTTCATGGTGGCATTCTGCTTCATAGTTTCTCAGAACCCATAACACCAGATCCTGGTGCGAGCTACCTCACGTTCGGTGCTCTTCTCACACACTCAGAATCTTGCTGCTCTGATACCACTTGATGGGGAGCCAATTTTAACCAATTAAAATCATAAAGAAAAAGATGCCATTTTATTTCGAAGCATGGAAATATTAATTCAAAACCATGAAATATTACAAAGTACAAAATAAAATACAGTCGTAGTATCAATCTACGTCTTTCCAACCTTTAGAATCCTTCAAAAAAAATCCCTTTTATAATCCAGGCTTCTTGCTGCAACCACCGTTCATAATCATCTTAACGGCTTCTAGAACTGCCACATGGAACGGCCTTAACGGCCTCTAGAACTGCCTTAATGGCTTCTGGAATCGCCACCTATCGTTCTGCAACAGTCCACGAAAAACCCATCTTTTCCTTCTTAGCCAGGTTGTGAAAACGCGACATTTCACGATTTCGTGACACTTTTCTGCCCTAGGCTCTCCTTCTCCAATGTGTCGTGATATCATGACGTTTTTTTGCTTTTGGTTCTCTTTCTCCAAGGTGTCACGATATCGCGACTTTTTTTTGTTTTTGGTTCTCTTTCTCCAAGGTGTCGTGATATCGCGACACTTCTATGGCTTATGGCTTTGACTGCCAAAGTGTCGCGATATCGTGACACTTCTATGGATTTTGGCTTTGGCTACCAAAGTGTCACGATATCACAACACTTTTGTGGATCCTGACTTTGACTGCCAAAGTGTCGCGATATCATGACACTTTTGTGGCTTTTGACTTTGGCTGCCAAAGTGTCACGATATCGTGACACTTTTGTGGCTTTTGACTTCGGCTGCCAAAGTGTCGCGATATCATGACACTTTTGTGGCTTTTGACTTCGGCTGCCAAAGTGTCGTGATATCGCGACAACTTTGATGTCGGGATATCGCGACCATTATTTGCGCTTGCCACGGTTCTTAAAATACATCATGATATCATGACGACATTTGTGTCGCGATATTGTGACCATTATTTGTGCTTGCCATGGTTCTTAAAATACGTCACGATATCGCAACGACATTTGTGTCGTGATATTGCGACCATTTTTATACTTAGAAAAATTTGCAAACTTCAAACTTTTTTTGTTTTTCTTTTCGATGATGCAAGATTGATGTGCTGCCCTGGATGCTCCTGCATCATCCATGTTGTCCATGATGAATAGGTCTTCCCTTATTCCTAGGATTTTGTCTGTTTCTAGTATCCACAAAGTCCTGAAATGACATAAGGGTCTAAAATTTTGGGCCAAGATCATCCCATTCTTGTTCGTACTATCTATACTAGTCTACCACTGTAGGCTCTAGCTCTTCCTCAGCTGGTTGAGAAATAATTGGTTCTGGATGTGGTAGAAATATTGGCATGAATGACCTCAAGCTACCAACTCTCTTTGTCTTGGTAGGTGTACTCACCCTGTTGGCCATCAACTCCTCATTACCTGCTCCTTATCCTATGTTAGTTGGTTCATTCTGTGGGTTCTATGCATTTTTCACCAGTATGTTAATCCCATGTACCTATTGTGTCATTAACCCAACCAACTAATCCAAACTATGTCGCTTTGATGTTGTGCCTATGTAATATCATTTGCCATTTTCCTTTCTATTTCATCTTTATTAGTTCTGTCCCCCATGGCAACTAATGAAGATGAGTCTGCAAATATACCCAAAATCTTAGTAATCCTTTGTCTTGGAGGTGGTTCAGGCCACTACTTATATCTAAACTGCCAATTCAATTTGTTTTGCTCTATTTTTTTCTTTTCTCTTTTGTAGGCACATTTATCTCTTTCACTCATGTAATGATGACTCATAGGCTGGCAAGAAAATTGGCTCTGATACCACTATAATATACACCCCCACTTATTGGTTCTCAGTTATTTTGGTTTGTGCTTGTTTTTTTTTGCATTGAAATGATTGGTTTTGCTTGTTTAGTTTGAGGCATTGACTTAAATTTAATTCATAATGCAATAAGAAAATAAACATTTGAACAAATGATAAATTTATAGTAAGGATATGGAGATTTATTTATTTAATTTTTTGACCTAAAAGTATAGGTTTATATTTGCACAACAAACTGGAAATTACACAGCTAAAACGTTCATTTTCTCGTAACTCAATCACTGGAACTCTGATTCCTTCCTTGTAAAGTGCAGTTGTCTCTCCCAATGAAGCCATCTAAAATGTAACCTTAAAAAATGTGAATCCAAGCCCAATTAATTGTTGCATGCACCTCGAGGTCACTACAAGCAAGATGTACGGTTGTTGAAGGGTTCGACCTTGCCTTGTAAATTGCCCAAAATGATTTTATAGGATATTTCCCTACTGTTAGAAAATGAATCAATTCCCTAAGCACCCATATATTGTACAACCTACTCCATTATTTCATCTATCACTCCAAAATCAACAAAAATGGCACTGACCCAGATGAAGTATAGCCAAAAAAATATAACCCAGATGGTCAGTTCATCAACCCATATGAATTCAAAATTTGGCAAACCCTTGTCTGCCTTTGTTAAGCTCAGATAATCTCTTTGTGATGAGAAATTCAATACTTGATCAGCTAGATATGGTATCACACATCTAAAACTGATAATCCTACTGAGAAATTCACTCCCAAAAAGCCATGTGATCTTCTAGTGAAAACCCCTAAAAAACTTCTACAAAAAACATAAATTCTTCCATGCATAAATGAGCCTCAAAATTCCAATTTAAAGAGAACATCAAATTAGGGTTTGGGCACCCATTTTAGGTTTCCACAAGTCATTATTTTATAATTTTTAATTGATGTCTCTTAATGTCATTAAAGTGGTCACCCAAGTCCTAGACAAATAACTTTATGATTTTAAGTTATAAAAATTTATAACTTAAATTTATAACTTAACATTAAAACATGTCCCCTTTCACTTTGCCTAGCAACCCTTTTCCAAGATAAACACTTGCAAATGGTAGAATTATACCCTCTGAATGCTTGTATTCTCGCCAAGTTGATTCCCTAACCAAACTGTTTAGCCTAGGGGACCCTTGTGACTAGGCTAATAGGTCTCTGCTCCGTCTATTGCAGGGAAGGGGACATTACATATCTGCACTTATGCTCTATGTAAAATAGAGAGCAGAAATACCACCAACTTGTAGTTAGGTAATGCTATTGTATCTAATAGTGGGACAATGATATAAAATCCAAGTTATAGCAAGATGATCACAATGAATGATGAAGGGTTTTTCCCTCTAAGGGAAAAAACTCTATTACATAGCCAAATGATAGTGATAAACTACATAAAACTAGATAACAAATTAACTATATACAAGATGTAAGTATAAGATATAAGCTTAACTATATTGAAACAAGCTCAATGATACGAGATGCAAATTTTAACCAAAATATGTAATAATACAAAATATTAAACAAATAAAATTAGGTTATAATTAATGATAAAGGCAAGAAGGAAAAGCAAAAAGCAAAGAAGAGGGGAAAGGATTAAAATCCAAGATGGCAGGTTTTCTTCCCTTTTGGTAGTTGCTTGTTTATGACCTCCTCCAAATAGTTAATTCTTGCTAAATATTGCTTGGATATTGATTTCATAGCTTGTATGGATGTTCAATAAGGACCTTAGATGTTGTATACAATGTTGTTAAAAGAAGAAAGATCCAAATGCTTAAATTTCTATAATACTTTTGATATAATTTTGGCCTATAAGAGGCTTAATTATAAATGACTTTGATAGAATGGTTATGCAAAAAGATTTTTCTTGAAGGGCCTTCCCAAGGGGTGGCTTTATATGTAGCTAGATATTCTATGAAATACCCACAAGAGAGCTTAGTGATATTAACAAGGTGGATATGTGGTACACTTGCATAAAGAGATTGGTATGATTGAGGAAAGATGATTGGGTATGTAAATCTTGATGAGGAGATAAGATTAATATTTCAATATTGGATTGCCAACTAATAATCACCATTGAGTTGGTGGATCAATTCAACAGGATTAGATCCAACAATGACAATCAATGATAGGGAGTTAAAGAGCCAAGAATCTCAATTTTGGGAAAGACAAGTTAGAATAACTAGGAGATAAAAGTGTTGGCAATTCTATGGAGGTAGTGCTAGCATGATATGACCATTAGAGGTCAAAAAATAAAAGGTCAAAGTTTCAAAGCTAGTAGAAGCATCACCAAGGGCACGATAGCATTGGTGGCACTATCGCTAATTCTCCAACACTATCATCTTTGGAGCAATAAATGCTCCAAAATTGGGCACAAGGAAGGTTAGGAAAATTTGGATGGCTAGAAGGTTGGTTGAAGGATTAATTGAAGGTATTAGCAAGCTTGAAGTGTGGCCAAATGTTCCAAAATTGGGTGTCAACATTTACCTATTTTAGAGGGGGAAAACTACCCTATTGCATATAATTCTCGGTTGGATCTATTGGGAGCTAAGGTGACTATGGGGGTGTGTTATATTCTCCACACTCAGTGGCTTGGGGATCAAAGGGTTTACTAGGAATGGTTTAAGGACTCACTCCAAGTCTATGGATGGAATATTTGATGTATATATTGAGTAGACACCTATGTTTGGCTTTTCTAAAATCTAAGCTATGGAAAATGAAAGAACAATGCAAGACAAACAATGATGCAAGAAGACAAGAAGCTAACCCTAGGATGATTCTTGATTTTCAATTATGACTAAACCCTAACTTGCAATAAAATAGATATTTCCTTTTCAGCAAGGGTTTGAGAGAATGCATAAATAGAATTAACCCTAAAATGAAAACTATATGCTTTTTCTCTTTCGAACGCCTAGAAATGTAACCAAATATTTTTTTGTTTGTGATCTAGGTTTTGAACAAAAATGGATAAAATAAAAATAAAAATCCTAAGAATTTTACTTATGGCACTTACTTGATCTGATGGTTGATCCTAGATTTTAACCTGCATCTAGATATATCCAATAGCTTCATAATCTAAAAAACAACTTCACAAAACCTAGAAAATTTGATAAGCATTTGGGGGTCTACTTAGGTTGCTATATGACTGATCTTAAAGACACAACAGTCAAGCTCCTTCATCCTTTTAGTTGATCGTTTGTGATGTTATGACCTATATGAAGCATGCAAACATAGATTGAGGGTTTGGGAATGAAAATTTACCCTTAAACCTGATGATCCCAAAATCACACCCCGTAAGGGGTGACCATAAATTTTGAACTACCAAAATCATGCCCTATATGCATATGGTACAATTCATAGTAAAAGTGCAAGAATGGTTGATTAATATAAAGTGAGACACAAAAATGTACAAATAAATTTTCTTAGGTATTATTAAACTAATTTTCTTTCTTTGTTTTTATTTGCATTTATTATGCTGAACTTATTAAAATTTTGTTATGTTTTTTTGTAGCATGATGTACTAGAGAGCCAAGAGTGGTGATTGAGTTCCTTGGAGGAGAAACTATAGGGGCTCACACCAATGGATAGAGACATCCTAGGGACTGAATCTAGCAAAGATACGTCAGGTGGAGGTGGACAAAGCACTATTGATGGCACTGGTAGAGAGAGGGTACCCGAATTCATCGACCTTTCAACTATCTATAGGGGATATGATAGTCACACTAGAGTATGTGTGCCACATCCTATGCATACCCATTAGGGAGAGGGAAATTTATATGGCATGAGGGTAGTGGGTCACATTGTAGAGATTATCAAGGAACTAGACCCACAAGATCTGATAGAGTAGGATCCATGTTAATGAGTTAGTAGGGTACCATGGGGTCGATTCTCTTATGACCGTGATTTGTGGGATGGAAAAATATATTGGTGTGTCACACGAGTAGGTGATACCTACCATGGGTGCTAGCAAGAATAGTGGAAGACATGCAAGACCAAATAGGTGTGGTTCACATGGGGTCCATATGTGTTGGCTCATTTCTAGAATATATTTTACAATATCATGTATAAATGGTATACAGGGTTGGTTTGTATGACCTTGCTGTAGGTGTGGTGTTGGGAGCATATAGCAGTTAGGAGACTATATGCACTACCAAGGCCATTACCCAACCCATAGTGGCCAACAACCTATAAGGGGTCCAAGAGATTCAAGGAGGTTTAGAGGGTGTACGTCGAGATCCTACCACTAGGGAGACAAGGGATAGATAATTTATGGGAGCATCTGATCATATGGTAATCATGGTACCTACACCCTGGTTGGATGGAGGATATAGAGGATTTGGAAAGTGTCAAGAGGGTCAAGTGAGTCTCCATGGAGAAGGGGAATTTGGAGATCTTCCAATTTGATTGATTCCAATGGTATTTTAGTATCTTTTAGGAGATGCCAAACCTATGTGACTATTGGTATAGGCACATGCGAAGGGATCCATCAATAATTAGAGGGGACCCTTATGTGATGAGATGGATGGAGGAGGACCTAGATGACCCACTATACATAAATCCAATGGTGGATGATGTTGAGGTGTCCCTTGGGTATAGGATATGGTACATGATCATTGTGCCCTCAAGGATATCCCCATTGGTGCCAATGTAGAGGGTATAGTTGACACTTCAAGAGGTAACTTGACACATCACAAAGTGATGGTGGTAGGGTTAGGAGACCCCATGACAGACACAAGCATAGGTTTGGGTAGATATGGTGGTATCATCTACCATAACTTCAAGGACTAGGGAGGGGAGAGTAGTAGGAGATGCCCCTGTAATGGTTAAATTTGGATTGAGCAAGGTGGTCAAAGAGACCTCCACATCAACAACAATAATACCAAGTGAGACCATGGATCAGTGAGATCCAGCGAGGAAGATAGAGCCACTATAGGTCTATATAGTAGCCATGTAGAGGGATATGGACCTACTTTGAGAGGATAGGTCCAAGAGGATATAGGGGCTACAAAGTGACTTGACCATAGCACTCTTAGAACGATATGCAATGAGGACTAAGGCAGACCACCTCAGGGGGGAGATGAGTTGGCTAGATCAAGAGTGAGAATAAGCTCATATTGAGGGGATGACTATCATGACTAGCAACCAATAGGGTAAGGGGATCTACCTACTATAGGTAGAGCTACAAAGGGTGGGGGAGAGGTTGGAGGCAATGGTATGAAGGGAGATATTCTACCAAACTCTATACTCTTAGGTAGTTCCAATGAAATAGAGTGTACCTCCATCGTCCTCCCTTTAGACATAGGGTTGGTTGTAGTCAATATCATGGACTATGATGTGATCCATGAACATGACCCCACCATGACCACCTTTGGCAGGCAAAGTAGAGGATATGGGCTCATAGAGCTAGGGTTAGGATCAGGGTGACATACCAATTTTAAGTGTGGCATGAATCCTTAGGGAGGGTTGAGTGTATCAAGCTTGAACTGTGTCACACTGATCAAACCAATATGTGTACTCTCTCTTTTTTCTCAAGTAATATCATGTCACGTTATATATGTGTGTGTTTTTATTTATGCATGTTTATGATTTTTATGTGTTTTTATGTTGATTATGAATGAATGAGTGAAAATAACTTAACAATTGAATTCTTGAATGGACTAAACTAATGCAATGTATGATGGGATGAAGCTAACTAACACAAAAAAAGAATTAATGGATGAAGGAATGAAATAAAAATATGATGGAAGAAAGAAAAGAAAAAGAAAAACATGGCTCTAGCCAAAATCATGCCCCATAAAAATGGACCACAAATATGGCGTAGAGCGAAATCGTACCCTAGATGTATAGGGCAATAATTTGGAAAGGAGGAAATAAAATAAGAAAATGAAGGAGAAGAAGAGGCAGAAGATTAACAAGGCCAATAAAACAAAGGTGCTTGGAATATAATGTTTGAATCAACGTAGACTGCAAAAGATCAATGTAATCAAATGAACATAGACCAAGTGAAAAAGAAAGAGTGGAGTGGAACCCTATAGAGATGTATGCTCACAAATGACTGAATGGAGACTACCCCTCACTCATGGCCATGAATCTATCCCATAAGGGTGTTATGGTAAATAAAATGGTCAATTGTGAACCAATACCTGCTATGGGTGTGGTGCTCACTGATGGCCAAATATGAAGAGATACCCATGAGGATGTATGCTCAAATATGGTTGAATGGAGGCTGCCCCTCATTTGTGATCATGAATCTATCTTGTATGGGGTGAAATAGTTATTGATTTTCCAAAGTGAGTACTATCCGATAAGGGTGTGGTGTGTGCAAAAGGTGAATGATCAAGAGAAAAACATAGCAGAACAACATGTGTGTGTGCATGTGTTAGATGAGGAGAATATGGAAGAATGAAATAATCAAGGAGCAAAAAATAATGTGCATGTGTCTACTTATTAAAATTTTGATAGCTAAAATATGTGTGTAAGATAGTCAATGGTCGTGTGAACACCTTAAATGATATTCATGTGGTATCTACCCTATCCTGAAAGGATCCCTTAACAATTGAAAGGTCAAGAAGAAAAATAAGTGTGAGCGAAAACAAGATGCATAGGTTAGAAGAAGGAATGTATATCCTTTATCTTGGGGAAAAGAATAAATTATTACAAGAGATGAAGAACCATATCCCTTAACTTGGAGAAATTATAAATTATGAAAACTTTCAAGATCAAGGACTAGAAGAGAAGATAAAAGGAGAAGATGAGCAAATGCAATAATGAAAAATACATGAAGATATGCCCTAGCTTGGAGATTCGCTATGCATCAATGCCCTAGTATGAGTGCATTGCATGTGAGCTAGAATCTAACTAGGTTTTATCACTTGTCATCCTCACGAAGTCCCTAAGAATATATATTATCAAGTAGTCATGCAAGTATGATCAAGCAATAATGCAATTATACGACAATCAAAGATGTAAATGGAATAGAATGTCTTGTAATTCATGCAAAATATGATAGATAATCATGCAGTATGAGCAAGAAAACAAAAATGCAAGATGAATAATGAAGATGTAGACTCATGCATAATATATTTTTAGATGCATTATATTCATTAGTTCTTTTAAATATTTACCATCTAATATTTCCAAATGATAGACTCTTCAGTCAAACTTGGTCGTTATGATAAAGGGGCCTACTCGATTGGGATGAAAATTACCTTTAAGATCTAATCGAGCATTGGTATTCTTTTGGTTCTCCTTGAGGACAAGGTCCCCAATATCAAAATAATTATTGTGAACTCTCTTGGAATAAGATTTCTTGAGACTATTTTGATAGGCTCAAATATGCTTTAAGGCATGAATGCACTTTCCTTTGAGTAGCTCCAATTGGTTTAAAAAATCCAAATGGTAGTCAACACAAATTATGATTTTTCCTCCTATCTTAATGATAAGGACAACCATACAAGGGACTAACCCATTAAAGAAAAAGCTATTGTGGAATATATCTTCATGATCCATATCACAAAGAGTATCCCCTTCAGCATATTCTCCAAGAGTCACTATATGAAAGTCATTGTAAACTCTGATTGTGTTGTTCTTTTTTATGAAAGGGGGAAGAATCCTAATTTCTCAAAGTTTTCAAGAGACATAGGAATAGGATCCTCTTGAGAACTAGAAGTCCCAACATGCACAACACAAGTAACTGACCCATCAAATAAGTTGGTTTGAATGGCATCCTCATGATCCATGTCATAAAGAGTATCCCCTTCAGCATACTTCCCTAGGGCCACAACTAACTCGAGATGCACCTAAGTTACCACATTATAAAATAGAATTTTAGTGGGATAAGTTGGTCCCTCATCCTCATCACTCCACTCCAATACTTGATGATCCAAATATTTGATATAAGTAATGATGTGATCATCATTATCGAATGGCAAAGGTTTATTTTTATTGGTTAAGTAGCCTATGCCACATCTCCTAGGCCAAAGCTCAACTCCCAAATGATATCTTGAATACCTTTATGTTGTGGCCCTAAACATTTACCTACATATCCCATACTAGATAGGATATGCTTGGGAAGTGGGTAATCATTGGATAGGTAACAAAGGGTGAAAGAATGCTCTATGGGAAAAGGGTTGCTATAATTAATATTTTCTTTGAGGGATATACCCAAAAAGACAAAGGTACACATACCAATGTGTACTACTTCATATTTCTTATGAGGTAAACCCATATTCCTCGGTGAAGGTGGTAGCTTGGATAAACCCAAAAGAGGTTCTTGAAGAAAAGGATTGACCTGGTCTTGTGATAAAACAATGATTAGTGGTTCCTCACTATGAAGAAATGAATAGACATAGATTGAGATTGGATTGAGATTGCTCCACCATTGAAAAATATTAGAATGGATGAGGGTCACCCAGAATGGTGAAAAGTTGATCTTTGAATTCAAACTTCACACATTGATAGAGAGTAGAAGGGACAATCCTCATCGCATAAATCTAAGGGCATCCAAGAAGGATATTAAAAGATGCAAAGCAAGGTACCATATAAAACAAGGTATCTAAGACATTAGATCCAACCCTAAGGAGAGGGATGTAATGTTGTAGGTCTATTGAAACTCATTGTTGAAAGCTTTTATGATGGCATCGAATTTAATTAAATCCTTCTCTTTTAATACAAAATTTTAGAAAAATTGGTAAGTGCATAGATTGAGGGAGGAACCATTATCTATCAAAATTTGCTTGATAAGTTTCCCCAATATATGTGGTGATGTAGAGTGAATAATCCCTCGGAAATTCTGAGGAAGTAATATCATCATCTAAAAATGTGATATGATGTATCCCAAAGGGAACAAACAACATCAACTATAGCGCTAGGGAAAATATCTTGAGGAACACATTGTTGACTTAGAAGCTTCAACAAGGCTTTCCTATGAGTAGGAGAAGTTTGCAAAAGGTCTAAGAGAGAAATCTTAGTTGGGATAATAGATAATTGTTGTTGAATTTCAAAGGAGACTTTAGGTTATGGTTAAGGGTGGGTTTTCTACTCTCGTGCTCCTTTTTTGGGTACTCTTCAAAACTAAGGGTGGTTTTAAAGGTTGATTGGATGTAGAACTCATTTCCTACTGAGGTCATTGATTCAATTGAACTTGAGCTTTTTGCCTTGTAGTTATTACTATCATACCATCCATGTTGTTATAGGGAGGCAAAACATTACGATATGGAACTTGATTAGCTGCTTATTGCCCATGCTTAGGTAGGGGGTCTTGAAATATCCCCATGTCTTGATTATTTGTGCGTGCTTTTTGTGTAGGAGGTTGATTGTTTATTAGAGGATTATGATTAGGAGTAGGTGGAGAGTCCCTTATAACAAGATGACCTGCATCGATTAAATCCCGAACCACATTTTTCAACCTCTTACATGAATTTTTCATGTGTCCTTCTACTCTATGATATTCACAATGTTGACTAGGCTTATACTAATTAGTCGCGGTATTAGGTTGCCTTATGGGAGGTAACTCAATCATTTGAGCTTCCAAGAGCTATTTGAGGACCACCAAAATAGGTTTGCTGAGTCTCATGAAGTTCCTTGGTGGGGGTTTTTGAGATCTGTTGAACACCATATTTTGTAAGGTGTTAGCAACACTATTGACATGTCTACTATATGTTACCCCATCATCAACTACATGTTTTTTCTTATATTGAGCTTTCATGGTCCTATATTATTCCTTCCTTGACTTGAATTGACCTCTTCAAATAAGGGTTTGTTCTACCATTCTTTCTAAATCTATTGCTTGGTCAAAATAGGTGATAGTTGTTTCCAATTCATATGATATTTGCTCTTGTAAATTTCTAATAAATATCTCTAACATGTCTTGGGGAGGTAAAGTATATCTTAATTGTCCAACTAAACTTCTCCAACAAAGGAATTTTGAAAAACTTTCATATTTACCTATTAGAATAAGTAATTATTCTCTAAAGTTCTACTAGGATAAACTTGCTTGAGTTTCCACTCCTTCATGAGTCAGGTGAACTCTTAGTTATAGTCTACATAAAATTTGATGAGTTGTAATCCAACGGCTCTCAATGATCAACTTTGTTATTTATACAAAGTTGATCCATGAAATAATCAATCGGTTCTATTTTTGTTTCTTCAAATATTATAATGCTTTGCAGTTCTACTCTTGGGAAATTCTAACATGGTACCAGAGCAGGATAGATTCTGCTTAGCATTCTCTCCTGAAGGAAGTTTTTGAATTTGGTTCTTATCTCTTATCTTTTTTTAATAAGGAGTTTTCTTTTCATATATATTGTATATTGCTCTTATTTTATCTATAATTTTTTGAAAGTCTATTTATGGTTCTATCTAATTTTTTTTCACAAGTTCATTTTACCATAATAGATTCTCCTTATGTTTTAAAAGAAAGAGTGTTGATATTTGCTTCATAGGAAAAATTTTGAAATCTTTTTTGCCATTTTTTCAAAGGCAATATATATATTTCTCCTTTCCTTTGGTTCCGTCGGTGGTTGCCTGCATTGGTTGTGGAAGCACACAGAGTTCTCCCTTTGTCAGGCGTCACGGTGTGGGCCTACCAGTCGGAGCGTCATTTGGTAGCGGTGGTCTTTTCATCGTCGGTGTTCATTTTCATGGGAATTGTCTCACGAATCGAAGTGTCGTTGGGCAGTGGTGATCTTTTTCGATGTTCATTTTCGTGGAGATCATTCAAATTTTTTGTCTCTTGAATATTTGTTTTGAAGCAGATTGAAAGTTTTTTTAATTACTCTCCTCAAGTCTTTATTTTCAGATGTTTGACTCATTAATTAAAATAGATCTTAATATAATATGTGGTAAGCTCTTCTCCAACATTGCATAAATATAAATCTTGGAGCACGGTGACTTTGTTCGTCTTCCTCAACAATCATTTGAAACAATCTTAAAGCTCAACGGAGGCCAAATCTCAAAGATGTTTTCTCTACACTTAAACTCTAAGCTCACTTTTTATCCGGTATCAGGAGCTTATTCAAATATTTATATAAGTTGTGTGAATATTTCTCTCTAAACCAAAGCTTTTATTCAGCATCAAGATTTTTTTTAATATGCTATAGTTGTGTTGAGTGAATATTGATTCTAGAGCTACTTATTTCATGTATCTGTATTCTTTTTTTAAGTACAGTGAATGCTTGGCATCCGCTTGACGTTCCTCTCTCTCCCTGTGCCATTCAAAAGTTCAAACTCCTTACCAGTCGGGTGCTGCATTGTAATTCAGGAAAACAAGGTATTAGTTTTTTTTTAATTATCCTTTTTTACCTCTTGAATGCAGTAATATCATAGGTATATCATGCTCCTTTCGAATAGCATGCAAAATAGATACAGTGTCTTCCTTGTTTTTTGATAACCATTTTTTTGGAGTCCTACCTTGGAAAACGAAGCAATATTTTGGAGTGTTCCTTTCTCTTTTTTCGTAGATGATTCCCTCATTTTTTGAATTTCTTTAAGATTTGATTACTTGGTACTATGAGTTACATTCTCCTTCGAGTCCTTCGATGGCACATCCAGATCAAGTCAGGTATTTTTTAGAAGTCTTGGAGTACCTTATCTCTATTAAAATTTTCATATTTTGTAAAGTTTGATTTTTGGGCCTTGACAAAGCCCCAAGAGCTCTCTCCAGCTTCTTCATTATTTGAAGAAAATATCTTCTATTCGACTAGTTTTTTTAAAAACTAGTACCAAATAGTGATCTATTCTTCACATTATAAGTTATCAAATCAATATTGTTGTATTTTTCGTGCCTATGTTTTTGGCCACTAAAGAGAAAATAAAAAGACAAGTTTGTAACCTCTTTAATAAAATTTTCTTGGGGGGTTTTAAGGGTGCCTTTTATGCACCTGTGTTATAGGCTTCAAGGGGGGTTGTTAATATTGGTCAAAAATTCTTATTTGTCTATTTGATTTTATTATTTTTTTAAGGAAAAATTCATACTTCATCAAATAAGGGAATATATTTGGATGATAAACTAATTATATGGTTTATTTAAAAATTTGATCATAAATTTCATTTCATTTCAATTCCTTGTTTTTAAGAAAGTAATATAATAAATATTTCCTTTCTATAATAATAAAAGAAATCAAATATTTTAAACAACCTCCATTATAACCTACATTCCAAGTATTGCACTTCTCAAAACTTATAGTTTCCCTCACGTAAGGGTGGGTTATTGAGAAAAACAATATATGGTTTTGTAGATAAAAATTTCAATCAAAAGCCTAAGTTCCACGTACCATTCCTCTCATTACTTATAGTTTCCCTCTCGTAAGGGCGGGTACTGAGAAGAATAAGTATAAAGGCCTGGCCTAATATTTTTTGCTTCATTAGCCTAAGTAAGGAATATCACCCTCCTCATTTACTTATAGTTTCCCTCTCATTAGATTGGTAAATTGAGTATATTGGTATTACTCTCAGGCTTTTGTTTCAACCTTTAAAAGCTTATTTTAATTTGAAGTTAAGGGGGGGATTATTGGTTCACTTCAAATTTCTTTGGCAAAATGAATACAATGAATATAATTGATCCTCTCACCCCTCATAACTATCATACATGGAAACCCAAAATATTAAATCTCATTTCTCAAAAAGGGCTCATACACCTGCTAGAAGAGAAGCAACCTGAATTTGAAAAATAATATGAAATACTTGTTCATAAAGGACAAATGTATGAAACAATGGGTATTATAAGCACTAATGTAAATGAAAGCTTATGGTTTCACATTACGGATTGTAAAACTCCTTATGAAAGTTGGAAGAAACTAAAGAACTTATTTGGAAAAGTAGATCAAATAAGGTCAATGCAATTAGAGGTAGAATTAACAACATTATCTCCTGAAGACTTTAGCAATATTGTTGACTTTCTCACCAAATTTAAAGAAGTCCTTACTCAATTTAAAGGCAGTGGCAAGGATAAAAAATATGAATAATGCATTTATCTAATTCTTTCTAAATTAAATGGTGTATTTCAAATATTCGCAACCACCTTTCTATCTACAAAAGATGCTCTTGGTGCAAGTTTCAAAATGCCCTCCTTTGAAGAATTTTTTGAGAGACTAACTAGAGAAGAAACAAAACTTGCAAAGTATGAGATCTCTTACTCTTCCTCTAATGCCTTAGTAGCATCCACCTCCACCAAATAAAAATTAAAAAAGAAATAAAGAAGTCCCATAACTTGTACTCACTGCAAAAAGAATGGTCATTTTGTAAACAAATACTGGAAAAGATTACAACAACTAGAGACAGCTATGAAGGATCAAAATATAGACAGTAAAAAGAAGATAGGAAAATCCCTAAATGTTCAAGGGAAGACCACAAATACTTATTCTAATTACTGGGTCTAGATTCTACAGCAACTCATCACATGACTACTTCATATGAGTCATTCTCTTCTATCTCCTCAAGTTCAACATGTAGCATAGAAGTTGGTGACTCTTCCTTTATCCCAGTCAAAGGAAAGGGTGACATATCCATTGATGGTGGCTCTATCAATAATGTTCTCTATGTTCCAAACATTGCAACAAATATCCTCTTCATCTATCATATTTGTACTTTTGGAAAGGGGAAAAATGTTCTCTTCTCTCCAACAGGAGTTGAGATAAGAGACTTTCAATACCCCCACTCTCTTATAGCTAAATGATATATTGATCACAACAGTCACCTATTTCAATTCAAAGGATTCAAAAATCTAGAAGGGGCCTCCTATTTTGTGGCTCATGGAAATCTTGAAAGCAAAATTTGGCATGAAAGGTTTGGGCATCTCAATTATAACTACCTAAAGGAATTGAACACCCATGAAATGGTAACAGGTTTACCTCAAGTCTCTTCTATTTATGGAGTATGTCCGGGATGTGCTCTTGGAAAGCAACATCAATATCCTTTCCATCCAAGTGGTTCTCTAAAAGCCTCATCCCCTCTAGAGTTAATCCATAGTGAATTTATGTTTTTCCCAGAGCCTTCTTTCAAAGGAGAAAAATATGCTCTAACCTTCATTAATGACTTTTCTAGAACAACTTGGGTCTACTTCCTAAAATACAAAAGTGATGTTCTATCCCACTTCAAAATATTCAAAGCCTTAGCTGAAAATTAGGACTCTTGAAACATCAAGGAAATTTTCACATATAATGGGGGGAATACTGCATTAATGAGTTCATAATATTTCTATCAAATCATGGCATCATTCATCAGCATTCTGTCTCCCATAATCTACAGCAAAATTGCATTGCAGAGAGGAAAATTGAACATTAAAGGAAATGGTAAACTTTATGCTCCATTCAATAGATCTTCCAAATTTTTTTTGGGCAAAAGCTATTAACTGTGCAAACTATATTCAAAACTACACACCTCATAAGTCTCTTTACCATTTAACACCTGAAGAAGCATGCACTGGATCAAAACCGAATGTCTCCTTCTTCAATATTTTTGGGTGTACAACTTGGGCACACATTCCAAAGAAGAAAAGGAAGGCTCTAGATAAGAAAATCAAAAAGGTCATATTTGTTGGTTATTGTGAGGAAATCAAAGCATACAGGCTCCTTGATCCCACAACTCATGAGGTCTTTTTCATAGGAATATCCAATTTGATGAAACATTCCCTCAAAAATATCCTCAACCATCCTCTTCCTCTATTGATCCTTCTCCTATAGTAGAACCTCAATATAATGAAGAACTATTGGTCATTTTGTATTCATTGGAAATTTTGTATAAAGTGATAATATATTTTTCTCTTTTATTTTTGGATAAGTTGTAATTAGTTGAAACAATTTTTTGAAATCCAATGCATTTAATGATTAATGGGGAGATGTCCTTCGGGGTCCAAAAAAATGGAGAGAATGAGTTTCATAAAAATTTTGAGTGAAATCACCAGAAAATCTTGTGCATTGATGTTCACCCTTCCTTAGGGGCGAACTTCCCTTGCGCCCTTTCTAAGGGTGAATCAGTTTTGAAAGCAGAATGAAAAAAAATTAAAAGGTGACAAATCATGTTCACCCTCCCTTAGTCATGCACCTGAATCAAATTATGTTCACCCTAGTCGAGGGGCGAAGACACCGTTCGTCTCTCCTATGGGTGAACCACCTAGCAATGGCAGAGAATCATGTTTGCCTTCCCTTAGGGGTGAACGTGTCGTTTGCCCTTGAATTGGGTGAACCTGTTTGTATCAAGATCATGCATTTCTGAAGGGGTGAAGCTAATGTTGGGCGAAGATAAATAGAAAGAATGGAACTTTAGTCAAGATGTTGAATTTATCATTAAATTAAGGGTGCTCTCAGTTACTCCATTTTATGGATCATGAAGAGGAAGGCATAGGTAAACGAGCCTTCATGATTTCCAATGAATTAGAGGCAATTCGAAGAATTTAATATTTTCTCCTAATAGGTGCACCACCATCCGAAGTTTGAATTTTCAAGAATTTGTTCCCTTGGCGAATGTATTTTCCAAGAATTCAAGGAGGATTTTTCTGATTTTATCTTTGATTCTCAAACATTCTTCCCTCGTATGTATTAAATGAAAGAGGCAAATACTAGGTAAATTTCATTGTAAAAGGGGGGTTAGACATTTTGTGAGAGATCTCTGCATTAATACAAGGCATTCAGGCTTCTGAATTTGTGAGCAATTTTGTGTATGATATATTTATGTGTGTTGCACTTCTATCTTACATCTGCCTTTCTCTTTTGGTTGTGAAGTTTAAATTCTATACTTGGATTTAAGTATTGCTATTGAGAGAGGAAATGTTGGAGTAACATTTTGGATGTCATTAGTGCAAGATTGCAAGTAAATTTTGCTACTCTTTCTTCTGTTATGTGTTGTTTCTTGCTTGGGTTTTTTCCTGCTAGTTAGTCTAACACCAATTCTGCACTTTGGCCTATGGCCATATTTCCCATCTCTTTTCGTTATTTCCAATTTCTTTCCTACATCCTTAGTCTTTTCTTGGTTTTAGAATTAGTTAGGGAACTAGCCCTCTCTGCAAATTGTCATGGAGGACATCTCTTTCCTTCGGCCTTTCAATGTTGGTCATATCTAGGGTGCATAAATGTAGTGTTTATTGATTAGGCAGATATTTGACCAACAGTTTTTGGCACGCTCGGTGGGACTTTTAAGGTTCCACTTCTAGCAGCATTAGGTTTGGTGTTCACCTTCCTGCTTGAGATTAGAACATCTGGTGACTCAATTTTTACCCAAAACTCCATAAGCGTGAGGATGATAAAAGTTGTTTTCTCATGAATACAAGATCAAAAGATAAAAAATATTGATAATCAGATTATATTTTATGAACTAGACATTCAAAGGCTAGGAGAGCATCCTCAAATAGTCACTTTTTGATGAACATCTTCACTTCCACATATCTCATCCATACCACCTATTTCATCTTCCCAGTTAGCTAGTGTGTTTTCTACCCCTATGAGTCTTGCAAGCACTGCCACCAGTTTCCCTCAGCCTCCGCCTAGTACAACTACTAACATCTTGAGGCCCACTCCTCATATTCTTGTCCACATGGCCCAAAATCCTCTACCACATCAACAACTTCCAAGGTATTTTTTGGCTTGGAATAGCTCAGGAGCACTGAATTTGCAGGCGCAAAATCTCGTACCTCAAGCTACTTTGAAGGCTTCACCCATATATGATGGTACTAGGAAAACTGCC
Organism: Wollemia nobilis; assembly: GCA_028583015.1. Taxonomy (NCBI): domain Eukaryota; kingdom Viridiplantae; phylum Streptophyta; class Pinopsida; order Araucariales; family Araucariaceae; genus Wollemia; species Wollemia nobilis. Next base: position 5,421,215 of record JAQPPZ010001340.1, read on the forward strand.
TATGAGCATATCCAAGATGTAACCTCTCTTGTAACTATTCATGATATAACTGATGAGGATTTGATGATAAAACTTTTGGTCCTATCATTAAGAGGGAAATTGTTGTATTGGTATCGATCTTTGCAATCGGGTACCATTACCTCGTGGGATCAATTGGTAGAGTTGTTTATTAAGAATTTCCATGAACAAGCTGATCTGTATTCTCTATTGCACCAGTTCACCTCAATACAAATACATCCCCAAGAGTAACTTGTAGATTTCAATGTACTATTTGCACGAAGTTGGGAGAGGGTCCCAAATGGTTTACAGCCAACTCATGAACAAGCAACATTTTATTATCTTCGAGCACTTAGTACCGATATTGGTATGGCGGTGCGCTAGGCCAATGTGACTACATTCCTCGATCTCTATACATAAGCTCAAAAGGTTGAGTCAAATTTTATTGTTGTAGGTAGGCTTCCTCCGAAGGTGATGATGTCTATCCTATCTGTTCTGCCACAGTATCTTTACTCTAATGCATTTTTGCAACCTATGCCATCGATGTATCATGTTCCTTCATGGAATTCAAGCTCTCCTCAAATAGCTCCTATCCCTGTTCCATAGTCATATGTTATGAGCTTTCCATAATTTCCTATCCCATCAGTAACATCACAGCCTTCAACCATTTCTTTTCCAACACTGCTAGCTCCCCCAATGCCCTTACCATTACTTGCACCTCCAACGCCCTTATCGTTGCCAACACCATCTCCATCACCCAATACAGATCCTCTCATGGCCTTGTTACAAGAAGTAAAATATAATATTGTGGCTTTGAGGATGATATCTAATGAGCTTGCTAATGTGAGGAAGAAGCAGACAGAGGTTGAGTTCTAATCAAGAAGGTTTTAGACTCCACCCATAACCTAATAACAAGTATCTATCAGTAAGGGACCTAAGAAAAATACCATGATCTAAGCAAATGATGAGAGTAATGTATCCAAAAGGACATATTAGTGTTCTACATGTAATGATCCTCATGGTGAAGACACATGTATGGTACATCTAAACTATGTTCATACATTAACAAAAATTTCTTCGGGTGGGCAAGTCAACATGATTTGAGATATGGAGTGTAATTGTATGGTGTCTTCCCCAGAGCAAGTTTCAGTCCTTACTAGGTCTGGAAAGAAGCTAGTGACTGTTGATCCTATAGACTTGTAATCTTTGAAAGTACCTGTAGCTCCAAAAGTGTAGGAAGAAAAGTAGGCATCCCCGACAAAGATTTCTGACGCTAAAATTTTTAAAAACTCATTACTTGATCAAGCACAATATAAGGCATAGGCTCAGCCTTCAACTTTGCAATGCATCACTACTGCTCCATTTCCTAGCGAAACTAAGGAGCAACCTAAGGAAAGACTCAAGTATCCTTCATTGATGAAAATGCAAAGATTCGATGCTACGTAGCAGTACCGAGAAAAATATGAGCGACATTTAGAAGAAAATATCTCACCTGCTCATGGCTACAGTATCATGGAAGAAATGAAGAAAATTCCAGCAAGGATTAGCTTGTTTGATGCATTGCAATTACCCGAGTAGATTGATTTATTGCAAGAATATCTGAAGACTGCCAAATATCAAAAGAAGGATCATTTACAAACATTATTGGCTCAAGCGCTCCCCACTTCAGTGATAGGGAAGAATCAGCCTCCCCATTTTACATATCTTTGAGAATGGAAGGTTGGACCATGCATAATTGTATGATCGACTCTGGTGCTACCACTACTGTCCTACCAAAGGTAGTATGCAAAGTAATGGGAATGTAATATTTAAGAAGCCCAAGATTTTTACAATTGTATGGCACATCATTTAAGACTATTGGAGTAATCAAGGATATTCCAATAGTACTCCATCGCATGCCACATATTACTATCATCCAGGAAGTCGTGGTTGTTGATTTAGAGCCCTACTTTAGCATGTGCCTTTCAAGAGAATTCATAGCTAAGCTGGGAGGTTATCTTTCCCTAGATTATTCACATTTGGAGATTCCATTCAAAGGTAGGTGAATTTGCATTCAAATGAGAAGCCCTCCCCTTTTCATGTTGAAAAAATTGAGGAGGCAGAACAAGTCCCAGACACGGTGAATATGATGACCGAAGAATTGGAGGAAGTTGACTTGGTTGAATAAATACCCTAGTAGCTTGGTCTGGAAGATGAGTTCCTACTAACATATTTCAATGCTATGATCGAAACAGATATTGGTTGTTATTCAATTTAGAATATAGAGAAGTCCCAAGAGAAAATCCTTGAATCCCCATAACCTGTTTTGCATTAGTTATGGAAATTGTTCTTTGATGGCACTCACTATAATAATGGGGCACGAGAAGGTGTTGTGTTGATTTCCCCTGAAGGCATACAAAAAACTTACCCCTATAGATTGAACTGGAGCTATACAAATAATACGACTGAATACGAAGCACTATGCCTTGGCCTAAAAAAGGTTGAGAAGTTAGGAATCAAACAGCTACAAATTTTTGGTGATTCAGAGCTTATTTTTAATCAAGTTACAAATAGATATGTATCAAAGCAACATTACTTTAAGGCTTATTGCAATAGAGTATGGGATATTTTGGAAGCATTCAAATCTTTGAATAAATAGGCAATTCCTCATTAAAAAATAGACATGCTAACATTTTAGCTTCCTTGGGCACTAATTATTCTCCTATTGAGCAAGTGGTTTGAAAGCCCAAGATAGTAAGGTTGATTTATAGACCTTCCATTCCTGATAAGAACCTCTACTGGTAGGTTTTTGATAATGATGAGAAAATAGTGAATTTTTTGCTAAAAGAAGCTGCCAGCGCGGAAGATAGGATTCTTGTGGAAGAAGAAAAGGAAGGTATGATTCAATTAAAAAATAATCACATTCCTCAAGGTTTGATTTTACTAGAAATTTTATTTGATCAAAGAGATAGGGCTGATAAGCATAGGATTAAGGTGGATGCTAAGGAATTCAGAGAATTGCAGTTGGAGCCAAGAAAAGTTATCAAGATTAGTACTGATTGTGAACTAGATGAGATTGAGGGCATTAGAAATCTATGCTCAAAATACTTAGATATAGTAGTGTGGAGTTATCAATATTTGAAAGGATACGACAAGAGCATAATTCAGCATACTATCGAGCTACAAGAAGGAGTTAAGCCTTTTTGACAGAAGCAACATCCTGTTAATCCTAAGATTGAGGTTCTCATGAAAGCAAAGTTACAGAAGATGCTTGAGGCAAAGATCATATACCCTATTAAGCATTCCACCAGGGTGGTAAACTTGGTTCCTATAAGAAAGAAAAATGGGGACATACACCTATGCGTCGATTTTCTAAATTTAAATTAGGCGTCACTTAAATACCACTATCCTCTACCTTAGATAGACCAGATTCTTCATGTCATGGCTAGTGCTCAAAGATTTTTCTTGTTGGATGGCTTTTCTGGATACAATCAAATTTGGGTTAAAGATGAAGATCAGTACAAGACAGCGTTTACAACTAAGTGGGGAACATTTTCTTACCAATGGATGCCCTTTGGACTTTTAAATTTTGGAGCTACTTTTCAGAGAGCCATGGACGTCACCTTTGATGAGTTGCTAAATAAAATCATTGTGATTTATCTTGATGATATGACAGTGTTTTCACATTGCTAAACAGATCATGTTTTCCATATAAGGTAAATATTCAAGAAATATTAAGAATATTCGAGTAATGGGAATGTAATATTTAAGAAGCCCAAGAGTTTTACAATTGGATGGCACATCAGTTAAGACTATTGGAGTAATCAAGGATATTCCAATAGTACTCCATCGCATGCCACATATTACTGTCATCCAGGAAGTGGTGGTTGTTGATTTAGAGCCCTACTTTAGCATGTGCCTTTCAAGAGAATTCATAGCTAAGTTGGGAGGTTATATTTCCCTAGATTATTCACATTTGGAGATTCCATTCAAAGGTAGGCGAATTTGCATTCAAATGAGAATCCCTCCCCTTTTCATATTGAAAAATTTGAGGAGGCAGAACAAGTCCCAGGCACGGTGAATATGATGACCGAAGAATTGGAGGAAGTTGACTTGGTTGAATAAATACCCTAGTAGCTTGGTATGGAAGATGAGTTCCTACTAACATATTTCAATGCTATGATTGAAACATATATTGGTTGTTATTCAATTCAGAAGATAGAGAAGTCCCAAGAGAAAATCCTTGTATCCCCATAACCTATTTTGCATTAGTTATGGAAATTGTTCTTTGATGGCACTCACTATAATAATGGGGCACAAGAAGGTCTTGTGTTGATTTCCCCTGAAGGCATACAAAAAACTTACCCCTACAGATTGAACTAGAGCTATACAAATAATACGACTGAATACGAAGCATTATGCCTTGGCCTAAAAAAGGCCAAGAAGTTAGGAATCCAATAGCTGTAAATTTTTGGTGATTTAGAGCTTATTTTTAATGAAGTTACAAATAGATGTGTATCAAAGCAACATTACTTTAAGTCTTATTGCAACAGAGTATGGGATATTTTGGAAGCATTCAAATATTTGAATATTTAGGAAATTCCTCGAAAAAAAATAGACATGCTAACATTTTAGCTTCCTTGGGTGCTAATTATTCTCCTGTTGAGAAAGTGGTTTGCAAGCCCAATATAGTAAGGTTGATTTATAGACCTTCCATTCCTGATAAGAACCTCTACTGACAGGTTTTTGATAATGATGAGCAAAGAGTGAATTTTTTGCTAAAAGAAGCTGCCAACGCGAAAGATAGGATTCTTGTGGAAGAAGAAAAGGAAGGTATGATTCAATTAAAAAATAATCACATTCCTCAAGGTTTGATTTTACTAGAAATTTTATTTGATCAAAGAGATAGGGCTGATAAGCACAGGATTAAGGTGGATGCTAAGGAATTCAAAGAATTACAGTTGGAGCCAAGAAAAGTCATCAAGATTTGTTCTGATTGTGAACCAGATGAGATTGAAGGCATTAGAAATCTATGCTCCAAATAATTAGATATAGTAGTGTGGAGTTATCAATATTTGAAAGGATACGACAAGTGCATAATTCAGCATACTATCGAGCTACAAGAAGGAGTTAAGCCTTTTTTGCAGAAGCAGTGTCCTGCTAATCCTAAGATTGAGGTTCTCATGAAAGCAAAGTTATGGAAGATGCTTGAGGCAAAGATCATATACCCTACTAAGCATTCCACCAGGGTGGTAAACTTGGTTCCTATAAGAAAGAAGAATGGGGACATACAACTATGCGTCGATTTTCTAAATTTAAATTAGGCGTCACTTAAAGACCACTATCCTCTACCTTAGATAGACCAGATTCTTCATGTCGTGGCTAGTGCTAAAATATTTTTCTTCCTTGGATGGCTTTTCTGGATACAATCAAATTTGGGTTAAAGATGAAGATCAATACAAGACAGCGTTTACAACTAAGTGGGGCACATTTTCTTACCAATGGATGCCCTTTGGACTTTTAAATTCTGGAGCTACTTTTCAGAGAGCCATGGACGTCACCTTTGATGAGTTGCTAAATAAAATCATTGTGATTTATCTTGATGATATGACAGTGTTTTCACATTGCTAAACAGATCATGTTTTCCATATAAGGCAAATATTTGAGAAATATTAAGAATTTGGGATTTCTATAAACCTAAAGAAGTCAATTTTTATGGTCAAAGAAGGAAAATTTTTGGGACATGTGATTTTCTAGGAAGGATTGACCATAGACCCTGCACGAGCAGAAGCACTTATGAGTTTGTCATTACCAGCTAATAAGAAATATTTGCAGTCCTTCTTTGGACATATAAACCTCATGCGTAAGTTTATTGCTAATTTTGGCCAAGTTGTCAAGCCCATGACCGAGCTCCTAAAGAAAAATTTAGAATTTAAGTGGACAAAAGCCAAGAAGCAGGATTTTCAAGAAATCAAAGAAATAATTACTCAAGCGCCAGTGATAATCAACCCTGATTACTCCAAAGACTTTATACTTTATGCAGTGGGTGAGCAGGAGAGCTATGTTGTAGTACTAATGCAAAAGCAATATGATGGCGAAGAAAATCCTATCACTTTTCTAAGTCAGGTTATAGCACCACATCAGGAAAAGTATAACTTTATAGAGAAACAAGTTTATGCAGTGATGAAGGTCTTGAAGAAGTTTCACCACTTTGTTTCTCAGATTAAAATTATGGTTTATGTCATTCATCTTGATGTTCGAAACTTCATAATTCAAGGAGAATTGGGTGATAAAAGGGCCAGATGGGTCTCGAAGATCCGGGAGTATAATGTAGAAATTAAACTGATGAAACTGGTTCATGGATGCGCTCTATGTCAAGAGTTGGCCAAAAGTGCTATTGTTGAGACAAGTCTCGAAGGTGTAATTTGTGCAAATAGTGCAATAGTTCGCAAGGAATGGACCAAGGAACTCATTAAGTATTTTGTTTTTGGAAGGTGTCCTAGCCACCTTAACTCCTCATAGTGCCGAAGGTTCAAATTACAAGCGCTCAGGTATGTACTGTTGCCCAATAGCCTATATTATAATAATATTTATGGTATACTTCTTAGATGTGTAAAATATTCTGAGAAAGAAAAGATTCTGGAAGAATTCCATTTTGGGCTATTAGGAGAGCATTATGCAGGCAGGCGTATGGCTCTAAAAATTATTCAGGTGGGGTATTATTTGCCCACTCTATTCATCAATTCACATAAGATAAGCCAACGATGCGATAGTTTTCAAAGATATGTGGGTCGAGTTAGGAAAGGAGCATCACCGCTGCATCCAATCCATGTGGAAGTGCCCTTTCAGTAGTGGGGTCTCGATTTTATAGGTATTATAGATCCACATTCCTCCATCGAACATAAATATATTTTTGATGGTGATAGACTATTTTACCAGATGTGCAGAAGCTATACCTACCAAAAAGGTAGATCAGGCGACTATTATTTCTTTTTTAGAAAGCCTTATTACCCATTTCAGCATACTGTATTCTCTAGTCATCGACAATGGAACTCCCTTCATTGAAGCCAAAATTATAGAATTCGTCAGTAGATACAAAATTTACCTGAAGACCTCTTCCAACTATTACCCACAGGGGAATGGATTGGCTGAGTCAACTAACAAGAATCTACTTCGGATTTTGAAGAGAACAATGGGTGACAATAAGAAGAGTTGGCATTTGTTATTAAATCAAGCACTCTGGGCTAACCGCATTTCAGTGAAAAACTCAATAAAGACCTCCTCGTACGCTTTGGTGTATGGGAAAGAAGCTATCCTTCCTATGCATATTGAGCTCCCTGTGCTCCAAGCATTGTAGATGTTTCGTGATGATAACAAAGAAAATGATTTAATGGAGGTTAGATTGGTGCAATTGTTGCAATTAGAAGAAGAAAGGGAGCATGCCTACCATACTTTCATGGAACATGCTACTGAGATGAAGAAGTGGTTCAAGAAAAAATGACTGATCGAAGCTTCTAGGTGGGTGATTTGGTATTGAAGTGGATCGAGAAAAAATTGAAGCCAGGAAAACATCAGAAATTTGATGTAATATGGGAAGGACCTTTTCGAATTTATGTTGTTACTTCTTCTAATGCATTCCGACTTTGTGACATGGAAGGGTATGAGCTCCCTATCCTAGTGAATGGCCTTCATCTGAAGGCTTATGTTTCGTAAGATTTCGAATCAAAGGTAACATCTTGTATATATGTAAATATTTTCATGCATTTTAAACAATTCTGCATAGGCATAAATATGTTCTAAAAAAAAAGTAAGAAATGATGGTTAAGACGTCATTCACCCGAAAGAAAAAAAAGAGGAGAAAAGAAACTCAAATATGGGTAAAACAGTGATAGAGTTTCGCATGTGCCTATTGAAATAGGCGAATATAATGTTCGCCTATGTTTAGGGCGAACGCACTTGGATGAAATCATCTAAAAAAAAAGTAGTGATAAGAAAAAAAAAGTTAGTTTTTCCTTTTTTAGAGAAAAAAAAGTCACTTTTTTAGGAGGCGCGCTACGAGATTTTAAAACACATGTGCCCATGAATTTATAAGCGTTGAGGTTTTTTTCTGAAGAAGATATTCCCAAGGAGTACGTGGCGATAATCGGAAGTAGTGGGTGACAAATTCGAGTAATGATTTCCAAATGTGGGAAGCATTCAAATTGATATTTTCAAGGTAGCAGTCAGAATTAATGATTGAATGAGTAATGGATGGGTTGATTTCCCTAACAAGCTTCTAGCGCCAGGGCACATTTTTCTATAATATTGCACAATGCAGAGGGCACCTTTTTTTAGGAAGATCCGACGATGAACCAAAAAAAAAAAAAAATTATGCCTTGGAAAGGACATTTGAGCAGTTTTTCGAAGAATATTTTTCCCTGAAGGAGCACCTGCATTTAATTCTGTAATTACTGCAGCAGCTGGTAGCGACTCTATAAATCCTGGGAGGTAAAAGGCTAATTTTATTTTTTTGCCCTGATTTTTTAAAATCTTTTGCTTCTCTGTATCTTGTGCTTTGAAGTGTAGAAGAATTTTTGAGATTTCAGAGTAGGGAATTACAGAAGAGTCATTACTTTTGTTTGGAAAATGGGGAGACGCGACAAAGAATCAACAGAGGTGCAGGAGGTCACAGAAGTGAAGCCCGCTAAGAAAAGAGAAAGAAGTTCAAGGGCTAAGAAATCCTGGCAAAACAATTATGTTGGTATGGATCCTTACAAAGATAATATGGCTAAGATTTGTGATTTTTTGATCACGCATAAAGGATTTGACCAGTTGAGGGAAGAGGTCGAAGTCACAGTAATTCAGTGAGTTTCCTATAATAGTTGTCTCACAATGCCTCACAATTCGAAACTTTCATGGTATCTTTGTTCACCTATACATCCGTGCCCCGAGTTTATTTAGTTAACTATACAATTTTATGACTCCTCTACTAGGGACATCTAAAATGCTAGACAAGAGATTCTATTCACAATTACATCAAATGAGATCTAAGAACCTTTTGCCTATGGGGTAGGTGCACTGAATTATGTAGTAAACAAAAAGATCCATACGAACAAACAAGAGGATAGGTATGTCTCCATAGTTAGAATGAGACAATTCATGGAAACTCAGCTTGTCAAAGATCCATAGATGGGGCAGTTGTCGAGTTTACCTAAACTTCTTTCAGAATTCAAGTGCCAGGACATCTATTTCATGTTTGTATGGATTTTTGGGTTACGCTCAAATAAAACGGTGCATAAATGGCAGGAAACTATGGCTCAATGAATTTTCAAGGTGGAGTTTTATTTGCCCGCTGCTATGATGCAGGGCAAAAATCCGATTTATTTTTATTGGGCCGAATTTATTTCATGGAGAATCAATTCACAACTACAGATATTGTAGGAATGGAAATCTAGATCATTTCAGTATACGTCGTTGCTAGTATGGTTCTTCTTTTTTTAGATGCGATGACATTTTTCTTTTATCTTTGTTACACAGATGGACGAAAAGAATGAGCCTCTACCAATTTATAAGTGGACTCAGGTGTTAACAAAGAAATATTCCATATATAGCTTTAATAGTTAGTTCTCGGGCCCCACCATTGAATTGCTTTGTAGTAGTTGCCACTGAGTGCCTCGCAACTTGAGAGATGCAGTTGTTTCGAAGCAATAGGGTGATATATTTTTGCTCACTCAAGGCGTGGTAGTTCAAATTTTTGGATATACAGGTAAACCATTTTTTTTACCTTATTTTTCTACTATGCATGTTTTTGAAATGGAAGTGGTGTGCCAGATGGATTATATCAATGATATATGGCTCTGGATGAGGAAAGAAGACAACTTATACTATGCCCTTCAAGTTCGAGAGTATAGAAGTGATTCAGGTTGGGCAAAATCACCTGCTGACGATGGCACTTCAAGACCTGGGTTTAATTGAGTTGCCGCAGAATTGAAACTATGACCCACTCAAAAAAAATTTGGATTTTACTAAGGCGAAGTCCTTTCATTTTTTCCCGCACCTAGATATTCAGAGGCGACGAAATAATTTTGATGGGTCAGACATGAATTGGCATATAGAAAAGATGTCCTCCCTTCCTCCATGGTATGATTACTACGAGCATGAAGTAGAGTATAATCCAAAAAGGAATGCAACACATATTCCTTCTTTAGGTTTGTTCACAACTATCCAAGAAGCGAATCCTGATTGGACGAAGGAGAAAATTATGAATTGGTGGATGATGTGCGTTCATAGGAGGAAGCCATATAATGCTTATGGTATGAATCTTGATACCCAATTTTCTAAAGTTTATGATAAGTTTGTGAAATCTTATCAGCCCATTGCTTTTGCCACTGTTTTACCGCAATTTTTTTAGTAGTTCGAAAGTGGTGAGAGCAAACCTGAGGAGGAAAATCCTACAGTTGAGGATCACGACGAAGAAGAAGAGGAAGAAGAAGAAAAACAACAACAATAAGATTTCTCCAAAAGGTGATCATAAAGGATGAAGCTCCCTCAAGAGGAAGTTCCTATGCTCAAACAGCAGAAATGACCGATGGCACCTCCATTTCCTAAAGCAGCTAAACGGCCTCACACTGGCACAACTACTACTTCCACTATGACAGTGCCCATGTTTTTGGGTACTACGATTTTTGTCATGCCAAGTTCTATAGTCGCCTCTATTTTGGTAGCAATGCCTTCACCCAATGTTGAACTTCCTACTTCTATAGCACAAATATTTCCAATGGTGCAACAGGAAGAGGAAGAGTAGCTTTCTAAAGATTCTCATGTTGAGATTCTGGATGAGGGGATGGCCCTAAATGTTGGTGAACTAGAGGTAAATAAAGAAGATGAGGTTGTTGTGCAACCTCCCTCATCTACAGAACAAGTGGCACCCATGCCCCAAGGTACATCATCTTTTCCCTCTTCTTCTCTCTCTTATCAAACACAATGATTTCTTCTTCGGTCCCATCTGTTACATTTTTGTTTCCTTCACTTTCTATCTCTCCACCTTTTGGTAGTCCTTCCATTTCATTTTCTATAGTTTCTTCTTCCGCTTCGACTTCTTTCATTTTTGAAATTGTTGTTGCTCCTTCTTTCATTCCTGCCCCTTCGTCTTTCATTTCTTTTAGTTCATATGCATCAGGGGAAAATCCTTTTTTTTTCTCCTTCCCTCAATCATCACTTCCTCTATTATTATGGATGTTAGCACCCAATTTCCATCTAAAATTAGTATAACTATAGCCGCACATGCATCTTCCACTTCCTCCACCCTTTCTCTTCCTTCCACCATTCCTATTTCCATTCCTTAATTGCAATCTATGTCATCCATGTCCACTGGGCCTGGTTGCCCAGAATTTTGTGTTCCATTTACACCATTTTTAGAGTTTTAGACTATCCTAGATATACAGGTAGCCCGCAAGAAGCCAGACGTTGAACAATTAAATCGGGTGCATCTGAGCTCTTCCCAATGGTTGAATATTATGCGGCAAAATGAGGCTTTGGTGCTGGCACATCCAATCAATAAGGTGGCTTTCGATCCAATTGCCAAGGAGGCTCATATGACAACATTCACTCCATTGGTTTAGAAACCTCAAGGTGAATTGTAGCCTGAAGACTATGTTTCTGAAACTATCACTAAAGATCTAACATGGATTAATCCCATTGAAAAAATGGGTAATATGCAAGTTGATATGAGTTCGTTGTATTTGCATGGGGAGCATTATAAAGAGAAATATTTTGAAGTGCAAAATAAGGTGTTGGAGCTTGAAAGTGCCTTGGCCAAGAGTAGGGCGACAGAAGAAAGGACGGCCATCGAAAATGAATACTTGCACAATCAAGTCTAGGTGCATTTAAAGGAGCATGATGCTGCTAGAATTGAAATGCATAATCTTCAGTAGTAGGTCGAAGAACTCAAGAAGCAGCTAGAAGCCAAAGTTGTGCCTGTTGCAATATTTTTGCATGATAGTGTAAGAGATATTCGCCTTCACTCCACCTAAAATTCTACCATGTTGGCTGCACAAGCCGTCAAGGTGTTGTAGTACTTATGGAAATTAGGGATACAAATCTAGCTTGGGCAACAAACGATTGATTCATTGGAGGAGTTGTTGTCACCCCATATGGAGACGACTGTGAAGATACAAGCATTGTTGAATACATCTCTGAATATTCGTCCTCTTAGTGAGATGGATTATGCCTAGTCTCGAGTGCACGTAATCCTACGGAGCTATTTTTAGTGCATGGACCTTGTAAATGAAGGGCGGGCTGTCCTCAATACTATTGAGTAGGAGCATACTATTTCAATGTCTCATTTTAAGACTATCAACCAGCTGGGTTTCACTACCTTCTCGGATGAATGGGGTGAACCTCTTTCGATGGAGCAATTGCAAGAGCTTTGGAGTGCATTTATTGAAGATACTACGAATATTAATGTCTTAATTGATCCCCTTACTAAAGTGCAAGTGTTGCCTCTGATTGAAAAGTGTACACATTTGGAGTTGTCTCTTTATGAATTAGCCCAGCGTTCAAAGCACCTTAGCTTGATGGATGTGCAAAATCTTCACTTCATTTATGAATCCCCTTAGCATTCCCTGCTTATTTAATACTGAAGCTTGGCATGAGTTTGTTCACACCTACGAGGCCCTTTCAGAGGTTATCATAGAGCAATAAGAGCAAGCAGTGGCATATCGCAAAGCATCGGCAAAGGATGCAGAAGAGGCAAAATGTGTGAAAGTACATCATGTTGCAGCCACGGTGGAACAAGAAGAAGCGAAATGCACACAGTAGGCATCCAAGAAGAAAGCTTCCACAGTGAAGAAGGTATTAGTAGTTGGAAAAAATAAATCTGCACCCAATGGATAAAGGCCTGGGATCGCTTGCATCCATGCAAGTTGGATACCCCATGAGTCGCCAAGGAATGTTGGCCATTTTGTATTCATTGGAAATTTTGTATAAAGCGATAATATATTTGTCTCTTTTATTTTTGGATAAGTTGTAATAATTTGAAACAATTTTCTAAAATCCAATGCATTTAATGATTAATGGGGAGATGTCCTTCGGGGTCCAAAAAAATAGAGAATGAGTTTCATAAAAAGTTTGAGTGAAATTGCCAGAAAATCTTGTGCATTGATGTTCGCCCTTCCTTAGGGGTGAACGTCCCTTGTGCCCTTTCTAAGGGTGAATCAATTTTGAAAGCAGAATTAAAAAAAATTTAAAAGGTGACAAATCGTGTTCGCCCTCCCTTAGGGGTGAACGGGTCGTTCACCCTTTTTAGGGGTGAACGTGCCTTGGCATCACCAAGAGTGGTCGCACACCTGAATCAAATTACGTTCTCCCTAGTTGAGGGGCGAACACACTATTCACCTCTCCTATAGGTGAACCACCTAGTGATGATAGAGAATCACGTTCGCCTTCCCTTAGGGACGAACGTGTCATTTTCCCTTGAATTGGGTGAACCTTTTTGTATCAATATCACACGCGTCTGAAGGGGTGAAGCTAATGTTGGGCAAAGATAAATCGAAAGAATGGAACTTTAGTCAAGATGTTGAATTTGGCATTAAATGAAGGGCACTCTTAGTTACTCCATTTTATGGATCATGAAGATAAAGGCGAAGGGAAACGAGCCTTCATGATTTCCAATGTATCAGAGGCAATCCGAAGAATTTAATATTTTATCCTAATAGGCACACCTCCATCCGAAGTTCAAATTTTTAGGAATTTGTTCCCCTGTCAAATGTATTTTCCAAGAATTCAAGGAGGATTTTGCTGATTTTGTCTTTGATTCTCAGACATTCTTCCCTCATATGTATTAAATGAAAGAGGTAAAAACCTCTATAAATACTAGGTAAATTTCATTGTAAAATGGGGGTTAGACATTTTGCGAGAGATCTCTCCGAGCTCTCTGCATTAATACAATGCATTCAAGCTTCTAAATTTGTTAGCAATTTTGTGTATGATATCTTTGTGTGTTGTGCTTCTATCTTACATCCGCCTTTCTCTTTTGGTTGTTAAGTTTAAATTCTATACTTGGATTTAAGTATTGCTATTGAGAGAGGAAATGATGGAGTAACATTTTGGATGTCATTAGTACAAAATCACAAGTAAATTCTACTGCTCTTCCTTTTGTTAGGTATTATTTCTTTCTTGGGTTTTGTCCTGCTAGTTAGTCTAACACCAATTTTGCACTTTGGCCTGTGGCCATATTTCCCATCTCTTTTCATTATTTACAATTTCTTTCTTGCATCCTTAGTCTTTTACCGATTTTAGAATTAGTTTGGGAACCAGCCCTCTTTGGATATTGGCATGGAGGACATCTCTTTCCTCTGGCCTTTCAATATTGGTCGTATCTAGTACGTATAAACACAATTTTTATTGATTAGGCAGATATTTGACCAACAAGAACCAACTTTAGAGATAAATTTAGAGATTGATGATCAAGATGAGGAACCTATAACTCCAACTCAAAGTCTTTCCAATCCTTCTACTCCTTCCACTATGCCAAAATGGGCCCGCACCATTGTTAAATAAGCTACTCCTTACATCCAAATTCTTCCATCATCCAGATTAACCAACTCCATAGGCACTGGTCTTGTCCGTCAGTCTATTTCCTCTGATCCTCAATCCTTCAAAGAAGCAACTGGTATTAAAGAATGGGATGATGCCATGGAAAATGAATTCTCTTTCTTAATAAAAAACAAAACTTGGGATTTAGTTCCCCTACCTAAAGGAAGGAAATTAGTTCATTGTAAATGGATTTATAGAACAAAATATGGGCCTAATGGAGAAATTGACAAACACAAGGCTTTCCTAGTAGCCAAATGTTTCTCTCAAATTGAAGGAATTGATTATGTTGAAACCTTTGCACCAGTTGCCAAAATGGATTCTGTTAGACTGGTTCTTGCTCTAGCTGCTTCCCAAAAGTGGCATGTCTTTCAAATGGATGTAAAAAGTGCTTTATTACATGGGGACTTAAAGGAAGAGATATTCATGGAACAACCTATTGGTTTCACTCAATACTCCTCTCTTGTTTGTAGGCTAAAGAAGTCTCTCTATGGCCTCAAACAAGCTCCTAGAGTTTGGTATGAAAAAATGGACTCCTTCCTTCTTTCCTCAAGTTTTTTGCATTGTGATTCTGATAACACAGTATACATTTGGAGATATGAAGAAAAAATCACCATACTTGTTCTATATGTTGATGATCTACTACTCACTGGTAGTGACCTCAATCACATTCAGACTATAAAAGACTCCCTATCTAAAAAATTTGATATGGCTGATTTGGGTCTAGCTCACTACTTCCTTGGGATTCAAATAAATCAAATAGATGCAGGAATTTCATTATGTCAACAAAAATACACTCTATATCTTCTTCAAAGGTTTAAAATGACATATTGCATACCTTCTAAACCTTTTCAATCTGGAGTCAATCTAATTACTTCCTGCACATCCCCTCTTTGTGATGCAACTCTATACCATCAGCTTGTAGGGAGTTTATTATACCTTACTCATACTTGTCCAGATATCTCATATGTTGTTGCCTTAATATCCAGATTCTCTCATCAACTTCATTTCATTCACTGGCAAGCAGCAAAAAGAATCCTCCACTACTTGCAAGGAACTACTCACTTTGGGCTCTTATATGAGGGAAAATCCATGGATATCATTGGCTACATGGATTTAGATTGGGCATGATCAATAGAAGATAAATTTGTAACTTCTGGCTATGTCTTTTGTCTTGGTTCTTTGCCAATTTCTTGGTTATGCAAAAAATAAGTAGTGGCCTTATCATCAACAGACGCAGAATATAGGGTAGCAGTTTTAGCAAGTCAGGAAGCTCTTTGGCTTCATCATATTCTAAGAGAATTTGGTTTTTTCCATGACAAACCTTTTACTCTTTGGTGTGACAATCAAAGCACAATACATATTGCATGCAATCTAGTTGAGCATCAACGCACCAAGCACATTGAAATACACATGCACTTCATTCGATAGCATATTTAGAATGGGGACATATACTTGGACTATATTCCAACTGAAAATCAAGTTTTAGATATCTTCACCAAGTCATTTCCTTCTCTGTGTTACATACAGTTGCGAGAGAAACTTGGAGTATTATAGCTACATTAAAACAGAGGTCTTTAACCTCTCCTTTTATTATTGTATTCTTTGGAGGATGTTTTTTTCCCATGTGGTTTTTCACCATCTCTCATATATATTGTAAATGAGTACCTCATCAGGCCATGTTTTCGGGACTCATATTTTTTATTTTGTTATTAAGGACAATCTTCACCATCCGAAGACATGCCTCTTTATTTCATAGCATATGGTTTTTCCCATGTGGTTTTTTCACCATCTCTCATAAAAATTGTAAATGAGTACCTCATCAGGCCATGTTGTCGGGACTCATATTTTTTGTTTGGTTATTAAGGACAATCTTCACCATCCGAAGACATGCCTCTTTATTTCATAGCAGATGGTTTTTTCATGTGGTTTTTTTACCATCTCTCATAAAAATTGTAAATGAGTACCTCATCAGGCCATGTTGTCGGGACTCACCTATTTCTGTATTAAGAGGGCAATCTCTGCAAACCAAATACATGCCTCTTCATTTTTCTTTTTTGGCAGATGATTTTTCCCATAGGGTTTTTACCATCTCTTCAAAAAAGAAACCATTGTACATGAGTACCTCATCAGGCTCTGTTGTTGTGACTCATTTGAACAATACACCCATAGTATCACTTAAGGGGGAATGTTATAATAAGTAATTATTTTCTTAATTTCTACTAGGATAGACTTACTTGAGTTTCTACTCCTTCATGAGTCAGGTGAACTCTCAGTTATATTCTACATCAGATTTGATGAGTTGTTGTAATCCAACGACTCTCAATGATCAACTTTGTTATTTATACAAATTTGATCCATGGAATAATCAATCAGTTCTATTTTTGTTTCTTCAAATCTTGTAATGCTTTGCAGTTCTACTCTTGGGAAATTCTAACATTACCTTGGTTCAACATATAAACATCCTTCTTATTCACATTTTTCTCAACGTAAGTTCCAAATTGTTTATAATACCATTCCAATGCCATACCACCAAGGCTCTTAGGGAACGTATTTAGTAACATGTCATCATATATAACATCATGGAATGTTGTCCTAAATATCCTTAAGTGTTCAATTGGGTCCTTTGTTCCCTTATAAATAGGTAAAATTGACATTGAAAAATGCTTAGGGTAGGGCCTAGAGGCGACAACAGGGTCTAAGGGTTGATTGCATATTTTCTTATAGTTGTAAGTGAAACTTGGAGGTTGAATCATATACACTCTTAAGACCAATTATTTCACCATATTTTTCAAGATTTGCATATTAGGATTGTTGTTGTGCAATACCCCTAGGTTCCCTAGGGATGGATTATAGGTAGGTTGTTGAAAGAAAACTTGGCCAATGTTGGAGGTATTAACATAATTATGATATTTTTTATGATATGTGGTATATTTCTATGGAGGATAACTAATAGTTGGTGGAATAGAAGCATGAATGATGAGGTGAGCATAATGATTAGTAAATTGAGCATAATCTTGAGATGTACTACTAGTTGGAGGAACTCGTGGAATTATTCCAACATTGGTGGTTATAGTAGTAGCATATGTTGGTTTATGAAAAGGATTAATATGATGTGAAGATCCAAACAATGGGTTTGTGTGAATATTTTGAGGAGAAATGGTTTGACGATGATATGTCCCAACCTCTATGAGTTGGACTTCTTCATCCATAACCTTAACCAAAGCATCCTTATGGTATTTCATGAAATTCTAAATATGATCATATGATTTAAAGGTGAGGTTTCCATTATATCCCTCAAGAGGATCAAGGTAATTAGCAATTTATACATGTTCATCCTCTTCTATATTAGGATTATTCCTATCAATTTTGTCATCTTATTGAAGAATCTCACCATATTCTAAAAGCCTTCACTTACTCTAAGGTTGGGATTCATTAGGAGAAAGAGAATGGATAGATAAGGGAAGGATCTAGCAAAAAATACATAAAAAATGTTCTTTAAGATGTTTTTAATGTTTTCTAATTCTAAGAAAATAAATTTAATGGTCTTGCTTCAAGTTTTGAAAAGGAAAAATAAAAGGAAGAGGCTTCCTAATTTGTCCACTAAAGACGTGCCTTCACGTCAAATTCACCAAATATATGGAGGGGGAAATTGCCCTATCACATACAAAAATTGATTGGATCCACTGGGAGCCAAGGTTACCATGGGGGTGTGTTATATTCTCTACACTCAAGGGCTTGGGGAATCAATCCAAGTCTTGGGATGGAATTTTTGATGTATATATTGAGTAAACACCATATAAGCAATGGAAAATGAAAGAACAATGCAAGACAAACAATGGTGCAATAAGACATGAAGATAACCCTTGGATGATTATTTATTTTCAATAATTACTAAACCCTAACTTGGAATAAAATATATCTTTCCTTTTTAGTAAGGGCTTGAGAGAATACACAAACATAATTAACCCTAAAATGTAAACTATATGCTTTTTCTCTTTTGAACACCTAGAATTGTAACCAAATATTTTATTTTTTTTGTGATATAGGTTTTGAATAGAAATGGATAGAAATCAAATATAAAACAACCTAAGGATTTTATGTAGGGCACTTACTTGATCTGATGGTTGATCCTAGATTTTAACTTGCATATAAATATATCTAATAGCTTCACAATTTGCAAAACAGATTCACAAAAACCTAGAAAAATTGACCAACATTTGGGGGCCTACTTAGGCCACTATATGACTAAGCTTGGAGGTGTAGCACTCAATCCGCTTGGTCCTTTTAGCTAACCATTTGAAAACAAAAGTGATTGTTGACCTTTTTGGAAATAAACAAGACAAGACGCAATGAAATGAAATAATGCAAACAAAGAGAATGCAAACAATGATGTTATGATCTATATGAACCATGCAAACATAAATTGAAGGTATGGGAGTAAAACTTTATCCCCAAACCTGATGAATATGAAATCGTGCCCTATAAGGGGTGATCACAAATTCAGATTTTTCAAAATTATGCCCTTTACGCACAGGGCAAAAATTTATAGAAGTGCAATAATGATTGATTAATGCAAAATGAGACACAAAATGTACAATTAATGATCTAGGAATATTAAAATACAATAAGAAACATGGTGGTAATAAAATAACAATCAAAAGGATGAAGACCTCCACAAAATGGTAGAATCCACCTCAAGGCTCTAATATTTGTTCACAAATAACAACAAATCAGAAGTAGAGCAGCAAAATAAAACCAAAATACACTTGACCTTGCTAGGAAAATTCATCAAAAATGCTTGAAACAACTTGTTAAAAAACTTGCTTTCCAAAATATTTTCTAGAAAAATTGTTAGTCAAAAATTACTTAAGGGAAAAGGAGGATCCAAACCCTCTATTTATAAGAGTTTCAGAGGAAAAAAATGTGGGAAAACAAAAATGCAAACCTAGGGGAGGGTCATTGTTCTAAAGGTCAACCCAAAATTTGGGTTTCTAATAGAAAACCCTAACCTGCCAAAATTGTGCCCTGTACTTGGCAACTATGATTTCGTAAAAACTAGGGAAAAAGGAAAAATGAGGGAAATATAAGGCCATACTTGTGTTTTTACAATTTTGAGGGACTTCTCTAGGGTTCTAGAAAAAATGACTCACTTTGGTGGATCAATTTTTCATATCTACACTCATTTTTTATGTAATTTACTGCATACTATATGCATAAAAATGACATATATGCCCCAATTTTGAGACAAGAAGGATATGGGAGAAACTCATATTGGTGGCTTTAATTAAATGGGTTTCAAACAACATTAGATGTCATTGTATCCCAATATGCCCCCTTTAATTTTAGATGGAGAAGTAAGTTATAACAAGGAAACTTGACTTGATTATGATCCACACTAGGGTAGTGATGAGAATAGATTGAGATAGGGGTTATGAAAGGGAGGAAGATGAGACTAAGGTTGAAAAGATATCTTTCATATTTAAATCATCATAACCCATCTCTAAAATATTAAAGATAAAAAATGGATTATTGATTAAAGAGGTTGATTAAAGGATAAAGTATTGAAGGATGAAAGGGGAAAGATGGAAGAATGGTTGTAGATGGTGAAGGAGATGATGAAGGATGTAAGCCAAAACTCTGTCAAAAGTTTTTTTTAAAGATCATATATACAACATGTACAAATATATAGAATATTTACCTTCACATGAAGGACTCTTGTCACAAGAGATTAGCTTTTAAAAAATTTCCATTCACCTGAAGGATTTTTGCTCTAAGAGGTCAGCTTTTGGAAGATTTGCCTTCACTTGAAGGATATTTTCTACAAGAGAATAGATTTTGGAATATTTTCATTCAGCTAAAGGGTTTTAATTAGCTTTCCCAAGGGACTTTTATTAGCTTACTTGGGGAAATTTCGTTATATTACCTAAGGGGACTTTCATTAGCTTTGGTATGGTACAAGACATGTACAAGTATATAAAGATTCATCCTTAAACACAACCTTATGCCTAAGGTACTTGTGATTTGATTCATCACTAAGCAAAAGCTTCATGATTAAAGGAATTGTAATTTATTATTCACCCTTCATGCTTGAAGGACTTGTACTTTTTAATTCATCCTTCATGCTTGATGGACTTGTGATTTTGATTCATATTTCATGCTCGAAGAACTTGTAATTTTATTCACCCTTCATTCTTGAAAGACATGTAATTTTTTTTTATTATCTTTTAGTGAATGCCTAAAGGATATTTTATTTATTTTGATTACCTTTAAGGACATTCTTAAAGGATATTTTTGGTAATTTTGTTACCTTTAAGCACCTACTTAAAGGATATTTTGAATAATTTTATTATCTTTAAGCACTTGCTTAAGGAAATTTTGATAAGCTTAATTTTATTACCATTAAGCAAATGCTTTAAAGGATAATTTCATTTTACTTTAGGGTATTCTAATTTAAGCTAATTTTCCTTGTAGTAAAGTATCATAGACAATTTAATATGAATTGGTGTGGCAAAAAATGATGCCCTCAATTGGGGAGACAAGCTCGTCATTGACCAATTGCCCCACAAAAAATATTGTGGGAAAACAATACATGACAAAATTGATAAGGCTATTAGCACCTGAAAAAGCCCATAGTATTCATCATGTAGCCATTGATGAGAGAGAAGTCATTTTGATTAGTTTTTTCATCAGCATCTATGAATTTTACACTATCCATCTTGTGGCAAGATACTTTATAGAGATCCAATTGTGTGATAGATCATTCTTGTCACATTATAAACCCATGAGGGAATAGAATATGTAGTTCCATTGCCTAGTAGGTCTATAAGGTAGCTAGAATTATAAGGTTATAATATTGAAAATAGATGGGGAAGATGTGCCATTAGTACCTATGAAATCCATAGTATTGATCATGTGGTGAATAATTTTATTTTGAAAGAATTTCTAGATATGATTGTGAGACAAATCAGATTGAATTGACATGCTTTCTATATCCAATTTGTACAAAAGTAGAGGAATGAAAGTCACTAATCATTCCTAAGCTAATGTACAAAAGGGCTCTAGGAAATATGATTAATGATATAAAATAGATGGATAGAGAGATAGAATTGATAGAGAGAGAATTGGGAGGATTCGCTCGCATTAGTTACTTACTACAAGTGCAATGTAAGAATGAACTGTCCTAAATAGGATCTTTATTTACATTATTGAAGATCCCTAACAATAGGTAGTCCAGGCTGAAACAAATACATACATACAAGAAGATATAAAGTTAGGCAAATGCACATACATAGCATACATACAAGCATTTAGAAATAAATAGGAAGATAATGGAGACTCAAATGTAGTATTATGTTTTTAATGAGTTTACACAAGGTTTTTATGAGGGGTTTCGGTCCCCTCATACTGAGTGGTGTTTGAACCTTGGACATCTCAAAGAGAGGCCAAAGACCTTACCCCTATAGTAAGCTTGTAGCTCAAATGTAGTATTATTTAAGATGCATTATGTTTATGGATTATTTGAGTTAATTCCCATCAATTGTGGTAAGGTGGTAAGCTCCTAAACTAAATTTGGTGGTTATGATAATTGAACCTAGTAAATTAGTCCCAAACTTACCTTTAATCTCAACTTTGGCATTGGTGTTCTTTTTATTCTCTTTGAGAACAAGATCACCAATCTCAGAGGAGTGGTATCATACATTTTTTCCAAAGGCCTACTAATTCTTTGTTGGTAAACCCATAGGATCTTTAGGGTATTAATCCATTTTTCATAAAGTAATTCTAACTAGCTAATATGAGTGAGATGATATTCATCTATGATAGAGGATTCCTACAACCAAACATGCAGTGAGGGGTTATGCATAGCGGCTATTTATCATCAAATTAGCTAAAATTAGGATTTTTAAAATTTAGAATTGGCTAATATTTTGGACCCTTGACTAGGACCCATTAGCCAAAAAAATTTGGGTGCAATTTTTTTTTGGGTTGATTCACCCCAATTTTATAATAATTTGACCATTTTAAGTTTAAATTTCCAACATTACCCCTAATAATAGTGAACCTTCTACATGCATTTGGACACTATTTACCTAAATTTCAAAATTGATTCGCCAAATTTTAATAAATACATTTTGGGGCCGACCCCTTGTGCATAACCCTAAATTGTGAGAGAACCTCTAGCTCAAAAAAGAAAACAACTTTATTTCTATATACCAAGGCATAGGCTATTGTACTAGTGGTAGTTTGAACACTAGTGCAATAGGCCCACAAAGCAAGATACAACTAAATATGTCAATCTTGACCAGATTTACTAATAACCCTCTTAAGGATTTTGATCAAATTCTTATTAGAAGCTTAAACTTGGCCATTACCTTAAGGATAGTAAGGCATTGACCATTTGTGCTAAATCATGTACTTAGCATAAAATTTTTGGACATCCTTGTTCTTAAAGTGTGTTCTATTTTTTGAGATTAACATGATGACAAAGAATCTAAATTAGGATAAACTTGGAGACTTGTACTCTTGTGGCTAAGGCTAGAGGTTTGACTTTGATCCATTTGGTGAAGTACTTTGTAGCTATGATGATGAACTTGTGTCCATAAAACAATGCTAGATTGAACTTCCCAATGATTCCTAAACCCCAAATGGAAAAGGACCAAGGAGAAGTCAAAGGCTAAAGGTTGCAATGCTTTTGACATTCACACTTCCTAAGAGTAACAAGAGTCTTTTTCCATGGATGTTCAATAATAACCCATTTGTAAAAGCTTCTTGATGATGGAAACTCTACTAAAGTGATCACACATGATCCATCATGGGCCTATTTGATGACTACTTGGTCTAAAGTGCTTGATACAAAGCATGGATAATTTCGTCATGCTTTTGACATTCACACTTCTTGACATAGTCACAAGAGCATTTTTCCATGGAGAGCCAATACTAACCTATTTTTAGAAGCTTCTTGATGATGTCAACTCTACTAACGTGATCACCACATGATCCATCATGGGTCTCTTTGATGACTACTTGGGCTTTGACTAAAAATAGGCACCTAAGAAAAATACCATAAAAGGAATGGTTGTCTAATATATTTCCAATGGTGACATAACCATAGGCACATTGGTTAAGGTTCTTGCACTTATTATAGTTTAAACTATCAAGCAACATGTTAGATCTAAGAAAGGTAAAGTGATCCTTATACCAAGGATTAGGAGGAGGAGATTATTTTTATGTAAAAGGCTCCTAGAGGAGGTTGGCTAGACTCTAAGGTTGAGGACCCCCTAATTTATTGAATTAAGATCATATCTTTTTCATCATTTAAATCTAGGAGGATAAGGGATATTGTTATGGCTAAAGTATCGACATGGCAATTATTAGACCAAGGGATAGCATCAACAATGATTTCAAAAGCATCCATTAGTTTAGTGATAATGTCTTTGTATGGCCTAAGTTTTTTATCTTTTGTTTGTTAAAAATTATTGACTTGGTTTACCACAAGTTGAGAACCTCTAAAATAGATAGGGCCCTAACCTACAACGATAAGGCGACATGGATTTCAAGGATAAGAGCTTTGTACTCTATTAGATTATTGGTGTAGGAAATTGAATCTTAAAGGATAAAAGGATATGTTGTTGATGTGTGACTAAGATGAATCTGCACCTGCTCCTTTGACATATCAAGCACCACCAAAGTATAGGGTCCAATAATTAGATTGATTGGCTTCTAGGCTAAATACTGACTCATCTAAGAAGTCTACAACTAAAGGATGGCTAGATTCTATGGGCACAACTACTAATTGGTTAGTGATGACCTAACCTTTCAAAAAAAATTGGATGATAAGATTAAATTCACTAAGGGTTATGACCCACTTAGTGGTTTATCCTAAGAGGTGAGGCTTTGACATGAGATGAAGGGATTGATCCTTGCAAGGATAAATATCTTATGGATAATAATATAGTGTCTAAGGTTCTAATTAAATAGTACAAGGTAAAGCTTCTCTAAAGGGGTATAGTGGACTTCATAGTTGACCAAAGTTATCTAATATAAAATATGGCTCACTCTCTATGTTGGTCATTGTATTGCACCAACATAGCACCTAAGGCATGATCTATTGTTGTTATGTATAGCAACAAGGTCTTCGAATGGTTGGGAGGTACAAGGATGGGAGAAGACAAGAGGTAGTATTTGAGAGTATCAAAGGCCACTTGACAATAAACATCCCAATTGAATATTAGGTACTTAAAATATTGGAAAAGAGTTGACACTTGTCAATGAGTTGGGAGATGAATCTCTAAATGGATTAAAGCTTAATTTGGATACTGGAGCTAGTTTAAATTTTGAGGGGGTGGCATAGTGATGATAATTGATAGTTTTTCAAGATCAACTTTGATATCATGTTGGGATATGATGAATTCCAATATTTCTCTTAACCTCATCCCAAATATTCACTTCTAAGGCTATAGGAATACCTTGTATTCTCTTAGGAACTTGAAGATACACCTTAGATATCAAAATTGATCTTCTAATAGCCGAAAGTCCCCCACAAGGTAGTGAAAGCTAATTTATATTGATTCTCGAGAGTCATTTGGATTTAATTGTATCCTAAGAACCCATCCATTAAAGACAACATTCCATATCTTATAGTAAAATTGATAATCATGTCAATATTAGGCAAGGGGAAATCATATTTGGGATATGGTTTGTTGATGTCCTAAAATTTTGTGTAGATATTAATGCTTTCCTCCTTGGTGATGGCAACAACATTAAAAATCTAGTTGGAATAGTCAATATCCTTAGTAAATCTAATGTCCAGGAGTTTTTGGAGCTCCTCCTTGATAAGCAAGGTGACTTTAGGATGCATTTTTTGTAGCTTCTAGTTAATGGGTTTGGCATATAGCTTGATGACTAAATGGTGGATGGCTAGACAAGGGTCCACATTGAACATATCAACATAGGATAAAGTGAATATCACTAAAATTAGTCAAGATCTTGGTGTACTCCTCATGCTCATTTGGGGTTAAAACATTTCCTAGTTTGAGGTTTTTGGGATTGTTAGGAGTCCCAATATCAATGTCCATAGTTTCCTTAATGAAAATATGATATTCATATTCCAATTGAGGGGAATCAAGCAACACTCCCAGACTCTCAAGAATGAAAGGATTTAGGTATGGTTGATTGTAATCAGTTCACTATGAGATGATGATATTTTTGATTTGGTGGAAAGACCCACCAAAATAGAAATTATTTCAGATAAGATAATATAAGAAAACATCTTGAGGACGATCATATATAACATCTTCCATCTCACAGTGATCATCTTAGGATAGGCTAAGGTTACTAAATTTACTAGAAAAACATGTGAATTGCAAATATCTAGGACCTAGGAGAAGCAAAGGCGCTTCATCCTCCTCATTCCAATTCAATCCATTTATGGAAAATATGTCATAATGAGGTTTCCAAAAGAAAATTTTGGCTTCATCATCATTACAAATGAAAATTAAGTAGGAAGAGCCTCACTAAAATTAGAGATATACCCTATCCCATAGCATTCTAGCCAGGATTTAGCCTCCAAGGACTCCTTAATACCCTATTCATGAAGGCCCACTCCTTTCTTTTGTTATCCTAGACTAGAAAGTAAATGTTTTGGTATGGGATACAAGTTTGACAAGTAGCATGAAGTCTACTATCATTTGGTTGGGAAAGGGTTATTGCCATGGATTTTCTTGTTGTTAGCAGTACTAGTATAAATAAAGGATCAACTTCCTATTTGTACCATTTCACCCTTCCTAGAAAGCAAGCCTACAATTTGAGGAGAAGGAGGTAGCTTGGCTAGGTCTAAGAAAGGTTTCTTATTATTTTGATTATTACTATTGATGTGAGTTAGATTAAAAGTTTTTAATACAAATTCATTATAATTATATTAATTATTTAAGGTTAAAGACCTTAATGTATAGATGATGGGAAGCTAAGAGGAATAAGAATTCAATGGAGATGGATCGATGGAAGGGCAAATATAAGCCAAAGGGTTTTCTACCTTGACCACTTAGTAATAAGTGAAGGGTTTGGGGTTTGTTGGAATGTGAATTATCTTACCCTAATATTTATACTTGAGGTAGTAGTGAAAATTTGAATGAATAGTCTACATTGCATGGATCCATGGCCTCCCTATAAGAATATAGTAGGCTAATTCATAAGGCATGACATAAAAGAGGGTGTTGAGAATATGGGGTCTAACTTTAAGGGGTAAGACTATAGTACCACTAGCCTTATACTTCTTGTTTTAAAATGCCCTAATAACAAGATCAAACTTTTTAAAATCTTGTTTAGTTAGGCCAAAATTACTAATGAACTTTAGGCTATAAATGTTAAGAGTTGAGCCATTGTCAATAAGGATTCACTTGATGAAGGTGTCATCAATATACATTGTGATGTAGAGAGGGAGTTCTTTGAACATAGAGGTGGGTGTAATATCATCCTCATAGAATAATATTATTACATGGTTTACCCCATGGACCCCACCATAAAAGTGAGGTAATTAGGATTTAGATCTTAAGTAACAACATGTTCGTTCAAAAGCTTGTGGAGGATATCCCTATGCATTGGTTTAGAATTTCAAAAAGAGAGATATTTTCTAGGGAACTTTCAAGTTTTTGGAGTAATTCAAAAGTACCATTACCTTTATTTGATTAGATGATCAATGGAGGTCCTTTGGAAGAAGTTCTTTTATATTTAGGGATCAAAGAGGATCGATAAGACTAATCAAATGGGGTATTCTTATGTTATTGCCTTATTACAACACAAATGGAGGGAGAATGGATCATTCCCACTATGTTTTGATTTAGGGGTGCAATGCTCCTATATTGGGTATTATTTGTTGCTTTTTAGTCATGGTTTGTTAATGGATTTTAGAAGATCTCAAAATCTTAATTAGAGGGGGATTGGGATTCATAGTTGTTGAATATAACTTGACATTATCTAGTAGGTCTTTGATGAGGTTTCTAAGGTTCTTGCATATATTTATTTATTTACCATTAACATGATGAAAGACACAATACTACTCAGGGTAGAACCAAGAAGTGTTCTCCATTTAAGGGTATAGAGGCTTGAGGAATGGAAGCTCTATCATTTTAGCTTCAAGAAATTGGATTAAGAAAGTAGTAGGAGGATGCTTTAGTTGGAAGAACTTCCTTTTAGGTTTTGATTTTTGAGGTTTACCTATGACAATATTTTGAATGGGCACCATAGTATCACATTGTTGGTTTGGTAGGAGATAATGGCACCATCATTGACAGTGTTCTTATTTTTGTATTAATCCTTCGGATGGGAGGAATATTTTTATTCCTCCTTATGGACCTTGACTTTTAGATATCCTCTTTTGAGGAGGATAATATCTACTCTCTTAACCATATCAATATCTTCAAAGAAGATACATTGGTTATCTCCAAGTAGAATGTCAACTGCTCATTCACGTTACCTATAAATATATCTAAAAGGTATTTCTGTGGGGGGATATATTGGAGTCTTCCTACCAAGACTCATCATCTCATTAAAAATTTAGCAAAATTCTCATCCTTAGATTGCTTAATCTTATAGAGGTCACTAATCATAATATTTTCTTTGATGTAGATGGAAAATTTGTTAGCAAATATTTCAACAAGATCCCTAAAGCTTCTAAGAGAATGTCTTGGAATTCAGTGTTTCTACTGCAAGGTAGTATTGTTAAGGATCTTGGTGAATATCTTTAGTAGAAATGTTTTATCATAGAAAATATCACTGTAGGTAGTTCTAAATAGCCTAATATGATTTATGGAATCTTCCTTACCTTCATACATATAAAACTTAGGTGTTTCAAAGTTTGGAAGAAAGGTGATGCTAAGCTATAAAGGGATCTAGAGGTCAATTCCACAAGTCCTTATAAGAATGCTTATGACTAGAAGAGGAACCTTGGATAAAGTCCATCTATTGTATCAACAACTCTAATTGTGATGTTAAAGTTTAAAACTCAGAATAAATTGGATTTGATGGCACATAAAGCATATATTATGAGACAAGAGGACTTTGATAGCTAATGAAAGGATATGATTACAATATTGGGACATAATATATCTATGTTAGCATCATACAACTTGCCCTTAATATATTCAAAATTAAATGATTCAATGATGTAGAATGAGAAATTTTGGGAATAAGGTTTTAAGCAAACCCTACATTCACACTTGGGATAGGAAGAAGATTATTGATACAAGGATGAAAAATTAGAGCACTAGGAAGTACATTCAAGTTAGGGACATTACTTATGCTCACTTATTGAGATACGAGGCAACTCATATTAACCCATAAAATCTCCTCAATAGTAGGCAAGGATGAATGATATCCCAAGGATGATGGGAGATCTTGTGCCCCACCATTTATGGAAGTAGAGATGATAGGAGGATTAAATTTAGCATGATTGGAGGTTTATGCATTAAAGTTTAAGTTTAAGGATTAAAAGGATGGATCCACTTGGTTAGAGATCAAATTATTGGATTTTGGCTGCTAGTGATGATCCAAAATGGAATCCTCCCTAGCAAAGATAGCTAGGTTGTCACTACAATCTTTGAGAATGGTTGTTATGGCTTCCTTATGTCTATGTAAGAAAGAATCCATGTGATCAAGGGACTTAAAAATACTCTCACCTGATTATCATAGATGGGAATAGAGAACCTAAGGGTGAAGCTCCCTCTTCTTATTTGAATATGGGATTCAATTTACTAAGTTATGTTTATAGCATTATTTAAATAAGGAGAAAATATTTTGATACCCTTATATCTTCTTCCCTCGATGTACCAGTTTGACCTATATACCTTAGGGGCTTCCCTATATACCTAACCACATATTTGAAATATAATTGATACATAGGATAACCGTATTATGTGTAAGTGATCTCTGGGTATGTGACCTAAGATCGTATGTGAGAGATAATAATGCACCTCTTTATGACTTCCACTAGTCCACTATGATATACTCCTCAATAGGCATAAGTATGCATGAGACCCTTTATGGGAGGCTAGCATCTTGAGCTCATAATATACCCAATATACCCTATATATTTGTAATGGAGTTGCTTAGAGGACCATGAATGATCCCCAGTAGGAGTAGTCTTGGGCTATGTTCTTATTACCTTAATTAAATGTGTTTTAAGCTCAACACAAAAAAATAAATGATCTTACTTAAAGTGTGATAAATTTAATCTTGATTAAGATTTTGGATAGTATAAAAGGGGTCTTAGATATTGTGGTGGTTTTCATGTCGAGTTCACCAAAAATGTGGGAAGGGGAGGAGGATCATGAAGAGTCAACTAACGGGGGTTTCCTTTTGACTTCTCACTTCAAGAGGGTATTAGGGGATGTTGCAATTTAAAAGCTAGTTTAATGTGTCAATTTTAGAACACCTATGTTTTCTTGTAAAACTAAGTTCCTTTTTAAATATTTGCAATTGTCAAGCCTAACCAACACATAAATATGCAACACTCAAAAATTTTAGCTAAAATTATTTTTTATTCAAAATAAAATATTTTCTTTACTTTCAATAGAAAGGGTTCAAGAGAAGATATAATAAACATGATTTAGCCTAGATTCAAGCTACATGCACTTTTTGATTAACTGCCTAAAGCCGAAGATAAAGGTATACCCCCTATAAGATTATGATTAGACTAAGTCCAATGTTTCTCCCTTTATTAAATCTAATGAAAAACAAAAAATATAACTTTTCTATACAAAAAGTAGATAGACTCTTCACTTAACTACTAAAAATGATGGAACAAGGGTTGAGGAAATTGGTTCTACCATAGAGGAAAAAACACCATCAACGCTACTATTTGTTTTTGGTGCTCTTGTTTAGACCCACAAAAATAGATAGAAAAAGATTTAATCAATGAAAAAGGGCTTGTCTAATCTGTTAAAGGCCAATAATTTTCCTTGTTGTAGAGATTAGGCCCCTATTCAGACAATTTAAAATTGATAACATGCTAGAAAATTCTAAAATTCTAAAATGAATGCTAATAGGGTAGAAGTTCCATAGTCGCAATAGTGTCATTGGTGCTACTACTGCCTACACTCTTGCTCTATGTAAAATAGAGAGCAAAAGTATCACCAACATATAGCCTAGTGGTGCTACTATATTTGAGAGCAGGACAACAAGAAATGCATGTTAGAGCAAGATGATTACAATGAAGGATGAAGAGTTTTGATCTCTAAGGACAAATACTTTGTTATACAACCGAATGACAATGATAAGCTATGTGAAACTAGATAACAAATTAACTATATGAAAGATGCAAGGACAAGATACAAGGTTAACTAAAATAAAACAAGTTGAATGATATAAGATACAAAGGTTAGAAAAAAATAATAAGATAAAATATTGAACAAATAAAACAAGGTTAAAACTAATGATAAGAGCAATAAGGAAAACCAAAAAATAAAGGAGAGGGGAAAGGGCACAATCCAATATGATGGGTTGCCTTTTTCTTTTGGTAGTTTCTTGTTTATGGCCTCCTCCAAATGCTTGATGCTTGATAAATATTGCTTGGAGATCAATTTTCTAGCCTGGATAGATGCCCAATAAGGACCTTGGATGTTGTATACAATGTTGGTAAAAGAAGAAAGATCCAAATACTTAAAGTTCTATTATTTTTTTGATAGCACTTTGGCCTATAAGGGGCTTAATTTAAATTTATTTTGATAGCATGGTGATGTAGAAAAGGATTCCTTGAAAGGCCTCCCTAAGGGGTGGATTTATAAGTAGCTAGAGCTTATTTGGAAGACCCACAAGAGAGTTTAGAAATATTTAGAAGGTGGAGATGTGATATACTTACATGGAGATATTGGAATGATTGAGAAAATACTAGATATGCAACTCTTGATGAGAATATAAGATTGGTAGTTCAAGATTAGATTGTCAACTTACATTCACTATTGAGTTGGTAAATTAAGTTGACAAGATCAAATTCAATAATGATGGGTGATTCAAGAATCTTAGTTTTGGAAGAGACAGGTTAAAAGTGTTGTGAGATAGAAGCAATAGCAGAACTATAGAGGTAACGCTAGTGTCATATGACTATTGTAGGTTAAAAATACAAGAAAAATATCAAAGTATCAAAGCTAGTAGAAGGGTCACTAGGGGTGCAATAGCACTAGTTCTATCAATCATATCCCAATGTTATCACCTTTGGAGCAATAATTACTTTAAACTTAGGAACAAAGAAGGATAAGGTAAATTGGATGGCTACAATGCTAGTTGTAAGGGTTAATTGAAGTAATTGACAAGATTGAAGGTTGGTTAATCATTCTAAAATTAGGTGCCTACATATTTATTGCTCCAAAAGAAAAATAATTGGGGTATAAGTGAAAGCACAACCAATGCTTTTGTGTTGCAGGTAGTTAATTCACTAATTTTAACTTTTTGACCTTTCCTACACCCAATTTTAACCTCCAACGATCATGTCAACAAAAGCACCATCTCAAAAGCACAACTAGTGATTTTTCCTACTAATGCTTTTAGTTTTCATGTTTCAAAACCAAAAAAATTGATTGTCGACACCTTTTAAGTGGCCCACCATTAATGGATCTGATCCCTAAGATTCAATTTGCAGCTCATAACAAAAATCATAAATATAAGATTTACCATATTTAATATTTCTCCATTAATAGCATATTAATCCCATTTTAAATTCTTAGCATCTCTAATCCTATTATCTTCAATGCAATCCTTCCCCCAAGGATCCATGGCTTCCTATAAAACCAACACTTGGGGAGCTTAATCCATAGTTTTGAAAGTAACAAAATTCTACCAAAACTTCTCTATATTCATAATAATTCATCTTCATGTATGTCAAGGTTATGCCAAATACTACCACCATCTTATGAAGGCCATACTTCAAGTATTCAAGCTCTCATCTTTGTGAGCATCCAATCATCTAAGCATTCAAGCTCTCTTCAAGAAACCAAGACTCCAAGAGTTCAAGCTCTCTTCAAGCAACCAAGCCTCCAAGCATTCAAGCATTCAATACTTTAAGCTTAAGCTCTCAAGATTCTACAAGCAAACAAGCAAGCTTCAATCAAGATTCCACAAACAAGGGAAAAGCAACCTAAGCATATTGGGTTGTGCTCTTTCCCCTTACTTGCTTTTGACATTTTATTTGCCTTGCAACTCTAATATTTTATCTCATATTGTTATTATTAGTCTTTATTTCAAGCAAGCAATATTTATTTTTCTACCATCTAGCAAGGTCTCTATACTCCTAATTCAAAGGCCTTCATCAAGAAGTCATCAAAGTCATTATATTTTGCATTTAATCTTACTTTGCTACTCTGAAGTGAAAGTATTGCTATATTATAGGTATGATGGTGCTATCTTCTCTATTTTTACATAGACACATAGAGGATAAGTGTTTTCTATCAAGAAGAAGCATAGATAGCACTATCACTGACCATGTTGCACTTTCATTGTTGAACAATAGTTTCATGTATTTATCATTACATAATTTCTAAATCCTTATATAAATAGGGGTCTAATGTTGTCCAAGTGAGTCTACATTCTCCTCTATCTTAGATAGGTCCCTTTATTTCTAATCCAATTTTTTATCTATTTAGTGGGAAGGTGAAAGCACCATCAATAGGCAAAAGCATGGGAAGTGCTTCTACCACTATGGAAGAAATAAAATTTTCTACTCCATATTTCTTTTCATTTGGTATTTAGGACTTAGTTGTGTTTTTTGCATGTTATATATGTTTTTTAAAGTTTATTTATCAAAAATAAGAGGAAATAAAGACCTAGTTTAGCATTTTAATCATTTAGGGAATCAATTAAATCTTCAATATTTTAGCATTAAACCAAATTTACACATAGTTGCATTTTAGGATTTGTTTGTTGCATTCTTCTTACACCCTTGCCTCTTAAAAAACAAAAGAGAAGAATATCATAAATTTATCATCAAAATCATTTTAGTTTTAGGTATTGTTGCATTTATATGTTGCATTAGGCCTAGTTTAAGGTTAAGCTTAGTCAAAGGACTATCTTAGAAGAAATAAAGTTGTTCTTCAACTAATCCATCAAAATTTAAACTCTAAGTTCACAAATTATCCTTATCCTCAAAGTGACATAGAGGCCCTTCATGAAACCTTACCTATTTCCCCTTCTCACACTATTATTACGCTATTAAGAGGTTTATTCACCTAGGTTGGACATTTAAAGCATTTTCATGTAACATCCCAAAATTAATTATACACACACCCACATGTAGATAAATAGATAGATGTGTGGGGGGGGGCATGACTGAGTCAATATTTTACAATTTTTTTTAATTATTAAATGATATATTAATTTTATGTGACTACCTTACAATTTTTTGTTTCAATTGATGACATATCACCCTCCACTAGATAAAGCAAGGGAGGGAAACACTAGGAATAAAGTGATAAATGCATAAATATAATTAATTTAGAGAGTGAAAAAGTCTATCAAACACCACATAATAAGTTGCATTCCATTTATATGGATGATTGTTTTAAATACATTTTTTTATTTTGTGGTATGAGAAAAGAATAAATTGCTTTAAATTAATTTATGTGAGAGGATATATGATCTCCTTTAGTGATTTTAAGTTCTAGCTTAGATAAGTATCCTATTAGAATACCTTCCCTTCCTTATTGATGAGCTTGATCAAAAGAGTGGTCATATCTTTTGGGTAAGGACTTGAGTTGATTTGATTGTGGTTTAAGGGAGGAAACCTAGTAATTAGTCCTTATTTTTTGCTAAAGATGAAGAGGTTTTCAATGCCTTCGAAATTATGCAAAAATTAAACTTTTTTTCCTAGGGTTTTTTGGAATGGCCTGGTTCTTTTTTTAAAAATGGAATTGGTTGGTCTCTGGGATTTTTAAGAAAGGCCCTCTTAAGAGCAACCATGACAACACTTCAACATGCTTAAGTAGAGAAAGCAAAGGAATTTTTGGGTATTATTGTTGGAATATTAGAATAATCTCTAGGCTATGTTTTATTTAATTTGAAAATCCTTTGTCTCAATCATGGATGAATATTCTTGTTGATATTCTTCTCTCCAAAACCCTATAAAATAGAGTTTTATTTTATTTTTGAGTGTTGGATTTGTTTTAAATGGATGGATTTAGGAATTTTTTTGGTTCTAGAAAAGAAATCCAACATGGATCTCAAGGATGGTTGTGCAAATCCATATTTTTTGGATTTATGACAAAATTTTGCTAGTATTTAGTGTACTCTTTTTGAAATTGGTACTATAAATAGCTGCAAATTGGGAAAAAAACCTTTTATGTGGTACGATTGATTCTTTTTGGTGAGTGCTCTTCCTTATGATGAATTTTGTTTTTTTGCTATCTAGAGAACCATCTCTATTGTAAAGTAATGTATGCATTATTCTTCTCTAGTTAATGGTTATCTTAAATATAATGTTTAGTAGTGTCAATACTCTCCTTGATATATTGGATTTAATGGCCTTTGTTGTTGACTATAGTTTTGTAGCATTTTTTAGTTCATTGTTTGGTTCGACTGTGTATGAATGGGTTGCTTTTGCTTAGCATATTTTTTATGGAAGAATTTTTTTTACATAAACCCTAATTGTTAAGATCACTTGCATTTAAGGAAATGTACTACATAATTTTTTCTTCAACTATTATTCATGTAGAGTTTATATTTGTATGATCATATTCAATTGTAGGATATTTTTTTGAGTCATTGTTTGAAGGAAATTATTTATGTTGCATGATTGGTACAATTGGGCCTTTTCGATATCATATAACTGGGGTGTTAACTCATGAATGTTGGTTACACGATCCATCATATTTTTCATTGTGTATAATTTGTTACTATAGTCCATGATATGAATACCCTATTGCAAAAAGAGTCATTTTCAAAGTGTGAGTGGTGTGTTTGAAATACGAGTACTCTATCATAGTAACATAACTTTATGGTTTCTAAACATGCTAAACCTTCTTAATGGGAATTTGATTGCTCTGTAATATATATTGATAAAATGTGAAAGACATCATCCTCCTTGCTAATAGAGGGCAAAATTAAAATTGTAATGCTTACCAAAGGAAGTTATTTATTAGATTTTGAGTACAACAACTTAAAGTTATAAAGCATAATTATTATGAATTGATTCTATATAAGTTGCTTGTTTGTGGAAACTATTGTTAATACATTACTATAATTGATATAAATTTTAAGATATAGTTACTACAATGGTTGTATTATCCATTGTTTACAACAATATATGTAGTGATGAATATATCTTGATAAAAGGTATTATTAGAAAGTTTAACTAAAACTAAGGGAGTATGAGAGAGAGAACTAACAATATGGTTACTTATGCAAATGGATTTGGGGATGATTTACTAATATATGCATATATTGATGAGTGCATTCATAATGTGTCAAGTTATTGCATGTTGGTATGTATGAATGTAGACAAATATTATAGAAATACAAGGTTCATATATTCACCTAGGTGCAAATTGATCACTGCATCTATAATTTATATCTAATTATGAGTGTGTACTGATAGAATTATTTTTTTTCATTTTTTTTCACATCTCTATTTGAACATGGGCTATAGTTGCATGCATTTTCATGCTCTAATCAATTGGTCTTACTTATTTTTCCCTTTGTTGAGGGGCCTCTAGAAACCAGAGTTGAGATGGGGGTATTCAAGTTGGAACACCACTTGGTTTTGTAGTAATATGTTTTGGTAATGTTCTCACTCTATTATTCATCACTTGGTACTCAGAATCTAGTTTTAGGTATCATCTTCAAAGACTAATGGAAGATTGATTTCTTTTAGAGAGAGAGAGAGTAAAGGAATGTATATTGAGGACCAAATTCTTAATGATGTATATCTGGACAAATTAAAACCTTGTATTTAGTTATTGTAGATAAGTTGTTCATTCCCAAGGCTCTGTATATTTATGAAATTTAAAATAACATATTTGTAATACAATAAAACATATATTTGCCTAAATATTATGCTTGTTGCAATATATAGCTTAGTAAATTAAAGGTTTGATATTGTTGCATATGGTGACTTTATTGTAGAGGTAAATTGATATTGTTTATCACTATAAATATTATCCTTGGATCTATTATGTATGAATGCATTAAAGTCATTATGTCCTTTACAATATGGTTATTGTTTTAACTTAATATTTTATCTACTATACAATGATCCTTATAATTTGAGTAAGAATGTGAGGGGTAATTCATTCTAACAGGTCAAATCAATTGATGATAAGTATTCAATAAGGCTTTTACTATTTATGTAAAGCAATTGCTCTACTTGAGATGAAAATTTATTACTTTGATTAAAATTTATTAAGTGACAATATTTGAACTCTTCTTTTTTTAATAAGTTATGTGTGGATTCTATTGGGGGCCACTCCCATTACAAAAATAAAACATTACATTGCTCTCATTACATTTCTATCAAATTAATTAAATCATATCCAACCTGCCTTTCTATCAAAAATATTCTTCATATGCCTTTCTTATCAAAGATATTTGCCATCTTCCTCACTGCTAAGTTTTTGCAATCAACTCATTTTTATCATTTCATATAGA
This sequence comes from Wollemia nobilis, assembly GCA_028583015.1. NCBI lineage: Eukaryota > Viridiplantae > Streptophyta > Pinopsida > Araucariales > Araucariaceae > Wollemia > Wollemia nobilis. The sequence goes on from JAQPPZ010001340.1 coordinate 5,458,385, forward strand.
TGCCTTCCAAAATTGAAATTTTATCAAGATAAAATTCAACACCATGAATGGCTAAAATATTTGCTACCCATTTTTCATATCTATAAATATAAATATATTATCTTAACAATATAAGAGCTTCTTAATACCTTTTTTTTGGGTTTCTATTTATGCCCCTAATATTCAAATATATTATTTTCATTGTTATTTTTTATTTTTATTTGTGGGTTTAGCCCCACTTCTTGTTAACACTTGTGATATTTGCTTTTGTTTTCCTATATCAATATCCTTTGGGTTTCTTTGCTCTTTGTTTTTGCTTTTTGGGTCTTCCTTCATTTTTTTCATTTCCACAAATACTTTCATCTTCATCCACATCTTCAATATTCTCACACTACTCAAAGTAGGACTTATCATCTATAGGTTTGTCTTTTTGTGTAGGGTTTGTAGAGCAAGAAATAACATCAAAAGCACATTCTTCTTTATATTAACTTAGAAACCTTAAATTCCAAGGATGCTCTTCCAAAGCAATTACCTTTTTATTCTGCCCTAAAAACCTTAAATTTGTAACTTCCTCCATCCTTATTTCTTTATTATTCTTCTTTTGAAACCCTAAAGTGCAAGGGATAACCTCTATACCACTTTGAATTTAATTACCAAGAGAGGATTCTATACTACTTGAGAAAATGAAGATGATTTATTTGAAAAGATCTTGATCTCTTTTGTTGTCTTTGTGATTGGATTTTCCTCCATGTTTACCTTTGCACCTTTAATTCTTTTTGAACTTGAACTTACATATTGCACTTTCTCATCCCTTATATCCTTCTTTGTTTCTTCTAATTGTTTATCCAAGTGAGTTATGGTGTCCTTTTCCATAAGAGGTTGGAGAAAGGATTTCTTTGGCACTTATTTAGGAGTGGAATGTCCTTGATCTAATATACCTTCTATTAATGTATGATTTCCTTGCTTTACCTTGATTTTTTTATCAAGACCAAAATTTTGTCTCTTTTTTCATAGTTTTCCCTTTGCAAACTCTTACCAAGTGGCCAATCTCATAAAAATTGAGGCAACAAAATGCAATGTTGATCCCATTCTCTTGATTCAAATTTAATCTTAATGGATTGTGGAAAAGGTTTTAAATATCCATAAAAATAAATATTTTGGTATATATAACATGCTTTCACTCCTTAATAGTTAATCCTTCCTTAATGAATTCACCTAGCATATTTCCAATATTCTTCAAAACATCCTTATTGATAAGTTGATATGGAAGTCCAAAAAGCCTAATACAAATTAGAAGCTTCTTAATAGTTTTTGTCTCAATAGAAAAATTTACAAATTATGGTCTTAAATAAAGGGTACCTCTCCCTCTAAACCATGGGCCACCACTCAATATTTTATCCTCAATTTCTAAATTAGAAAATATGACAAGGAAAAAACCTTTAACTCACAATCCCCACTTCCACTTGATTCAATATTGAATATTTAAAAACCCTCACTAGGATCTATGGAACTTATATATTAAGCTCCTACTTTTCAAAACCATCATATCATGCTCAATTATCTTACTTATGGTGCAACATCTACTAGTGGGATCAAACTTTCCATATATTTGCTCTTCCACTTATCTTTGACTTGGACATCCATACTTCTAGCTATGGAATCCTCACTTCCCATTAGGGCTTTCAAATATGATATTCCTTCTAAACTAACTAGTGGGATTGGTATTGAGGGTCACTCCTTGCTTGAACTCCTTCCTAGCTCACACTCCCTCTCAACTCGCACTCACTCTAAGATTGAACTTCCTCCTAGCTCAGAATCCCTTCCAACTTACACTCTGTAACAACCAAAAATAACCAACCCATTAAAAAAAACTAGAGATCACAAGAAAAGGTTCACAAGTAAAAACCATCTTTTGCCTTTTCAACATGCAAGGCTTCACCACATTTGAGTTTCCAATTCATTGTAGATGATACTCAGTGGATAGGAGTGGCCAACTCCCGTATTATTTGGGATTCACCTTACTAAACCTACATGTTTAAAAGGATGCCATAAGTGGTCCCCCCACCTTTCCCATACCCTCACTGGCATAGGACCATATGACCATGTTGTAGGAATTATCCTTTAAGGCCCATAACACTTAAAGGGGAATTTTTTTTCCCTATCCTTAACATAAGTCCATCTAGGTAAGGAAACTTGGCATAAATCCTTGGTACCTAGTTACCATGCCTTCACAGGTTAACTAAGGTCATTACCCCTCAGTAGGAAATGTACATGGTTATTAGAACCTACATGTTCTAGGTACCACCACTACTAACTTGTGATTGATTGACATAGTCTTACCGACATGGGAACACCCAATCCTCATCATTCAAGGTGTGTCATTTCACATTTATTTGGTTATTGCATTCTCTCAAATCCTTCAATATTGAAAGCATCTAGCTATTGCATTCTCACAACTCCTTCTAGGACCTTCTTCTACCTAGCTATTGCATTCTTGCAACTCCTTCTAGGGTTGGCTAAAACTAACTTAGGTCCTATAAGAAGATCTAGGTTCACCCTCGAAAAGCAAAACCAAACAATGCTCTTAAACTCAATTATTCAATTTATAGCACCATAACAAATGGAAATAAGATAATATGCATCTCTTATAAATGTAAGATTTATCTAATGCTAACATGCTCATAATAATTTCTTGCTTTATGGACTAAATAAAAGAACATAAGGAAACATTTCCATCCTTAATGCTATAACATACCACTTAGCCACTTTAAAACATTCCATCACAAAACCATATATTTAAGACTACAAATGAGCAAGGAAACAACATAAATCAAATATTCCTATAGCACCCTAAAATTGGTGCAGTAAAATTGGAATAATTACATTCACCTTAGTAAATAATTTAAAATTCAAATTTAACCTCCCAAACCGCCCGTTAACCGTCGAGAAATCCGTTTCCCCCTTTTTCGTGCCATTTTTAGAGGTTGTTTTGACCGTTTGACGATATCGTCGCCGATCAGACGATATCGCCCTAGATTTGACGATTTCGTCTGGACTAGGACGTCCAGACGATCTTGTCGCAAAACTAAATTTGCAAAGTTGGAATCTGTTCCAACGGGTCTCCAATCCGGGCAGAAGCGTGTCTGCGCCGTTGGGACCCTTCCCCGTTGGAGATCTCCCAAATTGGGATGATCTCCAACCTCCTAACTACTCCCCCTAAGCCTATTTAGTCTCTAGGATTTTCCCTTCCCAACCCCTGGCTGAAATTCTTTGCAAATTGATTCCCTCTACGTTAAAGCATCCCAATATTGCATTTGCACTAGATCTATACCAATTTTGTTGCAGGTACATCACTATTTTTCAGCCGGAGCCAGCACCCATCGTCGTCGATGAACCTGTTCAGATCGGAGGCGAACCTGTCGAATTCGAGATGATTTCGTACTGATGCGAGACGATCTCGACTGTAGTCCACATTCAGGCAATCAGTGCCTGAAGTTTGCTTTTCTCAACTTTGTCCCTATCATTTTATTCTGCAAATTAGATAATTTATTCAGTTTTTATGTTATCTTGCATTTGGAGTTCACCCATTTAGCTTAGATTGCATACTAAGATCATGATTTGTCATTAAAATATAGTAATTTGCTTGGATTGTTGTCCATAACTATTTTTCAGTGTTTATACTGCCATTTTATATCATTTCCCTCTGTTAGTACAATAGTATTCGTTGTATTTTGTATCTATTTTCGGTTTTGCAGGTCTCTGACGAATTTGTCTGATGAATTCGTCAGATCTCGGATGATTCTGTCAGTCTCAGATGATTCTGTCAGATTGCAGATGATTCTGTCGAATTCCAGATGATCCAGACTGCTTCAAACATCAGAATCTTCTTCAGACATCCGGATCAGGTATTCCTCAGTTGCATTCTATAAATTCTCTATTTTTCTGTCTGTAAATCTATTTCCTGTATTCATTGAACTTGCATTTTCATATAGATTAATCTAGATTCATTCGGCCAAACCTAGGATATGAATGCTTAAGGTTAAAATGAACACATCTAAACACATTCCAAAACCTAGGCATGGAAACTGCCGCTAAATGTTTCCTGGTGAACCCACCATCCGTCGAAAAATCATCAAAATACACCTCCCTTGAGAGGCGGGACCTTCGCAAAGTCCTCTCAGTTCGAGGTACCGCGACATCCTTTTCCCATCCTCCTTCCGGGCACGGATCCTATAGCCTGAAGGTAGGGATGCAAAAAATTTGGAGCGATACATTTTGGTGAACCCGACGTGAATGCATCATAACCTTTTGAAAAACAAAAACAAAAAACAAAAAAATATATAGAACAACTAAAACATAGATGCATTTTAAAGCACTTAAAGTTTAAAATCATGTTAGATGGTAGCTCCTAAGAAAAGGTTAGCAGTTACTATAAACGTAGAAAATCAATTGGCAGCCATAGAAGTTAATTCTGTCCTTAGTGTGCCTGAAACAAGTAGAAATCAATTCCTGTGGAACGAACTTGATAGGAGACTTAGTCTCATTTCATCTAGGTCCACACAACTTAAGCAAATCAAGAGGCTAGTCCTAGATAGAATCCTGGATCCTCATCAATTAGTTTTTTATCATGAACTTCAGAGAGCCTGCCATAGATGGTTAGCCTATAGGAGAGCTTTAGTATCTTCAGAGTTGTTCACCTTCGAGGAATACCTCGAGAACGCAGCCATTGTGCACCAGCTCCTAGGTTGTGTAGAAGACCAAGAGGTTGTTCTTACAGATAGGGAAAGATGGAATAGAGTTCCGCGAGCTGTGTTATATCGAGAGTATTGCCACGAGCTTTACTTTTATCAACCAAAGATCTCGAAACAGACAACATCACTATAGCCCTTTTCATCAAATTTTTAAAAGAAAACTTTCAATTTGAAGAAGAACATTTCATGACCCCTGAACAACTTGAACCTATTAATGATATTCATAAATTGTTTATAGAAAACTAGATTATTACTTCAGTATTATTTCTTGCATTTATTGTGTTATTTGTTGTCTTTATTATATTGTTTCAAAAAAAATTAAAGAAAAACTAAAAAATCAAAAACTTAGCAAAAACTTAAACATTTCATTTTTAAAATATTGTAGTAGGTATATAGTAAATATATACCTCTTAATTTGTTGCATATATATATATATATATATATATATATATATATATATATATATATATATATATTTTGCTGAAATCAAAACTTAGCACCATGCCTAAACTTAGGAATGGTAAAGAAACTTTAGGAGAAGGAGAAGATTGGTTACAAGATACAACTGAAAACCCAAATGTCCTTCTTGGAGATACAAATCCGGAAGGAGAAACTCTAGGTCAATCAGATGAAGACTTAGGTGAAGATAAGGAACAAGAAGGAAGTGTTAAAGAGGATGGATCCTCATCCCCTAGAGTAGCTCCAAATGGAACTATTGCCTTTGACAATGTAGAGCATTTCAAGAAATTTCTCATGGATAACATTGATGACCTTAATGTGGCAATTCGTCTTGATAAAGGGCAAATTAGTAAAACTCAAGCAGCCATGGAATATATATGCAATATGCAGACTAATCCCTTGTCTTTCATTGATCAAGAAAGTGACAAGGGTGGACCATCCAATACGGATATGGTCACTATAGCCCAAAGCATGTCAAAACAACAGGTTACCCAACCTCCTAAGGAACCTGTTATTCAACCTAAAATCACTCCCACACAAAAGAAAATTCCCTTCACTACTTTATTCCGCCAAACTATTGAGCAAAATGCTTTAAGTAAACAGAAACCTAAAACAAAGCCAAATACAAACTTTCAACAATCCGGAATACAACATAATCCAACTTCAAAATTCCTCCATAATACTTTTCCTACCAATAATTTACACAATAGTAACATGGCATCTAATCTGCATGTTCCTCCATCATATGCCCATAACACCCATGTCAATGCCCTACCAAACCAATATGGGGGGCAAACTAGTAATCTGGAAGCCATGGTGAAACAATTGGCTTCACGTATGGACCAGATAGATCCCTACCGTCCCTCGTATAATTATCGAGAGATCTGTAGTCAACCTTTGGATCCCATAGTTGTAGCTCAACCATACCCTAAGCATTTTCCCATGCCTGTCTTGCCTATATATAAAGGAACCGAAGATCCCATAGAGCATCTTCGCATGTTTAGGATAGCATGTCATGACATATCGCATGATGACTTGCTATTACTAAAAATGTTCCCAAAAAGTTTAGGTGGAATGGCATTAGAGTGGTACTATCAATTGCCCACTCATTCTTTGAGAAACTTCGAAGAAACAGCTGAATCATTTGTCCATCAATTTAGTGCCTACATCGAGAGGCATGTAACTATTAAAGACCTATACAATTTAAAACAAGATAAGGATGAATGCTTTGCTGATTTCTTAGCTAGATGGAGGCAATTGACAGGAAAACTGCACTTTGTGCTGCCTTATAGGGAAATGTTGGACATTTTCATCAACAATTTACAAGAACAAATATCTTATGAGCTATCAACCGCTACTTTAACTACCTTCGATCAAGCTATAGATTTAGCTCGAAGAGTAGAAGATGCCCTCATTAGGAGAGGCCAACTTAGGAAGAAGGATGATGAGAAAACATCTAGAAATCAATATAAAAACAAACAGGTTGTCGGTGACGGAGTCACTGACAACAGAAATGTTGCTAATGTCAATGCAACGAAGACAACAGAAAAATTCATATTGAAACCTCCTGACAAGCCTCCTCGAGAATTCACTAGATTAAACCAACCCTTATCAACTATTTTACCTCAATTACTTGAAAGAGGTTTAATCCAATTGCCAGCTATCCGGGAACCTGACCCAACTATACCCGGATATAGAGCTGATTTGCACTGTGATTTCCATAGAGGACCTGGACATTCTACCAACGCTTGTAAAAGGTTGAAACATAAAATACAAGATTTGATTGACAATAATGAAATGGAAGTGCAAGCCTTCCAACCTAAACAAAACCCTCCTAATAATACTCAAAAGACTCGTTCCCCAAAATCAAAATCAAAATGCCAATCAAACTCTAGACATATTTCAACACCCTTTACCAAGACATGGTAAAGAGGTAGCCAATCAAATCGAACATCATAATGTTCCCCCTCCTACCCGATATGTAGGAACCATTAGCGGACAATTACCTGTTCAGGATCCTCAAATATTTGACACGACCTTATCCCTGGTTACGACCAGGCCCTTACATAATTTTCAAACTTTTGATTCTAGTGATATAGAGTCAGATAGTGAAAGTGAAGTAGACATTACTTCAAACCAATCGAATAGTTCTGAAAATGAATCAGATCCTATTCAACCCGTCACAGATGCTATGGTTCCAGAAGAACCATTTCCTAGAAGAGTCACTACTCGACCTTCTTCTAATATATTCCTTTCTAATGAACAAGCCATTAATGCTCAACCGAGACCAGTTCAACGTCTTCACTATAACATTGTAGGTACCATTGGAGTCGTTACTCGACAACAAGCTCAAAACTCTCAACAAGAACCAAACCAGAACGATGGATCAGCTCCATTCATTCTGAAAAACCCCAATAAAGGGAATCATGCTCCTAATATCCAATCTAAACCCCCTTACAACATTAATGAGCAATTGTCTAACACTACGGCCAGAATTTCCCTCTTAGATTTATTAAGATCCTCTCCCACCCATAGGGATGAGTTGATGCTTACATTGAGCCAAATGATGGTACCTCAAAACATTCAACCTGAAGCTATGGCCAATACTATCATCACTCGAGAGATTGATTGTATTGACTTTCGGGATAAAGATATCCCACAACACAGCTTTACATAAGGACAATCCCTTATACATTACCGCTCTAATTGGAGATGTAGTTGTCAAACGAGTTTTGATTGATAATGGCTCATCTCTAAACATTTGCACCTTTGACTTCTACCAACGATTTGGCTTTAGAAGTGATGAAATGAAGAAAACTGATATGATTATCAAAGCTTTTAATGACGAAACACAAGAAACGTGTGGAGTTATTACCCTCCCATTGCAAGTTGGTCCTAGAACCCTAGAAACAACCGTGTTTATTGTACATTGCCCAACATCGTACAATATACTTTTGGGTCGCCCTTGGATCAACGCCATGCGAGCGGTCCCATCAACTTTACACCAATGTGTTAAATTTGAGTTCAAAAATCAGTTGGTCACTATTCATGGTGACCCTAGACCTTTTGATATGTGTGCTTTGGCAGAACCCGTTGGAGTGCAATTTTGCCCAGCTCTGTCATCCACACATCCTAGTTCTTATCTTTCATCTAAAACTGTGAAACATAAACCCATAACTTCACCTATTCCTCCTCCATTAATTTCATCCTCCTATATAGACCAACAACCCTCTAAACAAATTATTTTAGAACCTCAAAAGGATCTTAAATCTACAACCAATCCTTCAAGTTCTACCCCTATAAATTCAAAACCTATAGACACATCTATCATACCTTCCACATCTCAAGACATAGGTAATAAGCCTTCTACATCTTATGCCCTTTTTGATGAACTTTTACCAGATTTATCTACAACCTTAATATCAAAAAAAATGAATGCTTTCATGCAAGATTCAAACCTTTTAAATAACTTGCCGCCATCTCCTCGTACTTTGGGCCTCCCACAACCTATGGGAAGTACTTACCAAGTCGGGAGTTGTGCCTTCATTTATAAAGGATATGACTCGGGGAAGAATCCCTCGGAATATCAAAACTCATCATGAAGGATATGCTCGGTGTTATTTTACCAATGATTATATTAAAGCTAAACCCATGATGCTTAAAATGGGATATAAAGGGAAAGGCTTGGGACCTTTCCAAAATGGCATGAAAGAACCTTTCGAGGTAGAACCGTGGCCTGCCCGCTGTGGTGTGGGCCTATTTCCTAGTAAGGGTCAACCCTTTCCTTTTGAGGATGATGATCATCTCATATGCTATCAAGATTATTTGGATAGGCATGTTGATTTGCCTCTTAAAAATCAGTCGTTTTCATGCAACATGCTATCCATAGCATACCCCGAAATGATTGCCGACCCCGATGAAGAGTTGGAAGGAGATATCTTCCATGATGTCTCTGTTGAAGAGATGTTGCACAATGGGTTTTATTTTGATGGTTCTATACCAACTATAGCCCAACTTGAGGCCACTAATCCTCAAGATGAATTATCTAAATTAACCTTACAAGAATTACAAGAGTTGGGCGTTTCACCCGCCCCACCTAATTTTGAAAGAGATCTACACATGGAGGTAGAAAATGTCATTAAAATTAACATTGGAACTGAGGACAATCCTCACATAATCAATATCGGGTCAGAATTAAGTCAAGAAAAACAAGAACAATACATTGCATTCCTTAAAGAGTATGAAGATGTCTTCGCTTGGACATACGAAGATATGCCAGGTCTAGACCCTTCTGTCGTCATGCACCATCTAGTGGTCCATCCGGATGCTAAACCTGTTAAACAAAAACTTAGAAAAATGCATCCCAAAGTGGCTCTGCTAGTCAAAGGGGAGTTAGAAAAACTCCTGAATGTTATCTTTATACAAGCTATTGATTATGCCGAATGGATCTCAAATGTAGTTCCAGTCACCAAGAAAGAAGCTACCAAAGTTAGGGTTTGCACAGATTTTAGAGATATTAACGTTGCATGCCCTAAAGATGACTTTCCTCTTCCAAACATGGATCAAATCATTGACTTCACTGCCGGAAGTGGGATGATGTCCTTAATGGATGGATTCTCCGGTTATAATCAGATCAGGATAGCTCCTGAAGACCAGGCTAAAATAGCCTTTATTACCCCTTGGGGTACCTTTTGCTGGAAAGTGATGCCATTTGGCTTAAAGAACGCCGGTGCAACTTATCAACGAGCTATGACCTACATTTTTCATGATATGATGCATGATATCCTACATGATTATGTAGATGATATTATAGCTCGCTCTCTTATTGAAGATAATCATTTAGATGATTTAAGAAAAGTCTTTAATCGATTACGAGAATATCTCATTCGATTAAATCCAACAAAATGCATATTCGGAGTTAAATCCGGCAAACTATTAGGGGTTTTAGTTTCTTTACGTGGTATTGAAATCGACCCTCTCAAGATTGCGGCTATCACTGATATGCCCGCACCTACTAATATATCTGAGTTACGAAGTTTACAAGGTAAGCTTCAAGCCATCCGTCGCTTCATCGATAAGTCGGCGGACAAAACCGGTCCCTTTCTTAAACTCCTTAAGAAGGATGTCCCTTTTAATTGGGACACAGAATGTAGAGAAGCTTTTGAACTTCTCAAACAATACCTCCTTAATCCACCTGTGCTTTCACCACCTAAATCCGATCGCCCATTTCTCCTATATATTTCAGCTTCGGATTCTGCCTTAGGGGCTATGTTAGCTCAACTTGATGATGAAAAGCGAGAACGTGCTAATTATTATATTAGCCGAACCTTCATCAGTTATGAAACCCGCTATACAGCGTTGGAAAAACTATGTCTAGCAGTCATGTTTGCTACGCAAAAATTACGACATTATATGCTTAGCCAAAAAACTTATGTCATTGCTAAATATGATCCCTTAAGGTATCTCATGAGTCGACCTTATTTATCGGGTCGCACAGCCAAGTGGGTTCTTGCTCTAAGCGAGTTTGATCTCACATTCATAGGACAGAAGTCTGTTAAGGGTCAAATCATAGCAGATCAATTAGCTGCTGCACCCTTAGAGTCTACCCATCCCCTCATCATCGAGTTTCCAGATGAATGCCTTCAATTAGAGGCAGACCATCCTGAACAATGGTCCTTATACTTTGATGGAGCCCGATGCATGAGTGGGGTCTGATGCGGGTATTATTTTAATATCTCCACAAAAACATCTTATTCCTCTGTCCTTCAAACCGACCTTTGCTTGCACCAACAATACTGCTGAGTATGAAGCTCTAATCCTTGGATTACGAGCTGCTCTAGCACTCAAAATTAAACACCTTTTAGTTTTTGGTGATTCCCAATTGGTTATAAACCAAATTAATGAAGTTTATCAAACCAGAGATGATAAACTGCGCCCATATAAGGCCTATGTTTTACAATTAATGTCTTTATTTGATCAAGTTACCTTGGAAGCCATTCCTCGAACTAGCAACCGTGCAGCTGATGCTATGGCCGCAGTCGCATCTCTCCTGCCCTTGGAGTTAGATGACGAATATGCCACTATCATTATTCGTCGACTCCAGGAACCCGCTTCAAATAAGTCATGCTTAGAGCCTTTGGATGTGTTTCTAATCAATGAAACTACTCCTGAACCTTGGTATACGGACATATTTGATTTTCTCCAAAATGGGACTTTCCCTGCTAATTCTAATAGAAACCAGCGTCGGTTATTACGTCGACGAGCAAGTCGATTTGTAATAATTGGCAATACTTTATATAGGAGATCTTTTGAAGGTATCCTATTAAGATGTTTAAACTTAGAAGAGTCTAAATCAGCCTTGAGTGAAGCCCACGATGGATCTTGTGGAGGACACTTTAGTGGTAGTGTCATTGCTAAAAAGCTCCTTCGGATAGGATACTTTTGGCCTACCATGGAAACGGATGCACATGAGTATGTGCGCCATTGCGACAAGTGTCAAAAACATGCTGACCTTGTCCATGCGCCCGCACAAGAGCTGCAGGCTATTTCATCTCCTTGGCCCTTTTCTAAATGGGGCTTGGATATTATTGGCAAAATCAATCCCGTGTCATCTGATGGACACAAGTTTATCATAACCGCCACTCGAGTATTTCACGAAGTGGGTCGAAGCTATGCCTTTAGCTTCTTGCACTGGCACACAAGTTTCTAAATTTATTTTTAATCAAATCATTTGCAGGTTCGGAATTCCTGCCAATCTCATCTCTGACAATGGCACTTGCTTCAAAAATAAAGATGTTAAAAAATTATGTCAAAAATATAAGATTCAACATCGCTGGTCCACCCCCTATTATCCTCAGGGTAATGGTCAAGCAGAAGCATCTAACAAAACCCTAATCAAAATTCTCAAAATATTAGTCAATAAAACTGGCCGTGATTGGCACATTCAATTATATCCAGCCTTGTGGGCCTATCGAACTAGTGTTCGAACCCCCACTGGAACTTCACCATTTGTTTTGGTGTATGGTGTTGAAGCAGTTTTTCCATTTGAATTGGAAGTTCCTTCTTTGGCTCTGCTACTTCAAGATACCGAAGTAGGAGATGAATATCGTGCTGGCAGACTCAGTCAGCTGGAACTCCTAGATGAAAAATGCATCAATGCTTTGGAGCATCTCCGTGCTTACCAAAACAAGCTTAAAAGATCATATGCTAAGAAAGTTCGTCATCGATCCTTTGAGATTGGCGACCTTGTTTTAAAAGAAAATCAAAAAAATACAAATGCAACTAAGGAACTTAAAGGTAAATTTGAGCCCAACTGGCTTGGACCATACATTATTACTGCTAAATTTGAATCAGGAGCATATAAATTATCTACCTTAGATGGTAAAGAACTTAAAGAACCCATGAATATTTTGCATCTTAAACGTTACTATGCATAAATTTGGTCATTTCATCCATGTATATATTTGTTCAAAATTACTATCTTGTATTTCTTTCAAATTTATAAAATCCAAAAACATCAAAAATATTCATAAATCTCCAAAAATCTTCAAAAACTATCTATTGCATTTATTTAAGGCAGTTGTTAAATTTTTTGCTCAAAAATCAAAATAATGATAAAAATATAAAAACAGCTATATGCTTGACTCTTTCGAAACCAAAATAAAATAAAGAAGAAAGAGAGAGTCAACATTCTCCAAACTTCTCAAAAAATCATTTATATATATTTTTCTTACAATTATTGCAGTTATATGTTTCAACTTATTTTGGATAAATTAGCATTTATTTTGAATCCCTCACTTGCACACTCACAACAATAAATATCTTGATTTTATCTGGCATGATTACTAATCTCTCTTATATCAAAGTCCACAAAATTCAATTAAATAAAGTTTGAGCATAGAGAATTGATCTTGTTATTTACTTAAACCAAGCACATCTTTTCACAATAAAATGATTATATTTGTAATTTCCATGTTTTGCTACATAGTAGAACTGATTTCTTGAGTGAAAAGTTTCCCCTGCTATCCTATCATGCACATGGTCTAGAATCTTTGAGAATTGGCAAAAGGACAAGCTCACCCCTACCCAGAATAAAAATCCCTTGCTCTACAGCTAATCCGAGCAAGTATCCCTAGCAAAGAAAAAGAAAAAGAAAAGAAAAGTTCAAGAAAAAAAGAGAAAAGAAAAATGTTATCATTACAGCAATGTTCCAAGCATTATCAAGCAAAAGAAATACAAAAAGAAAAATAAGCAAAGTTCAAAAGAAAGCAAGAAAGCAATAAAATCCCTTTCCCTACCCTTTGAAAAGAAAAGAAGGGTTGATGAGCTTGAATCCTTGGAATTCTCAATTATTCGAAAACTGTGAGGTAAGCCCCATAACAGGTGGTTTGTGCCCAACCTCGCTTGGCCTTGGGTAACTCCTAGCGTGGCGATATGTCTGTCACATTAGCGACCTTCTTTTGTACAGACCTATGTCTGCTTATGGATTAGCTAGCTCTTGATAATCCGATCTACATAGTAGCCTAGTATGGTTATATGCATCTACATCATGGTTAATGAACACTTATTTGGTTTCTTCAAATCACTTGTATCATAGTATCTTGCTCAAAACTCGTAAATGAACAATGCAATTGCACACACATTTGTATTTGAGAGATTTTGTCTATCATTATGATAAATCAAGATTGGAAATGAATTCACATATGCACATGGGATTCCTTATAAATCTAACTTTTGTCTTCAAAATACTTTGAAATATTATTTTTGCAACTTGTTTGGAATAAATCAAGTACAGTTGTTTACTACAAAGACAACTATATAAATAGAAAAATCAAAAATTTCTTTCAAAATATACAAAACATATACATATATATCTGATTGACTTTCGCGACGATGGTATAGTTTCAAAACCAAAATTGGAATTTTATGCCTAGCGCAAGTCCTCATTTTCATATTTTCTCGTTCATCAAAAATCAACCATGCAATAAAACTATCTTTTTTGGATTTTCGCGATGATGGTATAAGTCTATACCTACATATTCTATGCCTAGCGCAAACCATTGTAACAATTTTTATTCCCCATTTATTCAAAATCATGAAAACCATATGGCTTAATTCATTATGTTACACAAATTATGCTTTTCAAAAGCAAACACATTTTCATTATTTCATGTCATTATGTCAACCTTTAATTTTGCAATGATGGTATAATTCCTAAAGAATTATCCAAAAAATTTATCACCCTTAGGAATTTATGCCTAGCAAAAATCATTTTAAAACATTATTTCATGCACAATATTTTTTATGAAAATCTGAAAACAAACCATCATCATCATCATCATTTGCACTATTGCAACAAAGTCTTAAGACAATCTCTTAAGCACTCTTTTACTTTTAACAATATTTCTATAAATGGGACTAGCTTGACGACCGAGTGAGCAACGACTCCATGAAATGGTCTATAATAGCGACAATGTCCTTTGAAATTATTGTTAGAAGTCTCTTTTTATTTTTATCACATTTCATCACAAACAACCAATTTGTTACATCAGATTATTTCATTTAAAATATTATAGCATGACATTCAAATTATAATATTTCCAATGACATAATTACATGAATCCTCAATGAATCATCAAATCAATCAATTAAAACATCTAAAAGCATCATACAAATCACAAGACACAAGTCATATGATCAAAAATATCTCATATATATATATATATATCAAATATATGTACATCATCAAAACTAGATTGGTATGCCACAATCTATATCTTGGCATACTCAATCCCCTCAATCAAATGTCCTCTATGCGTTGTCTCGAGAACCCCTCGAGCTCTCGCCTCATCTCCTCCCCCGCCCTACGGGGTGGAGGAGGTGGCCCCATCGCAGTCTATGTAGTCCTCGATCGAGACGTAGTCCTCGAGGACCCAATCCTGATAGGGTCAGCAATGCCGGCTGGCAGCTATACCCTCTGACCCTCTGGCACCATCTGGAAGTAGATGCCCTGGTAGAACGTGGTCTGAGCAATCGACCGTGCCAGCTCCTGTGTGCTCGCCCCTCCGCCCCATGCCCTGAGGCGTGCAATCTCGTCTCGTAGCTGTGACACCTCAGCCTGGTGTTGTGCAGCCGCATCCTGTAGCGTCTGCACCTGAGCCTGCAGACGATCTCTCTCCGCCCGGAGAGTAGCCATCTCGCTACTCTCTCCTGTATCCACACCCTTGCCCTTATCGAGCGATGGTGGCCTCTATGGAGATGGGGGTCTCGCCTCCCTCCTCTCCCTCTCTCTCTGCCATGGCCGCTCCTGTGCCTGTGGCCTCCTCGCCTCTCTCCCGTCGTGACCCTGGGCTGCCTCCATCGTCGCCTGGCACCGCCTCCCTATCCGACGCACAACCGCATGGATCGGACCCTGTGCCCTCGTCATCCGAGGAGGGCGGATGCCTACGTACTAGGCATCGTAGCCATCGGCTACCCCTGCGTCGTCCCCATCCACTGGCTGGATGGGGGCATCATCTACGTCCTGGCTCCAGAACCGCTGCATGTCCGGAGCCCCGCTAACGTAGTGTTATCCCGGACAGTCCGAGAAAACTCGTAGTCTCTGAGAGATGGGATCCCCTGCTGTAGACCGAACTGCCTCAAAACTCGGTCGTACCTATGGAGCTCCACCTCTCCCCTCTCCATCCTCAACCAGCAAACTCGCCTAATGCGAGCCAACTCCTGTCCATCCTCTGGCCACCCTGGATGCTCCCTCCATGGCCTCCAGGTGATCTGGTCCGGGACTAGGTCATCCAGTAGTCTCCGGGACATCGGTAGGTCGATCCGCCGCTGTGCCCCTCTTCGGAGCCACCAGTAGAAGACTCGGGGCCTCTCCCCGTCAATCCCTATCAGAGGAAGCCCTACCGGCCTCCGCACCGCAATGTGATCCCAGCACCAAACCTGTAGTAGCGATGTCATAACTAGACATCGGCCGCCCTTGTACACGACCCCATACAGGATCCTGTACAATCGGCATAGAACAAAGCTACCCCAAGCAAACCTGTAGCCGTGGTCTCGCATGTCACAGATCACATCTGCCAACATCCATGGCACCCTGCACCCGCTCTGGTGGCACAACAGAAGTCCACCAACCACCCCAGCTAGTACCCGTGTGAGTGTAGATGCCCCAGGCATCTGGCGTAGTGCCTCGATGTTAACTCCGCCCTTCTCCAGGGTGAAGCTCGGGTCACCGCATAACCGTCCCATAGCGCGGCCCTGATTGGCCGTAGGAGTGATCAGCCGTCCTTGTATGGGGATTCTCAGAATCCTCCATACGTCCTCCAAAGTGGGAGTCATCTCCCCTGTCGGTAGCCGAAACATGAAGACCCCGGATACCACCTCTCTGCTAGGGCCGTCAGTAGCCCCATGTCTGTAGATACTTGTGGCATTTCTGCCACATGTAGTAAGCCGGCCTGTGCCAGCTGATCTCGCTCTGCCTGTGTCAGAGCGGCCAAGTCATCTCTCAAACCTCCATATTTCCACTCCTTGCTCTTTAGTAATCCTCTCTGCAAACATAAACAACAAAACAATAAACAATCATTAATCAATAATTCAAGTAATCAATAATGCAAATTAAAAATTCAATTTTGTGCAATTGATGATATCGCCCACTATTGGACGATATCGTCCCAAATTTGAGCATAATCGTCTTCGATTTCGTAGTTCGAAATCGTCTCTAATTTGACGAAATCGTCCCCCTTTCGACGATTTCGCCCTCGGGCGAAATTGCCGAAATTGAGACGATTTCGTCCCGACGACGTCGACGGCCCAAAAACGGCCGCGATGCTCAAAATTCATCTAAAATTTACCTAAAAAGCATGTAAAATTAAATTAAAGCATTCTAAACTAAGTTTAGACTCTTACCCGTAGACCATGTCGGACCTCTGTTGATCTGTGCGTCGTCTCCACCATTTTTGCTTCAGAGCTCTAAAATCAGTAAAAATGAACAGTAAAAATGAATTAGGGTTTTACCCTATTTTTCTTAATTTTATTCAAAAATAATTTTTTGCTTTTTCGCGTTTTTACCTCAAACGTTCGATTTGGGTAAAAACACGGAGGGGGCACCATAGTAAGTCTATCGTACGATTCGACCAAGAATCGTCGCCTAAAAATGGGAATAATTTTTGCTTTCTCGTAGATCGAGAAGAACTCATCTTTAACGCATTTTCTTCGAAAAATTCGCTAAAGAGGGGGCAAAATGTAGCACCCTAAAATTGGCGCAGTAAAATTGGAATAATTACATTCACCTTAGTAAATAATTTAAAATTCAAATTTAACCTCCCAAACCGCCCGTTAACCGTCGAGAAATCCGTTTCCCCCTTTTTCGCGCCATTTTTAGAGGTTGTTTTGACCGTTTGACGATATCGTCGCCGATCAGACGATATCGCCCCGTATTTGACGATTTCGTCTCGGACTAGAACGTCCAGACGATCTTGTCGCAAAACCGAATTTGCAAAGTTGGAATCTGTTCCAACGGGTCTCCAATCTGGCGGAAGCGTGTCTGCACCGTTGGGACCCTCCCCCGTTGGAGATCTCCCAAATTGGGATGATCTCCAACCTCCTAACTACTCCCCCTAAGCCTATTTAGTCTCTAGGATTTTCCCTTCCCAACCCCTGGCTGAAATTCTCTGCAAATTGATTCCCTCTACGTTAAAGCATCCCAATATTGCATTTGCACTAGATCTATACCAATTTTGTTGCAGGTACATCACTGATTTTCAGCCGGAGCCAGCACCCATCGTCGTCGACGAACCTGTTCAGATCGGAGGCGAACCTGTCGAATTCGAGACGATTTCGTACTGATGCGAGATGATCTCGACTACAGTCTGCATTGAGGCAATCAGTGCTTGAAGTTTGCTTTTCTCAACTTTGTCCCTGTCATTTTATTCTGCAAATTAGATAATTTATTCAGTTTTTATGTTATCTTGCATTTGGAGTTCACCCATTTAGCTTAGATTGCATACTAAGATCATGATTTGTCATTAAAATATAGTAATTTGCTTGGATTGCTGTCCATAACTATTTTTCATTGTTTATACTGCCATTTTGTATCATTTCCCTCTATTAGTACAATAGTATTCGTTGTATTTTGTATCTATTTTTCTGCTTGCAGGTCTCTGACGAATTCGTCGATCTTAGACGATTCTGTCAGTCTCAGACGATTCTTTCGATCTCGGACGATTCGTCAGATTGCAGACGATTCTGTCGAATTCCAGACGATCCAGACTGCTTCAAACATCGGAATCTTCTTCAGACATCCGGATCAGGTATTCCTCGTTTGCATTCTATAAATTCTCTATTTTTCTGTCTTTAAATCTGTTTCCGTATTCATTGAACTTGCATTTTCATATAGATTAATCTAGATTCATTCGGCCAAACCTAGGATATGAATGCTTAAGGTTAAAACGAACACATCTAAACACATTCCAAAACCTAGGCGTGGAAACTGCCGCTAAATGTTTCCTGGTGAACCCACCATCCGTCGAAAAATCATCAAAATACACCTCCCTTGAGAGGCGGGACCTTCGCAAAGTCCTCTCAGTCCGAGGTACCACACCATCCTTTTCCCATCCTCCTTCCGGGCGCGGATCCTATAGCCTGAAGGTAGGGATGCAAAAAATTTGGAGCGATACAATTCCATTTCCTTTTTTTAATATTGTTCAATACAAATCTATTCATCATTAAAATACCACTAAATTTCTTTTCTTGATTTTTGTAAAAACAAATCCTCATTCACAAAACTATTTTTTGAGCCAAGATGCAATCACACCATTCTACTTTAATGTCCTTTACACCACCTTCCTTTAAAAACCTCCCTCATGTAAGGATTTATTCACCATTTTGAGGAATAGTTAGGGATCAGGACAACTCATTAATGCAATGCAATCTGATAAATAGAATTTACAAACATACATCTATGCATAATACTTAAAAGTAATAAAATAGAGAAGATCCCTCCATTTCTCTATTTATTACTACATGCTATGCAATTGCAACCCAAACATTACATTTTTAATATAATAATTAAGAAGAGAATCATATACTTCTCTCTATAATAGCTCCCCCAACTACTCAAGTATCAAAGAACCATTATAAATTCTAGACCATTAGTTCTTTCCAATATAACAACAAGAGTTCATAACTTCCTTTCTATCTACAATTCATAATGCACATAAAGGAAATAAAGTCCTTCTAACATTCTATTTTAAAAGAACCACATAAATAAGAAAGGGAAGTGACCAAATATTTAATTTGCATTCCCAGAAAGGCCATTTAAGATAATACTATCTCTTGGGAGAAAATAGAGACCAAATAATAAACTACTACATCATTAACACAAGTCCAAAACCTTTCCAAACATCATAGGAGGACTTTTTATGAAAAGAGATCACATTTGTGTTTTCAGTATTTCCAAAAGCAATTGTCAAGCAATGAAAGGCTAACGTCTATCATAAAATTTCATTCTATAAATATATATATATATATATATATATATATATTTTTTTTTTTTTTTTTTTTTTTTTAATTTATTGATATATATTGATCTTCTTTAATCTTTAAAAAGAAAGGAATATAACACCACTCTAAATCTTCTACTCTCATTTTTAAATAAGAACTTTCAAATAAAATAAGCAATCAAAACCAGTCAAACTCATTCATGCAACAACTCGACTCAACAAGAATGAAAACCAAGAATGCTAAGCAAAATTCACCCAATAGTGGAACCAACCAAAGGATGCCAACAACATAAGATAGGGAGGTTCTCAGCAACCTAGAGATGATGTCAACAACATAATATGGGTAAGCACATAAAGTAGACCTAGAACTACCATTGAAATATGTTCATTGTCAAAGCAAAGGCGACTAAGACAGAATCTAACCACAACATAAACCAAAGGTCATCCTCCCAAAAACATGAAGATATTCAGCCAACATAAGTAAGAGCGCTATAGAAAAACATTCAACCAAACCCATAGGTGCTAGGGTGCCAAATAAATAAAGCTTATTAGCAATGCATAGGTAATATTTTTAAATACCAAGACTTGTGGTTGGCATGCAAAGCAGTGCAAAGACACCTAACAAAAATGGTGTGGTGATCTACCAACCTAGTAAGATTAAATGGCCAAAACCAAAGTATATCAATTAGAGTCTCATAAGGAAAGCCGAACTCAAAAGAAGCATGAAAAGACTCTCTCAAATATTCAATAATATCAAAGAGCAAAACCATGAGATAAACACTAATAATAAATTAAAGGTAATTCTACCCAAGCACAGCACCTCCTAGTTCTAGCTTCCTGTAACTCTTGGGTGGATTCACTATGCTACCTCCTTTTTTTCCTCGTCCTTCCGTGTCTTTATGCCCCTCCAAAATGTCCCCAAAACCTCCTCCAAACTATATACTAATAGCTAAATAAAAAAGTGATGAAAAACTACCAACTGGATGTTGCTCAAGATCCTCCTCACCACCTTCCAAGCTGGCCATATTGGCTAATAACATTATTTATTGAACATTGCAAAATAATATATGTTCAAGAAAGCAAAATTAGGGAAAATAAAAACTCTCAACCAAGCAACACATGATTTCCCTTAATAGCTATTAAACAAGAATAGCATTCCAAGTAATAATAATGTTTAAACCATTATCTCATTCATACCTTATTATTTTTAAAATAAGGTATTAATTAATATCATTTGTTAATATTGGTTATTAACAATGATATTAATATTAACAAGTATTAAAACTACCATTATTAATACTTTATTAATTCAATCCAAAATTATACAAATAATAAAGCTATAAATGAATAACACAAGCTTATATTGAGAGGGAGGGTGAACAGTATAAGATAAAAAAATTTACTTTTCTTTCCAAAGTAGTATTATTCAATATTATAAATTGTAATAATAAAAAAATACGCAAATCATCACACACATAAGAGACATATATTTAAAGTGGTTCACCCAATGTGGGCTATGTCCACAGAGAAAATATTTCTTATAAATTTTCTCAACAAGTCTCTTGGGAACCAATTCCCTATTACAATGTTTATGGGCACCAACCCAAAGGAGACACCAATCCCCTATGCTCAATTTCATGGATATATGTTCATAGGAGACACCAATCTCATTTGCTCTAGTTCATGGACCTCTATCCATAGGAGATAACAATCCCCTTTGCTCTGGTCGTTGACCTCTATCCATAGGAGACACAAATCCCCTTTGCTCTGGTTTGTGGACCTCTATCCACAAGAGAAACCAATCTCATTTGCTCTAGTTTGTGGACCTTTATCTATAGGAGACACCAATCACCTTTGATTTGGTTTGTGGACCTCTATCCATAAGAGATACCAATCCCCTTTGATCTAGTTTGTGGACCTCTATCCATAGGAGACACCAATCCCCTTTGCTCTGGTTCATGGACCTCTATCCATAGGAGACACCAATTCCCTTTGCTCTGGTTTGTGGACCTCTATCCACAAGAGACAATAATATCCTTTGCTCTGGTTCATGGACCTCTATCCACAAGAGACACCAATCCCCTTTGCTCTAGTCTACTCCAAATCCTGCTCAAATTTTCTCCAAGCCTACTCACAAGGCTTGCTTAAATCTGCTCCAAACCTACTCACAAGGCTTGCTCACAACTCTGCTCAAATCTACTTCAATCCTACACACAAGGCTTGCTCATATCTACTCCAAGTATACTCTCAAATATGCTTCAATCCTACACACAAGGCTTGCTCAAATCTGGTCCAAAATCTGCTCTCAACTCTCTTCAAGACTACACACAAGGCTTGCTCAAATATGCTCACCAAACCTGCTCAATCTGCTCCAAGCCTACACACAAGGCTTGCTCAAATATGCTTACCAAACTTGCTCAAATCTACTCCAAGCCTGCACATAAGGCTTGCTCACCAAAACCTACTCTCAACTCTGCTCAAATCTGCTCCAAGCCTATACACAAGGCTTGCTCAAATATGCTCATCAAAACCTGCTCAAATATGCTCTCAAATCCTGCTCAAACCTGCTCATATCTTGTATACAAAAAATGTTCATCTATTTCCAAATCTTGCATAATGATGTCATCAAGTTCTTTATCTAATATTCAATGTGCTTTCTTCAACTAAAGTATTTTAGACATATTCTACCCAGAATTTGTTTAACCTCTTAAACATATAGAGAATGATATGCACTAACAAATACTCAATATGTTCTTCACGTACATTAATTTTATCGCTTTCACATGTCTCACATGTATTGCATTCTAAAGGTAGCTCTAGTCTAACACTTGATAACTGGCCTGGTTATTGTTGAGTTGCACCTTATCTCAAAATCAATCACAATGCACAATTCCTTCTTATCTACTCACAAAATCAATCATGAATAATGCACAAGTCTATTCTTTTCATATACTCACAAATTCAATCATGAAGATACACAAATTTGCTTTCACAAAACTGATCTATAACTCTTACACTTTCATTTCCAATATCACTCAAAACCAATGCACAAGTTTGCTCTCAAATTTGATCTATAAGTTTCATCTATTTGTTTCTAATTTCAAACATAACCAATGCACATCCTTGATTTCAAACCCTTGCACATATATTCCCAATTTCATTCAAGCAATTGCACAATCAATCAATCCTTATACCTCCAAATATATGAAAACTCAATATATTTTCTTCAACCAAAAACCACCTAGAGAATGAGTTAGATTACCATACCTCTAAAACTGCCTTGATGATGATGTACCTTCAAAATCTGTCTTAACAAAATAATTCACGTTTCTAGTTCCACTTCAAGAACTAGTTAGAAAATATTTTTTTCAAATCATCCACATTAAGCTTTCCAAAAATGTGCACAATAAAGCTTTAAAAATAATACCTTATATCTCCTTTTAAAATATGCAATATTACAACTTTCAAATAATCCACAATACACCTTATATCTCCTTTTCTAACATGCGATAATCACACTTTTCAAACAATACCAAAACCACCTTGTATCTAATTTTCACATGCCAAAAAAAATTACACTTTCAATTAGTCTCTAATACACCTTATAACTCTTTTTCTTAGATAAAATAAAAACAAAAATTTCTCTTTGTTTAATCAACAACTAACTAGTCACTATCTCCTTCTCTCACAAATTTTTGTTCTTATTTTAATCAACACAAGGCTGACAAACTATATCATTTCATAAAAAATTTAAATCAAAATTTTGGCACCCATACCTCAACCAACAAGCCCCATGAGCGCAAGGAGAATCGAAACCATGACCTATGCCAATGCAGTGCCCAAGCCAAGGCTTGGTAACTAGATGGGCTATCCTAATGGGTAGTAACCACAATGCAGTATGAAATATTTGAAGCACTCCTTTGTCCAAAAGCATTTTTCCACTTTGCCAAGCAAAATAAAACCTACCTAAATGTGATCCTATGACCTTCCTGCTCCCAACACCTTAGCACTATCTCAGTGACCAACTGGGCTAGCCACCTAGTAGGAACCTAGGGTTCCTAGCACATAAAATGATAAATAAATAATAACCTAAATCTAAAAGAATCGCTTTTGAATTGTCGGGAAGTCCCTTCAATGATTTAATAAATCATATATTATATATTTCATGGATATCTCTTATGATAGAATAGTATGGTGTTTTATACCCACTTACGGTTATAGGTGAAAGGTTGCAATGCTTCCTAACCCTAACCTTATAATAATATAATAATTAATATAATTAATTATTATATTATTTTATTATTATAACCATAGGATAAAATAATATTATTATTATTATTATTAATTAATGTTAGGATAGTATCCTAACATGCCATCCCTCTTTGAAGAGCTTTGTCCTCAAAGCTAGAAAAATTTGGAAATATGCTTTTATGAAGTTCGCCAATCCCAACATCACAGGCTTCTTGTAGTTAAGTTTGTGTTTAGGGAAAAACTCAATTGTCACACTATAATGCACATTAACATCGGTCACTTCTCGTCTATTCACAACTTTTTTCGCTAGATAGTTGGTTAATTAAACCTTTGAAAATCCTTAATGAGGCAAATACCTTATTTCTCTAGGCTGTAAATTAAACGCTAATAACTTAGATGATGTTTTCACCACACAATTGTATAACTCATTGTCCAAATATATATTGCCTTTATTGCATGCTCCCCTTGCATACATTGCTCCTCTTGCTTATGTTTGTGTGAATGCACCAAAGTTCTTACATAACAATGATGTAACCGTGTTATGTTTCCCACGTGTCATATTGCCATTGACAAAGAGTTTGATGTTATTTTGGCCTGTAATATTTATGTATATATATATATATATTTTAACTGGATGATTATGTTTAAAGTTTGTATTTTCAGTATCGTCTGTATGAGATTAATAATCATAGCGTAGCCATGAATCTCGTTCTGCCAATGATGTTGCGGTGTTTCTGTGATGGATAGCAAAGTTGAGAGCTTGGCCAGAAGTATTGCAATGGAGTGTAAAGACCATCCCTTGTCTCTTAAAACAGTTGCCAAGATTGAACAAGCATAGTTGGAATACATTCTCAACCAACTGAAGTCGGTCAATCTCAATTTTTACCGCATCCATGAAGAGCTTAATGAAGATCTGTTCATGCCCTTGAGATATAGCTACGATGCTCTTGACAGCCAAATCTCGGCCACCCAATGCCAGATTTCTTATGTCTATTTCGATATAATTTCGTTCTTCTACTCTTGGCAAATTCGAATACCACCCATACTCTTTATTATATTCTATTTCTCGTGAGAGGTCGGAATTGTCCATTTTTCTACGGAGTTATTTCAATATCTGAAATAAATTACAGACCCCAATTGCCGAATTGAAAATTGTGTTTTCTGACTTTGTGATAAAAACGTCTCACCGCGATGATTTGCAGGGAATTTCTCTGAATACATTTTTAATGGAACAACCATGGTTGCAGAAGATATGGGTTTAGGTTTTAAAAACACAGATCCCTGAGTATTCCTAGCTAGATCATTTAATTGTGTTATATTATTCCCAAAATCAATTCCAACATGAAACTGTTTCATTTCTGAAGATAACGGATTTCTTGGACCAGATTGTTGAGTCCTCTTTGGGTGATGAAATCTGCAAAATGCACCCAATGTACAATATCCATTTTTCAAATAGTGTGGACATTCTTGGTGGCCAGGTCTTTCCAGAGATCCCTCTCTCTCCATAACAGTCACCGTAGGTTGAACTCCAAAAGGTATTGATCCCAGAGCTGAGATGCTTGTGCACCGTTTGAAGATGGACCATTTTTTTGTGTATTCATTAGACTAATATCCAGGGGATACTATTTTCCTGCCAAAGATGACAATGGATTTAAACAACTTTGGTCGTTGTTGCTCCAAGCTGACATTGGTGTCATAGCATGCATGTAAGTTCCATGTTCCTATGGAATGAATATTTGAATCATAGGGAGCTCTTGATAAGACCATGATGGATGTACAGTAGAATATGAATTTTATGATGAAGATGGTAAAGAATGTATTGCAGTAGCATGCACTGGAGAATTTAATACAGATATAGTTGTTGCTTCTGATGAAGGTTCTGGATGATGAAATTTACAGGTAACTCCATATTTGCAAGATCCTGTGTGTTTGTAATATGAACATTCTTTTTCTCCCCGACGAATAAGAAGTCCCAAGAATTTAAACTGTGTCTGTCCACATTCTTCCTTCTGATTTGAATGTTCAAATTTGCACATTGTACCATACCTACAGGTTCCCTTTAAGTAAAACTGGCATTCAGCTTGTCCAGCCTTCTGAGTTGGCTCTCCAGTTGGGGCAACCTGTTTCTGCTCCAAAAATGAATTTTCGTTTTGAAGTTCTTTAATATCCATTGCATTTGGGAAGCTATTGCGAGTTTGCTCAGCATAGTATCTCAACTCAACCATTTCTAGTTGCATATGCTCCATAATTTTTTTTTTTTTGGGAAGAACAAAGATATCAAAGGTTGGTCGAGGCAACCAACTGGAACAATGGTAACATTGAGCTGCTGTTGATGATGATCGTAATCAATCCAGGATTGAATGTTGTGTCCCTCATTGAGAAGTAATCTTTCAAACTGATCGTCAATCCAGTAGTTGGTAGGCTCAAATCTTATCGAGTGAAGGTCGTTGAGATCAGCACTGACGTGATTGTTGTTGATCAATAATGATGTGATTGGGAGGAAACATGGTGAATACGAAAGTGGTGCTGAATGAGAAAGCTAGATTGCCATCTTTGATTTGATGAGCATTGGTTAGTAAAAAGCGTGACCAACAAGTAATTCGGATTGGGCAGTGAGGCGGATGGCGTTGGTGTTTTTTTTTTTTTGGTCCTATTTTTTTAACCAAAGAATTATTAGCTTTACACCAATTGAAATCCCTTCGGTGTGAGTTATATTCTCCTCCAGGAAGCCTAGACAATTTAATGCAAGTACTATCTCATTAAAAATAAAAGGACAGGAAACAAAGGACCCTATTACACACATGGCGTTGACCGCATCTAATGAATATGGGTGAGCAGAAGAGGAGGTGGCCATGGTGGAGGGCGCATGTGAGGAGGAAATTGAAATTTTGTTCCAGTATTCACACTGTTACTAGTCCAAGGATTTGAGAGCAAGATTTTATCTGATGCCAATAGTTTATGGTTTTTAAAAATCTGAGTGCAGTAATTGTTGTTTATTTTTATGCGAGGGAGTATATTTTCTGTTAATTTTATATTTAATTCCATATTTTTCACGTCAAAGTGCATTGGGAGATAATAGAGAGGATCATCAAACTTCTCCACTGTTGGATAAACCCTGCAATTTGTTTCCTTGGAAATATTTGCCTCTTTTAAATTTAAATTTTTAAGGTTTTCATTTTCTTTCTTGGGGAGTGCAATGGGTACCACTCGTGATTCCATGGCTATGGGCTCCTCCTCCACCTCGGATTCCATGGCTATGGGCTCTTCCTCCACCTGGGATTCCATGGCTATGGGTTCTTCCTCCTCTACCTGAGATTCCATGGCTAGGGTCTCCTCTTGCATTTCCATTAAATATTGTATAATACGATCAGAACGTTCCATTTGTTTTTTTTGTTTTTGTTCAATCATTCTTCTAATTTCTGCAATGTCATTTTTCATTTCCTTGACCAATATGGTTGGATCCATAAGGCTCTGATACCAGATGGTAGGAACCTAGGGTTCCTAGCACATAAAATGATAAATAAATAATAACCTAAATCTAAAAGAATCACTTTTGAATTGTCGGGAAGTCCCTTCAATGATTTAATAAATCATATATTATATATTTCATGGATATCTCTTATGATAGAATAGTATGGTGTTTTATACCCACTTACGGTTATAGGTGAAAGGTTGCAATGCTTCCTAACCCTAACCTTATAATAATATAATAATTAATATAATTAATTATTATATTATTTGATGCAGGAGCATCCGGTGGCGAAGCTGCAATCTTGCATCACCCAAAATGTATTTTTCTTTAAGTACTAAAACTATCGCGATATCGCGACGCTTTTTGAAGAAGGGCGCCAGTGGGCCAAACTGTCGCGATATCGCAACATTTTTTGAAAAAGCACAGTCGGGATGCCAAACTATCGTGAAATTGTGACATTTCTGAAGCAATGCAGTCGGGACGCCAAACTGTCGCGAAATCGCGACATCTCTGAAGCAATGCAGTCGGGGCGCCAAACTGTTGCGAAATCGTGACATTTCTGAAGCAACGCAGTCTGGACGCCGAAGGGTCGCGAAATCATGACATTTTTGAAGCGACGTGGTCTGGATGCAAAATGGTCGTGAAATCGCAACATTTTCGGGGCGGAGAGTTCAAGGCGCCAAATGGTCGCAAAATTGTGACAGTTTCGGAGAAAAGCAGTTCGAGTGCCAATTGGTTGCGAAATCGCAACAGCTCCGAGGCAAGGTCACTTGAGTGCCAAATGGTCGCGAAATCGTGACACTTTCGGGAAGCAAGATTTGAAAGCACAGGGACATCTTTGGCAAAAAAAGTTCTAAGGCACAAGAATGGTCACAAAATCGTGACACCTTCGAAGGCAAGCTTAAAGGACGTCGCGAAATCGCGACACCTTCGAAGACAAAGTTTAAAGGACGTCGTGAAATCGCAACACTTCTGGGAGGCAAGACTTGAAAACATAAAGACATTGCAACACCTTCGAAGGCAGAGCTCAAAGACGTCGCGAAATCGTGACACTTCTAGAGGAAAGGTTCTTAGACGCAAAGTGGTCGTGAAATCGTGACACTTTCGAGCCAAAGACTCAAGGGTGTGAAATGGTCGCGAATCGTGACATGTCACGGTTTCGCGGCCCGAAACGAAGCAGCGAGTACGGAATGCAAAGATGTCACGAAATCATGACATGTCACGATTTCGTGGCCAAAAGGAGGAAAGCGAGTAAGAAAGGCCTAGACGTCGCGATTTCGTGACGTGTCACGAAATCACGGCCCCACGGAGGAGAGAGAAGCCTAACACCGAAAATGTCACGATATCGTGACCAAAGAGGAGAGAGAAAGTATTGGAGCAAAAACATCGTGATATCGCAACCAAACGCTCACGACGCTTGACCAGCCAGCGATGGCAGAGAATATTGCAGAGGGACACGTGGCATCTACTTACAGGTGCTCATAGAGTATCGAGCGGTTATAGGGACTATGGCAGTAGGACACGTGGCATCAACTGCAAATGGCCATGGCGCATTCTTATGTATGATGACTTGGCGATGGGTTGACAGGCAGCTGCAGGGCATGCCGCCACTACAGGCCATGATGTTTTGATGCACCTGGCAGCATCTTGCAGGCGAGACAGAGCATTCATGCGGGCGGTTATGGGGAGTCCCGCATTCGAAGTAATGATGGTCCGAAGAGAGTCGAGCCTGTATAAAAAGGCCACGCATACATTGTAAAAGGACTCTTGGCCATTTTGGGAATAGAACAGTGGTGTTTCCGAATGTAAAGGACCTTTGTTAATGAAATTTGCTAGAATTTTTCCTGTGTGTCATTTAACCTTGCATTCTTGCTATGTGTTGCTTTAGCTCTATATCAAGTGGTATCAGAGCTGGTTGGTTCTGAGTGTGCAAACCGAACGCTGATAGTGAGGTAGTTTGCACCAAGACTGTGGTTGTGGGTTGCAAAGAAGAAGTAGGATGCCTCCGCATAGAGATCATGGTGGTATAAGGCACAGAAGGGAGGAGGTCAATTTGAGAGCCCTGTAGAGGCAAGTTGAGGCCCTGCAAGAGGAAATTAGAAGAGGAGTCGAGCCGAGAAGGGAAGAACCCAGCGAAGACAAAGTGTGGGAAGAAGAGATTCCATCCAATGAAGAAGAGGCTTTGGATCCAGCAGAGGCTAGGTTGTATAGAGCCATCTCCCTGATCGGGAAGAAGCCAAAATTTGACGTCTCCACGTACTCTGGGAACCTCAACCCTGAGGAGTTGATAGACTGGATCAACGACATGGAGGAGTATTTTGAATACGAAGAGATATCAGATCCAAATCGGTTCAGGTTTGCAAAAACCAATCTGAAAGGACATGCTAGCATCTGGTGGAAAGGAGTGCAATTGGAAAGGAACAGAGGGGAAAGGAAAGGATCACCAGGTGGGATAGGATGGTAGAGAAACTAAAGAGGCAGTTCATCCTCGCAGATTATGAGTTGGATTTGTTAAAAAAAATGCAGAGTCTTCAACAGGCTAGTAAGACTGTCAAGGAATATACTGAAGAGTTCTACCAAATCTCGATCAGAATTGGCCATTTGGAGGTGAATAAGGAGAAGGTCGCACGTTACATCAATGGATTGCAAACCAGCATTCAAGAAGAGTTGGGGCTGGTTAGAATGAGCACAGTAGAGGATGCATATCAGTTTGCATTAAAAGTGGAGGAGAAACTAAATAGAAGGTTTGATGGCAAGCAGAGAGGGAAGGACAGGGGTGGAAGAGCTGGTGGAAGAGGCAATGGTGGAAGATACAAAGACTTTGGGAAAACTGGTGAAGCTAGCAGTAGCCAAAAATAGAAAGAAGTGAAAGAGGAGGATGACCAACGCCCACGCAATCAAAACAACAACTATCCAAGAGGAAGAGGTCGGTCTGGGCGAGGGTTTGGCAGAGGTGTCTTTCGAGGAACCTGCTTCAACTATGAAGAAGAAGGACACAGGGCATACAACTGCCCGCAGCATCAGGAGAGGCCAAATCGAAGACCTGAGGGTCAGGCCCGAGCTGCTGTAGCAGACGAAGGTGTAGAGTTCGAGCACTCTGAGGAGGTAGAAAGAGGAGAAGCGATGATCATCAAAATAGTTCTGTTAAATGAAGAGAAAAAGGGAGACCAAAGGAACAGCATATTTCGAACAAGATGCAAGTGCGCAGGCAAGGTATGTAACATCATCATATATAATGGAAGCACTGACAATTTGGTTTCTGAGGAAATGGTTCCCAAGCTACAGTTGGAGAGGAGAAAACACCCGCACCCTTATCGAATTGCATGGTTGCAAAAGGACCATTGGGTGCTGGTGAGTGAGCAATGCCTGGTGAAGTTCAACATTGGAACTTACCGAGATGAAGTGTTATGTGACATCTTGCCTATGGATGCATGTCATCTACTGCTTTGGAGGGCTTGGCAGTTTGACCGAAGTGTTGTCCATGATGGTCGAGCCAACACATATTCTTTGTCAAAGAATGGAGTTCGCCATAAGTTAAAACCCCTAAAGGAGGCAGATGAGAAAGTATGCAGCAGTGCACAAGTCTGACTAGTTGATGGTAGAAGATTCTTGGAAGGCCTGAAGCTGGATCATATGTGCTATGCTATAATCCCTAGGGTTAGGGAAGAAGGATGCAAGGAAATTCCAATGGAAGTCATGGGACTATTAGAAGAATTCCGATATATCATTTCAGATAATGTTCCTGAAGGTTTACTGCCTGTTAGGAAGATCAGTCACCACATATATTTGGTGCCTGGATCGAGCTTGCCAAATAAGGCTGCACATCGAATGACACCTGTGGAAACTAAAGAGTTGAATCGGAAAGTTCAAGATCTATTGAAGAAGGGGCTTATTAGGGAGAGTCTTAGTCCATGTGATGTACCAGCAGTACTAGCACCTAATAAGGATGGAGAATGGAGGATGTGCACCGAATCTCGGGAAATCAACAAGATCACCATTAAATACAGGTTCCCACTGCCAAGGATGGATGATATTATGGACTTGCTGAGTGGAGCTGAGTACTTCACAAAAATTGACTTGAAAAGTGGGTACCATCAGATCCGCATTAGAGAATGGGATGAGTGGAAGACAGCCTTTAAAACCAGGGAGGGACTGTATGAGTGGTTGGTTATGCCATTTGGATTAACCAATGCACCTAGTACCTTTATGAGGTTGATGAATGAAGTTCTGAAGGAATTTCTGGGCAAATTTGTTATTGTTTACTTGGATGATATACTGATTTTTAGCAGAACCTTAGAGGAGCACTCGATGCACATCGGGAAGGTTTTTGAGAAACTGCGGGAGGAGCGACTATCGATCAATGCGAAGAAGTGCAACTTCGTGAAGAAGGAGGCCGGTATACCTGGGATTTGTTATATCAGCAAATGGTCTCAAAATGGACCCCAAAAAGGTGAAGGCTATCCTAGAATGGCCTGTCCCAAGAAGTGTGACCGAGGTTAGATCATTTCATGGTCTGGCCAGTTTCTACAGAAAATTCATTAGAAACTTCAGCAGTATTTGCGCATCTCTTACGGAGATAATGAAGGGGAACAAGAAGGAATTCCAGTGGATAGTTGGAGTAGATAAAATCTTTGTTATGCTAAAGAAGAAGGTCACTGAGCAACCCGTCTTAGCACTTCCAGATTTCAATAAGGTGTTTCAAGTAGACTGCGATGCCAGTGGCAATGCCATAGGAGCCGTATTGAGCCAAGAGGGTAGGCCTGTTGCGTATTTCAGTGAAAAACTCAATGATGCCAGAAGGAAGTATTCGGTATATGATCAAGAGTTCTATGCCATAGTTCAAGCACTCAAGAAATGGAGGCATTATTTGCTGTCAAAATAGTTTGTTCTCTATACCGACCATCAAGCGGCTACAGATATATTACATGACCAAGGAAAATTGAATCAGAGGCACCTGAAATGGGTAGAGTTCCTGCAGAGCTATACCTTTGTGCTGAAGCATTGGAGTACAAACAAGTCACCGTTCCAGATCATCTATGGGAATAGCCCAAGAAACGCTTCAGAGTTAAGAAGGCTAGATACAAGGGAGAAATGCAGTGTTGAGGCAGAAGACTTTGTCGAACACTTGAAAGGAGTGCATGAGGAAGTGACAAAACACATTGCCAAGATGAATGCTCAGTACAAGACAAGGGTGGATCAAAGACGCAGAGCTAAAGAGTTCAAAGTAGGAGATTCTGTCATGGTCCATCTGAGGAAGGAGCGGTTTCCTGCCAAGACCTATAATAAACTCAAAATGAAGAAGTTTGGGCCTTGCAAGATCATTGGCAAACGGGATTCGGGTAATGCCTACGAGGTGGAGTTACCAAGCGAACTCAACATCTCCCCCATGATTAACATCTCAGATTTGGTCGAGTACCATGAAGGAGAGAGCAGTGAGATACCCAGTCCATATCTGTGGAGCATTCCAGCAGCCATCCCAGTTGTGGACGAGATAGAAGAATTTTTGGATATGCGTGAGGGCCGAAGTACTAGGAATAGGAGTTACTCAGAGTACTTGGTCAAATGGAAGGGCAAACCCATTGAAGACGCGACTTGGTTATCAAAGGCTGAGGTTGATCGCCTGGGTCTACCTCGAAAATATCAAAAGTGAGGTCACTTCTCAAACTCACCCCGGGTGTCTGATGCAGGAGCATCCGATGGCGAAGCTTCAATCTTGCATCACCCAAAATGTATTTTTTCTTTAAGTACTAAAACTATCACGATATCGTGACACTTTTTGAAGAAGAGCGCCAGCGGACCAATTTGTCGCGATATCGCGACGTTTTTTGAAAAAGCACAGTCGGGACGCAAAACTATCGCAAAATTGTGACATTTCTGAAGCAATGCAGTTGGGACACCAAATTGTCGCGAAATCGCGACATTTCTAAAGCAATGCAGTCGGGATGCCAAACTGTCGTGAAATCGTGACATTTCTGAAGCAGCGCAGTCTGGACGTCGAAGGGTCACGAAATCATGACATTTTTGAAGCAACGCGGTCTGGACGCAAAATGGTCACGAAATCATGACATTTTCGGGGCGGAGAGGTCAAGGCGCCAAATGGTCGTGAAATCATGACAGTTTCGAAGAAAAGCAGTTCGAGCGCCAATTGGTCGCGAAATCGTGACAGCTCCGAGGCAAAGTCACTTGAGTGCCAAATGGTCGTGAAATCGTGACACTTTCGAGAAGCAAGATTTGAAAGCACAGGGACATCTTTGGCAAAAAAAGTTCTAAGGCACAAGAATGGTCGTGAAATCATGACACCTTCGAAGGCAAGCTTAAAGGACGTCGCGAAATCGCAACACCTTCGAAGACAAAGTTTAAATGACGTCACGAAATCATGACACTTCTGGGAGGCAAGACTTGAAAACATAAAGACATCGCAACACCTTCGAAGGCAGAGCTCAAAGATGTCGCGAAATCGTGACACTTCCAAAGGAAAGGTTCTTAGATGCAAAGTGGTCGCAAAATCGTGACACTTCCGAGCCAAAGACTCAAGGGCATGAAATGGTCGCGAAATCACGACATGTCACGGTTTCGCGGCTCGAAACGAAGCAGCGAGTACAGAATGCAAAGATGTCACAAAATCGCGATATGTCGCTGTTTCACAGCCAAAAGGAGGAAAGCGAGTAAGAAAGGCCTAGACGTCGCGATTTCATGACATGTCGTGGAATCGCGACCCCACGGAGGAGAGAGAAGCCTAACGTCGAAAACATCGCGATATCACGACCAAAGAGGAGAGAGAAAGTATTGGAGCAAAAACGTCGCGATATCATGACCAAACGCTCACGACGCCTGACCAGTCGACGATGGCAGAGAATATTGCAGAGGGACGCATGGCATCTACTTACAGGTGCTCATAGAGTATCGAGCGGTTATAGGGACTATGGTAGTAGGACACGTGGCATCAACTGCAAATGGCCATGGCGCATTCTTATGAATGATGACTTGGTGGTGGGTTGACAGGCGGCTGCAGGGCATGCCGCCACTACAGGCCATGATGTTTCGATGCACCTGGCAGCATCTTGCAGGTGGGACAGAGCATTCGTGCGAGCGGTTATGGGGAGTCCCGCATTCGAAGTAATGATGGTCTGAAGAGAGTCAGGCCTGTATAAAAAGGCCGTGCATACATTGTAAAAGGACTCTTGGCCATTTTGGGAATAGAACAGTGGTTTTTTCGAATGTAAAGGACCTCTGTTAATGAAATTTGCTAGAATTTTTCCTGTGTGTCATTTAACCTTGCGTTATTGTTGTGTGTTGCTTTAGCTCTATATCATTATTTTATTATTATAACCATAGGATCAAATATATTATTATTATTATTATTAATTAATGTTAGGATAGTATCCTAACACCACCCGATTGAAACAAAATATACAACATTACCAATTTGTCTCCTTCATCACGCTCTCCAAGGTAATAAAACATGCAAAAATTGGTGCCAGTGAGTTTTGAACCTCACACCTTCTTCCTCGTAGTGACTTGGCACAAGTCAAACCACCGCTTGGGCTACCCTGGTAGATGATGTCAAGGGGCTATGCTTCTCCTTCTTATTTATTGTCATTCGCACTCATCGCAAGGAACGATCTTCGAATACCCGCTCTTCAACCTTAACCAAACCCATGTTTAGTGCATTATTTATATGCATATACCTCCTTTCACAATGATGTCACTTCTCATATTTTACTTTTTGATTTTTGACTTTCATATAACCTCTAATAAATTTTGGTGCTCTTCCTTTTTAAGCCTTCTTTTGACTATAATATTTTAAATCTAAAATATTTAAATATTATAGTCTTTAAACCTTTGGCCCTTGGAAATAAATCTTTGTCTTTAAACCTTTGCCTCCTCTTGTGGTCTTTAAATATTTTTCAAGAAATTATAATAAAACCTTTTAAACCTTGTCCTTCTTCATAATATTTAAATTCAACATATAAATATTATTAATCCTTCTCTTAGAAAAATACTTTGGAGATATACCTTGCTTTTGAATTTTTTCCATTGCTTGCTATTCATAAAAACCATGGGGAATATTTTTGCCTTAACTATCATGCACATTTGACATCAATGAAAACTCAATATTTCCATCAATAAAGTCATTCAAGCATATAGTGTTGCACATCATTGTTTTTTTTGGAATTTATAATAAAGGGGGTTGAAGGGCCCCGATCCTTTACAAAGATCTTGAAATATGTACAAGAAAAAAACAATAGAAGAATAGATAAATGTAAGATAGCCCTATCTTAGTAAAACAAACAAACCTGGGCTAAAATTGCTGATGGAGAAGTTGAAGTAATATCCCTCTAGTTATCCTTCTATATGACAAGGCTTTCTACAGTGCTTAATGCTTTACATAATTGATAAAGAAACCATTGATGGTAATATAATTTAATGTGTGTTATGGGGATTTCCTGCTTACCTTCTCAAAGCTTTGTCACGTCACAAGAATCCCGAAGATCACAACGAGTATTGTGGACTCTGGTGGATCTACCTCTTTGACCAAGGAATAGATTATCAGGTTGACTCTAAACAGACCGGGTCGGGTAAGGAAACCCCAGACAATGGGTTCATATATTGTCCATTATGATGCAATCACCCATACATTACCAGATAGAATGATATTATGTTATTTTAATTATTTGTGACCAAACCTAACATTAATAGAGCATATCAAGACCAGACCGGTGCCATGTCCATTGGGTAGTCATAGCATATTTGTATTAAATGACTTAGAAAAGAAAGAGAAAGGAGAACTAGTTCATTTTAATTCATTCAAATAATGTAATGCATGAAAATGATTAAACTAGAAACAAAATACATCTTTCATATATTCATATTGTTGTAATACATAAAAGAGTAAACACAGACCATAAATAC
Source organism: Wollemia nobilis (assembly GCA_028583015.1). Taxonomy (NCBI): domain Eukaryota; kingdom Viridiplantae; phylum Streptophyta; class Pinopsida; order Araucariales; family Araucariaceae; genus Wollemia; species Wollemia nobilis. The sequence continues at coordinate 5,494,705 of JAQPPZ010001340.1, forward strand.
AGAAGATATGCCAAAAATAGAGTTGGATTTATATTTATATGAAAAATATTTACATATAATAGGCCCAACAGAGTGCTCGGGTCCTATATGACAATGATTACAATAGACCCCAATTTGAATATCATAACATGGGGTTGTTCCTCTCCATCCTGATTATAGTGATGTAAGAGTCTCCAACTCTGGCACATTCCATAGGAAATGATCTCAACGAACAATGCTTCCTGGCAGTCCCTGGAAAATGGCAGAAGGAAGGGTGATATAAGAAAAATAGAAAGACACACAAGAAAATACGACTAACTCTTAGACAAAGCTATACCTGGACTTGGGTTTTCTCTCTCAGAGGTTTGATAAAAAAATTGCAACTGCGATAGTCTCTCTTATAAAGCGCTCGGGTGGGGTTGTAACCATTCCCTCCAATAAGATGCAATAAAAAATGGGCACGTAGCCCATGCCTCTCTATCTAAGTAGGTGGTGGCTGTGGTTGTGTATCATCTCCCCCACTACCCTAGGCTAGTGGTTGTGCTGCAACTGGCTCGTGTGCTCCTGGTGAACCGGGTCCCACCCCTCCTCTTTCGAGGTCTCGTATACTTTGGTCAATGTAGTTCCATGCCTCATCATGGAATGTTAAAGTAAATAATAATAAGTTCAGATCCTGCATGGCTTTGTTCACCCTTTCTCTAGCCCATTCCACTATGTTCTCAGTGAAGACACATAGGTGATCCACCATTTGTACCAAAGTTGCAAATTGCTTTGATAATTTTTCATTAGGACCAAAGTCAAAATTTTGTATTTTGTGGAGCATGAACTCTTTGATGTTAGGAGCCTGAATAAACTCATCAAGTTTGAAACCACAATCTCCCAGCTCATCTTTGACCTCTTGTTCGACGTTGACCACCTCTTGGTTCCACAGGAGCCAATTTTATCTGTTCTACAGGAAGATGAAAACTTTGGCATATTCTTTAGCAAAGAAGCAGATGGAACCATTTTCCAACGTAGCTGTCATCCTAGAAATTTCTACGTAGTTATCCTTGAACCTCTTGTATATGGGAAATATGGCGTTCACCCTTTGATCTACTTGCTGTAGTTGATCTTGTAAGAGGTCGACAGCATGCCTGGTGGCATAAATGTCATAAAATATGGACTCAAGGTCCTCCATTTTCTCCATCATATTTTCTTTCATTTCCTATTTAAATTCTTCCATAGACCCAAACTGATCACTGGCCTATGTAGCACTGGCCTAGGAAGGAGCTGGCATCTTTAATCGATCAACCTCAGCTTGAAGTTGTTGCACTTTGAGTTGTAGTTGCCCCACCTCCGTAACCTTGGCCTTTAAATCTTCTATCTCTTTCTCCACTACTGCTACCACCTGCGCTTGGGTGGCTACTTGGGATTTCATCATTTCGATGGGTGCAGCCTCTGCCCGTATAACACCTTTACTAACATCAATGGTGGCTTCCTTTAGACTTGGTGGCAAAGGGATATCAAATGTGGCAGTGGACACATCACCCGCCTCTTGCCTTACTATCCTTTGGGGCCTGCTTACTCCTTTGCTTGGGGACCTTTGCTCCTCCATATCTTGTATCTGGTCCTCTTCATCGATAGTGAACTGGAGTGTGTCCCTCACCCTTGCCAGTGTAAGACTCTTGGTGCCCTCAGTAGAAGACTCAGTTCTGGATTTCTTTCTAGTAGGTGACTACATGGGACTCTCCTCTTGTACCTCGTACTCTCTAAGTATATTAGACAATCCCCCAACTTTGATTATTTTCTTTAAGGCCTTGGGGGGATGGGACGTTCTTCTTGATTAATCACTAAGGTGGTGGAGAATAATGAAGGTTGGCCCACCACCATGTCGGTTTTCTCAGATGGACACATCAATGTTAAAGCTGATGATGTGGTACTTTGAGATGAGGAGGAGACCAAATCCTTCCCTTTTGAGGTGGCAATAGGAGAACTAGAAGAAGAGGGGAGTTTGGCCTACTCTTGTTGTGCCTCACCCACTATTTTCATCATGACCTCAAAAAGGTCAGTATCTTGTTGGACAATCTAGAAAGTGGGGTCCTCAAATTCTTCTAGGGGAGTAGTTGGGACCAGTGGCACCACCTTATCCACCAATAATTCTCTATGCAATCTCATCTCGAAGCCATAATCTCCAACTGCTTCTATTTTTTTGTAAGGCTTGTTGCTCATTTTCCACACATATTCTAATGATTGCCCTACCCTGATGACCTTCTACATATCATCCTCAAATTCATCCTTCCTATGAGTTACTTGCAAGAGAGCAAGCTTATTAGCAACAACAGTTCTATGGTGGCCATCGGGATCGTAGGGTCTCCATGTGACCTCGGGGAAGTAGTATGTATCCATATTCCATATGGCCTACAACATTGCAAAATGGCCTAAATATGTGTAAGCTCCCATCGAGCAAGGAATAGGTAACCATGGCACACTACCCTTTTTCCTGAGATATCTAATTTTTACCTCCTCGACAATCTACCGAGTTATCTCTAGGATGGCTATGGAGGTCAAGCAATGTTTTGGCAATGCCTTTGGGGGTAATTTGGAACCATATATTCTGATGTAGGAGAATTCTTCTACATAGAAGAAATCTCCTACCTTTACCTCATGCAAAAAATTTCTCACCCCAACTCCAAACCTATTAGGTTCCTCACCACATAGTCAAGTGTGCACTACTGGGAGGACCTTCTCAAAGAAGACCTTGTAACTGGAGCACCCCTCCTAGATGCACAACAATTGATCTTGAAGGGTGGCGATAGTCACTCCTCCTAACTGAGAAACCAGAGATTTTTTCAATTGTGCTATAAAAAAATGAATTAAAAATGAATAATATGGAAAAGGGGGAAGTTCTTCCTTATCTACCAATATGGCCTTCCTACAATTTCTATCAACTCCTCATCCATATTATCACTTATCACATCCTCCCATCGGTAGAGGGGTGTCCTATCTATTCTATTACACTGGATGATAAGAAACATCACCTCCTTCATGATTAGCTCCAAGTCCTTGACACCCAATACCAGGTTAATCATATCTACATAATCCTGCACCCAGGGCCAAAGTAAGAATTTTCTAATAGGAAAACCTGAAGGCTTTCATTTCCCTCTCTTCAGGAGCATCTCTGAGAATGTGGTATTGAGCATGAAATTGGCTTAGAGGGTCAATGTCTTGAAGTCCAAGACCCTCGAAGTTATGGTGAGCCCGAATACTTTCCTGATTCTATCTACTATCAATCGAGCTATGACTTGATTTTTATGGTCGTGAATGGTCCTGTTCTTTGGGTCGTAGGCTACTACTAGCCATGCCAAGAGGTTCAAGGAGTGGTAGACCTTTGGGAAGGTTAATCAGCCCAAATTGGTGCCCCATTTATTGCATACTGGGGCTGGCTCAATGCTATCCCATTGTGCCCGCATGAATAGACTTCTCAATAGCATGGGGTGGCGTTGGTTATCTTCTTCAATGGGATCAAAGCTATAAATTGTTACACCCTCCACCTCCTACTATTGTTCTATCGTTATATCTCTACTCAAATCTGGTGGGTTCATGAGTGCTTTAGGATCTTGGGCTCTCCTTATTCTTGTAATTGGCCACACCCCAATAATTCTATCGATGCAGGCCTTGACATTAGGCACCTTCATTACAACTATACTTGTGGAAGCCATGGAAGCAAAAAGGGCCTTCAAATTTTTGAGCTCGACCTCATCGAGAAAACACTCTGCATGTGCTAATGGCATGGGGAAGGTCTACCACCTTCTTTTAAAGGGGATGCAATTAATTTGTGTAGGTGGGCACATGCTTTATCATTGGTTGGTGCTTTATGATTGGTCATGCCACAAAGCTAGGTGCACCATATCATCTTCCTCATTGGCTATGGATTGATGTATTTTATCCACTTGATTAAATTATGGATATGGGACTTAGGACACATGGTGGTTTCTAATTAGCTCGGATGGGGTGCACTCGAGTGAGGCACAAGGCTTTTTAGGATGAGCACATGAAAATTGTGTTGCATTAATTATTCGCACACCTCAAAAGGGCTAGGTGTATGGCTTTGTGCATACAAGAAAATTTTTTGCACTTCATTGGGTAAGTGGAGCACATAGACCTCGAGGTAGGTGCACAAACTTGTGCACCCTCAAAAACCTTACACGTTCGAAGGGGGAGCGCACAGACCATAGTGGGGCACATGAGACCATGCACCCTTAAGACCTTCGTGTACTCCATAGTGGAGCGCATGACTTCGTGCACCCGGCTAGACCCTCATGCACCCCATTTGAATGGAGCACATATATATTACATGGGGTGCATAGTCTCATGCATACCTTAGGACTTTGCACGCTCCACTAGAGAGTGGAGTGTGCAGGTTGGGGATTGGATGCACATGACTTCATGCACCCTAAAGGCTCTCGCACGCTCCATTGGGATGGAGGCAAGTGGGAAAAATTAGGGCACATAAAGGCATGTGCCCCTAAGGGACTTCATGCACTCCACTCTATAGTGGAGCGCATAAAATCTATGCATGCATGTGAAGGTGTGTGCCCTTATGGGACCTTGTGCACTCCATGCTTCCATGTAGCATGCAAACTCAAAGTGGAGTGCACGATTCATGTGCCCCTTAGACAACTTCATGTGCACCCCATTCCCCAATGGGGTGCAGAGCCAGGTCGGTGCACAACTTCATGCACCCAAAGGGACTTCATGCACTCCACTTGTGGAGCACATGGGCTTGGATTAGGGTGCATAGGCTTGTGCGCCCTTGGGATCTTCATGTGCTCCACTCTCTAGTGGAGCGCATGGGGTTAGACTTGGGTGCACCACCTTGTGCACCCTTAAGGAAAGGGGGAAACGAGACAAAAAGACACAAAAAGGGGGCTGAATTTTTTGGGGCTAACATCGGCTCTGATTGGGATAGGGGGATGGTTGACAACATCGACCTGAGAACTCTAGACTCTTCGGGTTGACTGATGACTATAACTTACACACACACCCTTGCACTTTTTTTTTTTTGTACAATCATTCCTCATGACCTCCATGAAGGGGGCCAAAGGATTTTAGGTGTTGACCATTTACCGGTATGGGCATCTCTTCTCCTTCCATGTCCTCAAGCCTATAGGTGTGTTGGCCAACCACCTTAGCAACCTGATAGGGTCCCAACCACTTGGGTTCAAACTTGTCCTTTTCATCGGGCTTGTCATTCTTTGGATCCCAATAAAGTACTACTTCACCCATAGAAATTTTTTGACCCCTAGCCTTCTTATTGAATAACTGTATGGTCCTGCTGGATTGAGTGATCATCCTGGCAACTGCTTCCCTCCTATCCTCTTCTAATTGCACAAGTTGGTCCATTCTCCTTTGTAACCCATCTAGATTTTCATGATCTTGGAGTAGTAATGAGAGGGCTGCTTTTTCTAGCTGAGGTGGTAGAAGTGCCTTTTCTCCATAAACCAACTCATAGGGTGATTTTCCAGTGGCCCTTTTTATTGATAGCCTATCTACCCACAAGGCATACTTTAGTTCACTATCCCAACCTCTTTTGTTCTTCCCCAATGATCTCTTGATTCGGGTAATTATATTCTTGTTTGAAGACTCGGCCAGTCCATTCCCTTGAGGATAATAATTTATTGAGTGAGCCAGCTCTATATTGTATTATGCACAAAAGTCAACCATCTCATAAGAGGTAAAATATTTAGCATTATCTATCACAAGCTTCCTGGGCACCCCAAATCTGGTTAGTATGCTCTCTTCCAAAAAATTAATGACAGCTGATGTCGTTGACCTTCTGAGGGGAGCTGCTTCAACCCATTTAGTTAGGTAATCCATGGTAGTGATTATCCATTTGTGACCCCCAGAAGAGTTTGGGTTGATTTCTCCTATCAGATCTATCCCCCATTGAGAGAATGGAGTTTCAATGATTACAGGCTTTAGTGGCATTGCAGGCAGGCTCTTTTTTCCAGTAAAAACTTGACAGTTGTAGCATTTTTTGATAAACTGATACACATCCTTAAACATGGATGACCAATAATATCCTGCCCTCATAATATGGTTGGTTGTTGCCTTTGGAGCAAAATGACCACCACAAAATCCCGTGTGGAATTCTTCAATGATCTTGGGGACCTCCTTTTCTATCACACACAAAAGTAGCACTCCACTTGGGTGTCTCCAATAAAGTCGATCTCCTTGGAGGTGATACTTTTGAGCTTGTTGTTTAATACTCCTCATCTTGCTGGTATATTTGTCAGGTAAAAAGGATAGGTTCTTCAAATAAAATAGGATATCTCTATACCAGTCAGACTCTTCATGCTCAGGATGTTCACCCTGTTGTACCCCTTGCACTAGAATGGCATTATTCATGTCTTCTTCTTCTCCACAAGCCATATATTTTGCCAACCCTTGACCTTTAATAATTATGATGGCCTTAAACTCAACATCATACTGCAATAGCTTCACCATCCATCTTGTTGAACTACCTGTGGGCTCGAGCTGGGTGAGGACATCTTTTATGGCTATGTAAGGAATGCAAGCAATCACTTTACTGGAGCCAAAGATGCTTTTGAAATGTTCTAAGGCCTGAATAAGAGCAAAAGCTTGCTTCTCTATTGGCTTGTACTTTAGTTGGGCCCCCTTCATTCCTAAACTCATGAATGCTATAGGCTTTTCATTTCCTTCTTCATATTTCTGGGATAGTACAACAACTATAGTATGTTCTGAAGCAAAGGAATACAGGTTGAAATTCTTTGAATGGTCTAGGTAGGTCAGCACAGGTGCAGTAGTAATGGATTCTTTAATTTGTTGGAAGGCTTTGATATTGTCTTCATCCCATTTTATCTTTGCATCCTTTTTGATCATGTCATTCACTGGTTTAGCAATTTCAGCAAAATTTGGGACAAATCTCCTGACAAAATTTATTTTGCCAAAGAAGGACCTGACTCCTTTGAGGCTCTTGGGGGTGGTATTTGTGCAATAGCCTTTGTTCTCTCTGGATCAATGCTTATCCCTTCTTTGGAGACCACATGCCCTAACAACTTACCATGAGTGGCTCCAAACAAACATTTCTTTGGGTTTAATGAAATCCCATACTCTTTGCATCTTTCAAAAACTTGAGATAAGTGGGAGAAGTGATCTGTAGGGTTCTTGGAAAAGACTGTGATATCATCTAGATATACCACCACAATTTTAAACATCAGCCCTTTGAAGGTAAAGTCCATAGCCCTTTGAAAAGTGGCTCCAACATTCATTAACCCGAATGGCATCCTCTGATATTCAAAGGTCCCCCATGGTGTGGTAAATGCAGTTTTGAATCGGTCCTCTGGGTTGACCAAAATCTGATTATATCCTGAGAAGCCATCTAACAGGGAAATCCTAGAGGACCCTACCACTACCTGCAATAGTTGTTCCATATTGGGGAGGGGGTAATTATCTTTGAGGGAGCTCTTATTTAAGTTTCTGAAGTCCACACACAACCTTATTTCTCCATTATTTTTCCTAACAGGCACTAAATTTGCTATCCAGGAAGAGAACCTCACCTTCTTAATTATTTTTGCATTCAACAACTTTTGCACTTCTTTTTGCATGACAGGGTGTAGAGTGGGATTAAATTTTCTCTATTTCTGCCTAAAATGTTTGGCACCCTCCTTCAGAGGAATAATATGGGTCATGACCTCAGTATTAAATGTTCTTAAATCATCATAGCTCCAAGAAAAATTATCCCTATTTTTCCTCAGGTACTGAATGTACTATTTCTTTTCTTTTGCTGGTAATGACTTGTCTATCCTGACCATTTTGGGTTCTCCGGTTGTCCCAATATTAACCTCTTCACCCTATGATTCATGAGGTGCAGTCCTATGTGCCTTATCAAAATCATCAAAGAGGGACTCTAAAGCTACCAACCCCCTAGGAATATTATTGGTTTTGAGTTGTATTACTTCTGTTGGTGTCCCTATAACATGCTGCAATTTTTCCTCATCTTCTTCATCACAAATCACCCCAACAAATTGGTTTTGTACTAGTCATAAAGTCCTTGATATCAGCATCATCTTGAAAAACTTGTAGGTAAACCACATTATCGGGGATAGAAGGGTGATACACAAAGATAGTGGGGAATCTATCCATGTATTATGTATCTATTTTAGGACTATCTACCCCAGAAGCATTTACAACCAACAGATTGGCAACATGATTTTTCTCTCTGGGAATATGGGATATATTGAAGGCCAGGAACTTGCCAATCTCATCTAAGACAGCTTGCTTGTATTGCTTTAGCCTGGGGTGTTTGGTCTGGTATTTTCCTTTGATCTGTTGTATAATTAGTTCAGCATCCCCATAGACAGTGAGGTAGTTAATACCCAACTCTTTAGCTTTTTTGAGTCCTAGTAGCAATGCTTCATATTCTACCACATTATTTGTGTAGGGGAACTCTAACCGATAAGGCACACCTAAGTAATTCCCCTTTATGTCTATCAAGTTAATTCCAGCTCCAACCCCAGCCTGTGATTTAGCCCCATCAAATATCATTGTCCACATTTCAGTGGTGAGGACCCTATCTGACTCAACATCCATAGCTACTCTTATCTTGGGATCCATCCCTTCTGCATTAGGTACTTCCTTGAGGAAAGGGGTGTGCCAGATAGAATAAACACCTAACTCTTTCTCTTCTATAGAGCTGACTAGATTGATAGTGGTATTATCAGGCCTCATTAGCTCAATTGAATATTTGTTGAATGGTTCTCTCCTTAGGGTGGCCTATTATTTAGATGAAATGGGGATGGTGGCATATGACCAGTCTAGCTGGATTGATCCACCCAATTGCTCTACCCAGTGTCTGGAGAGCAGCAAAGAAAATAATGGGTCTACATCTACTATAGCTACATCCATTACAATCCCCTTCTTTGGATATTGATCTAAAAATACCAAGAGGCCTGTAATTATCCCTACACAAGGTACCTTCCTATTGTCCATGACAAAAATGGGAGGTGAGTCCTTTGTACATATCAATCCCAATTGATCAACCACCTATTTTGGCATAATATTGTGAGATGCCCCGCTATCAAGCATGCAATTATGTATTACATAGCGGTCACCATACCCAGATGTATAACGAAGGGATATATAGAATGGCCTGACTGAGGTAGGGCTTCTGCCAGATGGATTAGAAGTTGAAGCTACAAGGACATGGCTTTCCCCTTGTTTAGTTAGCCCAAAGGCCCTACAAATATGTTCCCTATATTTAGGCACAGTCATCAGTTCTCCAAAGGTTATGTTTATTCTCTGCTTTGCCAGTTCCAGGCCTATGTCAAATTCTAATTTTTTATTTTCTGACCCATTGTTGATAGGTTCAAATATTTTGGGAGGGGGTGGTTGATGGCCATCATTTGGTTTCTTCACATTGGCCTGCTCCTTGTCTTCCACTATGTTTTTCTTCTCACCCTTGTCAGGTATGGTTCTGTTGCGTAGCCTAGTGGCATGAACTCTTTCCAATGTTTCAACCTCCTCAACTATTGGGGTCAGTTTACCTTGCCTTATTTATTCAAAGTGGTTATTTGGGGGCCTTTTCAAGATTTTCACATCATCAAGGGCAAAGGTTGTAGGTCTATTATCAGGACTGGTAGACTGGGTGAACTCTTCTGGAATTGGTGGAGTGTCAATAGTTTCTTCCCAAGTCCAACAAGCGTTAATTCTAATTTCATCTTCTGATTCTTCCTCAAGGTTAACACCTAAATGGAGACTATGGTATACACCACAATCGGCTAGATTATGGGGAGCATCACATGCTGGATAGAAAAAGGGAAAATTAGAGGCTACATTGATAGAAGCCATGGGGTTTGGGATAGTATCCTGGTCTTTTTGAACTTCCTTCCTCTTCCAATTATTGTTTGAATTTCTACCCCCTTCATTGTTCCAGTTCCTATTAAAATTTCTTCTAAAAGGGGGTCTACCTTCATTCTAGTGTTGTGAGGGTTCTCCATTATCAACTTTGTCCCTCTCAATCTTAGAAAGCTGGTTGTTCATAGACTGGAACATTTATGTTAACTATGATGATAGTTTATCAATAGGATCAGGTTTTGATTTTTTTAAAATGCCAAAGCCTACTTTCTTAGTCTTCCTTTTGGGTTGGCTGGGGCTAGGGTCTAGTTGAGGTTGGCTTCATCTTCCCACTATCTATCATATCCCTCTCTATTACTATTGCTCTTTCCATACAAGCATCGATAGTGAGGGTGGGTTGTTGCCTGAGTTCATAGTTGAAGTCACCAGGGAAGGCATTTTTGTAGAAGCATATGGACTGGTGATCATTAGGCCTTAAAGCCATAGGGATTCAGTTCCTCAGCTTGGTGAACCACCTATTGAAATCATCCATGATTTCATTATCTTTATTTTTCATAGTTGCCAACTCGGTCAATAGGGACTGTTCATTCTTTTTCTCCCCATATTTTTTGAGAAATGCAGTTTCCAAATCCTGGAAAGTGCCAATAGTGTCTGTTACCAGACTATTAAACCACTCTCTGGCATCCTTCTCTAGGGTTTGAAGGAATAATCTAAGGACAACATCCTCATGTTCCACCTCTAGGCTATCCATAGCATACAGGAAGTCTTTAACATGGTCTTCACTGGTCACAGTGTTGTCCCCTAAGAACTTAGGTAGGTACTTGTGGGCTTTTGGGGGTAAGGGATTCAAGACAGGTGGTAATACAAAAGGCCTATACCTATTAAGCCACTAGTTATTCAAAGGTGGATTGGCCATTGGTGTGATTGGGCCCCTCGAGATAGTGGGTGGGATAGTACTTGGTTTTTGAGAACTTTGAGGAATAAAAATAGTACTATTGCTACCCTGATTACTAGAAGGAACATAAACCAAGGCTTTATTTTTGCTTTTATGTGTTTTGAAAAGTACCTATGGATCCGGGAGTTTGGGGTAAAGCTCCTTCTCACTACTTCTCATGGCCACCAGATCAGCTCCCCATTGATATTATCTTCAAGTTCTTCAGAGTCGCCAGCACAGTGTGCAAAAAGTGAGGGGTGCTCTCTGGCTAAGATTGCTCAGCCCAAAATTTTAAATCTCATAGGGAAACAAAGGAAACCGGGGAGACTTTATAGATATTTTAGTGAAAGGTTAGTCCTTGACAATGGTGCCAAAAACTATTGTGGGGATTTCCTGCTTACCTCCTTAAGCTTTGTCACATCACAGGAATCTCGAAGCTCACAACGAGTATTGTAGACTCTGGTGGATCTACCTCTTTGACCAAGGAATAGATTATCAGGTTGACTCTAAATAGACCAGGTCGGGTAAGGAAACCCTAGATAATGGGTTCATATATTTACTATTATGGTGCAATCACCCATTCACTACCAGATAAAATGATATTATGTTATTTTAATTATTTGTGACCAAACCTAACGTTAATAGAGCATATCAAGACCAGACCGATGCCATGTCCATTGGGTAGTCATAGTAGATTTGTATTAAATGACTTAGAAAAGAAAGAGAGAGGAGAACTAGTTCATTTTTATTCATTCAAATAATGTAATGCATGAAAATGATTAAACTAGTGATAGAAGGCGTCTTTCATATATTCAGATTGTTGTAATACATAAAAGAGCAAACATAGACCATAAACACAAAAGATTTACCAGAAATAGAGTTGGATTTATATTTATATGAAAAATATTTACATATAATAGGCCCAATAGAGTGCTCGGGTCCTATATGATAATGATTACAATAGACCCTAGTTTGAATATCATAACATGGGGTTGTTCCTCTCCATCCTGATTATAGTGATGTAAGAGTCTCCAACTCTGGTGCGTTCCACAGGAAATGATCTCAGTGAACAATGCTTCTTGGGTAGTCCCTGGTAAATGGTAGAAGGAAGGGCGATATAAGAAATATAGAAAGACACATAAGAAAATATGACTAACTCTTAGACAAAGCTATACCTAGACTTGGGTTTTCTCTCTCAGAGGTTTGATAAAAAAAATTACAGCTATGGTAGTCTCTCTTATAAAGCGCTCGAGCGGGGCTGTAACCATCTCCTCCAGTAAGATGTAATAAAAAATGGGCATGTAGCCCATGCCTCTCTATCTAAGTAGGTGGTTGTTATGATTGTGTATCATCTCCCCTACTACCCTGGGCTAGTGGTTGTGCTGCAACTGGCTCGTGTGCTCCTGGTGAACCGGGTCCCACCCCTCCTCTTTCGAGGCCTTGTAGACTTTGGTCAATATGGTTCCATGCCTCATCATGGAATGTTAGAGTAAATAATAATAAGTTGAGATCCTGCGTGACCTTGTTCACCCTTTCTCTAGCCCACTCCATGGTGTTTTCGGTGAAGACACATAGGTGATCCACCATTTGTACCAAAGTTGTAAATTGCTTTGACAATTTTTTATTAGGACCAAAGTCAAAATTTTGTATTTTGTGGAGCATAAACTCTTTGATGTCAGGAGCCTGAATAAACTCATCGAGTTTGAAACCACAATCTTCTAGCTCATCTTCGACCTCTTGTTCGACGTTGACCACCTCTTGGTTCCATAGGAGCCAATTTTATCTATTCTGTAGGAAGACGAAAACTTTGGCATATTCTTCGACAAATAAGTAGATGGAACCATTTTCCAACGTAGTTGTCATCCCAGAAATTGCTACGTAGTTATCCCTGAACCTCTTATAGATGGGGAATATGGCATTCACCCTCTGATATGCTTGTTGTAGTTGATCTTGCAAGAGGCCGACAATGTGCTTGGTGGCATAAATGTCATAAAATATGGACTCAAGGTCCTCCATTTTCTCCATCATATTTTCCTTCATTTCCTATTTAAATTCTTCCATAGACCCAAACTGATCACTAGCCTATGTAGCACTGGCCTGGGAAGGAGCTGGCATCCTTAATCGATCAACCTCAGCTTGAAGCTATTGTACTTTGAGCTGTAGTTGCCCCACCTCTACAACCTTGGCCTTTAAATATTCTATCTCTTTCTCCACTATTGCTTCCACCTATGCTTGGGTGGCCACTTGGGATTTCATCATTTCGATGGGTGCAACCTCTGCCTGCATAACACCTTTACTAACATCAATGGTGGCTTCCTTTAGACTTGGTGGCAAAGGGATATCAAATGTGGTAGTGGACACTTCACCCACCTCTTACCTTGTTGTCCTTTGGGGCCTGCTTACTCCTTTGCTTGGGGACCTCTGCTCTTCCATATCTTGTATCTGGTCCTCTTCATCGGTAGTGAACTGGAGTGTGTCCCTTACCCTTTCCAGTGTAAGACTCTCGGTGTCCTCAATAGAAGACTCAGTTCTAGCTTTCTTCCTGGTAGGTGACTACGTGGGACTCTCCTCTTGTACCTCATACTCTCTGAGTATATTGGACAATCCCCCAGCTTTGGTTATTTTCTTTAAGGCCTTGGGGGGAATGGGATGTTCTTCTTGATTAATCACTAAGGTGGTGGAGAATAATGAAGGTTGGCCCACCACCACATTGGTTCTCTTAGATGGACACATCAATGTTAAAGTTGATGATGTGGTACTTTGTGGTTGTTGAGATGAGGAGGAGACCAACTCCTTCCCTTTTGAGGTGGCAGTGGGGGAACTGGAAGAAGAGGGGAGTTTGGCCTACTCTTGTTGTGCCTCACCTACTATTTTCATCATGACCTCAAAAAGGTCAGTATCTTGCTGGACAATATGGAAAGTGGGGTCCTTGAATTCTTCTGGGGGAGCAGTTGGGACCAGTGGCACCACCTTATCCACCAATAATTCTCTATGCAATCTCAGCTCGGAGCCATAATCTCCAACTGCTTCTATTTTGTTGTAAGGCATGTTGCTCATTTTCCACACATATTCTAATGACTACCCTACCCTGATGGCCTTCTGCATATCATCCTCAAAGTCATCCTTCCTATGAGTTACTTGCAAGAGAGCAAGCTTATTAGCAACAATAGTTTTGTGGTGGCCATCGGGATCGTAGGGTCTCCATGTGACCTCGAGGAAGCAGTATGTATCCATATTCCATATGGCCCACAACATTGCAAAATGGCCTAAATATGTGTAAGCTCCCATCGAGCAAGGAATAGGAAACCATGGCACACTACCCTTTTTCCTAAGATATCTAATTTTTACCTCCTCGAAAATCTATCGGGTTATCTCTAGGATGGCTATGGAGGTCGGGCAGTGTTTTGGCAATGTCTTTGGGGGTAATTTGGAACCATATATTCTGATGTAGGAGAATTCTTCTACATAGAAGAAAGCTCCTACCTTTACCTTACGTAAAAATTTTCTCACCCCAACTCCAAACCTGTCAGGTTCCTCGCCACACAATCGGGTGTGCACTACTAGGAGGACCTTCTCAAAGAAGACCTTGTAACTAGAGCACCCCTCCTGGATGCACAACAATTGATCTTGAAGGGTGGCGATAGTCACTCCTCCTAACTGAGCAACCAGATATTTGCTCAATTGTGCTATAAACAAATGAATTAAAAATAAATAATATGAAAAAGGAGGAAGTTCTTCCTTGTCTGCCAATATGGCCTCCTACAATTTTGTCAACTCCTCATCCATATTATCACTTATCACGTCCTCCCATCGGTAGAGGGGCATCCTATCTATTCTATTGCACTGGATGATTAATAACATAACCTCCTTTGTGATTAGCTCCAAATATTTGATGCCCAATACCAGGTTGATCATGTCTGCATAGTCCTGCACCCAGGGACGTAGTAGGAACTTTCAAATAGGGAAACCTGAAGGTTTGCATTTCCCTCTCTTCAGAAGCATCTCTGGGAATGTGGTGTTGAGCATGAAATTGGCCTGGAGGGCCAATGTCTTGAAGTCCAAGACACTTGATGTTGGGGTGAGCCTGAATACTTACTTGATTTGATCTGTTGTCAGTCGAACTACGACCTAATTTTTGTGGTCATGAGTGGTCTTGTTCTTTGGGTCATAGGTGTAGCAATGGAAAAATGGTGCACCTCAACTGAAGCAATAGAATGTAAATGCATTATAAGTCCTACAAAAGCATAAATCAAAGCATGCAAGCAAGAGGTAATGTATAACAAGTAATAAAGCAAATGGGGCATTCTCCTTATTAGATAACTTCAAATTGAATTACAATACCTCCCTTTGAGGACTTGAATCAACTTGATACAATCTGTTACAATAAAGGGGTGCCAAGAGATATCAATCTCTCAAAGAATGTGGTGCACATCCATTGTTCTCTTGCATGCCCACACTCGAGGTGGGCGGGCTCAATGTCATCACCACTTATGTCAATGTGATCCTTGTCCTTTGATGTTTCCTATCATATTTTGGCACCTGAATCTACACACAACAAAGCAAAAGAGAATCAAAAGTATAGGTGAATGATATTAAATCATGCAATCCCCACAACCTAAGAAGGCACACATGAGGTATAGATATCAAATGAATCCCAAGTGGTGCAAAACTCAAGATTTATGTAAAAAGGATGGTTTTGGGATGATATCACCTAGTTTTGTGAAATATTAATGCTCGATCGCTGCATTTAGTCCCGCCACTCGTGGTGAACCTACAAAAGGTAAATGAGTGGTTCTCCTACTAAAACATGTCATAAACCTACCAAATATGGTGAGTAAGCATAAAATGACATTTTGAGAGAACCCATGTGATCAGATTCTAGATATCCTACCCAAATACTCCTACATGCAAAAGTGGGACACGCATACATGTAAATCATAAAATGGTAATATCTCAGTCAATATGCATCAGAAAGTAGTGAAATTTGAATTGAAGCATCTCATAGACATATTAAAAATTATCAATTAAAAATAGTCCTAAAATTGTGCATGAATTTCTATTCATCTTGGGGTGGGACGAATTCAACTATCATAAATTAGGAGCACCCGAGGGTGGGATGCCCACCAAAATCTCCTAAATTTTCACACCAATCCAATGAATATTGATGCAAAACTATAGGGGAAGTATTTTAGGTAAATTTTGTGTGGGTATTCAAACAATGAGTTTAGTTTTGGATTTAAATTGCACCTTCTTGTACCACCCAATAACCTCTCTCACTAAGGAGAAGTTATGGATGAAAAAGGAGCAATAGGGGTGAGGTGATAACTCGATAGCACTTCATCACAAATCCTAGCAATAACCTTCTACCTTTTGTATGAGAATTTCAGCCATTTTATAGACCTAGGAAGTCAAATTTACAAAGGGCATGCAAGGGCATGTAAGGCCCAAGGAGCCAATTTTCCATCAAGGCGACATGCATAGGCAGGGGAAGAGAATCTCCCCAAAATGGCCTCATTGATGAGGGATGTCATAGGCATGCCTTGGGTTGTGACATGCATGTTTTGAAGAGCAGGGCAAGTGGCATTTTTTGGCTGCCACTTGTCCAAATTTGACTTTTTTCCAGTCAAACCTACAATTCGCTCCACCCTGAAATGAATGCTGCTATTCGCTCCGAGGTGGGATGAATAGAAATTGCTATTTGTCCCAAGGTGGGATGAAAAGGAATTGGGCCTCAAAAAGTCCCAAATTAACCTGGGAACCTTCCCAAACTACTTTGGGAGTGGTTAGAACCACTGCTTCACCTCTGAGGGTTGCCCTAAGGGCTTTGTGCGTCAACTTTATCAATGCCTTGGTAGCATAATCAAATTGGCATTGTTTTGGTGTCTACATATACCTATTTTTGAGAAGCATTGTGTGCAGTACAACACTAAGCAAAAATAGATGACCAAAGCACTCAATGATTAAGGTTACTCAGTACCCTAACCAACTTTAGATGCCCCAATCATGGAAAGAGCATGCGTTCTTGAATCCTTACTTTTGACGAGCTAAGGAGTCTACTTTATCTTGGATGTCGTTCAGTCATGAAACGGGTGTTCCCTAGTGTTACACATGCTTACTAGATACTAAGCATTTTAATTTTAATACTTTTGTGCTTGTTTGATGCCCCAAGCAGGAGTGTGATTGTCTTTGTCAAATATTTTTTGGACGAATGCAATTTACATGATTGAGTGTTTAATTATTGATTATGAGTATGAGTATGACTACCCCCTCAAGCAATGAGTCAATGAGGGAATGACTTAGTGAGAAAAGTGATGAGTCACTTGACCTACATGAATTTTTTTGGGTTACCTTGAGGTGTACTCATGAAGCTTATGGTAATTTTGGAAGGATATGGCCGATCTGATAGATGTTGCCTGGAGGAGAGAGAGTCAAAAACTTCATTCCCATGGAACAGTCTAGCCATCAAGGCTTTCTTAGGGACTAAAGGAGTAACTCTCAAAACTTTATGGTGCTTTTGAATTTTATCTTGAGTTCAAATGAATTCCATCAAATTTGACTTGTTTTTGGTAGGTTTTAAACCATTTTTGGCACCTTTTTGGAGTAAGAGAGAGAGAGAGAGAGAGAGAGAAAAACCTTGTTCCCGTGGAGTGGTCTAGCTATATTAGCCTTCTTAGGGAGTAAATTAGAGTCTCTCGATGATCTTGATAATATTTTATTCTACCATTATGCTTGGGTGTGAAATCGACCAAGTTTAGGCAGTTTTTATGTTGTTTTTACAGGCCGTTTGGAGCTATTTTTGGTTATTTTAAAAATTATGAGCTATATTCATCTCAGGGTGGGGTGAATGCAATTTATGTATTCATCCCAAGGTGGGATTATTGTAAAATAATGTGCTCATCCCACCCTAGGATGATTACAACCCATAATAGCCTATAAAGCCCCTAAAATCACGGTGTGGGGCCATTATTGCAAGTTTTCTTTGGTGATTCGAGTGGTGAGGAGAAGAAGAGCGATTGTGTGTAGCGACGCATTGTCAAACTCAATCTATGATACCATGAGTTAGTAGACTGGATCATCCAACAGAGGATTTGGTGCCACGCGGGTATGTATTGACTACTCAATCATACTTGGTGCTATTTTTTAATTTTGTTGTTTTATTTTGTTATTCAGGGTACACCAAGGGCTACCTAGGGTGCCCGTGATCTATAGGCACCATGGGGATGAGAGGACCCTGACTTGGCCCATAGTGGTGGAGACGGATGAGGCAAGACCCGATTATAGTGATCCCTAATGTGGATGACGTCGGGATGACAGTTGAGTATGATACATGGTGGGTGATGCGGTGATGGTGGGGTGAGGAGGCCCTTGGGGGTGATGCAGCGGTGGTAGCTGAGGATATGCCTTAAGATGTACCTGAGGAGGATCAAGTGAAGGCTCCCTACCAGATGGAGGAGCAGGTGGACCTCCTGATCATGGATGATCAGGGTGATGAGGGAGATGAGGATGTGGGTGATCAGGGGTTGCCTGAGTAGTAGGATGTGCTAGTGGATCGGTATGTCATGTTGTAGATGGAGCTAGCCATGGTTAGGTAGGAGAGGGATCTCCTACGAGCATAGGTGTAGGGGCAAGGTGACCCGATAGAGGTTAGGACTCTATGGGTATGGGTGTAGGAGTTGGAGGTTGAGGTGGGGTCACTGCGGGCCCAGGTGCTATGGGTGGTGGATACATACCAGGCTCGGGAGGCTCAGGGTCAGCGCTACAGGAGTGAGCTAGAGCGAGAGGTGATCCAGCTTGGGGGATAGCTACCAGAGTTGGATGGGGGTAGTACCTCACACCGGACCCGATGGAGTGAGATGGAGTAGTTCGCTTCATCCAGGCAGAGGATTGAGGTGGCTAGGGGGAGTCGATAGGAGGCCAGAGTGGGTAGCAACCGATCGGAGAGGTCTCAGTGGTTGCACACCGTAGGTGGGAGTACTAGTCGTAGCATCGATCCTGCATGATCATGGTGGCCGACATGGATAGGGTTTCTTTTTGGTATTGGTGAGGTCGGAGGACCCACTTTATTGTAGCCTACGGGCATTTTGAAAACTATGATGTACTATTTTTACCCCATATATATATGAGATTTTGTTATGATCATCAAGTGTTTCATTTATTGTTTTATTTGTATGAATGCAATGTGTGTATGGATTTATTGATGATGTGTTAGATGCTTATCATGCATGCATATGGATGCAATGAGATGGTGATGGATAGGTGTCATGTATGCATGTGTATTTGCTATGATTTGATGTGATTTGAAGCTATCTATATGCATGGATACATAGTGAGATGAACTATTGGGATGGTTGGTAAAAATGAGTGTGGTTAATGATTTGATCTACCATGTTTTAGCATTATGGACTGTAAAACACATGAACACTCTTTGTTTGTTTCTCTTTTCCTTTTTGTTTTTGTAATGGGAATGTGAGACCATTATTGTGATGTGGTGAAATGGAGTAAATGAAATGACATGTTTAAAGAATGTAGGTGAGGTTTTTATGAGACTCAAACACTCTAGCTGATGTGATCAAAGGTTGTATACTGACTATGCAAGACTTTTTGACAAGGTATGAATCTGCTAGGATGACCAAGGTACTTCATATCCCTGTGTGTGCAAGTGAGTTCATTCCTATGAGATGCATAAGGATACCGCCAGTGCCAAGTAGGCTCTCAACCAAACTTATACTGAGGATCACCAAATGAATGCCACCATCCTAGGTTTTGTACTAAGTATGACTAGACCAATAGGCAATCTAGGTTACCAAAGCTAGCTCATCCACATGCAAACATTGGTCTACACACATGCCCAAAAGCTAATGTGGTAGACATATCATCATGCGTGAGGATACCGCCAGTGACAGATAGGCTATCAACCAAACCTGTAATGAGGATCACCTTATGGTTTTCCAAATGTTGAGAGTTCCAGGGATTCAAGTTCGACTCCCTACTTTCTTCAATTTTATTGGGATACTTGCTCTCATATATAGTGATAAGAATCACTATTTATTTTTCTCTTTTTAGTGACAATAATCACTGTTTATTTTGAGTTTTTTCTTTTTCTCTTGAGCAAGGGATTTGAATTTTGAGTGATGGGGATCACTGTTTCTTGTGCTTTTTGATGTGTGCACTTTTTGATTTTTGTATTTGGGGTTTTTTGAATTTGAATTTTTTCTTTGTGGGGGTTTGCAAATTTAGACTATTGCAAACATGTGAAAATGTGGGATTTTGATGACAAAAAAGGGGGAAAACCACTTATTGTTGTGGGGGGAATTGGGTAGGGGAGAACTTGTCCTTTTGCCAACTCTCAGCATTCTTGAACCATTCACATAGGGGGATGAGCAGGATGACCTTTTCACATAAGGTAACCTAGACCACTTCATGGATTTCATCTATCTTTGTGCAAAACTTGGATTGTTAAATGTGTAAATGTGTTTGGGATATGATGTACACAAGGCATAATCTAAGCAAGACTCTACCTCCTAAAAATCAAGCTAGCTTTCTACCAAACCCGAAGAGAAGCTAGAAATGGTTGAGTGACCAAAACCTCTAATGACATTCTAAAACAAATGATTAGGTGAAGGAGTGGACACAAATATGGAATGTGAGAATGTGGGTGAAAATGATAAGTGGAACATTGAACTATGATTACTTTCACAACATTGATTTTGAGTGATAAGTGGTGTACCATCATGGTGCTAGACATGTATGAGCAACTCTAAAAATGTAAAGTGCAAATGATGAGTATGCCTAAATGCAAGCGATGATAGAATGCAATGGGATGCAATGTGATGAAATGCAATATTTTTGTATTTTTGATATTTTGATGATGATTTTGAAATTAAATGCAATGTTTTTCGATTTTTTTGATATTTTGATGATGTTTTTGATTTTTGATTGATATATATGTATGTACATGTGACCAACGGGCTTATTGGGGGCCATTGGGGCATTTGGGGTGACCAAAGGGCTTATGGATGCCTTTGGGGATTTTTGGTTGACCTAGATGGTTCTAGACCACCTAGGAGCATTTTAGGTTGACCAAGCGGGTTAAGGCACCCTTGGAGCATTTTGGGGTGACCTAGATGGTTCTAGACCACCTAGGAGCATTTTTAGGTTGACCAAGTGGGTTAAGGCACCCTTGGAGCATTTTGGGACACTATGGTGCTCTAAGCATGGAAAAACCTCAAATGGATGATGTTCAAGGGCTCAAGATCTTTGACTCCTTCAAGAGAGGCTAGTCGATATGTTCCAGGTCCTATCTGACTGGTGATGACAAAAGGACCTAACCAGTTTGCCACAAACTTATCCCTTAGGTGGGATGGCAAATTAGAATTTTGTTGGTTCTCTTTCAGGATGAGGTCACCAACCTAAAAGTCCCTAAGGTGGACTTTCATATTGTAGGCTCTCTTTAGTCGCTCCTGATAAATGTGTAAATGCTCTAGGGCATGAACGCATCGCTCATCAAGCAACGTAAGTTGGTCTAGTCGAGCCTGTCATGCAGTATCATCATCAATGAATTCTTGCATGGATATGCATAGTGAGGGGATTTCTAGCTCTAGAGGCATGACTGCCTCTGCACCATACACTAGTGAGAATGGGGTTGCCCCAGTGGGCATCCGAATACTAGTGCGGTAAGCCCATAGGGCAAGAGGGATTTGTGTGTGCCAATCCTTATGATTACCATTAACTATATTTTTAAGGATGGCAATTAATGTCTTGTTTGAGGCCTCTGCTTGCCCATTTGCTTGGGGATAATATGGTGTCAAAAAGCTATGTTTGATTTTGTACTTATTCATTAAAGCACGCACAACCTTGTTTTTGAACGACGTTCCATTATCCGAAATGATTTTGGATGGAATACCAAAATGACAAATGATATGATTCGTTATGAACTCCACTATGTGGGGTCCTATCATCGAGGTAAGGGGAACTGCTTCCACCCACTTGGTGAAGTACTCGGTCGTCATGATGATGAACGTGTGATGGCCCGAGGATGCAGGGGAGATCTTCTCGATTAAATCGAGTCCCCACTATGAAAATGGCCAAACCGATTGAATCGGTTGCAAGGCCTAGGAAGGTACGTGTGTCAAATTAGCATGGTGTTGACACTTCATGCACTTCCTAACATATGCGCAACAATATCACTCTAAGGATGGCCAATAATAGCCCATGCGAAGAATGCACTTTGCGATGGCCATGCCGCTAAAGTGGCCACCACATGTACCATCGTGTGCTTGGGCAATGGCCCAAGTAGCTTCCTATTGTTCTAAGCAATGAAGGAGAATTCCTTCATAGCTCCGATGATACAAAATGTCTCCTAACAAGACATGCTTTGCCACTTTCTACTTGAGTGTCCTTTTGGTGGCATGCGACAATCCAGGTGGGAGGCTACCAAGCTTGAGGTAGTCTCGAATGGGAGTATACCAGTCCTGCTACGTAGAAGCTTCGACGGCGTGAATGGCCTGGCCCTTTAAAATTTCATCCCTAGAGAATGTTGATTGTGGGAGAACTTGTAAGAATAGCATGGTGCTGCTATCAAAAGGGGTTTGGGGGAATAAGGACCCCCAATCGACATGATTCAGGTGATCATGAATTTGTGAGAACCTATCATGAGATGGTTCAATTTGAATCATGTGGATGCCTGGCATGGCTTCAGAGCTCTCGCGCTTCATCACAGGTTGTGATAGCATTTTAACATGAATGGTGGTGATGTCATCTAAAGGGTTCTATGGGATGAGTGACCCCAAGGAGGCCATAGTATCCGCAAAATGATTTGATGATCGAGGGATTGCCTCGATATCGTACCATTCAAAATTTGCTAAGAATTCATCCACAAGGGCTTTATAAGCTTGTAGCACTAGACATTTGCACTAAAAAATCCCTTTGACCTAGTTAACAATTAGTAAGGAGTCACCAAAAATGTTAAGCTTTTTTATTTTCATGGTGATGACTGCTTGAAGACCTATGAGCAAGGCTTCATATTCTGCATTGTTGTTAGTGCATAGGAAATCGAGTTTAAATGATAGAGGCAATGGAGCCCCTTATGGTGTAAAGAACATGACTCCCATGCCACCCCCTCGCTCGCATTTGGAGCCATCGAAGAACAGGGTCATATCGGCCTGGATCTCAAGCTCATCAAAATCTGGTGATTCTGAGATATGGAAGACCCCATCATCGGGTAACTCCATGCTAAGAGGTTGATCATCCTCAAGAGGAGCCTCCACAAGCTGATCGATGATGACCTGACCTTTGATGGATTTTTTTCGATGAATTCTAGGTCAAACTCCATCAACAACATGATCCATTTCATCGTGCGACTACTATGATAAGTGTGACTCATCATGTATCACAATGGATTCTCTTTCGACACAACATGTGTGGTATGCCCTAGCATATAATGGCATAGCTTCCTAGTGGTGAAAACCATTGCTAAGCATAACTTCTCGACATATGCGTATCAAACTTCGTAACTGACCAGGGTGTGGCTAAGATAGTAAGTAGCCTGCTCTTTGAAAAACTCATTCTTCTAGGCTAGCATGGCCCCAGTGCGATCTCAGTGGCTGAGATGTATAAGTAGAATGGTACTCCTAGTCGAGGAGGTGCCAAGACTAGTGGTGAAACTAGGTATTGCTTTATTTCATCAAAGGCTTCTTGGCACTCATCATCCTAGTGGAATGCAACTCCCTTATGCAATAGTCTATTCATTGGCCGACATTTATCCGACAACTATGCTATGAAGCGCTTGATAGATACGATTTTGCCTTGTAGGCTTCTCACTTGCTTGACGGTAGTCGGGGAGGCATTTCTAGGATAGCCTTGACTTTGTTAGGGTCCACCTCGATGCCTCACTTGGAGACTATAAAACCCAAGAGTTTTCTAGATGTGACACCGAAGATGCACTTCTTGGGGTTTAGCCTGACATTGTGCTCAATGAGGCGATCGAGGACTTTGCATAAGACATTGGGATGCTCATGACGTAATAGAGACTTAGCCAATAAGTCATCCATGTAATCTTCTAGAATCTTGTGCATGTAATCATGGAAGATGTATGTCATGGCCCGCTGATAGGTGGCACCAGCATTCTTGAGGCCAAAGGGCATGACCCTATAACAAAATGTTCCCCAAGGCGTTGTAAATGTCATTTTGATCTGGTCTTCTAGGTTGATATGAATCTGATTGTACCCAGAGAAACCATCCATGAGGGAAAGCATTTCATGGCCTACTGTGGCATCTACCAGTGCATCGATGCTAGGCAAAGGGAAATCATCCTTAGGACTCACCTTGTTTAGATCTCTGAAGTCTGTGCATATGTGAATCCTCCCATCAGGCTTCTTGATGGGAACCATGTTGGACAACCATGGTGGATAGTCTATGAGGATAACGAATTGGGCATCCAAAAGCTTTTGTATCTCATATTTCACCATCAAGGCTACTGTTGGATGCATCTTTCATAACTTTTGCTTTACCAGCTTGACTGTCGGGTTGAGTGTTAAATTATGCATGACCAGATTTGGGTCTAGTCCCGGCATATCCTTATAGGACCATGCAAAAGCTTGCTTTCTCTCCATGAGAATCTGAATGTACATGGCTTGCTCTTTAGGGGATAAGCCTTCCCCTAGCTTGATAAACTATGGATTATTTGGATCTGAGCCTATGTCTCGATCAATCATTGGCTCGACTGACATATGTGATCCATCCTCCAACTGATGTGGAGTCGGGATCAGGTGGATGTCATCTGCTGAGTTAAGATCATCAATAGGAATGTCAGGTTCCTCTTCAGCATGAAAGACATCCTGAGTAGGTCTTGGGGTGAAATGAAACATCTCACCACATGGCCAATACTCAGAAGGTGATGGGGGTGAATCAACGTGATCCCAGTCGATAGCATCTAGGTCGAGATGCAATGGCTTGGAAGGATCGACTGGATTGTGGAGTGGTGTGGTCAAATCAATGGAGATCATGTTGATGGAATGGATTTGTTCTCCAGGACCATGGGTGAAATACTTCTCATTAATATCACTTCCTACCCCCAAGTGTGGTGGTGGGGGAATAGGGATCACCGGATCCTATCTATGAATAGACTGTAGGATGGGATCATTGGGCTCAAGGAGCTCCATATATGTCGATGGGTCAGGAAAGACCGCATGATAAATCTAATCTCGATTGACTGGTCTTGCCCTTAAGTGTGGGCCAACGTGCAGCTGATGATACACCTCATCTATGTCGATGGGCTCATGACGATGATGCAAATAAGGAGGACCAAGATAGGCCCTCTCCATCTCATCTTCATCATCACTATCATATATGAATCCTTCACCTCTACCCATAGGAATTGGGTGATCAGGCTGATGAGGTCCCATATATGCTCGCTCCTCATAATCATCATCATGGATGAGGACTTCTTCACTCTCATCTTGTGGTGCCATTGGCACGTGAGGATCGAGTAGTTCGAGCAAATGGATGGTGCCCTCACTAGGTGGTCTAACTTCTTGAGGGCGGATCGGCTCTTCAGGAGGTAGGAGCTACTACCAGATAGGGTCATCTATGGGGAACATGTACATGAAGTCCTCCTGCTCATCATCAATGGGGATGACCTACGAATGATCATTGTCTGACTCAAAGGGGTCATATGGTGCTACCTCATAATCAGACTCATCTCCCGAGGTCCATTCATAAGAGGGGCCATCATCACAAATGTGAGGACATGCTTGCGAGCTCTCACCTCTCTCAAAATGTGGGAGGATATCGCTAAAGATCATAGGGCTCCCATTCGATATCGAGAAATAGTCCCCTAATGAGTAGATGGTATGCGGGTTGGCGTACGGGTCTCGAGCCAACTCATCTCTCTGTCCTATGCATAGGTGATCCATGCCATCCAAGAGGACATCTAGGGGCAAGGGGTTGTTATGCCCTAATCCTGACTTGTCGTATGACATTTGATATTGTGGTTGAAAGGGGGCATGCATGCCTTGCTCATATCGGCCTAACCCGTAACCATGCCAATTGCATAGGTCAAAATACTTCAGTGCGAAGTCTAGGTTAGAAAAATAATCGATCTATTCCTCGAAAGGCTCCTCATCCTCCTCCTCCTGTTGGTAGGGCTCTATGCCATAATCAAGGCCCCCATATATGAAATTTGTTTGATTAGGAGGGAGGCCTAAAGGAATAATGGTGCCCCTCGAAAGGAGAGGTCTGCCCATGTCCTGTACTGACTCAACTGTAGGTGTAGCCATGACATTCTGGACTATGTACTCCCCTAGACCTGTGTTAGCCATCTCAACTATGATCGATGACCATGGTGATGGGGGAAATGGGAGTGCCTCTTGGGCCCATTCCATGATGGGCTCATCGATCGACCATTCCTCCATCATGCTAGGCATCTCTTCAGAGGAGATGGTGGAAACTGTTGGGGGATCTCTTCAATGAGTCTCTTCCCTATGTCCTTCGACAATGGGGCCGTGGATGATGGTGGTGCCTATGAAGGAGCTGACGATGAAGATGGGATGGACTACGATGAAGACGACTCTATGAGAGGGGGTGATGCTAGAATCAGACCCAAATGGGACTTATTCAACTGAAAGTCTAGATGAGGTGATGGTAGGGTCGATTCAGGCAACTGTTGCACCAGGTTGTAGTATTTGAAGGGTTCTAGGTCCGTCGAGATGACGTGAACCTATCCTTCATACATGTATTTTAGGCACTGGTGCATGATTTAAGGGACACACTTCATGTTCCTAATCCAGGGTCTACCCAGCAGGATGTTATATGCCATCTCACCCTCTAGTATGTGACACAATGTCAGAATCATCTTTTGCCCGACTTGAATGGGTAGGACAATTGTGCCAACTATCGAGCATATAGCATCATTGAATGCTCGGAGGGTGTACATGGATGCAACAATGTGTGATGCTGGTAGTTTAAGATGCTCTAGTGCCATTGTGGTAATGATATTACTGGATGAACCAGTGTCTATCAGAACTCTCTTAAATGGGGTCCCATTCACACATGCGATGATGTGCAAAGGTGGGTCCACTATGTCAGTGGGGATGGGCCTTAGTTCATCTTCCCTGAATGTAATGACTGGCTCAGTGCATTGGCGTACATGCCCCATGAAATTGTTGAATGAATTCGCTTCCTGGGGTTGTAGCTCAATGGCTTTTAGAATCTCCATCAAGGCCTCCCTGTGAGGCTGCGATTGTTGAATTAGCTCATAGATGGAGAGCCTAGCCGATGTGGTCCTCAAAATCTGAGTGAGTTTGGTCTAGATCATGGCCACAAGCCTAGGTGGGGGAGTCTATACTAGAGGTGGTGTAGCTCATGAAGTCGATGAAACGTCACTTGGAGCCACAGGAGCTATAGTTGGACTTGGGTACTTCTTGTTCCATGTCACAATGCTCACCATGCCCACAAATCCTTGCTTGGGATAGGCCTGATGGACCTCATTTACTTGTGTTGTGGGCTTGGCCTACCCCCATGGGCTGGCAAGGGGTCTTTGTAGACCTCCATCTATTGGTTGTTTGGTGCCATGGGGTTGTCTACCATGAGAGCTTTGTTGTCGATTAGGTCCTGCACCAAGTTCTTGAACTTGTAACATCCGAAGATGTCATGACCCTTTTGCTGGTGGTACTTGCAATACAAGTCTTCCCGGTATCCTTTAGGTTTTGGTGCATTAGGATCCATAGGTCTACTCTCAGGTAGGTGGACCAAATTGGCCGCATAAAGGTGGGCAAACAAGGAATCCATAGATTCCATTATGGGCATAAACTATCACTTGGGGTGACGTTGTTGATTCTGCCCTTATTTCTTATTTTCCTTCTCATAGTTCCTAGGGGGCGTGGCATGATATTCTACCTTTTGAGGCTATTGTGCTTGTGTCGGCCCTGGGACACTAATGGCAACCTGATTGACCATGGTGGGTTTTGGTTGCACTGTGTTGGTCTTAGTGGTCTTGGTCCACTCCTTGTGAGGTTTTGCAATCTCACCCTCTTGGATCTTGATTTCTTCGATGGTCCTAGCCTATGCTAGGGCATCCTCAAGAGTCGCATACTACTGAAGTTATAGTAGCAAGGAGATGGGTTTTAGGTAGCTCTTAGTAAACATCTGGGTCAACTCCGATGTAGGGAGTAGATAGGGCACCTTTGAAAGCATAGCCCTCCATATGTTTCCATAATTGTTGATTGACTCATCGTCATACTGCTTAAGACCAGCTAGGTCAGCAAGTGTCACCTTCCTCTTGGTATTGAAGGCAAAACATTCTAGGAATGCATCCATGAGCTGATCTAAGTTGTGGATGTTGTGCTTCAGGAGTTGTGTGAACCAATCAGAGGTAGGGCCTACGAGGGTGGTCACAAAAGTCCTTAGAAGCAAGGCATCATTGTCCTGGATACCAAAACATTGGCTCAAGAAATGGGTGACATGCTCCTGTGCATCCTCTTCCCCCTTAAATGTGGCCAACTGAGGCATCTTGAATTGTTCAGGGTAGGGAGGCATAGGAACCGATGGATGCATAGGGTGACTATGGAGCTGATGTAACGTAGGCTTTTGGGGCCCAGAGGTTCTATTCTTGACTGACTCGAGATGCTCTCGCAGTGCCTTGTAGGCATCGAAGGACTTGATCTCCTCCTCTTTGTCTTGTTCCTATGGTGGGTTGCGAGGAACGTGAGGCCTATTATGGGGTGGTTGTGGAACAACCCCCTACCTTGATATGGCATCTCTACGCATTCTTCTTCCAGCTCATATCCATCATACTCCTCGTAAGGCATCTCTAGAGCTGGTCTATAAACTTGTGCGGTCACCCATGGAGGGTGCCCCATATCAGTCCTGGGAGTCAAATCTTGATCGGACCTAGGAGGTCTAGGAGGTAATCCTCTATAAGGTCTAGGTGACCTCTCTCAGACTAGGAGTTGTTGCCTCCGATAGGTCTCCGCCCTATGAGTGCTCAGGGTTGGAACCCGCTCATGTAGGGTCTTTTGGAACAGCTCATTGGTTTGACGTTGAATACGTTCCTTTTTGAGCTGATGTAGGTGGTCTAGTTGCTCCTTATCATGTCGAAGCTATTTAAATTGAGCTTGGCATTCTACGTATTTGGCAACCGCCTATTGAATTTGTTCTATTGTGTAGGGTCTAGGTGGCCTAGATGGTTCCCCTTGATCTCTCTCTTGGTCATGATGATCTGAGACCTCTATAACGTACTTCCCTCTATCGAGGTTGGTCACGTTCACCTATGGCTCTGGATGAGGTAGGTGTTCCCTATACTCAGTAGGTGTGGAGGTACAATACCCCTACATAGTGAATTGCTCTTGAGGAATGTCATGGACTTCCTCATATATTCCCTCATGAATGAGGAAAGGTAGGGCTGAATTAGCTCACCCTGCATGATGAGCCTCATACTCATCCTGATATCTAGGCTCCCTAGTCCTAATTGGGTGACATGGAGGTAAGATGTGATCATCATGCCCCACCCAATGATCATTGTGGGGATCTAGCCCTTGAGTGGGTGCTTTCGCTCTAGTAGGCACGTGAATGCGTGGTACTACCCTATCTCCATGTGCCTCTTCATGCACTAGCCAGTCATCATCAAAATGAGTGTTTGATGTGTCCATATAATGGGAGCATTCTCCCTGAGTTGGCTCTTGGTGCATGGGGGCATCCCATCTGGGGGTCTCTTGGAGACCCTGCTCTATCCTAGCTATCCTAGTGGTCCATGGACTGGGGTGAGTGTCAGCCCTCCAAGGTGGTATAACCAGATCTCGAGGGCTATAACGGAGGTGACTTGTGTCTCCATGTACACTCTCCATAGCGTCCGCCCTTGATTGGGCTTGGCTGCGGGTGAAAACCATTGTAATAATGTTCTATCAAATGTTTAATGTTTATCTTCTTTACAAATTTTATGAAACAATATACCAAAAGGGAAACACATAATCAAATAGATGTTTATCTTTGTTAATGTATTAGATGTGTATCCTAAAACTAGTTTTAGTGTGTTTCAAATTTGTTGTAAAGAGACCTTGTGTCACATGTTTGATAATTGTTGGATGATATTCTCAAGTTTAATGGATTTCACCTATATACTCGTAGCTCGACAACCTGGCTATGAACTCTAGGTTGTGTTATCCCACCTATAATGTGTGGTAATGAAGCCCACACATGGCCAGGGAGCACAGGTCCTACCAGTTCCTCACCCAGTTCACCCGTAGTCTACGATACACCTCCCCGAAGGGTGATGCATGCTATAACCCATGGGCTATGATGGATCTTGGAACCAACCTTGGCAAGATGGATCGGGTTCATGGGATTTGAGCCAAGTGGATGGAGATGAAACCCACCGTCACTTGCGCTCTACCAACGGTTGGGGATGAAGTCCAACTCGTTAGCGTTTAAGTGGATCATGGTGTGTGTGATTCCTTTTAACCCAAAATAAAGTAAGAAATAGAGAATTCAATGATTTTTCACTAAATGCAAGCTTTAAAGCAATGTTTTACTTTTAGAATATTAAAATATGGAATATGGAAGTCACTACACTAAGCTAGGAAAGCAACCCTAAATGAAAACTCACCGATGGGCGAGCGTCAAGCAAGCAGGCCAAAGAAGATGCAATCCTAATTAAGATTTTCTACTTTATGTATGTTTTTGTAATTTTGCATTTTTCAGAAAATAAATTGTGATAGTTTTTAATTTTCCTACTTAAGCACACAAAGCGAAAATCAACAGAAAACAAGGTTCTGTAAATGAAAAATAGGAAGAAAATAGCTCAGACCCTACCTCTTCTCTGCCATTGTCTGCTGATTCTAAAATCTAGCTCAGAAAACCTATTATTTTCTATTCATCCTAGGGTGGGATGAACTGTAGGTCTACATTCATCCTAGGGAGGGACGGATTTGAATCCATCCCAGGGTGGCACGAATAGCAGTCCAAAGTTCGCCTGGGTCTGGAGTGACTAAAACCTGCAACAAAAAAAGGTGAAAAATCAAGTTAGAAGATCACCTAAAGAAAAAGGGACTAGGTCCCACCATGATCACCACTATAGCAATGGAAAAATGGTGCACCTCAACCGAAGCAACAGAATGTAAATGTGTTATAAGTCCTATGAAAGCGTGAATCAAAGCATGCAAGCAAGAGGCAATGTATAACAAGTAATAAAGCAAATGGGGCATTCTCCTTATTAGATAAATTCAAATTGAATTAAAATGCCTCCCTTTGAGGACTTGAATCAACTTGATACAATCTATTACAATAAAGGGGTGCCAAGAGATATCAATCTCTCAAAGAACGTGGTGCACATCCACTGTTCTCCCGCATGCCCACACTCGAGGTGGGCGGGCTCAATGTCGTCACCACTTACGTCAATATGATCCTTGTCCTCCGATGTTTCCTATCATATTTTGGCACCTGAATCTGCACACAGGAAAGCAAAAGAGAATCAAAAGCATATGTGTATGATATTAAAACATGCAATCCCCATAGCCTGAAAAGGTGCATGTGAGGTATAGATATCAAATGAATCCCAAATAGAGAAAAACTCAAGAGTGATGTAAAAGATATGGTTTTGGGATGATATCACCTAGTTTTGTAAAATATTGGTGCCCGATCGCTGCGTTAGGTCCCGTCGCACTTAGTGAACCTACAAAAGGCAAGCAAGTGATTCTCCTACCAAAACATGTCAGAAACCTACAAAATTTGGTGAGTAAGCATAAAATGACATTTTGAGAGAACCCATGTGATCATATTCTAGATATCCTACCCAAATCCTCCTGCATGCAAAAGTGGGACCCGCATACATGCAAATCATAAAATGGCAATATCTCAGTCAATATACGTCAAAAAGTAGTGAAATTTGAACTGAAGCATCTCATAGACATATAAAAAATGGTAAATTAAAAATAGTCCTAAAATTGTGCATGAATTTCTATTCATCCGGGGGTGGGACGAATTCGACTGTCACAAATTGGGGGGCGCCTGGGGTGGGACGCCTGCCAAAATCTCCTAAATTTTCACACCAATCCAATGAATATTGATGCAAAACTATAGGGGAAGTATTTTAGGTAAATTTGGTGTGGGTATTCAAACAATGAATTCGGTTTTGGAGTCAAATTGCACCTTCTTGTACCACCCGATAACCTCTCTCGCTAAGGAGAAATTATGGATGAAAAAGGAGCAATAGGGGTGAGGTGATAACTCGGTAGCACTTCATCGTGAATCCTAGAAATAACCTTCCACCTCTTTTGGATGAGAATGTCATCCATTTTATAGACCTAGGAGGTCAAATGTGCAAAGGGCATGCAAGGGCATGTAAGGCCCAAGGGGCCACTTGTCCATCAGGGCGACATGCATAGGAGGGGGAAGAGAATCTCCCCAAAATGGCCTCATTGATGAGGGTTGTCATAGGCATGCCCTGGGTTATGACATGCATGCTTCGAAGAGCAGGGCAAGTGGTATTTTTTGGTGGCCACTTGTCCATATTTGACTTTTTTCTAGTCAAACCTGCTATTCGCTCCACCCCGGGATGAATGTTGCTATTCGCTCTAGGGTGGGATGAATAGAAACTGCTATTCATCCTAGGGTGGGACGAATAGGAACTGGGCCTCAAAAAGTCCCCAATTGACCTAGGAACCTTCCAAAACTACTTTGGGAGTGGTTAGAACCACTGCTTGACCTCTGAGGGCTGCCCTAAGGGCTTTGTGCATCAACTTTGTCAATGCCTTGGTAGCATAATCGGATTGGCATTGTTTTGGTGTCTACAAGTAGGCTACTGCTAGCCATACCAAGAGGTCCGAGGAGTGGTAGACCTTTGGGTAGGTTAACTAATCCAATTGGTGCCCCATTTGTTGTAGACTGAGGCTGGTTCAATGCTATCCCATTGTTCTCGCATGAACAGACTTCTCAATAGCATTGGGTGGCACTGGTTATCTTCTTTAGTCAGGTCAAAGCTATAAATGGTGACACCTTCCACCTCCCACTATTGTTCTATTGTTATATCCCTGCTCAAATTTGATGGGTTCGTTAGTGCTTTAAGATCCTGGGCTCTCCCCACCTTCTTTGTGACTAGCCATGCATCGATAATTTTGCTGATGCATGCTTTGACATCAGGCACCCCAGTTGTAGTTGCGCTTGTGGAAGCCATGGAAGCACATAGGGATTTGCAATTTTTGAGATTGACCTCATCGAGAAAACACTCTGCATGTACTAATGGCATGGGGAAGGTCTGCCACCTTCTTTTAAAGGGGATGTAATTAATTTGCATAGGTAGGTGCATGTTTTATCATTGGCTGATATTTTATGATTGGTCGTACCACAAAGCTGGGTGCACCACACCATCTTCCTCATTGGTTGTGGATTGGATGCACTTTTTTCCAACTTGGCTGAGTTATAACACTGGGGGATCTTTGGACACATGGTGGTTTCTGATTAGCCTAGGTAGGGCACACTCGAGTGAGGTGTGAGGAGTTTTAGGAGGAGCACATGAAAATTCTATTGCATTAATTCTTCACGTGCCTCAAAAGGACCAGGCACATGACTTCGTGCACCCAAGAAAATTTTGTGTGCTTCATTGGGGAAGTGGAGTGCATAGACCTTGAGGTAGGTGCATGAACTTGTGCACCTTCAAAAACCTCATGTTCTCCAAGGGGGTGGAGCACGTAGACCACAGTTAGGCATATGAGATCGTTTGCCCTTAAGACCTTCATGCACTCCACAATGGAGTGCATGAACTTGGAGGTGAGCACACGACTTCATGCACCTAGCTAGTCCTTTATGCACCCCATTGGAATGGAGTGCATGTATATTACATGGGCTGCACAGGCTCGTACGCCCCTTAGGACTTTGTGTGATCCACTAGAGAGTGGAGCATGCAGGTTGGGGGTTGGGTGCACGAAATTGTGCACCCTAACGACTTTTGCATGATCCATTGAAATGGAGCGTGTGGGCAAAATTGGGATATGTTAAGATGTGTGCCCCTAAGGGACTTTGTGTGCTCCACTCTATAGTAGAGTGCATGGACTCTAGATGGGCACACGAAGGTGTGCGCCCTTAGGGGACCTTACGTGCTTCATGCTTTCATGGAATGCACAAGCTCAAAGTGGGGCGCACGAGTCATGCACCCCTTAGACAACTTTGTGCACTCTATTTCCCAATGGAGCACATGAGCTAAAGTTGGGTGCATAACTTTGTGCACCCAAAGGGACTTTGTGTCCTTCACTTATGAAGCGTGTGGGCTTGGACTGGGGCACACAGGCTTGTGCGCCCTTAGGATCTTTGTGCACTCCACTGTCTAGTGGAGTGCACGGGGTTAAACTTGGGTGCACCACCTTGTGCACCCTTAAGGAAAGGGGGAAACGAGACAAAAAGGCATAAAAAAGGGGGCTAACAGTGTACTCAAATCCTTCATCACATGATCCCAATAAGAATTATTCTTTGCTCTACCCTCTTTATCTGCTAGCTTCATTATCAATTCTTATAATATCTCTCAATTCCATGGGGGCATATTACCAGACCTTGAAATTCTTATATATAACTACCATGTTCACCATTTTATCTGTAGCTTTATTTCCTTATCTATAAATATGTTTAATTTGAATTTCTTCTAGGTTTCCCAAAATAGTCTTCACATATGTAATTATTTGGAAAATGCTAGAATTACTTAGCTCCATTATTTGAAGAGAAGTTATAATATTCTTGGAATACCCCTCGAGAACAATTCTCTTAAAATCCAAATTCACCACAATTCAGAGACTCATAAGCATTGCCCTTGCTTTAGCTTGGTGATTTGTGGTAATTCCTAGATCCTCAGCATATGCAACCACTACTTGACCTCTATCATTCCTTATGAGACCCCCACCACTAGCATGACCTGGGTTGCCTTTCGTAGCCCCATCAAAGTTAATTTTTACCTAGTCTTTGTGAGGATGTTCCCATATAGTATCTAGTCTCACCTTATTGATTTTTTCTATATTTAAGATATATTTTTCTCTAGAGAGGATCATTGCAATATTTTCATGGCCAACAATGTTTTTAATACAATCCTCCAAGAGGTTTTTTTTTATCCTACTATAAATCCCAATTATTACTCTTATTTTATTTTTGAACACTCATCTATTTCTTTCTAACCAAATCCCCTAGAAAATATGCGGAATACATTTTTGCCAAAAAATATTGCTTCCTAAGTGCCATTGTTCTCAAATCCTGATTAGAGAATTTGGAATGACCCAAGCAACATTAACTTCTCTTAATAACATATTTAGGATATCACAAAAAAATCACAAGTTCCAAACAAGTGGTCCATGTACTCATCCTCTTTTTTACACAACACATAAAAAATTGGCCTATTTTTTATCCTTAAGTGGTTGGATTCTTTTCTTTAAGATAGCTATCTACTATCACCAACCTATTAAGGAGACTCATTGTGCAAGCAACTTCTTGGCCCAATGGTGTGACCTTTCACAAGCATAAATGCAATGCATCTACATGAAGGGCATTTAGTTACCCTTGGAGTTGTTGATGACCAAGTCATCACCATCATTTCCCAAAAATAATTCTCACTTGGTGGATATCCTTACCTACCATTAGTGAGATCATCTGGTCTTGCACCCACAAATACATTAGCAATACCATATTCCAATAGAAGAAACAAAGCATATAATGTGACTACTTATTGATAGCAATGAAACAAAGCTTTATGTATTAAACATCCACCCATCAATACATAGTTTATTGCCAAATATAAGTCCTACCAAGGAGGGATATTACATACTCCCCCTTGGACTAAACACAGTCCCTTGTGGCACATTAAAATAAGTATGGAAATTATTGCCTCATTTCTTCAATATTTTTCCATGTGGCATAGTTCTCATAATGTTGGTCCTACTGGACCTTACATTGATCTAGGGTTTTTTTCTCAATATCTTGGAATGATATCATAGAATACTTATTGGTCTCACCTCAATGGCTGAGGGGTCTTCCATCTACAATTTAGAAACATTCCACACATGAGTAGGATCAGCAACATATTTTCTAAGCAAGGATATGTGGAAAGTATCATGGATCTTTGACAAGGGTGGGTGACAAAGCAATCCTATAGGCCACTAGACTAATCTTACCAATGATCTCAAAGGGCCCAACATAGCTAGGATCCAATTTGGTTAATGACTTCATGGCACTTTTCATGGGTCTTACCCTCAATAAAACTTTATCCCCCATAGAGAATTCTCTTGGTGATATTTTCATATCAACATAGCTCTTTTGGAGATCAATCACTTCCTTGAGCCTAAGTTGGATTG
Source organism: Wollemia nobilis (assembly GCA_028583015.1). Lineage (NCBI taxonomy): Eukaryota > Viridiplantae > Streptophyta > Pinopsida > Araucariales > Araucariaceae > Wollemia > Wollemia nobilis. The sequence goes on from JAQPPZ010001340.1 coordinate 5,530,786, forward strand.
CTCTGAGTTATTCCTTCATCTCTCAAATAATGTCTAGTCCAATAATTACTTGATCCTTCGAATTATCCCATGATAGAGGTTTTTTACATCTTATTCCATAAAATGATTCAAATGGGGCCATCCTCAATGATGCATGGTACCTATTATTATATGAAAATTCAACAAGATTAAAAAAGTCCTCTCACTTAGACTGTTAGTCCATGCAATACATGAGTAGCATGTCTTCTAAAATCTATTTTACCCTCTTGATCTAACCACATGTTTCAATATGATATTTAAAACTAATATTCATCTTAGTTCCCACTACATGATGTAGAGCCTACAAAAATTTAATGTGACCCTAGAATCTCTGTTTAAAATGACCACTTTAGGAAACCCATGTCACCTGAAGATTTCTTTAGCAAACTTGATTCTCACTACTGATGCATCATCCTTGATGTTTCCCAATATGAAGTGTGAAACCTTGGTCAACTTATCAACCACTACCAAGATCGCATCATGATGGTACCTAGTCTTAGGTAAATCCATAATAAAATTCATAGAAATTACTTGCCATTTTTGTATAGGTATATCATGTGGATACAATTTTATTGTTGGGTGTTGATGTTCTACCTTCACCTTTTGGCATTCTAAATATCTCGCAATGTAACTAGTGATATCTTGCTTCATTCTGATCTAATAGAAGGTGTTTTTTATGTTTTCCCTCCTTTTTGACCCTCTTAAATGAGCAGAATAGGGATAATTATGTGCCTCTTGCATAATTAATATTCTTAGGTCACCTATTTTGGGTATAACTACCCTATCTTTAAATCATAATGGTCCATATTTTATGTTGAAACTCTTATTCTCTTCAAAATTTCTCTCAATTTTATCTTGGATTTCTACGCGATACAAGTCTTGTAGCTGCATTTCCTTGACGCTATCCATCATATCTATATGGCTCTGGGTCAATATGGCTATGTGTCTTCTCCTACTTAAGGAATCTACAACCTTATTCTCCTTCCCTTTGATATACTCAATACCAAAGTTGTATTCAACTGAACTCTACCCATCTTCTCTATCTTGCATTCAACATAGGTTGGGTAAAAATATACCTCAGACTTTGATGGTCTATTCTTAGTTCAAACTGTCTATCCAACAAATAATATATCTAGACCTTTTAGAGTATGCACAACTACTACCAATTCTAGATCATGCATAGCATAGTTTACCTTATGCTTCTTGATTTTTCTAGACTTATATGCTATTGTAGCCTCTTCCTGAGACAATACCCCACCCAAACCTTCTAGGGAAGCATTTGTACACATGGTAAAATTTCCAAGAGGATTTAGTATTTTGAGAATCAATGTCATTGTTAACTTATTTTTTAGAGTTTCAAATGTGGTGTTGGGGAAAAAATTGGTTAGTTTTTCTATGGTTCAATTAATTACCTCCATTTAATTATCAACCTAGGGTAGCTCGTAGTCTTGTGAGCAAATGTGCACAATATATGCTTATAATTTCTCCTTCAGATATGATTCCCTTAGATTTATGGTTTGGGGGTTTTTGATATTCATTGAATTTTTTATTCTAAATGCCAAACCAATAATATATCCTACGTTTGTGAAAATAGGGCTAAAATACACACAGAAATTAAAAATGGTACTTTGCTGGAAATAATAGAAAATAGAAAAAATAACAGGGAAATAAACTAATCTACAAAAAATTAAATAATAGAAAATAGGGGAAAGTAAGGGAAGAACTATGTTGTAAGTGGGCCCACGCTTCCAGCAGGTTCTTCCCACGTTAAATCTTCACTGGATGCTTAGACGATTTAACAAGAAGTAACTCAGAAATATTTTATTTAATAATTGCAACAAATAATTTATAGGAAAAATCCAAGTTTTTTGTCTTCAGGGATGGCCTGCATATTTATAAGATATGCGGCCACACCTTGTTACAATTTTCCAAACAAATCAAAAATATAATTTGCTTTTACAACTGCCTGCATGAATCAAGGAATCGAGTAAAATATCAATCCTATTGAGCTATTTCATCGTATTTTATTTCTATAATACGTCTGATATTTTTTTTATTCGATTTACATAAATATTTCATGTAGCAACTGGAAAATATGTGGCTAGTCATCTTTGATGTCGACCCTTGTCTATTTTCAACATTGAAACTTCATTTATACTTATTGCTAAAATTTTGCTCTGTTATGCCGACCACAAAGTCATGCTAGAATTTGGCTTTAGTGGAAATAAGGTACCTCATATGTAGAAGTCAAGAAGCAGGTGCCTTGTCTACAAAAGTCAAGAAGCAGGCATGAACATAGGATTCAAGCACCTAACAGGAAGCGCCCAATAGTTAAGTACCACCAAAAGTTAGGCACTGCAAAAGGAATTGGGTACCTGACTTCATACTTCACATCGATGTTTCGTACATGTTTTTCCTTCATGAAATCACAAGTGCCAGGTCTGAGTGGGACCTCAAAAAAAACATGCCAAAATGCAACAATTTCCACAAAATCTACACAAAATACACTTAAATACAAATATTAAATAACATGTAAAATAAACTGTTAAATATATATAATTTTCATAAAACATATACATCTATAAAATAAGTTTCACTATTTTATAAGGAAAGTAGTACAAAAAATGATCATTTTTAAGGCTCATCATCCCCCATGCTTAAGGGGTGGCACGTCCCTGTGCCACTTTATACTGGTAATTACTAGTTCTGTTTACAACATCCCAATAAGCCCTTTTGGTCTCTATCCTTTTCTTTTTAGTGGCCTTTATTTTTTCCTTGTCCTAGGGCTTTGGTGCTTTGGGTGCATTGAATTGGTTGACTTGACCCTAATCTTTTCTTGGGTGGTTTCCTTGTCCAGACCACCTTGCCTTTTTTTACGTTCAAATAGTAACTAAAGAAACTGGTGGCATCCTTCTAGAATGCGGGCTCAACCATTTTCCAGTACTCATGGTGAAGGGGTAACTCTTCACCCATAGGTACTACATCTTCATCGCTATATGGGAGCTAGACTTCTTAGCAACCCTAGATGTGGGTAAATCAGCCCCTGTTGGGTCAATTTTAGGTTCAACCTTATCCTTTATTTTTACCACTAGAGGGATTCTACTGCTTTATGCTTGATCTGTAGGTGGCACAGGTCCTAGAAATCTCATCTTCATGAAATATACCTTCATCCTTGAAGGTCAATTTCCTACCGACCCATACAAGCTCCAGAAATGCTCAAGTTGGGCAACTGGAATGGGAAGCCTCTTAGCTTGCTTTCTGGCATCTTTATTAGCTTCTTTAAGTGCTTTCTTAGAGGCCTTCTTCCAATTCTATTTTTCTACCTTAATCTCCTCTTTAAGCTCCTCAATTTTTTTATTTTTGGATAGTAAACTATTTTTTTGTTGCCTCCCATTCCTCATCAGGATCCAGTTCTAATTCCTTATCGAATTTGATTCCCAATGCCTTCAATTCGACAACTCTCACTCTGGTTCTGGGTCTTTATTGAGATGCCCTTAAAAAATTTTGCTTTGACCTCAACTTTATGTGTTGCATCTCAGGGTATGTTGGTGTTGCTTTTGCTTCCTGGTTTTTAGCAGATGTAGGTTTTTAAGCCTCTTCTCCTATGTAGTGAATTACTACTCGGTTGAAACTGCTTCTTCCTCCTAAGGTTGTTTGGCCCTTGCATAAATGGGAGAATGTTGTGGCTCTTCCTCCTTGCCTAAAATTTGAGGCTCTTTAGCCTCCATATTATTCTTCTCTTCATATCATTTTTTGTAGATTATTTTAAATTCTAAGGTTCCTCAACCTCAACTTCATCTTCTTGAAGTACTTGTTCTGCAGAATGAGATGTGGAATATGGCTGCTCTACTTCCATTATAGTATCCTCTCTCTACTCTATTTCTATATTAGTAGGGTGCACCTTTGTTGCCCCATTAGTCTGCATCGTTGCATCTGGCTGACTACTTAGCTCCCACTGCTCTACCTTGTAGTTGCAAACATCCTATTTGCCCTTATAGTTGCAAACATCCTATTTGCCCTTGTAGTTGCCAAATTGTTTGATACAATTCATGCATATTCAATGCAACCTCTTTCTTGGACTCTTGAAACATAGTTTGTTCTTATTTATATTTGGCTTACCAAGTGGAAGCCTGCTCTCTCAATATCTATAGCTTTTGTTGTAAATCTTCCTCCTAGTCCTCTTGTGGCAAATCTTTAGCTACAACCTCTTGTTGATGAGTTTACCCCTTGGAGATATCCTGTAAAATCTAGGCCAGGTACTCTTCCTTGTTCATCTGATCGATCATTGCTTCATCATCTAATGAGCTTGAAACCACCCTTGACACCTTCATCATTCTACTTCGAGTCCTGGTGGAAATTGGTATGGACATCAGGCTTAGCAGATCCTGCCTTACCTCATTCTTGAATTGAGGGGTAGTGGGAGAAAAATATTGTCCTACTTTCTTATCAAATTGGGGAAAAATAGGGGATGAGGCTTGTCCTACCTCCCTTGTAGTTTTTGCAAGCTAGGACACAAGTGTTTTCTCTTCTCGCCCTGTCACCTCTTGGGTTGACTGCTCATCATGCATTGGCACCTCCCTCTCTTCTTGTGCCCTTGGAACTACATCAGTGCCCTTAGTCTCCTCAACTATCACATCTCTATGTGACTCTAAATATCGTACCAGGGCCGAAATCAAGCCATTATGAACCAAGGTAGATGTTGTGCCTACCTGGTATCGTTTGGTCTCATCCTTGAGGGTGCATGCAAGGTAATGCGGGACATTGATTTTATCCCCATGTAGTATGTGATTGAGAAATAAAAAATGATTTACATTCAATATGGAGTACCTACTTGTAGCACCCTAAAATTGGCACAGTTAAACCCTTAGTAAAAAGATAAAAATTTGAATTTTAACCCCGAAACCGCCCGTTAACCGCTCACCCCATTTTTCGTACCATTTTTAGGAGTTGTTTTGACCGTTGGACGATATCGTCGTCGATCAGACGAAATCGCCCCAGATCGGATGAATTCTTCTGGAATAGAACGTCCAGATGATTTCATCCCAAAACCAAATTTTCATAATTAGCTTCTGTTTCAATAGCCTCTCCAACTTGGGCAGAAGCGTGTTTGCATAGTTGGAGATTCCTCCGTTGGAGATCTCCTAGATTGGGATGATCCCCAACCTCCTAACCTCCCCCTAATCCTATATAAACTGGGATTTTCTCAGTTTATCCCCCTGAATCCCTGGATCCCCTGCCTGGCTCTCCTCCTAACTCTTTCCCTAGTTGATTTTCCCTACCATTTAGCTTTGCACTCGTAGTTTTAAGTTTTCATTGTAGGTTTTCACTGTGCTTTAGTTGGAGGAAGCTCGGATCGTCGCAGGCGATTCCAGATGATTTTGAATGATCTTGTCATAGATCGGCGATGATCTCATACGATTTGAGGTGATCTCGACTGTAGTTCAGATTGGGGGCAATCAGAGCCCTAAGTTTGCATTTCTCATCTTCCTTCTTTATTTTATTATGCATTAGCTTGATTATTTTCATTCTGCATCCTGGAGTTCACCTCATTTTAACATAAATGCATGATAAAGTTAAAATAAGTTATTAAAATAATGCATTTCCTTTAATCTGCTATCCAGATTTATCAGTTAGGCATTTATACTGTCATTTCTATCATTTTGCATTATTCTTGCAGTAGCATTTTTGGTTTTTGGTGTCTATTTCTATGATTGCAGGTTTCTGACGAATTCGTCTGATGAATTCATTAGATCGATGATGATCTTGTCTGATCTCAGATGATCACCTATGATCTGGGATGATTCTGTACAATTGCAGATGATCCTATCATATTCGGGATGATCTGGACTCCTACAAGCTTCAAAATCTTCATCAGACATCCGGAATCAGGTGCATTCTTTTCCATTTAACATATTCCTTACATTTAGGATTCATTCCTGCTTTCTGTATTCATATAAATCAGCATTTTCATATAGAATAGCTTAGATTCATTTTGGCCAACCTAGGACTATGAATGATCGAGTATAAAATGAACACATCAAACCCATTCTCAACCTAGGCATGGAAATTGCCACTCAAAGTTTCCTGGTGAACCCCACCATCCATCAAAAATTCACCCTTATACCCCTCCCCCGAGAGGCGTGACCTTCAAAGGGCCTCTCAGTCCGAGGTATTGTCCCATCCTTCTCGCATCCCCCTTTCGGGCATGGATCCTATAGCCTGAAGGTAAGGGCACGAAAAATTTGGGTCAATACATTTTGGTGAACCCGACGTGAAACTAAAAGCCTTTTGAAAACCAAAAAAAAAAAAATTATTATTAAGTAACATCTAGAATCATTAGACAAACAATTAAAGTCGCATGTCATATTTAGATGGTAGATTATAATAAAAGATGAGTTGTCACCATAAATGTTGAAAATCAATTAACAGCCATAGAGATTACTTCTGTACTTAGAGTACCTCAAATAAATAGGGTCCAACCTTTGTGGGATGAACTTGATAGGAGATTGGGTATCATTGAATCCAGATCTGCAGAACTTAGGCAAATTAAGAGGTTTGTCCTAGATAGAATCTTGGATCCCGATCAGGTGACTTTGTACCATGAACTTCAGAGAGCTTGCCATAGGTGGTTAGCAGATAAAAGAGCACTTGTGTCTTCAGAATTGTACACCTTTGAGGAATACCTTGAGAACGTAGTTGTAGTACATAAGTTTCTATCTCATATAGAGGATCAAGAAGTCATTCTTATGGATAGAAAAATATGGAATAGAGTTCCTAGAGTTGTGTTATATCGAGAGTATTGCCATGAACTTTATTTCTATAGGTCAGAGTCCAAAACAGATCATATTACCATAGCACACTTTGTCAAATTTTTGAAAAACCATTTCCAATTTGAAGAGGAGCATTTCATGACTCCTGATGAACTTGATCCTATTAATGATATCCATAAACTATTTATAGAAAACTAAGTCATTCTTTTTACTATTGTTATTCTTTTTGCAACTAGAATGCTATTTGTTATCTTTATAATAATATTATAAAACAACAAAAAAAAACAAAAATCAAAACATTTCCCTTTTAAGTATTATAGTAGGTATATAATTAAAATATATACCTCTCAAACCTATCGCATATATATATATAAGTATATATATTTGTTGAAATCTAAGTTTAAGCACAATGCCTAGACTTAGGAATGGAAAACAGACTGAAGAAGAAGAAGATTGGTTAGGAAAACCATTAAATAACCTAGATATCCTTCCTAAAGACCAAGTTCAGGAAGAAGAAACCCTAGACCAGCAAGAAGAAGAGCTTGCTGTAAGAAATGAACATGAAGAAAATGTTAGAGAAGAAGGATCCTCATCCCCTAAAATGTCTCCGGGAGGAGCTATTACTTTTGAAAACATGGAACAATTCTGGAAGTTCATTAATACTAATATTGGTGTTCTTAATAGAGCATTCCATATGGACAAGGATCGAATTAGTGACACTCAAGCAACTCTAGAAGACGTATTTCACACACGCACTAATCCCTTGTCCTTTATTGATCAAGAGAGTGATCAAGCTGGACCATCCAATTTGGATATGGCCGCTATAATCCAGAACATGCAACAACAACAAGTTACCCAACCATCTAAAGTGCCTGTTAGCAAGCCTAGGGTTATTCCTGCACAAAAGAAACCATCATTTACTGCTCTATTTTGCCAAGCTATTGAGCAATATACCTCAAATCAAAAAAAACCCAAAACAAAACCAAACACCAATTACCAAAAATCTGGGATACAACATAATACTACTACAAATCCTCTTCATAATACTCTTCCTACCAACACCTTACATAATAGCAATATAGCATCCAATCCTTATGTCACACCGTCATACACTCATAAATCCCATGCCTATGTCCCACCGAACCAATATGGTGGACAAACTAGCAATCTTGAAACCGTGGTGAAATAGTTAGTGTCCCGCATGGACCAGATAGATCCCTACCATCCCTCGTACAATTATCGAGAGATGTGTAGTCAGCCTTTAGATCCTATAGTTGTAGCACAACCATATCCTAAACATTTTCCTATGCCTGTCTTGCCCATATATAAAGGAACCAAAGATCCCATAGAGCATCTTCGTATGTTTAGGATAGCATGTCATGATATATCACATGATGACTTATTATTGCTAAAAATGTTCCCAAAAAGTTTAGGAGGAATGGCATTAGAGTGGTATTATCAATTACCCACTAATTCTTTGAGGAATTTCGAAGAAACAACCGAGTCTTTTGTTCATCAATTTAGTGCCTACATCGAAAGGCATGTGACCATTAAAGACTTGTACAACTTAAAACAAGACAAAGATGAATGCTTTGCTGATTTCCTAGCTAGGTGGAGACAATTGATAGGAAAATTGCACTTTGTGTTACCTTATAGGGAGATGTTGGACATCTTTATTAATAATTTACAAGACCAACTATCTTATGAATTATCAACTGCTACCTTGACCACCTTCGATCAGGCTATAGACTTAGCCAGATGAGTGGAAGATGCTCTCATTAGGAGAGGACAGCTTAAAAAGAAAGACGATGAGAAAACATCCAGAAATCAATATAAGAATAAACAAGTTGTGGGTGATGGAGTCATTGATAGCAGAAATATCGCTAATGTTAATGCTGCGAAGACAACGGAGAAGTTTATACTGAAACCTCCCGATAAACCTCCTCGAGAATTTACTAGGTTAAATCAACCTTTATCAACCATTCTACCACAATTATTAGAACGAGGTTTGATTCAATTACCAACTATCCGAGAACCTGATCCAACTATACCCGGATATAGAGATGATTTACACTGTGACTTCCATAGAGGACCTGGACACACTACCAACTCTTGTAAAATATTAAAACATAAAATACAGGACTTAATTGATAACAATGAGATGGAGGTGCAAGCCTTTCAACCTAAGAAAAATCCTCCTAATAATGCTCAAAATAACATCCCCCAAAATCAAAATCAGAATGCCAATCAGTCATTGGACATATTTCAACATCCTTTACCAAAACATGGCAAGGAAGTGGCTAATCAAATTGAACATCATAATGTTCCCCCTCCTACCCGATATGTAGGAACTATTAGTGGGCATTTACCTACTCATGAGCCAGAAATATTTGACACAACCTTATCCGTGGTTACGACTAGGCCTCTACATAATATTTGGACACCTGATCTCAGTGATACAGAATACGAGACTGAGAGTGATATGGAAATCACATCAAATCAATCAAATAGCTCTGAAGATGAATCAGATCCTATTCTCCCTATCACAAGTTATATGGTTCTAGAAGAACCATTTCCAAGAAGAGTCACTACTAGACCATCGTCTCACCAATTCCTTTCTAATGAGCAAGCCATAAATGCTAGACCAAGACCCATTCATCATCCACAGAATAATATTGTGGGTACCATCGGAGTTGTTACTAGACAACAAGCTCAAAACTCTCAACAAGATCAAATGCAGAATGATGGATCAGCTCCATTTGTTTTGAAGGTTCCTAATAAAGGGAATCAGGCACCTAATGTTCAACCTAAACCTCCTTATAATATTAATGAGCAACTATCAAATATTATAGCTAGAATTTCTCTTTTGGACCTTTTAAGATCTTCTCCTACACATAGAGATGAATTAATGCTCACATTAAGCTAGATGATGGTACCATAAGACATTCAACCCGAAGCCATGGCCAATACTATAATAACTCGTGAAGTTGATTGTATTGACTTCTGGGATAGAGACATACCACAACATAGTTTACATAAGGATAACCCCTTATATATTACTGCCTTAATTGGAGATGTAGCAGTTAAACGAGTCTTGATTGATAATGGTTCATCTTTAAACATCTTCACTTTTGACTTCTACCAAATATTTGGGTTTAGAAGTGAGGAAATGAAAAGAACTGATATGATCATAAAAGCCTTCAATGACAAAACACAAGAAACGTGTGGAGTTATTACCATCCCATTGCAGGTTGGTCCGAGAACCTTGGATACAACCATGTTTATTGTACATTGCCCTGCATCATACAATATACTCTTGGGTCACCCTTGGATCAACGTGATGCGAGTCGTTCCCTCAACTTTACATCAATGTGTTAAATTCGAATTTAAGAATCAGTTGGTTACCATTCATGGTGATCCTAGACCCTTTGATATGTGTGCTTTGGCAGAACCTGTTGGAGTTCAATTTTGCCCTGCTCTATCATCCACACATCCTAATTCTCATTATCCATTTAAACGTGTGAAACACATACCCACAACATCATCTACTTCTTCTCCATCAGTTCCACCCCTACATACAACTCAACCATCCTCTAAACAAACCACATTAGGACCTCAGAAAGATCCTAATTCCACAACCGATGCCTCTTGTTCTACTCCTATAACTTCTATACCTATAATAGACCCATCCATCGACATCTCTACAACATCTACATCCACCAAAGGCATAGTTTCCGCATCAGAATATGTAGGAAATGTTCCTTCTACCTCTTATGCTCTTACTGATGAGCTCTTACCCGATTTATCTAAAATTCTTATATCAGAGAAAACGAATGCTTCTATGCAAGATTCCCTTATTTTAAATAATTTGCCACCATCTCCTCGTACCTTGGGCCTCCCACAGCCTATGGGAAGTATTTACCAAGTTGGGAGCTATGCTTTTATTTATAAGGGATATGACTGGGGTAGAATACCCAGAAACATCAAGACTCATTATGATGGATATGCTCGATGTTATTTTACTAATGAGTATATTAAAGCCAAATCTATAATGCTTAAATTGGGATATAAAGGGAAAGGTTTAGGACCTTTCCAAAATGGTATGAAAGAACCTTTTGAGGTAGAACCATGGCCCGCCCGATGTGGTGTGGGCCTATTTCCTAGTAAAGGTCAGCCCTTCCCATTTGAGGATGATGACCATCTCATATCTTATCAAGATTATTTAGATGAACGTGATGCTTTGCATTTAACGGATAAGCCATTCACATGTAATATGCTATCTATAGCTTACCCTGAGATGATCGCTGGATCTGATGATGAGTTGGAGAGAGATATCTTCCATGATGTCTCCATTGAGGAATTATTACATAATGAATTTTATTTTGATGGCTCTATACCTAGTGTAGCCCAGCTTGAGGCCACGACTCCTCAAGATGAATTATCCAAGCTAACCTTGGTAGAATTACAAGAATTGGGTGTCTCACCCACCCCACCTAATTTTGAGAAAGATCTACACATGGAAGTAGAAAATGTCATAAAAACTAACATTGGAACCGAGGATAATCCTCACATAATCAACATCGGATCAGAATTGAGTCAAGAAAAATAGGATAAATACATTGCATTTCTTAAAGAATATGAAGATGTCTTTGCTTGGACATATGAAGATATGCCAGGTTTAGACCCTTCTGTAGTCATGCATCACCTCGTAGTCCATCCGGATGCTAAACCTATTAAACAGAAACTTAGAAAAATGCATCCTAAAGTGGCCTTACTAGTCAAAGGGGAGCTAGAAAAACTCTTGAATGTTATTTTTATACAAGCCATTGATTATGCTGAATGGATCTCGAATGTAGTTCCAATAACTAAGAAAGAAGCTACTAAAGTTAGGGTTTGCATAGACTTTAGAGATATTAATGTTGCATGCCCTAAAGATGATTTTCCCCTTCCCAACATGGATCAGATCATTGATTTTATTGTTGGGAGTGGAATGATATCCTTAATGGATGGATTTTTTGGTTATAATCAGATCAAGATAGCTCCTGAAGATCAGGCTAAAATAGCCTTTATTACCCCTTGGGGGACCTTTTGTTGGAAAGTGATGCCATTTGGTTTGAAGAATGTAGGTGCAACCTATCAACGAGCCATGACTTATATCTTTCATGATATGATGCATGATATACTACATGATTATGTAGATGATATTATAGCTCGTTCTATTAACGAAGATGACCATTTAGATGACTTGAGAAAAGTATTTGATTGGTTAAGGGAATATCTTATCCGATTGAATCCATCCAAATGTATATTCAGAGTTAAGTTCGATAAATTATTGGGGGTTATAGTTTCTTTACGTGGCATCAAAATTGACCCTCTCAAGATTGCGGCTATCACTGATATGCCCATGCCCACAAATATATTTGAATTATAGAGTTTACAAGGTAAGCTTCAAGCTATCCGTCGCTTCATCGATAATCTGGCGGATAAAACTGGACCCTTTCTTAAGCTTCTTAAGAAGGATGTCTCTTTCCATTGGGAAAACGAATGTCAGGGAGCATTTGAACTCCTCAAACAATATCTTCTTAACCCGCCTGTGCTTTCGCCACCTAGACCTGATCGCCCATTTATCTTGTATATTTTGGCTTTAGATTTTGCCTTAGGAGCTATGTTAGCTCAACTGGATGATGAGAAAAGAGAGCGTGCCAATTATTACATTAGCAAAACATTAATTAGTTATGAAACCCACTACACAACATTAGAAAAGTTATGTCTAGCAGTCATATTTTCTACACATAAACTACGCCACTATATGCTCAGTTAGAAAACATACGTTATTGCTAAATCCGATCCTTTGCGGTATCTCATGAGTCGACCTTATTTATATGGTCGCACAACAAAGTGGGTTCTTGCTCTAAGCGAGTTTGAACTCATGTTTATAGGAAAGAATTCTGTTAAGGGTCAAATCATAGCAGATCAATTAGTTGCTGCACCCTTAGAGTCCACCCATCCCCTCATCATTAAGTTTCTTGATGAATGCCTTAAACTAGAGGCATACCATCTAGAGCAATGGTCCTTATACTTTGATGGAGTCCGATGCATGAGTGGGGCTAGTGCAGGTATTATTTTAATATCTCCATAGAAACATCTTATCCCTTTGTCCTTTAAATTAATGTTTGCTTGTACTAATAATACTGCTGAATATGAAGCTCTAATCCTTGTCTTGCGAGCTACCTTAGCACTGAAAATTAAAAATCTATTAGTTTTCGATGATTCTCAACTTGTTATAAATCAAATTAATGATGTTTATCAAACAAAAATAAATAAAATCACAATGACAGAGTATAGAATAGTTGCACAAAACAAATGATTTCTATTAATCGATGGAGTTTAAAAACTCCTTTTTGAATACAACTGGGCCTGTAACCCTTTATTTGTGATACACAGTTACAAGTTATGCTAGGGTTCTCCGAAACCCTAGCTGGCACAAATGGTGGCGCTTCCGAAGAACGTATCTTCAATCCCAACAGAGTGAGTGGGCTTTGTTGTATCCCTTGCTTGGACCACTGCAGCTTAATCAGCTGCCATCAATAAATCGGATCTCGTTGTCAAAACCTGCACACATTAACACTATCAAGGAGTTAGAAATTAATAAGAGGGCTCCACTGTGTGAGCCCTCGAAAACAATCTAAAACCCTAGAAAAACGAAATGCAGGAATTCAATAACAGATCAAATAGAAGAAAAGAAGTTACTTGCTTTAAACTAATTTATACATGTTCTCTGTTAACGCAGCTAGACCAGGCGACACCTGGAAGTAATTTTATTGTCATAATAGGCTGCGGAAGGCGCCCTGGTGCACTCGCTGAACGCCCATGTGCTTCTAGATTAAGGTTTCAGACACCGGTCTGAGTCTGTGGCTGTGGGTAAACGCCCGTGGGCACTTGGTAAACGCCCGTGGGCACTTGGTAAATGCCCGTGGGCACTTGGTGAAGGGGTAAACGCCCGCGGGCACTTGCGACAGGAATGGGAGATTCTGCAGAATGCTGCAGAAGGAATGGCGGCAAAAGCGGCGACGAAAGCGGCGATGGATGCGGCAAAAGGGTAGCAGAAGAGAGGAGATAGCAGTAGAAGAATTAGAATCAGAGATAGCGCATAGGAGAGATAGAAGTAGCAAAAGACATAGGGTTTGAGCCATCAAAGTGACTCAATTTATAATCTACCCTTAGGGCACACTTTAGGGTTTTAACGACACTTTGAACGTGTGGCTAAGATTAAAGTGGATCCAAGGGTAGAGAATAAATATTGGTTGTGAAACGGATTAAGATGGATGGACGGATGAGATTAAATGAAGGATGGACGGCTCAGATTAAATCACTTAAACTATTATTTAAATATATATATTAAAATATTAAAATATATATATATAAATATTAATTTAAATAAATTTGGGGATGAAAAATGGCGGGAAAGGTGAAATTGGGCCAAATAATGGCGGGAAAGTGTGGATTTGGGCCAAATAATGGCGGGAAGGTGGATGACCGACACGTGGCTGACAGGAAGGTATAGATGACTTGCAAGTGGCTGGATTTTGGTGTCTACACAAATTAATGATGTTTATCAAACCAGAGATGATAAATTGTGTCGATATAAAGCATATGTATTACAATTAATATCTTTATTTGATCAAGTTACCTTGGAAGCTATTCCTAGAACTAATAATCGTGCGGCTGACGCTATGGCTGCAGCTGCATCTCTTTTACCCTTGGAGTTAAATGATGAATATGCTACCATCATTATTCATCGACTCCAGGAACCCGCTTCAAATAAATCATGCTTAGAACCGTTGGACGTGTTTCTAATCAACGAAACTACTCCTGAACTTTGGTACACTGATATATTAAATTTTCTTCAAAATGGGACCTTCCTTGAAGGTTTTAATAGAAACCAGTGTCGTTTATTACGTAGATGAGCAAGTCACTTCGTAATAATTGGCAATACATTATATAGGAGATCTTTTGAAGGTATCCTACTGAGATGTTTGAATCTAGAAGAATCTAGATCAGCTTTAAGTGAAGCCCACGATGGATCTTGTGGGGGACACTTTAGTGGTAGCGCCATTGCTAAGAAGCTCCTTAGGATAGGACATTTTTGGCCTACCATGGAGAATGATGCACATGATTACATGTGTCATTGCGACAAGTGCCAAAAATATGCTGACCTTGTCCATGCGCCTACACAAGAACTACAAGCTATTTCATCTCCTTGGCCCTTTTCAAAATGGGGCTTAGACATCATTGGAAAAATCAATCTTGTATCATCTGATGGACACAAATTCATCATAACCACCTCCGAGTATTTCACGAAGTGGGTTGAAGCTATGACCTTAGCTTCTTGCACTAGAACCCAAGTTTCCAAATTTATTTTTAATCAAATTATTTGTAGGTTCAGAATTCATGCAAACCTCATCTTGGATAATGGAACTTGTTTCAAAAAAAAAGATGTCAAGAAATTATGTCAAAAATATAAAATTCAACATCATTGGTCCACTCCCTATTATCCTCAGGGTAATGGCCAAGCAGAAGCATCTAATAAAACATTGATTAAAATCCTCAAAATATTGGTCAATAAATTTGGTCGAGATTGGCACATTCAATTATATCCTACTTTGTGGGCTTATCAAACCAGCGTTCGTACTCCCACGGGCACTTCACCTTTTGTTTTGGTTTATGGCACTAAAGTTGTCTTTCCCTTTGAATTAGAAGTTCCTTCTTTGGCTCTACTACTTCAAGATTTTGAAGTAGGAGATGAATATCATGCTGGCAGATTTAGTCAGCTGGAACTCCTAGATGAGAAGCACATCAATGCTTTGGAACATATTTGAGCCTACCAGAACAAGCTTAAATGAGCATACCTTAAGAAATTTCATCATCGATCCTTTGAGATCGGCGACCTTGTCTTAAAAGAAAATCAAAAAAATACTAATGTAACTAAAGACCTTAAAGGTAAATTTGAACCTAACTGGCTTGGACCATATATCATCACTGCTAAATTTGGATTGGGAGCATACAGATTAGATACCTTAGATGGTAAATATCTTAAAGAACCTATGAACATTATGCATCTTAAGCACTATTATGCGTAATTCTGGTAATTTCATCATTGCATATATTGTACATATTGTCTCATTTTAGTAAATTTATATAAAAATTTCAAAAACAATCATATTGTGTATCGTCTCAATTCATAAATCAAAATCAAAATATAAAAATATAAAAAACATCAAAATCATCAAAATCTTCAAAAACATTTTCTATTTTTGCACCTGTCAATTCTTGAAGTATTGCAGTTATATTTTCAGTTATTTTGGATAAATTATCATTTATTTGGAATCCCGCACTTTCACACTCACATGAATAGATATCTTGATTTTATTTGGTCTGATTATTAATCTCTCTTATATCAAAGTTCACAGTTGAACTAAATAAAGTTTTGAGCATAGAGAATTGATCTTGTTATTTACGTGAACAAGTATATCTTTTCACATTAAAATTATTTCATTGCAAATTCAATATGATGTTACATAGTAGAAGTGGTTTCTTGAGCGAAAAGTTTCCCCTACTATCCTATCATGCACATGGTCTAGAATCTTTGAGAATTGACAAAAGGACAAGCTCACCCTTGCCCAGAATAAAAATCCCTTGCTCTACAGCCAATCCGAGCAAGTATCCCTAGTATAGAAAGAAAAATAAAAGTCAAAGAAAATGAGAAAAAGAAAAATATCATTTTGTACCATCGTAGTAATATTTCAGCATTATCTCAGTTCCAAGCAAAAATTTAAAAAAAAAAAAAAGAGAGAGAAAGAGAAAAGAAAAAGCAAAAATCAATAAAATCCCTTTCCCTACCCCTTGAAAATAAAATAAGGGTGAATGAGCTTGAATCCCTGGAATTCTCAATTTTTCGAAAACCATGAGGTAAGCCCCATAACAGGCGGTTTGTGCCCAACCCGCTTGGCCTTGGATAACTCCTAGCGTGGCGATATGTCTGTCACATTAGAGACCTTCTTTTGTATAGACCTATGTCTGCTTATGGATCAGCTAGCTCTTGATGACCCGACTTACATAGTAGTATGGTACGGTTACATGCATATAAATCATGGTCAACGAACACTTATTTGGTTAATTCAAATTACTTGTATCAAATTATCTTGCTCAAAATTGGTAAATGAACAATACAATTGCACACACATTTGTATTTGAAAGATTTTGTATCATTATGATAAATCAATATCGGCAACGAACTCACATATGCACATGAGGGTTCCTTATAAATCTACATTTTGTCTTTGAGATAATTCAAAATATTTATGCAAATCTTTTGGAATAATTTCATCTTCTTAATTGAGGACTTTTGTTTAGTATAAAAATAATTAAATACTTTTTTTTTCAAAATCCAAATTTTTCTTTCAAAATATGTTCAAAAATCTAGCAATAAAGTCACGTTTATATATATTTTTGACTTTCGCAACGATGGTATAGTTCCTATAACCTAAACTGGAATTTTATTCCTAGCGCAAGTCCTCGTCTTATAATTTTTTGTTTATCTCAAAATCAAAAATCAATTATGCAAATTATTTTTGGATTTCGTGATGATGGTATAAGTTTATACCTAATATTCTATGCCTAGCGCAAACCATTGTTCTAATTTTATTTCCCATTCATTTTAATTCATAAAAACATATGGCTTAAATCATTATGTTACACAATTGTGCTTTAAAAAGAACGAACACCTTTTTCTATTTCATTTCATTATGTCAACATTCAATTTTGCAACGATGGTATAATTCCAAGGGAATTGTTCAAAATATTATCACACCTAGGAATTTTATGCCTAGAAAAATCATATTTTTAATATTTCATGCATAATATTTTCATGAAAATCTGAAAATAAATCATCACCATCATCATTTTTCGTCATCACAACACAAATTCTTAAGACAGTCTCTTAAGCACTCTTTTACTTTTAGCAATATTTCTATACTGGGATTAGCTTGACGACCTAGCGAGCGATGACTCCATGAAATGGTCTATAACAACGACAATGTCCTTTGAAATTATTGTTAGAAGTCCCTTTATTTTTCATCAAATCATACCACACACAACCAATTTGTTTACATCAGATTATTTCATTTAAATTTTACAGCATGACATAGAATTATACTATTTCCAACGACATAATTACATGAATAATCAATCAACAACTCAAAATTTAAAGCATCATAAAACATATGGACAAGTCATATCACAAAAGATCATATATATATATATCAAAAATATATGTACATCATATCAAAACTGGATTGGTATGCCACAATCTATACCCTGGCATACTCAATCCTCTCAAAAATATATAGTCTACAGCCAAAAAGTAGCTAGTCTCGAGAAGCCCTTGAGCTCTCAGCCTCATCTCCTCTCCTACCCTGGCATGGAGGAGGTGGTCCCATCGAGGTCCGTGCTGTATCACGGGTCCTCAACGTCGATCATGAGGATGTCCTCGACGATCCCATCATGACCAACTCTGTAATGGGGGCTGGTAGCGGTATCCTCTGGTTCTCTAGAACCATGTGATAGTACAATCCCTGGTAGAACATAGTCTGAGCAATAGACCATGCCAGATCCTAAGTGCTCACCCCTCCGCTTTGAGCCCTGAGTCATGTAGCATCATCCTGCAGTGTCTGCACTTGAGCCCAAAGGTGGGCATTCTCAGCCTGGAGAGTCGCCATCTCACTGCTCTCCCCCATCTCAATACCCTTGCCCTTATTGTGTGATAGTGGCCTATCCCTCTACTGAGAAGGGAGCCCCTCTTCCCTCCTCTCTGGCTGCTACGGTCTCTTCGAAGCTCGTGGCACTCTTCGACGTCTCTCTTGAGGAGACTGTTGTTGCTCCCTCCCTCCATGACCCCTCGTTGCATTGATGGCAGCTTGGCACCACCTCCCCATCTGTCGTACCATAGTGTGCATCGAAACCTATGCCCTTGTCATTCGAAGAGAGTGGATGCCTGCATACTAGACATCATATCCATCTGTGATCCCAACATCGTCCCCATCCATTGGCTGAATGGGGGCATTGTTAGTGTCTTGACTCCAAAATCATTGCATATCTAGAGCCCTACTCAATGTAGTATTATCCTAGATAGTCCGAGAGTACTCATAGTCTCTGAGAGAAGGTATCCCTTGTTGTAGACCGAATTACCTCAAAACTCGGTCATAGCGGTGGAGCTCTACCTCTCCCCACTCCATCCTCAGCCAGAAGACTCGCTTGATGCGAGCCAACTCCTGTCCGTCCTCTTCCCACCTTAGATTTAGGTGAGCCAACTCCTATCTATCCTCTTCCCACCCTGGATGCTCTCTCCATGGCCTCCAGGTGATCTGGTCAGGGCTGAGGTTGTCTAGCAACCTCCAAGACATCGATAGATCTATCTGCCGCTATAACCCTCTCTGGAGCCACCAATAGAAAACTTAGGGTCTCTCCTAGTCAATCCCTGTCAGTGGAAGCCCTATCGGCCTCCGCACGGCAATGTGTTCCCAGCACCAAACCTGTAGCAGCGATGTCAGTACTAAACATCGACCTCCCTTGTATACGACCCCGAACAGGATCCTATACAAGCAACCTAGTACAAAGCTGCCCTAAGCAAACCTATAGTCATGGTCTCTCATATCACACACCACATCTGAGAGCAGCCACGGTAACCTGCATCCACTCCGGTGGCATAGCAGTAGGCCACCCACTACCCCTGCAAAAACCTGAGTCAATCGAGACACCCCAGGCATTTACCTCAATGTCTCGATGTTCATGTCGCCCTTCTCCAGGGTGAAGCTAGGGTCTCTATATAGTCGCATCATGGCATGGCCCTGATTAGCCGTAGGAGTCATAAACTACCCATGTATGGGGATCCTCAAGATCCTCCATATGTCCTCTAGAGTGGGAGCCATCTCCCCTATCGGTAGCCGGAAGGAGGACGACCCCGGATACCACCTCTCTGCTAGGGCTATCAGTAGCCCCATGTCTATAGGTATTTGTGGCATCTCTGCCACATGTTGTAGCCCAACCTTCGCTAGTCGGTATCGCTCCGCCTGGTCGAGTGTGGCTACATCATCTCTGAGCCCCTTGTATTTCCACTCTCGACTTTTTAGTAATCCCCTCTAAAAAATAAACAATAAAACATAAAAAAATCATTAATAGATAATCATTAAAATCACTTAAATCAATTTCATCTTATAATAATAAAAAAAATGATGATATCGTCCATTATTGGATGATATCGTCCTAAATTGAGTCAAATCGTCCTTGGTAGGATGAAATCATCTCCGATTTCTCAACTTGGGGATCACCCCTTATTGGATGGGATCGCCCCTATTTCGTCGATTTCACCCCTAGACGAAATCGGCGATCTAGGGATGATTTCGACGAAATTGGGACAATTTCGTCCCGATGTCATCAACGGCCTAAAAATGGTCGCAATGCCCCAAAAATAGTCAAAATTTAAATTAAAAATCACATAAATCGAATTAAAAACATAATATGTCAAGTTTAGATCCTTACCCACAACCCACGTCGGACCTCTATCGATTTGTGTGTCGTTTCCACCATTTTTTCCTATAGAGCTCTAAAACAGCAAAAGTGAATAGTAACAATGAATTAGGGTTTTACCCTATTTTTTTTTTAAAACAATAACTTTGTCTTTTAAAATTTTGCTTTTTCATGCTTTTACCTCAAACGTTCGATTTCGGTAAAAACACGGAGGGGACACCATAGCAAGCAGTCGTACGATTCGACCTAGAATCGTCGTCTAGAAAATGGATTAATTGTTTGCTTTCTTGTAAAGCGGGAAGAACTCGTCTTTAACGCATTTTCTTCAAAAAATTTGCTAAAGAGGGGGCAAAATGTAGCACCCTAAAATTGGCGCAATTAAACCCTTAGTAAAAAGATAAAAATTTGAATTTTAACCTCAAAACCGCCCGTTAACCGCTCACCCCATTTTTCGTGCCATTTTTAGGAGTTGTTTTGACCGTTGGATGATATCATTGCCGATTAGACGAAATTGCCACAGATCGAACGAATTCGTCTGGAACTAAACATCCAAACGATTTCATCCCAAAACTAAATTTTCATAATTAGCTTATGTTTCAACAGCCTCTCCAACTTGGGTAGAAGCATGTCTGCGCAGTTGGATATTCCTCCATTGGAGATCTCCCAGATTGGGATTATCCCCAACCTCCTAACCTCCCCCTAATCCTATATAAACTAGGATTTTCTTAGTTTATCCCCCTGACTCCCTGGATCCCCTGCCTGGATCTCCTCCTAACTCTTTCCCTGGTTGATTTTCCCTACTATTTAGCTTTGCACTTGTAGTTTTAAGTTTTCATTACAGGTTTTCACTGTGCTTCAGTTGGAGGAAGCTCGAATCATCGCAGGCGATTCCAGATGATTTCGGACGATCCTGTGGCAGATCGACGATGATCTCGTACGATTTGAGGTGATCTCGACTACAGTTTAGATTGGGGGCAATCAGAGCCCTGAGTTTGCATTTCTCATCTTCCTTCTTTATTTTATTATGCATTAGCTTGATTATTTTCATTTTGCATCCTGGAGTTCACCTCATTTTAACATAAATGCATGATAAAGTTAAACTAAGTTATTAAAACAATGCATTTCCTTTAATCTGCTACCCATATTTATCATTTAGGTATTTATACTATCATTTCTATCATTTTGCATTATTCTTGCAGTAGCATTTTCAGTTTTTGGTGTCTATTTCTGTGATTGCAGGTTTTTGACAAAGTCAGCTAACAAATTTGTCAGATCGACAATGATCTTGTTTGATCTCAGATGATCGCCTATGATCTAGGATCATTCTATACAATTGTAGATGATCATTTCATATTCGATATGATCTGGACTCCTACAAGCTTCATAATATTCATTAGACATCCAGAATCAGGTGCAGTCTTTTCCATTTAACATATTCCTTACATTTAGGATTCATTCATGCTTTCTGTATTCATATAAATCAGCATTTTTATATAGAATAGCTTAGATTCATTTTGGCCAACCTAGGACTATGAATGATTGAGTATAAAATGAACACATCAAACCCATTCTCAACCTAGGCGTGGAAACTACCACTCAAAGTTTCCTGGTGAACCCCACCATCCATCAAAAATTCACCCTTATACCCCTCCCCCGAGAGGTGTGACCTTCAAAGGGCCTCTCAGTCCGAGGTATTGTTCCATCCTTCTCGCATCCCCCTTTCGAGCACGGATCCTTTAGCCTAAAGGTAAGGGCACGAAAAATTTGGGTCGATACACTACCAAAACAAGTGAAGAATCGCATGATCTATTCGAATACCATCCTCCAAAGCTCGAGGATGTGGTGTTTGGGAAAACCAATGCACATCAGGTGCTTAATCGATCCCCCAAAGAATATCTACGTATAGAGCATGAGGTTTTCTTCCTTTTACATGCACTCCCTTATCAAAGGGAGGCTCGTCACCGTGTTGATATAATTTTTGATGACTGGAATCTTCGATTCTTGCATGTGCATGATCCCATCCCTTATGGATGTTGCAAATTCATTAGCTAACACTGCATCCTACTCTTGACTGACCAATAAACAATACTCCATCCATCTTGTAGCATCAAATTAGGTTTGCACATCTGTAGAAATCCTTGAGCAGTCATTAGGTTCACTTTTCTTGAGGTTGTGGTTCTTTAATTCCCCCCCATGCTTTTTCCTTGGTTTACATTTCACTTGGCAATGCTTCTGGTTTTTCTCCCTAAATTGCTACAACACTTCACACTCTGCTTTGTTTCTTTCTGTAGGTAACTTTATAGTAGTTGTTAAGCATTTTTTAAAATAGTTGCTTTCTTGCATGTAGGCAGTTAATTACCATTATCAACAGTGATTTATGGTTATTTGTGGTAAGTTTCCTTCAAGCATGTGCCCGATTGTGTAGAGGTGATAACCATAGGTAATTTACCAATCAGAGCCATGACACATAGTACATTACTAAGTGGAGTTATTCGGATGGCTAAGATAATAATGGGGGTTTGGTCGACACTTTTCCATAGACACACATGCGTATGAAAAAAAATATAGACAAAACAAAAAATTTAATCATGCACCTAAATTCGTTTGTGGGTGTATATACACAGATATTTGTGGTGTGTTGCTATTGGATGGTGTTTGATGACTAGGCAAACCACAATGGATAATGATGGCCATATTTCCCTTATAAAAAATTCTCTTCCACATGATTGGTTCTCGGTAGCTGCAATATTATTTATTCGAGACATCCTACAAAATTCAAAATAAAAGTTAGAAAAACATATCTTCTTGGGATGACAAACATCCCCTCCTCAAAACTTTGTGGATGTCAACTTTTAATTTTTTTCATGATAGATTTGGCTTTGCACGTATGTGGGGGTGCTAATGTGGCTCGTGCCACATCCCAATACTGATGTTTTATTCTTCCAAGGTAGAAAACAACCAAAAAATATGGAAAACAGACACCTTTTTCATATGGAATTCATGCACCTTATTTTTTAATTATGGTATGTAGGTACCTTGGAAATTGGAAGTAGGCACCTTAGGAATCAGGTGATTTGCTTAATATGGGAATTAGGTGCCTTAGCAATCAGGCGCTTATGCCTAACATAGGAAGTAGGCACCTTAGTAATCAGGCACTTATGCCTAATATGGGAATCAGGCACCTTAGCAATCAAGTGCTCTACTTATCATGGGAAGCAGGTGCCTTAGCAATCGAGTGCTCTACTTATCATGGGAAGTAGGCACCTTAGAAATTAGGTGCTCTATGTAACATGGGAAGTATTCACATTTTTACTAATTTTCAAGTGTCATACTTATAAAATAAACTTTATACAAACTCAAACTTTTTTTTAACAAAAAACTTAGTGTCATTGTTTCGATAAATGGAAGTCAAGCACTTTTTTTCCTATAAAAACCAAAAACCAGGTGTCGGTCTGCCATAATATGGGATGCAGGTGCCATATCCTTAACATATTTGGATTCAAGCACCCTATATCATATAATGGGAATCAAGGGCCTCCTTTTCATTGTATGGGAGTCAAGCACCGTTTTTCGTAATATGGGAATCAGGTGCCTTTCCCATCAGAAAACAAAAAATAGGTGCTTATCTTTATTCAATGGGTGCTAACTTTTCCTTGTATATGCAATGTAAGGTTGATCAGGCCCTTTAGTGCTCTGATTGAAGAACAGGAACAAAATCAGCATTTGCCCCTAAACCAGCAATTGAGTGGTTTATTGTCCATAAAGACCAATCCAAATACTCTTGTGTAGATTTAGGTTTAGTATTCCCTAATCTAAGTGGGGATAAGCTACTCCTACTGCAAGCAATTTCTCCTAGAAAGCTAGTAAGTTGTAGGTTCATGGATCACGTGCTTGTTAGGCCTAGGTTTCCTAGGTTTTCTAACAATTGCACTCAGGGCATTATTCTTGCAAAACAAAAATACAACTAAAAAACAAAAAATTGAAAGAATAATTGTCTTTGGGACTATGTGGACTATGTCCACATCTTATTGACTCAAGATAAAATTAGAATCAACTAGGGTCTCCCCATGCCTAATCTAGACTCAATCATGTATGCTTCAAGCACAAGGTATGGATGCAAGCAGTGGCAATTGACTATTAAGGTTATGTTGTTGTCGTCTATTATTTTTATCCTCACAGCCCCATTGTTGATGACTTCAATCACTTCATATGGCCCCATATAATGTTGCATGAGCTTACATTTCCTTTCCTAGAATCGAGAATCATATAGTAATGACCATTCTCCCACTTTAAGCTACTTTGGTCTAGTGTGGCGGTCATGCCACTTGGCCCTTTGTTTCTTAATGATCTTTGTTTTTGCAGAGCATCTAAGCGGTATTCATCCAACTGATTAAGTTGTTGAATTCATTTTTTTTGTGCATCATCCATATTTATATTAAACTCTACTGCAGTCCTAATTTTTTTGACTTCAAACTCTATAGGCATCATAACACTCTTCCCATAGACTGACTAAAATGGTGTGAAACTAGTAGTAGTCTTCTAGGTGGTCCTATAGGCCCACACTACCTCTGGTAATCTCGTAGCCTAGTCCTTCCTATGTTGTTGCACTATTTTTGTTAGGATATTTTCCAACTCTCGATTGGTCACCTCAACTTGCCCATTCACCTATGGATGGTAGGGAGTGATTTTGTTATGCCTGATTTTGTATTGTTGCATGAGTTTCTAAATCATCCTTGAAGTAAACTAAGGTCCTTGATCAGTTGTGATCTCCCTTAGAACCTTAAATCTTGTAAAAATTGATGAATACAAGAAATATGCTACATTTTTCTCCTTTGAATCATGCAAAGTCTGCACTTCAACCCACTTAGTCACATAGTCAGTACAAACTAGGATATACCTCTTACCTCCTGACTGTGGATTAATCGGTCCTACAAATTCCATCCTCCATTTATCAAATGGCTCAATGTGAACATGTGGTTGGAGTGGCATCTCATCTCTAAGAGTAGGTTTGTCCATCCTCTAACATTAATCGCATTGGCTCACATGCTTGGTTGCATCTTTGAATAGTGAAGGCCAGTAATAACCAGCCTGCAATACTTTATATGCAGTCATGTTTCTTACAAAATTTTCACCACAAGGTTCATCATGGCAAGCCTTGAGTATTTTAGTTATTTCATTCTTAGCAACACATCTTCTCATGAGTTGATTAGGCCCTGTTTTAAATAGGAACCCATCAATCCATGAGAAATTTGCACTTTTCTAAATTAAAGTCTATTTTTCAATAATTAGTCATATCTGCGTACCAAGGTATCTGATCATTCAGAGCAAACAAATACTCATCTAGAAATTGGTCCTCTATAGCTGCATAGTCTAGAGGTGTTAATTTGGACAAGAAATCAGCTACCATATTATCCTTTCCTGGCTTATCCACTATTGTCACATCAAATTCCTCCAAAAGCAACAACCATATGATAATTCTACCACTAATCCCAAGTTTTTTGGTCAAGTATTTGATCACTGAGTGATCAGTGTGTACAAAAACCTGATATCTTGTGATATAATGACAAAATTTGTTAAGAGCATGTATTACTGCAAGAAACTCCTCTATGACAGCATAATTGAGTTCAGCACCTGTGAGGTTTTTACTAACATAATATATGGCATAAAAATCATCACCATCTTTCTATCCCAATACTGAGCCTATTGCATTGTTAGATGCATCAGCATATATGTGAAAAGGTATGGTCCAATTTGGACCTCTCAACATTGGAGCAGTAATTAGTTTTTCCTTTAAGGTGTTGAATGCTTGCTCACATTCTTCAGTCTAGACAAACTCTATATCCTTAGTTAACAATGTGGTAAGAGGTTTAGCAGTTTTGTTAAAGTCTAACATAAACCTCATATAGTAACCGACTGATCCTAGGAAACTATGGATATCCTTTTGTGTTTTGGGAGTAGGCAGGGTTTGGATGACTTCTATTTTTTTTCTATCTACTTTGATCCCACATGTAGAAAGGTGATGTCCTAAAACTATCCCTTCCTACATCAACATATAGTATTTCTCATTGCTTAAGAACATGTTAGTTTCCTCACACCATTTAAGTATCTTTTCCAGATTTTTTGTGATGGTTTCAAAAGTTTCTCCATATACAACAAAATCATCCATGTATACCTCCACAGTCTCTCCTATCATGTCAGAAAAAATGCTCAGAACTGCCCTCTGGAGGGTGGAAGGTGCATTGCATAGACCAAATGGTAAAACTTGGTAAGAAAATGTCCCCCATGGACAAGTGAATGTGGTTTTATCTTGATCTTCTTCCCCTATTTGGATCTAATTGTATCCACTGAACCCATTCAGGAAATAAAAGTACTTCTTACCTGTTAAGGTGTCAATGACCCAATCTATGAAGGGTAAAGAGAAGTGGTCTTTCTTAGTTGGTTTGTTCAGTAACCTATAATCAACACAAATTCTCCACTTTCCATTCTTCTTGGGCACCATCACTAATGGTGATACCCACTCACTATCTGAAATGGGGTAGATGAATCCAACTATGAGGATTTTTTGTAATTCTATTTTGATAATTTCTTTCATAGTTGGGTTCATTCTCCTCTATGGTTGTATTATTGGTTTAACCTGGTCTTCCAAATATATTATATGAGTACAGGTCTCAGGGTCTATTCCTCTCATGTCATAATACTCCCAAGCAAAGACATCTTGATGTTTTTTCAATATTTGTTTCATTTTGGTTTGTTGTTTAGTTTTCAACTTGTTATCTATGTTCAGTATTCTACCAGGTGCAACTTCTATTTGCTAAATATTATGGTCTTTTCCTCCCACTAATGGAAACTTAGGAGAAGGACAGGAGGGTTCTCCTTGAAAAAAGTGAGATATCATCCTATCCTCATCATTTTTATCTCTCAGCTCATTAAGTGTCATGATAGGTTGGATCATTGATAGACCACCAATGTTTTGATTCTCATTCTCAAGTTTACCCAACAAATCTATAGAATGTGTGGGTGGATGTATGATTAGTTTCTTTATGTTCTTACCATCTAAAATGGTCATTTTTCCATCTCTACAGATTATGTAAGCATCATTTATTTCCAGCCAAGATCTACCTAATATTAATAGGTATCCACCTAACCCAGACTTGGATTGTAGCACTAAAAAATCTGTTGGATACTCCTATGCATCCACTATAACAATGATATCTTCCAGCATTCCCTCAAGGAGCACTGTAGACCTATCTACCAACTACAACACAGTTTTAGTGGGCTTAAGATTAGTCAATTTTAGTTTTTGCATGGTCTCCTAGGGCATGACATTGATGGCAACCCCTAAATCTACTAGTGTATTGGGTAAAACATAGCCTTCTATTTTTATAGTTAACACAGGGCTTCCTGGATCTGAGTACTTTTGGATGTAGGTATTCCCTAACATAAGGTCAGCTAATTGACCTATCAAACTAATTGATTTAGTTGGTTTTCTCCCTAGTTTCTTGAGGCACTTATGGCCTTGCCATAGATAGGTATATCTCTAATGGCTTGAAAGAGAGGGATTGTGACCGTTAAGTTTTTAAACTAGAGAGAATATCAAACTCTATCTGTATTGGTTTCTTGGATTCTTGCAACCTTTGTGGAAAATATGGAATCCCTTATTTGTTATTCACAAGTGTTGATTCTTCTTCTACTTCCTCTATATGGGGTGATTCCCCTTTTCCTATCTCTATGTGTTCCTCTTCTTCTACAAGAGGAGTGACTTTTACACATAATTGTTTTCTTGATTGCAAATGGATCGGATCACAGTATACCTTAATATTATACATGGGGTACATCTTTTTTTCCATCTGATAGGTTGGTTTTTGTTTGTTGTTTGGGTTTGTTGTAGGCTATGCTGGTAACTAAGGAGTTCTTGAAGCAAGAGGTGCAGGCAGACTTGGCTATAGTGGAGCTGGAGCAAGATGTTGTGGATACTGATTCCAAGCATTCTGGTTTCTCCACTGCTGCCCAGGCTACTGGTATTACATCCAAGGGTAAGGGTTGTAAGGATTTGCTCCTTGGGGAATGGATTCCAAGGTTGTTGCCCATACCAACCCATATTGGGTGGTTGGGCTTGACCTTGGTTTTGGTAATTACTGCCCCCATAAGATGGCATTCTTGATTGTATGTTGTTATCCATAGGAGACTGTTTCTAGTTTATCCTATTACCCATGAAGTATGCTTCTGTGACTTCAGGTTCCTCTTTAGATTTCATTAATTGTGGACATAGTTTAGTTTTACGATCATTTTGACAGACAGCACATACACAAACTTTGTTTTTTGGATACTCATTTCTAGGGTGTTTGCCTCTGCATTTAGGATAGAAGTAGACCAATGATATCTCATTCTCCTGCTTCTTCTTTAGAAGTAGAAGGGTATCCATTTGAAGAGCCAGATATGATAACATATCACTCTTAAGGTCTTCAAGTATGTTGTCTATTTCTGTTTTAGTGATAGTGGTTGACTAAACATTTTTAGGGGTCAACTTACCTTTTCTTCTTGAAAAATTTTGACACAAATATCGAATATCATCCATTTGATGTTGGTAAATATCCCCTCTAGAGATCATGTTTAAGGCTTCCAAGGATTCATTTATTAGTCCTTTTAGAAAAAATAATCTTAGTGACCTATCTCCTAGTTTTGAATACGGTGATATTTGCAAATTAAAGCTAAACCTATCCCAATATTCTTCCACTGATTATCCTTCCTTTTATGTCATGTCTAGGACTTCTTCTCTTGCATCTCGTGCTCTGCTAAAATCCTAATACTAATCTAGGAAAAATCTCTTCAACTATTCCCAGGTAGTTATCCATTTATCCCCCAAGTTGATGTACTAGCACAAAGCTGAATCATCAAGGATGGACAAGAATAATTTTAGTTTTTGAGCATCTATGGTGTAATCCACAGATCTGCATAAAACATCAAATTTAAATAGAAAAATATTTGGATCTTCTATTGATAGTCCTCTAAAAGTTGGAAGGTGGGTAGTAGATATTTGATTTATCTTGTGATCTCCTCCTGCCTCTCCTATCATAAAACTAAAACTAGTGGATGCTTCCTTTGGATTTTTGTATCATTCTCTCTGCTATTGGAGTTTCTACACTAGCTTTTATAATAGTTGACAATGCTTCTAGTTTGTTTCTTTTATCCTTCATAAGGATGGATAAGTTAGTATTTGAGATTGTTCCATCTATAATTGCTTGCCAACATTCGATATTTAGTAAATCTTCCTCATATTGAACTCTACTTATCTCTGATCCTGCTCTAAGATTCTACTAAATTGTTTTAGAAGGATCATATGCAAATAGTGGGTGTTCTCACCAATGCATAGGTGGAGATTGTGATGGAGGTATTTTAGTCTCAGGTTCAGATTCTACTAAAGCATAAGGATTTTGAGAAACAACTTCTTTGTTTTTGACAAAATGACCATCCGGTCCTCTATTCTTAGGTGGACTCATACAAAGTTTCAAATGAAGGTTTCTGGAGAAAGCAATCTAAACTACTACTACTATGCTTTCTTTATAATATGAAATTATAATGTCTATTCCTTGGTAATTGTACCAAAATGTTGGGAAAAACATTGGTTAGTTTTTCTATGGTTAAATTAATTGCCTCCATTTAATTGTCAACTTGGGGTAGCTCGTAGTCTTGTGAGTAGTCGTGCACAATATATGCTTATAATTTCTCCTTCAAAGATGAGTCCCTCAGATTTATGGTTTGGGGGTGTTTGATGTTCATTGAAGTTTTGATTCTAAATGCCAAACCAATAATCTATCCTATGTTTGTGAAAATAGGGCTAAAATGCACACAAAAATTAAAAATAGTACTTTGCTAAAAATCATAGAAAACAAAGGAAAATAACAAGGAAATAAATTAATCTACAGAAAATTAAATAATAGAAAATAGGGGAAAGTAAGGGAAGAACTTTGTTGTAAGTGGGCCCACGCTTCCAGCAAGTTCTTCCCGCGTTAAATCTTCATCGAATGTTTAGATGATTTAACAAGAAGTAACTCAGAAATGTTTTATTTAATAATTGCAGCAAAGAATTTACAGGAAAAATCTATATTTTTTGTATTTAGGGGTGGCCTACATATTTATAAGATATACGACCACACCCTATTACAATTTTCCAAACAAATCGAAAATATGATTCACTTTTACAACCACCTGCATGAATGAAGGAATTGGGTAAAATATTGAGCTTACTAAGTTATTTCAATGTATTATGTTTCTAGAATATGTCTGATATTTATTCTACTCGATTTACATAAATCTTTCACATAGCAACTGGAAAATAGGTGGCTAGTCATATTTGATGTCGTCCCTTGTCCAATTTCAACGTTGAAACTTCATTTATACTTGTTGTTGAAATTTTGCTCTGTTCTACCAACCATAGAGTTGTGCTGGAATTTGGCTTTAGTGGAAATCAGACGCCTCATCTGTAGAATTCAAGAAGCAGGCACCTTGTTTGTAGAAGTCGGGAAGCAAGCGCCAACACAGGAGTCAGGTGCCTAACGGGAACCAAATGCCTAACATGAAGCAGATGCCTAACAGTTAAGTGTTGATGGAAGTTAGGCGCTGCAAAAGAAAGTGGGCGCCTGACTTCATACTTCATATTGATGTTTCATAGAAGTTTTACCTTCATGAAATCGTAAGTTCCAAGTCCGAGTGGGACCTCGACAAAAACATGCCAAAATGCAACAATTTCCACAAAATACACTTAAAGACAAATATTAAATAACATGTAAAATAAACTATTAAATATATATATATAATTTTCATAAAACATATACATCTATAAAATAAGTGTTGTTTTATAAGGAAAGTGGTACAAAAAATGAGCATTTTCGAGGCTCATCATGTGGTCTCAGACTTAGATTGGTGATAGAATAGGCAACCTTAGAGTAATCTCTCACAAAACACCTATAATATCCAATGAGTCCCATGAAGCTCTTGACTTCTATCACATTTGTTGGTGGAGGTCAACTTAGTATAGCCTTTTTCTTTGGGTCTATAGCAATTCCCTCTATTGAGATGATGTGTCCTAAATACTGCACCTTTGAGGTATAAAATTCACACTTGGACAACTTCCCATATAGTTGGTTCTTCCTCAATACTTCTAATACCAACCTGAGGTGATGGTTGTGTTCTTCCTTAGTATGATAATATATCATAATATCATCTAGGAATACCAAGACAAACCGATCTAGATATTTTTTGAACACACTATTCATCAAATTCATAAAATTTGTCGATGCATTTGTTAGCCCAAATGGCAATATTATAAACTTATAATACCCATATCAAGTTTTAAAGGTTATCTTATGAGTATCATCTTCTCAAATATTCAATTGATGATATCTAGATCTCAGATCTATTTTTAAAAATATAGTAGCATCCTTTAGCTAATCGAAGAGGTCATTTATCCTTGACAAAGGATACTTATTCTTAATGGTTACCTTATTCAACATTCTATAATATATGCATAGCCTCAAGGAATCATCCTTATTTTTCACAAACAATATTGAAGCACCCCAAGGTGACATCGTAGTTTTGATCATACCCTTTTCTAACAAGTCTTGAAGTTACACCTTCAAGTCTTGCAACTTGATTGGGGTCATTATATAAGGTATCCTTGAAATAGTTTCATCCCCTAGCATTAACTCAATAGTGAAGTCAAATTCCCATCAAGGGGGTAGACCTAGAAGATCTTATGAAATACATCTTGAAACTCATAAAAATTGGATGTTTCTTGAATACTTTTTCATCTCCCTTTTCTCTAGTCTTCCCTTTATCTTTACTACATATAGCATACCACCTCTTTTAATATCTTTCTTTAACTGCATAGTTGAAAGCAAGTGAGGTTGAAAATAACCTTACCTACTTTGTACTCCCACTCTCCTCTTATCCTTGTTGGCGTAATCCATCTACCTATCTTGGAATTTGATTAAGGCTTCATGAGCCTTCAACTAGTCCATCCGTAAGATAATATCAAAAGCATGGAGGGGTGTCACACATAAGTGCCATATAGTGGACCCATTGGGTATAATTATCTCAATTGTAGGCAAATATTGATCCATTAAGTAGGTTTTACCATAACCATACTTGAATTTCCATCCTTGTGCCAAAAACCCAGGTCTTTTTGGCATATCCCTAATAATACTAGTGGAAATAAAACTATTTGTAGCTCTACTAAAAACTTTTAAGATTCTTGTTAAACATCTTACCACTTAGTAACATTAGCATTGCTTTCCCATTCAACTTATGATTTTTGATAGTGGCATAACTTTAGTATTGTCATTCCTCTACTCGGTTGCTTGATTGAAAATATCAATGATACTTTTTAGTAGTGAGGACCCCATAGGTAAAGCACCCTATCCTATGTGATTAAGTTTTTTATTTACCCTTCTTACCATTTGTAGATCCTTCTCTTAGATTTCCCATGTTGAGACCCTATTCAATAATTGTCTCTAGCGCTATTGGTTGTTCTTGCATTTGGTCTTGTAGTGACCTCATTAAGGACATTAACTGCATTAATTCCTCTTGAAGCATCATGAGTAGGGAAGTATCATTTATCATATCTTTATTGGAATCCTTTATTTTCCAACTTCCTTGTTGGGTCCCACTGATTCCCTAGTTTTCCTATTAGAATCCATGATTCTTCCCTTAATTTTTCTAGTGTCCTTCACTCTTTTGGACTTCCTTGGAAAGCATATGATAACTTATTTTTGTGTATCCAATCCCACCTTTCTTGATGATCTCAATATCCACACTAAGTTAGGTAAGTTACAATTCTTCCTCAATTGTACTTACAATATTTTAGCTTCATTTTCCTAATGAAATAACATAAATATTATCACTCAATTGATAATTATTAGGGTCACACTTGCCTTTCTACAATATGCCTAATTCAAATCAGCACATCAAGTCAATGCTCAACCTAGACACACTCCACGAAAGCTTCTAGCCCTCCAACCTAGAGCTCTAATACCAACTATAACAACCAAAAACTACCAATCCAATTAAAAAAAAAACTAGAGATCACAAGGAAAAACCATATTTTATATTTTCAGCATACAAGGCTTCACCACATTTGAGTTTCCAAGTCGTTGTAGATGACACTCAATGGACAAGAGTGGCCAACTCCTATATTTTTTGGGGTTCACCTTACTAAACCTACACGTTTAGAAGAACACCAAAAGTGGTCCCCCACCTTTCCCATACCCTCATCGGTATAGGACAGTGTGACCACGATGTAGGAATTATCCTTTAAGTCCCATAACACTTAAAGGAGAACACATTTTCCCTATCCTTAACCTAAGTCCATCTAGGTAAGGAAATTTGACGTAAAGTCTTGGTGCCTAATTACCATGCCTCTATGGGTTAACTAAGGCCATTACCTCTCAATAGACAATGTACATGGTTACCTGAACCGATACATTCTAGGCACCACCATTGTTGTCTTGTGATTGATTACCATGGTCTTACTGACATGGGAACACCTAATCCTCATCGTTTAAGGTGTATTATTTCACAAGTATTTGGCTATTGCATTCTCTCAACTTCTTCAAGATTGAAAGCACCTAGTTATTCCATTCTCGTGACTTCTTCTAGGACCTTCTTCAACCTAGCTATTGCATTCTTGCAACTCCTTCCAAGGCTAGCTAAAACTAACTTAGGTCTTATAAGAAGACCTAGGTTCACCCTTGGAAAGAAAAACCAAAAAATGCTTTTAAACTCGATTATTCAACTTATAGCACCATAACAAATGGAAATAAGATAATATGCATGTCTTAGAAATGTAAGATGTATCTAAGGCTAACATGCTCATGATATTTTTTTGCTTTATGGACTAAATAAAAGAAGAACATAAGGAAACATTTCCATCCTTAATGCTATAACATACCACTTAGCCACTTTAAAACATTCCATCATAAAACCATATATTTAAGACTACAAATGAGCAAGGAAACAACATAAACCAAATATTCCATTTCCTTCTTTCAATATTGTTCAATACAAATCTATTCATCATTAAAATACCACTAAAGTTCTTTTCTTGATTTTTACAAAAACAAATCCTCCTTTGCAAAATAATTTTTCAATCCAAGATGCAATCATGCCATTCTGCCTCAATGGCCTTTGCACATTCTGCCTCAATGGCCTTTGCACATTCTGCCTCAATGGCCTTTGCACCACCTTCCTCTGATAACCTTCCTCATGTAAGGAGTTATCCACCATTTTGAGGAATAGTTAGGATCAAGACAACTCATTAATGCAATGCAATCTAACATGCTAAATTGTATTTGCAAACATCTATGCACAATACTTCAAAGGAATAAACTAGAGAAAATCCTCCTATTTATCTATTTATTACTACATTCTATGCAATTGCAACCCAAACATTACATTTTTAATATAATAATTAAGTAAAAAATCCCATACTTCTCTTTATAATAGCTCCCCCAACTACTCAAGTCTCGAAGAACCATTATTAATTATAGACCATTAGTCCTTTCCAAGATAACAAGAGTTCATAACTTTCTTCCTGTCTACAATTCATAATGCACATAAAGGAAAGAGGGCCCTTCTAAAATTCTATTTTACAAGAACCACATAAAAAAGAAAGGGAAGTGACCAAATCTTTAATTTACATTCCCAAAAAGGTCATTTAATAGAATACTATCTCTTAAGATAAAATAGAGACCAAATAATAAACTACTACATCATTAACACAAGTCCAAAACCTTTCCAAACATCACAAAAGAAAATATATCACACTTATGTTTTTAGCATTTCCAAAAGCAATGTTCAAGCAATGAAAGCTAACATCTATCACAAACTTCTATTCAATATATATATAGATAGATAGATAGATATATTGATCTCCTTTAATCTTTTAAAATAAAGGAAGATAACACCACTCTAAATCATCTGCTCTCATTTTTAAATAAGAACTTCCAAATGAAACAGACAATCAAAACCAACCAAACTCATTCATCCAATGACTCGACTCAACAATAACGTATACCAAGAATACCAAGGAAAATTTACCCAATAATGGAACCAACCAAAGGATGCCAACAACATAAGATAAGCAGGTGCTTGATAACCAAAATACGATGACAACATAAGAAAATAGTGTTAGGATACCTAGGAATAGATATTTGGGTATATATTATTATATTGTATAAGGATTGGCATGGGCCACACGTAACCCAAGATTTGATTGTATTATAATATTATATTATATTATATTATATTATATTAGTAGTAGGCTCCCCAAAGTAGAATTAGAAGATGGATATATAAAGAAGAGATATTTGTCATTGTAATTATCATGGAGATAAATCATATGTAATCGTCTTTGCCCACGAAGTGGCTTATGGGACTTTTCCCTCCTTAAGTGGTACTCTCATCTTGGGAGATCTTGTGGAATTATTCCTTCCTTAAGGATTATTATTGGTGTTTCCCTACCTTAAGGGTATTATCTATCTCTCTCATTTATGTATTGTTATTATGGATAATTATTTGCATATCGGTTAATGATTTATATTAATAAAAATAAATTTTTGTAACAGGTAGACCTAGAACTACCTTTGAAATACGCTCGATGTCAAAGCAAGGGCAACTAAGATAGAACCCAACCACAACATAAATCGAAGGGTATCCTACCAAAATCATGAATATATTCGACCAACGCAAGCAAGAGTGTTATAGAAAAACATCCAACCAAATCAATAGGTGCTAGGGCACCAAAAAATAAACCTAACTAGCAGTGTACATGGAACATTTTCACAGAGCAAGACCTACAATTGGCATGCAAAGCAGTGTAAGGACACCTAACAAAAATGACATGGCAACCCACCAACCTAATAAGATATGACCAAAACCAAAACATATAAGCTAGGGTCTCATAGGAAAATTTGAACATAAAAGAAGCATGAAAAGACTCTCAAAAATTCAAAAATATCAAAGAGCAAAACTAGAAGATAAACACTAATCATAAATTTAAGGTGATTCTAACCAAGCACAATACCTCCTAGTACTAGCTTCCTATAACTCTTGGGTTGATTTTTTGTGCTCCCTCATTCTGTTACCCATTCATCCTTGTCTTTTTGCCCCTCCAAAATTTCCCCAAAATCTCCTCCAGACTATCTACTAATAGCTAGAGAAAAAGAGCAATGAAAAACTATGAACCAGACATTGCTCTAGATCCTCCCTACTGCCCTCCAAGCTGGCCATATTGGCTAATTATGTTCTATTAGTTTTTGATGCAACATGTAATGGGAGATAACAATCACAAGATGCAGAATAATATGAAATAAATTAAATCTATGAGATGACTGAAAATATACTTTAAATAGAAATGATGGAGATATTTAAAAAAGCAACTATGGAGGAAATGAACACTCCATAAATATAGCTACAACTCAAGAATGAGTATTGAGCATATTACACCCCATCATAATACATCACACTGCTACATCATGACACACCAATCTACACTACTTCCTACTTATATATATCTCTATATATATTTGTGTATCTATCTATGACCGCTTATATAGGAAATAGGTTCCTTAGCCAACACTCTACCTAGATGTGCAAGGGACAACTTACACATATACAGCTTGAACTTTGACACTTGTGCAGTTATTACATTGCATGAAGTAACTAGATAACTTCCCCCTAAAGTAATCTAATGTCCTAAGTATGTATTAATAAAGGTACATTTACATGATTCAAATGATGTAATATAGTCTATTTAAAACACCCCCTGTATTACATTATTTGGATATTGAAGACTTTAGTCTTCAATGTGGATCTTCTTCCAGTTGATGATCTTCGACTTGTTTAGGCTCATCATCCTTATCTTCTATCCAACCACTTTTATTGTTCTCTTTACGAGTGTCTTCATTTGGTTCTGGATGCTAATGATTGAGTAGAGCATGGTGCACTTGTCCTCTCATTTTCTTAATTTTGGTGTCCCTTTATGTCAGGCATTTTTGGTGAACAATTATTCTCATCATTTTGCATGTCATGAGTGGATCTGAATAGGTTCTCCTCCTTGCTTTTGTACCTATGTAAGCCCTATTTTTTTACTCTTCATAAGTATCAACCTTGAGATCATTGTTAGTAGATCCATCTAAAATAAGTTCTTGAAAGTAACAATTTATTCTTTGTAGTAATCTTCTCTCGTAGCCCTTATAGTATCTGTACTTGAAATGATAGGAAAAAGATGAGTGATTTATTCCATCACAGTATTTGCAAGGATGGAAATTTCAACTTGTTGACTTTTCATGATCATATTGATTGCAATAGGTGCACAATAGAGATGATATAATAGCTTTGAAGTCTATTTTAGGAACATCATGTTTGTCTATTTTATTAATAAGATCTTCTAACCACACATACACAATTGAAGCTATTCAATATTTTCCTTTTTGAATAAAAACTTTTTGATCAACTTTTTTGTCTTACATCTCCTTTGATGTTAGATTCATTAGATGAATCTTCCTTTATATAGATTTTAATTTTAAAGCTTATTTAATATTGTAATGGTTCTTCTTTTTCTTTGTATTTTTCATCATTGTCGTACATCAGGTTTTTTATCCATGTTGGGATCTTCCTTATTCCACTTTTAAAAGTGTTGCTTAGCATGCAAGTAGACATTTGTATTACCTGTATTTTTTGGAATAGAGTAGACTACCTTATGTATCCCAAGTAATGTGAGTATATACTCCTAAGAATTTAAGGTTATGAGGAAAGCTTATATTGTTTAACTTGATAATCTATAATAGATGCTGATATTACCACTCCTTGCAGGGTCCTATTTGGAGCTAAGGATCAGAGTTTCTTTGGGTGCAGTGCATGGTGGCTTAGGATTTTGACTTCATGAGCAACTCTTCACAGTATCTTTTGGCTTGGGAATGAGCCTCATGCTTATTCCTATGGTGTTGCTCTTTGGGTGTTCGATTGCAGGCTTGATGGTGGGTTCTCGTCTTTTTGTGGCTTGGGGAATGGGCCTTTGTGTCAATTGTTGTTGTGTTCTTGTTGGTCATCCTCTTCTAG
Source organism: Wollemia nobilis (assembly GCA_028583015.1). Classification (NCBI taxonomy): domain Eukaryota; kingdom Viridiplantae; phylum Streptophyta; class Pinopsida; order Araucariales; family Araucariaceae; genus Wollemia; species Wollemia nobilis. Next base: position 5,569,272 of record JAQPPZ010001340.1, read on the forward strand.
ATCCTTGAAGCTGCTCATCGGTGGTGTTAGAGGTTGTTGTGGAGTTCTTGCTACTTTTTTGGTCTTCGAGGAGGCCCTGCGCTTATCTGGAAGCTCATGCTTCATGGTTCCTTTATTGAGATTCCCTGGGATCTCCCCACATCTCTCCCATGGCTCGTGTTTTTGCACTATTGTTTCCTTTGTCTCCCTCAACTTTTGAGTAGTTTTCCTTATTGCATCAGGATTTCATGGCCTGTGGAGTCCCCTGTTTGTTTTTCCTCTTACAGGCCTATGCAGGATGTTGTTCTCTTGCATTTATATTGGTGCATCCTTCTATTGCATCCATGGACATCCTCAGGTGGGAATTTTTTGCTTTTCTCGCCTTATTTTCAAATTTAATTTTTAAATTTTTGCGGTGGGTGGGATGGCCCTGATTCAAATTGTTCTAGGTGGGTTTACCCTTTTTCAAATCTTCTTAGCACGTGTTGTTTGGGCGGGATGGCCCTGATCCTCTTTTCCATCCTTTTGCACGTGTTTTTTAGTTGATCTGGGTGGGGTGGCCCTGTCCCAGATTTCAATGTAAATATATATATATATATTTTAAATTATGTCCTGTAAGGCTATCCTTTAGCCTATCCTGAAAGGTTGTCCTTAAGCCTTTCCTGAAAGGCAATCCTTCTGTATTTCCTCTGGATTTTTGTTTTCCTTTCCTATGGCCTTCTTGTGGCCTTGTTTTTATAGTCTTATGACTTGTTGTAATCAGGTTTTGGGACCCTTGATAAAAACCCATTTTAAATTTAAATTTAACTGATCAAAAAAAAAGTTTTGTAGAATGCCTTATGACTCCCTAGTATGCTATGGATAAGATATAGTGCTTTTGTAGAAATATAGTTCAATATTTAATTGATTTTGTAAGGTTTTGTAAATACCAAAATCAATTCCTATTATTCATTATTGCTCCTATTGAACTACGCATTGCTCCCAAATTTTAAAGAGGTTATAATGTTGGATTTTTTATCTTCTTTTGAGAGGATTGAGACAATAATATTATGAATATCCAACCTATGAAGAAACTCTCTTTATAAATAATCCTTTGGGAATTAGGTTAAGTGTATCTAATTTTCCAATTAAATTGATTTGATGTAGTAGCCCTTATGACTCCTTAATATTTGAATAAATTAGATCGCAATAAAATTTGCAAATATTCAATATTTTATCCAAGTAGAAATCCTTATTACTCCTAGGTTTTATATTGTAAATATTTGATTCATTTAATAAAATATTTTCCTTGATGTATTGTTTTCAATGTAAATAAATTCCTTTGATTTAAACGTTATAACTCCAAGGAAATAAAGCACATGGAAATAATTTTACCTTTCCCCAAGCAATGTTCGGTGTTGTTTTTAGAGAGGCTTGGATTGCAAAATTTACCTGGACATCGTGGATGTTTTGGCTATATCCTCCAATGGAAGCACTTTGAGTTTAATGTGTTCCAAATCGGGTGTCTTCTAGTTTCTTCCCTTGACTTCGATTGCCTTGAGAATTAAAGGCTCTAACACCTTCTTAACATGTTGCAACTTGGCTCTTTTTCATAAATAGCAAAGACATAAATTCGAGAATGAAGAATGCTCTATTGAATTTGGTCGTTGACATCCTTAAAATTATTCTTTGATGTGCTAAGTGGCACGACCATTACCCTTCGAGCACTTGAGGAGAGTTTGGTGCCAATAAAACGTTTGTCTACCTTCTTGTAACGTAAGAACATTATGTTCTTTAGCAAAACGCTTAGTCTTCCTCTTTCACAAGTGTATCCCATACACTAAATGCACCAGCCTATTCATGTAACTCCTTGAAGATGAGTGCTCTCTTGATTTGAGCATTAGAATTTTACTTTAGTGACAAGTGACACTTTCTTCTCTGCATGGACATAGTCTTTATTGCTGGTTTGAATGGACTCTTTGAGATCTTATTAGCTTCGTAAATCTCTACCTTTGCTTTTGTTCATCTACACAGCCTTCTACTGGGATATGGAGCAACAGTCTGGAGGCCTTGAGCACTACTTTCAACTAGCACATATGGAGTAAGTAACACTCCAACGATGCATCAACTTTTCTTTTACTTTATATTTATTTTTTGTCCTCCTTACGTAGATGTTATTGCTTATTGAATGGCATTGTTTCTCCCTTGCTTTTGTACATATATCTTGCAGGTTCAGTCGTCTAGGATGTGAGGAGTATGAGCCCTTCGAATGGCTCCTTGAGCTAGGCTTGGATGGCTACTAGCATACGATCGCTTCCAGCTGGTTTTTCCAACAAGTGTAGTGCCTTTGAGGCACCTTTAAATCTGCCTTCTCTCCCTGTATAACTAGATTATAAATAGCACAATATAATGTAAAATATTTTTATACAGGATGACCTTGTTGCACCTTCTTTTGTACTCCTCTTTGTAAATCTAAATTTCTAGTTTTTTGAGGCAGAATATTGAGTGCAATATAGGGGTTTTGAGGTTGTATCTTGATTAGACACCTTCCCCTATTTGCTTAGATATTTTATAAAATAATCCAAGCTTGTAACCACATGATAAAAGCTATTTTTTTGCACTATTTTTTGTGCTTTGAACTTGAGACTCACAAAGTCTCGTTCGAGGTTTCTTTTGATGCTCTTATGGTGGTTACTTTCTTCTCCAATGCTTGGAGGATTGAGCTAATTTTGTGGCTTCCTTAGGCCACTTCAAAGTTGTAAATATTAGTGCATTAATAGTGTCTTTAGACGCTTTGATAAATTCTATTTTTGTGTCCTTCTAATGAACACAAATAATAGTCTTTGAGAGCAACATAATAGTGCAAATTAATCTAATAATATTTTACTTCTACTATACTAAAAATTTTACCTTATCACTCCAATTAACTCTCAAGAATAATGCACTTAATCAATTTACTACAACTAATCAAAAATAATTTGAAATGAATCTTCAAGAATTATTCTGAAATTTCTTTAAAAGCAAGGTAAATAGGAGCTAGTCTTCATTTTCTTTTCCAAAGTAGATAATAGGTAGTTGATAGATAGTTTGATATTCTGAAATTCAATCAACTCCTAAAGTGCAAATGAACCTTACATAATCCTTTCTTTTTGTACATTTTTAAGACTCTAATTCAACTCTCCTTTTTGCAACTTCTATCCAATTAAGGTACTTAAAAAAATTTGATAAGTAATCCACTTAATAAACTTACTTGCACCAATAGTTTCTTACCTTTTTTTGAAATCCCTTTTCACCACTTCTATAGAGAATGTATATCTTGGTGTCTATGATCACCAAGTTGCTATCTTGAATAAGATCTTACAGCTCTCTGTAGGTTACCTTGAATAGCTTCGTCTTCACCAAAATATGATCTCCAACTCTCTTTCACAAGCCTAGAATTTCAGTGGCTTGTTCTCCTCTTGTAGTATTCTCATTTTGTTGTATATTAGAAGAGATATTTGATTCTGAAGTGGTGTTTTTTTTTTGTGAGAGGTAATCTCCAAATATCCTAGATTTTGTAGGCTTTTTCTGTCTGAATCTTCCTTCAAGCTTCTTGTCAAATTCTAACTTCAAACAGGATCTTCTTCTCAAGAATCTGAATATCTAGAGGTCTTCTAAGATTTAGCACTCCTCACCAAATTCTTCTTCTTAGGCTTGTTGTCAGATGGTGATAATTATCCTAAATCTCACTATCTCCAATAGTGAATTTCTCCAATGAGTTCTCCTTGGAACTCATTCAATGATTTCTTTAGTAAGGCTCTCCAAGCCTTTTTATTGGATACTCGTAGAGGTCTCTCCAAGGCCTTGCAACTTCTTCTAGTCTTCTTTGAGACCTTATCTTCAACCTTCTACTTTTGGAAGTGTTGGTGGTGAGATATTCTTCTGGATATCTAATTCTGCTACCTCTATATTCGATTAGGACTCTCATAATCCTTCTTCATCAATGAGATATTCTCTTGATCTCTTTTGCTTCAGGTGTTGGATTAATTTTGAAGAAGATAATACTCTTCCTATCCTTTTTGTAGGAAGCTTTCCCAACTCACTGAATCTCCCTATTCCTACAACAAAGTATTAGTACTAAAATCTACTTTTGAATTAGATACTTTCTTCTAGAGTCTTCTTTAGAATCACGGCTTCTATGGCCTTTTCTTCAAGGCTTTTGTAGCCTTTTCTTTAAGGCTTTTGTGGCCTTCTTCGATACCAAGGATTTTGTGGCCTTTTCCTTTGGATCAAGGCTTCTATGGCCCTTTCTTCTTGTGAAGTTTCCAATCTGGTAATGGAGATATCCTGTCTCCAAACTTCACCATAATTATTCTCCAGAAGTCTCTTCTGTAGTGTTCTTCTCTTGCAACAACTAATATCTGCAGTATGAAGGCACTCCAACCTTTGAGCAATGAATTTAAAATCTCCTAGATTTTTGTTGTAGGAGGTGTCCCAATCATTTGAGTATTAATTCCTTGTAATAAAAGAACCTCCAGGTTAATTTATCCAGATTTCTTATATGATCTTCACTAGTTGATTCATCATTCATCAAACTAGTGGATCAAGTGTTGAGTCCTAGTCTTCACAAATTTTCCTTTAAAACTTTGTGGAAAGACTCTAGCCATATGCAATATCAGTATTCTAAAAATTGAGATTTCTTTCAGGCCTTACTTATGGTTCTCCTTAATTCTACCACCTAGACTCTTTTGAGAATTTTTGATAATGACTGGTCCAATTTCATGTCAGATTATCAAAAACTCAGGATCAATGATAATGGTGGTTTTCCTATTGACCTACCATAGCTCTGATACCACTATTAGCTTTTGATGCAACATGTAATGGGAGATAGCAATCATAAGATGCATAATAATATAAAATAAAGTAATTATGCAAGATGACTTAAAATATACTATAAATAGAAATGATGGAGATGTTTACAACAGTAGCTAGGGAGGAAATGAACACTCCATGAATATAGCTATAGCTCAAGAATGGGCATTGAGCATATTACACCCCATAACAATACATCATACTACTACATCATACCACACTGATATACACTACTTCCTACTAATATATATCTCTATATGTATATTTGTGTATCTATCTATGGCCCTTTATATAGGAAATAGGTTCCTTGGCCAACACTCTACCTAGATGTGCAAGGGATAACTTGCACATAACTTGTGCAGTTATTACATTGCATGAAGTAACTAGATAACTTCCCCCTAAAGTAATCTAATGTCCTAAGTATGTACCAAGAAAGGTACATTTACATGATCCAAATGATGTAATATATTCTATTTTTAACATGTTCTTTATCGAACATTGCAAAGGAGGAAACATTCAAGAAGGCAAAGTGAGGGAGAATGATAACGCTCAACCAAGAAACACATGATTTACCTTAATTGCTATTACAAAAGTATAGCATTCCAAGAAATAATAATGATTAAACCATTATCTCATTTATACATTATTATTTCTGAAATTAGGTTTTAATTAATATCATTTTTTAATATTGGTTATTAACAATAATATTAATTTTAACAAGTATTGAAATTGCCATTATTAATACTTTATTAATTCAATCCAAAATTATGCAAATAATAAAGCTATAAATTCATTCAAGCATACAATGTTGCACACTATTTTTTTATCCTTAAGTGGTTGGATTTTTTAAGATAGCTATCCGCTATCACCAACCTATTAAGGAGACTCATTGTACAAGAAACTTCTTGACCCAATGATGTGATCTTACACAAGCATAAATGCAATGCATTTACATGAAGGGCATTTAGTTACCCTTGGAGTTATTTATGACCAAGTCATCACCATCATTTACCATAAATTTTTCTCACTTGGCAGATATCCGTACAGATCCATTAGTGAGATCATCTAGTCCTGCACCAACAAAAATATTAGCAGTACCATATTCTAATAGAAGAAACAAATCATATAATGCAATTACTTATTGATAGCAGTGAAACAAAGCTTTATACATTAAACATCCATCTATAAATACATAGTTTATTCCCAAATATAAGTCCTTCCAAGGAGGGATATTACACACCCCCTCCTGGCTCACACTCACTCTTGTCTCTTCTTTCTCCCAAAATTCCTTTTGCTTTGGCAATTTTTTAGAAACAATATTTATTGCATTCATGGTAAGGGTTTGAAGCATTGATACACTTCGAACAAATCGGCTTCTCTTTCACCATATCTAAAGATTTCAAGATTGGTTTGCACTCCCTCTCGACTCGCACTCGATCCCAGCTCGCAATTCCTCCTAGCTTGCACTCCCTCCCAGCTTGCACTCCCTAATATTTGAACTCTTTATTGTATAACAAATTAGAAATTATTTTAAGAAGGCATATGATTTGAAATTATCTATAGACATTTGAAAATCTCATTAATGACATCCAAATATTAGGTTATCTTTAGATGTAGATTATTCATCACAATTAATGCATTTGTTTTATGGATATGGAACTCTATTTAGAGCTCAAGAGGTGCTTAATTAGAATTTATGTTTGAAACTTGAACATTACTTGAAAATATGCTTATTCTTTGTCCATAATTAAATAGATCAAACTAATTTATGAGAGTAATTTGATATGATTTTGATGCAAACTTACTATAACTAGAAGTTGCGCTTTTATGAATAGGTTGTGAGATCCTCATAAAACAAGAAGTTTATTCAAATTTAAAAATGCTTAGAAATTTTTGTTTATGCTAAATTCTAATGAAACTAAGGATTATTTGGGGTGTTACGGTGGTGTAAAAACCTATTTGTTATTCAAATTTTTAAGCTTATCATTGGTTGTTATGAACTTTTTGGTGCAATATGAGATGTTGATGGAAGTTGAACATGATAGTCTTGATAAGACATAATGGTAGTAAAACTCATGGGTCTTGATCAAGATATTGAGGTGAATTAGGTAAAAATTCACCAAGCTAGAGCAAGGAGGATTTGTGAAAGGGAGATATATTCTAGGTGGGTTCATAGTAACTCATGAAGTTATGCATCCATCAGTTTCAAAAAAAGAGAGTAATAATTTTAAAACTTGATACGAATAAAGCCTATGAAAGGTTTGATTGGGATTTTATTTTTGTAATATTATAAAAAGTTTGGATTTGGAAAGAAATGGGTCAGATGGATTAAATCTTGTGTCTCTATAGTATCATATTCAATGTTGGTCAATGGGTTAGTAACAAAATCATTTAAATCCAAGAGAGGTCTTAGATAGAGATATCCTTTATCACCATATTTGTTAATTATTATGGTAGAGGTATTAGGTAGGAACTTTAATAAGACATGCAAAGATGGGATAATAAGTGGACTTAAGGCTAGTAATAATATTGACATCATCACCCATCAATAGTTTGTAAATGATGCAACCCTTTTTAGAAGGGCACAAATAAACAAGGCAAGAGATTTGAATAACTTATTTAAGGAATATGAAAGAGTGTTAGAGCTGAAAGTTAATAGGACAAAATTCGAAATTTTCTTCCTAAACATTCCATATAGAATCAAAGTAGGGATATGCAAGTTACTTCTAATGGAGGAGGAATCTAGGGATGCCCTTATTTGAGAGTAGTATGAGGATAGAATTGTGAAATATAGTTATAAGTAAAGTTCAGAATAAACTACCAACATGGAAATGAAGATGATTATCATTAGCAAGAAGAGTGCAATTTTTTAAATGTCTTACAAGCCATTCCAACATATTATATATCCTTGTATACTATGCCAAAATTGATAGAAAATAATTTAATCTATATTATGTAGTCATTTTTGTGGTCAGGATTACATGATTAAAGAAATTTTCTTTTGGTGAAAAGGAGCAAGGGGTGTGATGATAAAACTAGGGAAGGTCTCGATTTAAGAGTTCTTACAAATGCAAACTTAGCTCTTAGGGGAAAAGTAATTTGGATATTGTACAAAGATATTTAAATACAATGGGAAATAATTCTTCTAAGTACACTAAGCCCAATGACCCAAGCTTAATATTTACTACATTCTCACTACTAGATGATTTTGCACTAAGGAATGGTTTAAAAAAATCAATTGATCTAGTGAATAAAGGTCTAAGATGGGTGGTGGATATGTAGCCAAAGAACTGAACACTTAAATAAAAACACACAAAGATAGAAGTATAGACAAAAATCACTTTTATATTGATCTCTTTTGATACAATTTTATAATTTTTGAATTACCCCAAGTATCTTGGGAGCAATGTTACAATATGTATATGTCTTTGTATGGTACAATCTTCTTCTAGTGCAATGGATAGGGTCTTCCAAGTCTTCAATAGGGTATGGTGCTCTTTAGTCCTCAGCTACAGCTTCAAAGGTGAGTGGGCTTTGGTATCCAACTCAAGACCACTCCAGCTTTAGCAGCTTCTCCAATGTACCTGTAACCTACATACACGGGAACCAAAAAAGGGGCAGTAGCACCTATAGAGAAGGATGTAAAAACCAATGCTAAATTGAAACCCTAAGCAAATAACCATGTAATGCAAATAATAGCATCATATAACAACAAAAGCCTTACAAAGCACAATTTAACGATCATAGTGTCATCATATTCATAGATCTATGAAACCGCGGGTGTGTGATGGTGAACTGTAAACCACAGGTGGGAGATTGTGAAACTGCAGATATGTGGTTTTGACTGTGAAATCGTGGGCTAGCAGTTTGGGCTGAAACACAGGTTGCTTCAAAAAATGAGCCTTTGAGATATGGTATTGGATGTTGCTCGTGATCTACTCAGAGGTCTCAACTAATTTTAGTAGCCTAACAGTGTATGACTTTAGCTCCTTCTATTTTGTGGGGGTAAGGGTGCCTTTATAGGCCCCTTAGAGTTTTGGATAGAAATAGAAGGTGGCAAACATGTATTTCCAAGTGGTAATTATGGACTGCCAAGTGGAGGGACAGTTATAGTGAGTCACTCAGTGTGCCTCACTTAATTGGGGTGATGTGGCTACAGGTGGAGTGGTATGTGGGATTTTGCCTCATGTGAAGGTACAAAGGGGACAAGAGTGGATGAGATGTAGCAAGGATGTTGGTTGAGGTATCTAGGACACATGTCTAGTGGGTAGGTAGGGTATCCTAGGGTGATTTTCTAGATTTTATAAATCTAGAAAATAGGATAATGTGGTTTTATATCCCTAAGTCAAAACTTAGGCATATATTTTATTATGTTAAATTTTGGGGTGGGATGGCAGATGTGGTTTTGTGGGTGCTGAATTTTGGTGTCTACAATGGGAACTGGAGAAATTTTTTCTATTTGTATGGATACTTGGTGTGATAAAAACCACTCAATCTAGATTCAATTTTGAAAACGTGGATGATATTACTTCAAGATAAATATGGTGGTATGGTTTCAAACATTATGTACAAAAATCAAGAAGGAAGATACAAATGGAAATAATATTTTTGTCACAAGTATACAAGACATTAATACTATGAGATAATTGAGAAGAAAGATAACAATAATGATTATTTTGAGGAAAATTGAAGATAAGCTGATTTAGGAGTTGTGGTTGTTGCACAACTCACCCCAAAATTGGGGACCCACCTTGTTTATGTTTGTGTTTGGGTGCTTTTATTTCATTTTTGAGTGATTAGCAATTTTTGATGATTTTTATCATTAATTTGTTGTCGACGATTTTATCGTCAATTTGTTGTCGACGATTTTTATCGTTAACTTTCTTATCGTCAATTTTTTGTCGATGATTTTTTATCATCAATTTGTTTTTGATGAGTTTTTGGTATTAATTTAGTGGTAGTGCTTTCATTGTCAAATTTTTGTTTTGATTTAATAAACATATATATTATTACATGGCACACATAATAATAATATCTATATTGTAAAAATATATATATAATAAAGTTTTATATATATTTATATATAAAATGTTCCCCCCTTTTAATATGGTGAAATATTACATCATTATCAATACGATATGTCTCACCTATTTATTGGAAGTGTTTCATTGATTGTTTTCTCATGATAAGGTGTTCAACGATATTATTAAAAGGGTATAGGTATTGCCTTTAAAGGTCCTAATATATGTTTTGTCTTTATGGCAGGTGAACAGTGTAGGAAGGATAGGATCGAAGGAGATCCAATGTGGACATTAGGTGGATGTAGCAATCAATAATGTGTCAGGCTTCTGGTTGATAACGTGGAGAAAACCATGACAAGATGCTTGGATGATGCGTAGTGGACTCCAAAGTTGAATAGATACTAGATCAAAGACTAAGCAGGATCGATGGTGTCATCCTATGGTATTTAATGCTTTGGTTGAAATGGGGATGACGCTATCACATTACCAAAATTAGAAATGAGTCACATAAAATTTGTAAAAATCGGGTGTTGACGGCTAGTGTCACTGACTAGAACTCGAGATTCAACGTGTTACCTTGTGGCCATCGTTTCACCGTTTGGTAGTTTTAATGTAGACCAATGGGTATGGTAGTGGTAGCATGGTATGAGGTTATTTATATTATGTATGGATAGCACGGTGACGATAATGATGGTCGAGCATGATTTGAAGGATACCGAGTCATTGTGGCACGATAATTGTGATAGCATTAAGAGATGAAGTTAGCTTCACGAGCAGCACAAAGGGAGGCGACTACTAATGCCTACATTGTGTACTAAGGCAATGGGGATGACCCATCTAACGATTATGATCAGTGATGATATTAGCGGGCAGTAGTGATTAATACCAGGTTCATCGAATACAGCGAGGAGTGCAGATTAAAGCAGTTGCATTCACAAAAGGAATGCTCAAAGGCAAGTCAGAGAGTTAAAGACGATCAGGTCTAGGTCAGTGTGACTAGTTAGTGTCTAGGGCCCCACATGAAAATAAGGTGACCGTGTAATCTTTCTATAGGAGTAGCATGGGGTTTGTCGAAACATGTATCGCATGGAGGTGGATGCATTCTATAGGACCACATGGATGTAAGGTTGAATGCGTTGGGGTAGATTTGCATAACGGAGATAAAGGTGAGAGTCATAGCATAGGTAAACCACTAGTGGACTGTATACCGGGGACCAATCATGTTAACAAGGTAGATAATGGAAGACATCGGGGTCACCATGCACAGGCATCGAACAAGATGGGTTCCCAGAATACTAATGAATGCACTATAGTGAATAGAGTAACACGACCTAGAATATTTACAGAATCAATGACGAGGCTCTTGGATGTTCAATGTTAGGTTGTGATGATAGTCATTTACTCACATAGAGTGCAATGACATGGCAACATTCCTTAGACAACGCAGTGAACCATGGCATGAATGGTCAGCTAGGAATTTGCCAAGCGTATTAAGTAGCATCAAAGTAGTAGGTAAAATTGATGAGGTCTGCTAGGGCAATAGCAAATGAAGTGGAACTCAAGATGTCTCTCTTAAACCCTAATGCATCTTTTTCCCATGATAATTAACGATCGAAGAGTGGGTAATTTTTTTTGGGTCTGCTATAAAAATATCGAGAGTGATCCTCCTTGTCTATGTTGCTTAGTATGGGAATATACATTCACCGATAGAACATAAGAAATCATAGTCATTTGAAATGACATTGATAATGTGGAAACACGTCATAGTGGCACAGGACTATGGACCGAGATTCAAACAATGTTCGAAGGAAGCTAACGACAAAGGATATGGAGGATGGTGGCAGCATTACCAAGGGGTCGTGATATGATGCACAACAGATGGACATAGGGCAGATAGTCATTGGATATCGACATCATAATAAGCTGAAAGGCAAAGGGACAACATCCTAGTGTTTGTGCACGATCAAAGTGGTTGGCACCATGGTAGGGCTTCGAAGCTAATACCTTGGCTGCCATGGTTCGAATCGCAACCAGGGAGTGTGAGAGATGTTTGTTGTTGGGTCAGGAATCTAGATGGGGGGTTAAGTTTTTTTTTTGCCCTAAGTTTTGTTTATTATTTTGATTTATCCCTTTGATTAAAGTATTAGCGAACGTCAATGCATCATAAAGGTAAAATGAGTATTTTAAATTCTTTTCATATATTATAATATATAGAGGGGAGTCATAAGGAAAAATGAGTATTTTAAAATTCTTTTTATATATTATAATATATAGAGGGGAGTCATAAGGGAAAATGAATATTCGAAGTTTCCTTTTTTATAATATAAAAAGGAGTTATAAGGAAAAGAAATTGTTCTTTTTGTTAGATTCAAGGAAAACGAAGAGACAGATTGGGAGTATAAAGGTCAAGGAACAAACTAACTTTTATTTAAGCATCCAAAATTTCTATAAAATGGGATGAAATTTTTTGTAATAAAAGAGATATTTTTGAAGAAATTGAATGCATACATTTTGGCAAGCATACACTTTGTGAGCAAAATCAGAGGAGACTTTTTGTCGAGGGTTATTGTTTTAATTGTTTATCCTTTTTACTGCATCTTTTTAATTTGTATCTATGTATTTAATGCCTTTAGGGGGTTATACTAGGTGAAGATTAATATTGATGCAAACAGTATTTAGTCCTTTGAGTCTTGCACTTGATCTAATCTGATTGTGTTTCATGCAGGTTTGTTTAGATCGGGTTACCTTCAGACTTGTCTCATAATCTATGGTTTTGTAGGGTAGGGGAGTATGATACCAGGATTTGTATGCATGGTTTTCTAGCTTTGGTGTAAATAGATTAAATTTTATTTTTTGCAACTTTTGATTGTGTTTTTCTAGAGTGATTTTCATTAATTGCTTTCATTCTGGTCCTTGTCCAGAATTGTTGTCTAACTCCATTCTGGTCCATATTCCAAAATTTCAGTTCTTTCCATTCTGGTCATTTTCCAAAATTTCTGCATTTTATTTTTAGTTATTTCCATTCTGGTCCTTGTCCAGAATTTTTGTAAATTTTTTGTTCAGTTTATTTACATTCTGGTCCATTTTCCAGAATTTCCTGCATAGTCATTTCATTTATTTGCATTTTGGTCCTTATCCAGAATTTTTGCACCTCCAAATTGCACAAAGTTTGTTCAATTTTCCAAATCTAAATTCAAGATAAAATCAATCTAGGAGGGAGGGTACTAACGCCTACTTTACATTAATGGCAGATAATGCAAATGAATGCTAACTTACTAACTGACTAACATGTTCAAAGTCTAACTTAGCATTTAGTAGAACACTCATAATGAAGATAAAATGAATCTACTAACTACAAAATGAATCTCACATTAAAGGCATGGAGTTTAAAATGAAGTGGACTATTCCATGCATCTTTTCATTTTTACACCTTTAATCTGAAGATAAAATGGGCTTACTAACTGGGATTCAGGGTAAGATAGATTAATGCCAAGAACATTAAAAGGAATCACTTTTCACATGAGCAAAATTCACATTCATTTTAAATATTAAGGAAGGTAATCACTAAGCATGTATGAATTAAACCATCAAGGCCCCTTGTTAACTGTCACTTGCATGTTATTGAGTTAGTTCTAGCATATATTATCTTAAATGATCATTGCTTTCATACATATATGCAGAATGCTTGTGTAATAGAACCTTGGAGAAATTCATGTTTATACTTAATTTCTTTGCAAGAGAGAGTTTTCAATTTAATACTCTGATTGTGGTGATTATTTTGCAATAGGGAAAAATATTCACTCAATATTTTGGTGCTAGAAGGAGGGCCTTCTTTCATAGCTTTGTGATTTAGATCTTTGGTTTTCTAATGGTTAATGTGGGTCATTTTATTTCCACCTTATTGTGCTTGTAGGTACAATGTTTTTCAGGTTTTATTGTGAGTGATTTGTGAGAAGTCTTGTAGAGCAATTAGTTTTTCCAAGCTGGCCCAACCTGAGTACATCGCTACTAGGTCCAAAACCACTAGGGAAACCATCTTTCAAAGTCTTTCTCCCAATTCTAGGAAGCCAAGAAACAAAACTCAAGAGATCGAAATCCCACCCAGTATACTTGATCTAGGGTTATCTTTAGACTCAAGTACATCTAGTGGGTCTGCTCCCAGTGTTTCCATTATGGTAGCTACATCAAGTGTATCTATCCCCATTACTTCAATGGTTTCTATTACTCCTGTAGGGCCACCACTATTGAATAACATGGCCCAACCACCAGCTCCTTGGTATGGTGCTTAAAGTATTCCCTTGAACATACCCGGGGATGTCCATGAAATACCTAGGAATATTGAGAAGTCGATACCCAAGTTTAAGCATGATGGTCCTATCACAACTGAAGAGCATATCCAGAATTACAAAGACCATCTGATTAGACTAGGAGTAAATCATGAAGATATCGCTTGTAGGCTTTTCCCCATGAGTTTGGATCAGATGGCTCATGATTGGTATATGAATCTCCCCATAGGGTCCATCACTTCTTGGGCCCAATTAGAGGGAGCCTTCATTAATCAGTTCAGGTCACTTTTAGATCCTACCATCATCTATAATCAATTTGTGTCCTATAAAAGGTTACCCAATGAGTCGATTAGGACATTCAATGCTAGGTTCCAGAAGCTTTACACGAGTGTAACTCGCCATTTCATGGTGGATGCTATTGTGGCCCTTCAATTATACTTTGGAGCTCTAGATCCCATGACAACCATGTTTTCTAGGAGAAACCCCCAGGTTACAACCCTTGCCCTAGCTTATGCGGAGGCCATGACCATTGAGCAACAAATGACATCGCAAGGTATGGGGATGCCCCAATTGCCCATGGTAGGACAGTTTGGTCCTTATAGTCAATTTGCCATGATGAACCAGATTATGGCACCACAAGTGCCAATAATGAATGCCCTACCATACCATCAACAATACCCATTCATGCCCACGTATCCATCCTTTCCCACCTATCCTAATGCAACCATTCCACCCACCACACCTATACTACCAAATAATATTATAACTATACCAGGATTTGATGTGACCAACACTCAAACCATGATAGCTTATCCTATGGTCGCACCTCTTCAAAGCATGAATCCTTGGTGGAACCAAAATGCTCAGAATCAAACCATCACATCTAGTCAAGAGGTTGCCAATATAGGAAATGCATTTGGATCTGGCACCGTAGTGCCCCAACCACAAGGATCTAATTCTGAGGTTGAAGAATTGAAGAAAAAACTATCAAAATGAGTAATGACATGGTCCACATGCAGAAACAACTATCCCAGATCTCTATGTCTAATAAAAATCCTAACCATAGGAGGATGGGGCCGTGGAACACTCAACCCAACAATGGGTGTGTACCTAACCCTGTAGCAAATCAGGCTGATGCATATGAATATTTTGGTGAATTAGATCCCCAAAGTGAGGGAGCATCTCATTTTTGCCAAGGGAAGGAAGATGCTTTGGTAACAGAAATTGTCCATTATCAAGAAAGTGAGGAAGGAGAAGAGGACACTAAAATCTTAGGAGAAGATGATGATGAAACTATGGAAGAGGAAGTCCAAGTTATTAGATAGTTTGGAAAAGGAAATCATGGTTATTACACAAGGAGTTCTAAGAATCCCAAAACTTCCTCCACTCCACCAAACAATCCCCTTCTTCCTCCTGATACCAAAGTTGATAATAATCCACCTCCTCCATTGATTGTTGAATCGTCCAAACCTATGCACAAGATGCAAAATCTTAAAAAATCTACTTATGACATAGTAGAGGACTTGAAAAGGACTAAGGCTAATATCTCAATTTTTGAGGTTGCTAAATTTCTAGGTCAAGGGGAAGCTTTGGTGAAAGCTTTGTTTCCACCAAGTCAAATCCATGAGGTCAAAGGTGTTGAGTCCCAATTAGTGTTATGGAAGGAAAAGTGAGAAGTGCCTCCTTTTCTCATAACCATCAGAATTGTAGGTAAAAACTTGCATAATTGTCTGATAGACTCGGGTGCCTCGGGTAACATCATGCCCCTCGAGATTTGCCAAAAGTTAGGATTCAAGCCAATCCCTTCAAAGAGTAAAGTGATACAATTGGATAGATCGATTGTAGATGTGGTTGGAATTTTGAATGATGTCCTGATTCAAATCAATTTAGAGCCTAGAATTCAACATCATGTGGATATACTTGTGCTCAATATTACCACCAAATATGGCATGGTGTTGGGAAGAGATTGGAGTAAGAACCTGAATGGTTACATTGTTATAGATTCTTCCCACATGTGGTTACCTTGGAGGGGAATAGAAAACCAAATCTAGGTGGATAGTGAGCCGAGGCTCAAAGAGATGATTACAGAGTATAATAGGCCCAATGAAATCCAATTTGCTAAAACTGATTTAGGGGTCTATAACTTTGACATAGAAGAAGCTACCGAAGAACCTCAAAAGGAAAGCCTTTCTTGTGGTATTTCTAAAAAGGATAGTTTGGTTTGGATTCTCAGATTTGATGGATCCAAATCAAAACAAGGTGTTGGAGCTGGTATCAAACTTACATGTCTAGGTAGCAAGCCTATGCTAGCTACCTATAGATTACAGTTTCCAACCACCAATAATGTGGTAGAGTATGAAGCACTCATTTTTGGACTTCAGTTGGCTCTGAATAAGAAGGTTAAGTGTCTCAAAGTTTTGGGAGACTCAAAGTTAGTGGTTAAATAGGTAAAAGGGAAATATGCATGTCGAGATAAAATATTGAGTCTTTACAGGACTAGAGTTAGGGATCTGATAGATGAGTTTGATGCTTTCAACATTTCCCTTATCTCTAGGAAATGCAATCGAATGGCAGATTCTTTAGCCATTGCAACAAGTATGCTCAAGCCAGTTGACCATAAAAAATGCAAAAAAAATCAATTGAGCTAGTGCCCTGTCCTTCAATACCAGACAACGTTACCAATTTGCAAGTATTCGATAGTGACAGACACATTTTTAATTTTATCACTAACTCTGGTATTTTTGAAAATTAGGTGATAGATGAAGATAAGAGAGGGTAGGAAGAAATAGACCTGGATAGTGAAACAACCCAAATGATGAATAAAATGCCAAAAGATATTGTTTCACTAGAAAAGATATTTGATATCGGATATCAAACAAAAAGAGGCAAAAAGGTACCACCCCTAAAGAAGCATGTGATCTAATCAACTTAGGGAGTGCAAAAAATCCATAAGAGGTGTTCATTGCTAAGGCATGTACAAGTCAAGAAAAGGAGTCTATCACTCATGCACTAAGAGAGTATGTGGATTGTATAGCATGGAGTTACAAGGATTTGAAAATGTATGATCAGAATGTGATAATGCACATGATTCCATTAAAACCAGAGTCCAAGCCTTTTAGATAGAGATAAAGACCTGTCAACCCATTATTAGAACCCTTAATAGAGAAAGAGGTGAAGATATTGCTAGAGGTAAAGATCATCTTTCCTATTAGGTATTCCACATGGGTTGCCAATCTAGTCCTAGTGAGAAAGAAGAATGGAGAGATAAGATTGTGTATTGACTTCAAAAATTTGAATAAAGCATCCCAAAAGGACAATTACCCATTGCCCTCCATTGATGAGATACTTCAAATGGTTAATGGGTCAGAAATGATGTCATTCCTAGATGGTTATTCGGGATACAATCAAATCCTTATCCACCCAAATGACAGAATGAAAACAACTTTCACAACTAAATGGGGAACATTCGCATATAGAAGAATGCCGTTCGGATTATTGAATGTAGGTGCAACTTTCCAATGAGCTATGGATTATGCATTCAAAGGGCTCATTGGTAAGTGTATCATTGTTTACATGGATGACATTCCTATTTTTCTAAGAAAAGGGAAAATCATGTTAGGGATTTGAGGAAAGTTCTCCAGAGATGTAGGGAACATGGGATCTCCCTTAATCCGAGAAAATGCATCTTTGGGGTAACAGAAGGTAAGCTATTGGGGCATATTATTTCGAAGGAAGGGATTTCTATTGATCTAGAAAGGATAGCTACTATACAAGACATCCCTCCACCCAATAGCAGGAAAGAGTTAAGATCCTTCTTTGGCAAGATCAATTTCATAAGGAAGTTCATTTCAGGATTCGCAGAGATTGCCAAACCCTTGAATGACATGTTAAAAAAGGATGCTCAGATTAAATGGACAAACAAAAATAGGGATGCTTTCAAAAGCATCAAGGATGCTATCTCTAGGGCCCCTATTTTAGTCAGTCCAAATTATTCAAAGCCTTTTTATGTCTACACGTTTGCTTCAGATCATTCCTTTGCGAGTGTCCTAACTCAAAAGAGTGAAGGTAACATTGAAAACCCTATCACATTTTTGAGTGCTCCATTGAAGGATGCACAATTGAGATATTCTATCCTAGATAAACAAATGTATGCATTATTCAAAACCATAAAGAAATTTAGACATTACATAGTGCATAGTAGGGTTTTTGTTGTAGTCCCTGACCCTACTGTCAAGTCTATGTTTTTGCAAAATGAACTAGGTGAAAGAAGGGGAAAATGGATTTTGACTCTCCAAGAATTTGATCTAGAAATCCAACCTATGAAAATAGTTCATGGACAAGGATTGGTCAAGTCAATCATAGAAATTGATCCATTAATATCATGCCAACATTACAATGTGGAAGATATAACTAAAGATGATTGGTATGTTGATATCGTATATTTCTTGTTGAATGGTAAGTGCCCATTACATCTCACTTCTACTCAATGTAGAGCTTTACATTTGAAATCTGCAAATTTTCTAATTAAGTCTGGTGTTTTGTATAGGAGGAACCACGAAGGGATTTACCTTCATTGTGTTAACCAAGAAGAGGTGACCCAAGTACTTAAGGATTTCCATGGTAAGTATGGAACTGGACATGGGTCAGCCAATGCAACGATGCACCAGATTCTTAGGGTGGGATACTATTGGCCCCATATTTTCAAGGATGCACATGCTCATGTGCGATCCTACCATACATGTCAAGTGGTGGCCAATAGAGAAAGAAATGCAGCAATGCCATTACAGTCTATGTAGTGGAGGCAAGACCTTTTGCACAATGGGGATTGGATTTTGTTGGGGTTATCAATCCCAACTCATCTGATTCTCATAAATATATCCTTACTACCACAGATTACTACACTAGGTGGACTGAAGCAATCCCCACAAAGCATGCTACCACTGATGTTGTTATTAAATTTTTAGAGGATTGCATTGTGACTCATTTTGGCATACCCAACGCAATAGTAAGTGATAATGGTTCTACATTTTCTTCCATGCAATTTGCAAATTGGGCATATGATAACAAGGTAAGCTTGAAATTCTCTTCAAATTATTACCCACAAGGTAACGGTTTGGCAGAATCCTCTAATAAAAATTTGCTATGTGTGATCAAAAAATTACTTGAAAAGAACCCTAGGGATTGGCATAGTAAACTAAAGTTTACCCTTTGGGATGATAGAACCAGAACAAAAGAGTCAATTGGAACATCTCCATATCACTTAGTCTATGGGAAGGATCCTATCTTTCCCACTAATTTAAGATTGCAAATCCTTCATTTTATGAAGGAATATCTTGGAACAAATAATCAAGTTGAAACTAGATTAACCCATTTAATGCATCTTGATGAGAAGAGAGAGGAAGCCATGCTTCACTTTAGTAAGCATCAAGATGTAGTAAAGAGATGGTTTGATAAGAGATCTACGATTAAAACATTCAAAATTTTAGATCTAGTTTTGTTGTGGGATAAAGGACATGAAAAGAAAGGGGATCATGATAAATTTGATTGTTTGTGGTTGGGTCCATATCAAGTTTCTGAAATCCTAGGTAAAAACAATTTTAGATTAAAAACCTTGGATGGAAAAGATTTGTCTTTGCCTATTAATGGGCTGCATCTAAAGCACTATTTCAAACCCTGAAAGATGTGTAGATTGTGTATTATATGTATATATGCTTGGTGTTTTGGTTTTGGTTTTTGGTTTTGATTGTTTGTGTTGTTTGGTTTGTTTTGAGTGTACCGTTTTATTGCTAGTTTGTTTTAGGTTAGATTTTGGTCTATTTGTCTCTTTTGTGTGTTGGGTTATTCCCTTGTTTTGGGGTAATGTTTCACGGTCACTAACTTTTGGTCTCTGGCCCATTTTTGTGTTTCTTTGTTTAGTAGGTTGGAGTATCTAATCTGAAAACAGGTGAACCCGAGAAAAGGGGGATGAGTTATTTGGTGATCATGCTCAGATTTTGGGACTAAGATGGTGGAGAGTGGAACAATGAAATATTTCTCTAGAGCTCCACATGTAACTCACATACATTAAAGGGTATTTCTAGAAATTATGAAGGATGAAGTTATCTTGATTTGCAACCCTAGGCGAAAATCCAACATGCTCCACTTGTAGGCTTCCTAACCCCAGTGATGCTTGAAGCTTTGCAAAGTTTTTATTTAAAAAAAATAAAAAAAGGAAAATGAGCATTGAAAAGCTTGATCAAATCAGTCACAAGATCTAGATAAACTCTACCAAGGCTATGGATGCCTGATCGACAGTAGGGCTCTATCTAGACATAGCTCGGGTAAAAGGAAAGGCTTTGCAAAGCATTAAGCAAACACAAGGGTGAGTTAGATAAACCCTACCGGGGCTATAGATGCTTGACTGGTAGTGGGGCTCTATCTATAAAAGTTTTCATTTTATGAGTTATACTTCATAGCCTAATGCAAAAAGGGATGATGGAATCTAGAGGATTTTTAGAGATGCAAGAATGAATCACTTTTTCACACACTGAGAAAAGGTAGATGGATTAATTGTTTCTATTCGAATCTGTTTACCCCCACCTTCTCGGGACATTGCTAAATAATTTATGTTTCGTTGATCTTGTGTGTTCTCGTTTCAGGTTGGGTTCTTCACCCGAAATGCTCAGGAGCATTTCCTAGAAGAGTCACCATTTGTTGTGATTGTCGCACAACTCACCCCAAAATTGGGGACCCACCTTTTGATTTTTGTGTTTGGGTGCTTTTGTTTCATTTTTGAGTGACTAAAAATTTTTGATGATTTTTTATCGTCAATTTGTTGTCGATGATTTTTATTGTCAATTTGTTGTCGATGATTTTTATCATCAATTTGTTGTCGATGATTTTTATCGTCAATTTGTTGTCGATGATTTTTATCGTCAATTTGTTGTTGATGAGTTTTTGGTATTAATTTAGTGGTAGTGCTTTCATTGTCAAATTTTTGTTTTGATTTAATAAACATATATATTATTATATGACACACATAATAATAATACCTATATGCTAATATATATATATATATATAATAAAATTATATATATATTTATATATAAAATGTTCCCCCCTTTTAATATGGTGAAATATTACTTCATTATCAATACGATATGTCTCACCTGTTTATTGGAAGTGTTTCACTGATTGCTTTCTCATGATAAGGTGTTCGATGATATTATTAAAAGGGTATAGGTATCACCTTTAAAGGTCCTAATATATGTTTTGTCTTTATGGCAGGTGAACAACGTAGGAACGACGGGATCGAAGGAGATTCGAGGTGGACCTTAGGTGGATGTAGCAATCAATAATGCATTGAGTTGTTGGTTGATGACATGGAGAAAATTGCGATGAGGAAGCTTGGATGATGCGTAGTGGACTCCAAAGTTGAATAGATTTTGAATCAAAGATTAAGTAAGCTAAATGGTGTCATCCTATGGTATTTAATGCTCTGATTGAAAGGAGGATGACATTGTCACATTACCAAAATAAAAAATGAGTCTTAAAAATATGTAAAAACTAGGTGTTGATGGTTAGTGTCACTGACTAGGACCTGGGATTCAACATGTTATCTTATGGCCAACATTTCATCATTTGGCAGTTTTAATGCAGACCAATGGGTATGGCAGTGGCAGCGTGGTATAAGGTCATTTCTACGATGTATGGATAGCGGGTCGATGACAGTTATGGTCAAGCATGATTCAAAGGATGTCGAGTCATCCTGGCATAATAATTGTGATAGCATTAAGAGACAGAGTTAGATTCACAGGCAGTGCAGAGGGAGGTGACAACCAATGCCTACGTCGTGTACTAAGGTAATTGGGATGGACCATGTAATAATTATGGTCAATAATGATATCAATGAGTGGTAGTAGTTAAGGCTAGGTTCACCAAATACAACAAGGAGTGCGGATTAAAGTAGTCGCATTCACAAAAGGAAGGCTCGAAGGTGGGTCGAACGGTTAGATACGGTCAGGTCCAGGCCAACATGACTAGTTGGTGCACAAGACCGCACATGACAATAGGGTGACCGCATAATCTTCCTATAGGAGTAGCGTGGGGTTTGTTGAAACATGTATCGCATGGAGGTGGCTGCGTTCTACGAGACCACGCGAATGTAAGGTTGAACCTATCGGGGTAGATTTGCACAATGAAGATAGAGGTGAGAGTCACGACGTAGGTAAACCATTGGAGGATTGTATACCGGGGACCAATCATGCTAACAAGATCATTAATGGCAGATAATAGGGTCACCATGCACATGCATCGAACGAGATGGGTTCCTAGAATACTAATGAATGCAATAACAGCGAATAGAGTAACACAACCTGGAATATTGGTAGAATCAATGGTGAGGCTCCCAAATGTTCAATGTCAGGTCGTGATGACAATAATTTACTCACATAGAGTGTAATGATGTGGTAACATTCCTTGGACAACATAGTGAACCATGGCGTGAATGATCGGGTATGAATCTACCAGGAATATTAAGTAGCATCAGAGCAGTAGGTAAAATTGATGAGGTCTGTTAGGGCAACAACAAATGAAGTGAAACTCAAGATGTCTCTTTTAAACCCTAAAGCAACTTTTTTCCATGATAAATAGTGATTGAAGAGTGGGTAATTTTTTTTTTGGATCTACTGTTAAAATATCGAGAGTGATCCTCCCTGTCTCTTTTGCTTAGAATGGGAATATACATTCGTCAATAGAACAAAAGAAATCACAGTCATTTGAAATAACATTGATAATGTGGATACACGATATAGTGGCATGGGACTATGTACCAAGATTCGAACAATGTTTGAAGGAAGCCAACGACAAAGGATATGGCAGATGATGGCAGTGCTACCAAGGGGTTGTGATATGATACCCAACAGATAGATGTAGGGCAGATAGTCATTGGATATAGACGTCATCGTAAGGTGAAAGACAAAGGGATGACATCCCAATATTTATGCACGATCAAAGTAGTCAGCACCATGGTAGGGCTCCAGAGTTGATGCCCTAGCCGCCATGATTCGAATCGCGGTTAAGGAGCATGAGTGACGTTTGTTGTTGGGCCAAGAATCTGGATGGGGGGCTAAGTTTTTTGTTTGCCCTAAGTTTTGTTTATTATTTTTATTTATCCCTTTGATTAAAGTATTAGCGAACGTCAATGCATCATAAAGGAAAAATGAGTATTTCAAATTCTTTTCATATATTATAATATATAGAGGGGAGTCATAAAGGAAAATGAGTATTTTAAATTCTTTTTATATATTATAATATATAGAGGGGAGTCATAAGGGAAAATGAATATTCGAAGTTTCCTTTTTTATAATATAAAAAGGAGTTATAAGGAAAAGAAATTATTCTTTTTGTTAGATTCAAGGAAAATGAAGAGATAGATTGGGAGTCTGAAGGTCAAGGAACAAACTCAACTTTTATTTAAGCATCCGAAATTTCTATAAAACAAGCTGGAATTTTTTGTAAGAAAAGAGAGATTTTTGAAGAAATTGAATGCATACATTTTGGCAAGCATACACTTTGTGAGAAAAATCAGAGAAGACTATTTGTTGAGGGTTATTGTTTTAATTCTTTATCCTTTTTACTACATATTTTAAATTGATATCTATGTATTTAATGCCTTTAGGGTGTTATACTAGGTGAAGATTAATATTGATGCAAATAGTATTTAATCCTTTGAGTCTTGCACTTGATCTAATCTGATTGTGTTTCATGAAGGTTTGTTTAGATCAGGTTACCTTCATACTTGTCTCATAATATATGGTTTTGTAGGGTAGGGAAATATGATACCAGGCTTTGTATGCATGGTTTTCTAGCTTGGGTGTAAATAGATTAATTTTTTTTCCATGATTTTTTATTGTGTTTTCTAAAAAGTCAGTTTCATTTATTGCTTTCATTCTAGTCCTTGTCCAGAATCGTTGTCTAACTCCATTCTGGTCCATCTTCCAGAATTTCAGTTCTTTCCATTCTGGTCATTTTCTAGAATTTTTGCATTTTGTTTTCAGTTATTTCCATTCTGGTCCTTGTCCAAAAAAAATTGTAAGTTTTTTGTTCAATTTGTTTACATTCTGGTCCATTTCCATAATTTCCTGCACAATCATTTCATTATTTGCATTATGGTCCTTATCCAAAATTTATTCACCTCTAAATTGCACAAAGTTTGTTCAATTTTTCAAATCTAAATCCAAGATTAAAAAAAATTAGGAGGGAGGGTACTAATGCCTATTTTACATTAATGGAAAATAATGCAAATGAATGCTAACTTACTAACTGACTAACATGTTCAAAGTCTAACCTAACATTTAGTAGAACACTCATAATGAAGATAAAACAAATCTACTAACTGCAAAATGAATCTCACATTAAAGGTATGGAGTTTAAAATGAAGTGGACTATTCCACACATCTTTTCATTTTTACACCATTAATCTGAAGATAAAATGGACTTACTAACTAGGATTCAGGATAAGACAGATTAATGCCAAGAACAATAAAAGAAATCACTTGTCACATGAGCAAAATTCACATTCATTTTAAATATTAAGGAAGGAAATCACTAAGCATGTATGAATTAAACCATCAAGGCCCCTTGTTAACTGTCACTTGCAGGTTATTGAGCTAGTTCTAGCATATATTATCTTAAACGATCATTGCTTTCATACATATGTGCAGAATGCTTGTGTAACATAATCTTGAAGAAATTTGTGGTTTTACTTAATTTCTTTGCAAGAGAGAGTTTTCAATTTAATACTCTGATTGTGGTGATTATTTTGCAATAGGGTAAAATATTCACTCAATGGGAGTTAAATAGCTTAGGATAATTCACAAAAAGAAGTGGATATAATGTAAAGCACCAAAAAAATAGGAATACCGCAAGAATATGGAGAGATATTTGGGATAGCCCAAGCATTCCTAAAGTCAAAATTTTTGTTTAGCTAGTAGGTCATTGAAGAATTTTATCCTAGGATAACCTTATGAAAAGGGGTTTTCATGGCGCCTCATAATGTGTTCTATATTAAAAGGAGAAGGAGAGTATAAACCATATATTGGGACACTACTCAGTAATCTAGAAACTGTTGGAAATTTGAGGTATTTTATGTTGTCATTGATGGGTTGTCACATGGATCACATTGAGTTTTGGTGGCCAAAGTATTTCATAAATAAGCATTTATGATATTTTGGAAAGCATGGATATATACAGGGTTTTTGTGAAAACCAAGGCAGGCAAAATAAAAGGTTTTATTTAAAACCATGGATGGCAGATTTGAAATGGGTTTTTCTTAAAACCCAGGTTGGCTTTTCGTTTCATCGAAAAAGGTGCCCCGGTGATGGAGATATTTAATTTTAAATATTTAGTTTAAATTTTAATTATTTAAAATTTAAATTAAATTTTAAAATTAAAATTAAAGTCATCGCCGACGTCATAAAAACCATGCGCCATCAAAAGGAAATTAATAATTAAAGGTGCCGACGTATGTGAAATTAAAGGAAGGTTGCATATATATATATGCAAAGGCTTTCGATTCAAAAGTCTAAGCATCGAACGAAGAGAACAAAAAGTGGAAGCCCCAAAATCCTTCGATGTGACAGCGTGGTCCAATGGTGAGCTTGGGAAGCGTGGAGTTTTTGGTTGCGACAGGGCATGCGTTCGATTCCCACCGGGTTCGATTTTCGTAGAGTGTGGAAGAAGAGCATTTGGTGCACGTTTTTGGCATGAGCAAGGGCAGCGAAATATAGGGAGCATTTTTGCTCTCTGTCCTATGTGAGCAGATAGCTCACGTGGTCTTTGGCACCATGGTTGTGGTGTTGAGTGGGCAGTGACGAGGGTTCGATTCCCTCTAAGAGGTAAGTAAACATTTTATTGAATATTTTTTTATTATTGCCTAATGTTGGAGGAATAAGGTGATGCTAAGGGAATAATGTTTGATTAAATTTTTATTTACTTGGAAGGCAAGATATAAGGGTTGAAATGCACTTTTAGAAAAAGAGAAATTTTTGGTGTTTTCCTCTTTTAGAAGTATACCATATTATATATCGTTGGAAAGCTTATTTCGAGGGCTATTTGATTAACTTGATTAGATGGAGAAATAAGGTGTATGTAAAGAGATATTTCTATTTTTGTAAAGGGGTTCAAAGTGAAGGTTGTTTTGTTCTTTTTCAAAGTGTGTTGAGTGTGGCAGATTTCCAAAGGGGTTTCTTCATCTTCATAAAAGGTATGGGCACATTCTCCTATTGATTGATTATGGTGGTTGATTTCTGAAATATCATTGGAGAGAAAAGGATTGATTGTGGTTTCCTTTTCGAAAGTGGTTGGTTGAATGCTTCAAGGTTTTCTAGTTTGAGAGTTGTGGTTAAACCTTGTTTTATAAGCATAGTTGTTGAAGCCCATTGGTTATGCAAAGAACTTGAAAAGAACATGAGTATCATTGTTATGTGAAGAATGTTTTATTAGCATTGTTGTTGAAGCCCATTGGTTATGCAAAGAACTTGAACTTGAGAAGAACATGAGTATCATTGTTATGTGAGATTTGTGGTTGAGCATTGTTGGAAACATTTGAGTTGGTTGATACATGCTTGGACTAGGGTTTGTAAGAAAGAGTTGTTCCTTGTGGTAGTTGGTTGAGAAGAGTTGTTTGAGCCTAGTCAAGTGATTGTGTGAAGTGGTTGTTCAAGTTCCATGAAACAAACTATTCTATATTATGGATTTGAGTTGAGATTGAGATTTGAGGATAGAACATATTGAGTCTCTAACAATTCTCTTTATGCTTCTATGAGATTGCCTTGAGTTGAGAAAGATATTGGATTTGAGTATAGAACATATTGAGTCTCTAACAATTCTCTTTATGCTTCTATGAGATTGATTTGAGTTGAGATCATTGTGGATCATAGTTGTCATCCTTTGAAGAGTGTATTACCATTCATTGTTGAGTTCATATTTGAGCCTTGCCTTCATAAGATTTGTGGATGAGATTTGAGTACTACTTGAGTATGATTGATTGAGCCTTTGAGAAGGCTTTTGGGATAGATTTTTGGATAAGTTTTGTGTGAGCTTGTTGAGCAGATTTGGACAAGTTCTGTGTGAGCTTGTTGAGCAGATTTGGACAAGTTCTATGTGAGCTTGTTGAGAAGATTTGGACAAGTTCTATGTGAGCTTGTTGAGCAGATTTGGACAAGTTCTATGTGAGCTTGTTGAGCAGATTTGGACAAGTTTTATGTGAGCTTGTTGAGAAGATTTGGACAAGTTCTATGTGAGCTTATTGAGCAGATTTGAACAAGTTCTATGTGAGCTTGTTGAGCATATTTGGACAAGTTCTATGTGAGCTTATTGAGCAGATCAATGGAGTGCCTAGCTGAGCAAATTAGTGGATTGCCTACCTGAGCAGATCAATGTGTTGCCTAGTAAGATCAATGGATTGCCTACGAGATCATGTGTTGCCTAGCTGAGCAGATCAATGGATTGCCTACCTGAGCAGATCAATGTGTTGCCTAGCTGAGCAGATCAGTGGATTGCCTACCTAAGCAGATCAATGTGTTGCCTAGCTGAGCAGATCAGTGGATTGCCTACCTGAGCAGATCAGTGTATTGCCTAGC
Source organism: Wollemia nobilis (assembly GCA_028583015.1). NCBI lineage: Eukaryota > Viridiplantae > Streptophyta > Pinopsida > Araucariales > Araucariaceae > Wollemia > Wollemia nobilis. The sequence goes on from JAQPPZ010001340.1 coordinate 5,597,010, forward strand.
TTTGAGCAGATCAAAGTAATCATTGTATTGGATAAGGATCCTTATTTTTATGTGAAATATTATAAGGATATTATCTTGTGGAGTACCCCACATTGGGGGAACCATGTTAAATCTTGTGTCTCAATTGTGTGTGGTGACTTGTGCTCTTGCTTACTATTGCTATCTGAGTTATTAATGCACACTACTATATTTGGTTATTGCAATTAAGGACATTAATTGATATTGGTTTGGAAAGAAAGTAAAAAGTGGGTGCTATATTGTTCACCCCCCTCTCAGTATAAGCTTGTGTTCTTCAATTGGTATCAGAGTGGGTTCCTTTGAAAAGGCTAACAACTTGAGGGTAGATTCTACAAGAACACAGATGGCTTCATAGAATGGATCATCTACAAATAAGGCACCACTATTTGATGGTAACAATTATGCTTTCTGGAGCATGAGAATGAAGAACTACTTGATATCACAAGGATATGAGGTATGGCAGATGGTTGAAAAAGAGTATAAGGTTGAAGGTGATCCCGAGGTAGATAAGACTATCAAGAAATTGGTTGAGATCAATGCAAGGGCAATAAATTGTATTTTGAGTGGGCTACGTGAGATAGATTTTGCAAAGGTCATGGTATGTAATTCAGCTAATGAAATGTGGACCAAGTTGTGGAATACTTATGAAGGAGATTCCAAGGTAAAGTTGTCAAAACTACAAACTCATAGAAAAATATTTGAGGAATTGAAAATGGAAGATTCTGAAGATATTGCAAAGTTTTTACTTCGAGTTGATGAGATTACTAACACCATGAGAGGCCTAGGATTTGAGATGAAAGAATCAAAAGTTACTCAAAAGGTTTTGAGATCACTTCCCATGAAGTATGATGCAAAGGTTTCAGCAATAGAAGAAACAATGGATATCAACAAGCTAACAATGGAAGAACTACAAGGAACTCTCACAACTTATGAGATGAGGGTGAGTAAGCATCAGGTTCCAATAAAAGAGATTGCATTCAAGGCTTCAGAGAAAGAGAAAGGGAAGGTTCCAGAGATAGATAGAGATCCAGTTAATGATGAGGAAGCTAACTTCATCAAAAGGAATAAGGACTCAAGGAATTTTAGGGATATGAGGAAAGTCAGATGCTACAAGTGTGGTGATCTTGGTCACTATGCACACAAGTGTCCACATGAAGAAAATAGTGATGATGAAAAATAGGGTCACAGAAGAAAAGAATATGGAAAGCATAAGCATGACAAAGATGACAGATACAAGCAAAACAGGTATGAGAAGAAGAAAAATTTTTGTAAGGTAAAGAAATCTTACTACATTGTAGAAGCAAGTGATAGCTCAGATCACAGTGATAAAGACAAGTCAGATGATGAAAAGGAAGAACATCTATTCCTTGGAATAGAAGGTGAAAGAGAACAGTGCTTTGTGTGTGGTCAAAGAGATCACAGATCAGGATATTGCAATGGATTCAGTGATAGTGAAGATGAGATGACACATCAAGGAAATAGGCATGGTCAAAGAAATCATGAGAGTTTGTTTGCTATAGAAGATGATAATGATCTCAGTAACAATGAAGATAAAGAAGTCTCACTTTTGGTAATAAAAAAGGAAGAGGATGAGCCAAGAAAACAAAAATCAGAAGTCAAAAGGCTAAAAGAAGAATACAAAAATCTTGAAAACAAGATTCGAACAGATATCAAAATCAGAGAAGAACTACTTCAGACAATCAGTAATCTCAGAGAAGAGCTTCAAAATGCAAAAAGAATAGAAGAAAGGATGAATGAAGAACTAAGGGTAATAACGACAAGACATGACACGTTAGATGAAAAGGTTCAAAAAGGAGTGGAAACTTATTTTAAGGTCGTATCTCACTTCCAAAAAGAATCACACTCAAAAGGAAAGGAAGTTCTTAAAGATGAAAGCAAGGAAGCACCTAAGTTTTATAAAGAAAGTTCCAAAGTTCCTATGGCTCCAAATATTCAATTTGGATCTTGTTTTGAGATAGGTGAATCAAGTTCAAAAGGAAAAGAAATCTTGAAGAGGAAAGCAAGGAAGAAATTAAGGAAGAAGATTTAGATACTACAAAGAAGGTTCAAGGATGCAATGCACAAGTTGAAAATGATCATAAGGATAATGGTCAAGAAAGGTATGAGGAACCAAGGCATGAACAAAGGGCTTTTCAAGGATATTGTTTTTCTTGTAATGGATTTGGACACAGGGCTATACACTGTAGGGTCTATGGATCAAAGAAGTTTGATTTTGCTAGAAGAAACTTCAAAGGAAGAAGGTATGGTTTTCAGGGACATTGCTTCTTATGCAACAGGATTGGTCATAGAGCTTCTCAGTGCAAATAAAATGAGCAAAATGGTTTTGGTTTTAGAGCTACACAATTCAGAAGTCATGGTCATAATGGTCATGAAAACAGAGCTTCACAATACAGGGTTCAAGAAAGGAATGGATATGGAAATTATTTCAAGAAAGAATTCAAGATTTGGGCACCATCCAAAGGCTACAATATCAAGTGTTTTAATTGCAATAACTTTGGACATATTGCAAAATGGTGTAGGACTCAATTCCAAATAGGTTCAAGGCAAGAAGGTCAAACAAGGTTCTAGACAAGAAGATCAAGTAATTCATCAAGAGAAGGATATCAAAAAAACATGGAAGGAAGTTGATAGAGGAAAGAAATAATGTAATATGGGAGTAAAAGTACTCCCACCCCAAAATTAATCACCTCAAGAGAGAAGGTGGTGAGGGGGCTAAGCTTAAGAGTCATATCTTTTAGCCCCATAGGTGTCCCTTTTGCCATTGATGTCAAAGGGGGAGAGATTTGAGTTAGGGGGAGCAGCCTCCAAAGAGAGCATTGAGTTAGGGGGAGCAGCCTCCAAAGAGAGTATTGAGTCAGGGGGAGCAACTTTGATTCTCAGAAATGGTTTTTGTAGTGATTGTGGTGATTTGCATTAGAGGTGTTGCCATCAATGACAAAGGGGGAGATTGTTGGAAATTTGAGGTATTTTATGTTGTTATTGATGTCACATGGATCACATTGAGTTTTGGTGGCCAAAGTATTTCATAAATAAGCATTTATGATATTTTGGAAAGCATGGATATATACAGGGTTTTTGTGAAAACCAAGGCAGGCAAAATAAAAGGTTTTATTTAAAACCATGGATGGCAGATTTGAAATGGGTTTTTCTTAAAACCCAGGTTGGCTTTTCGTTTCATCGAAAAAGGTGCCCCGATGATGGAGATATTTAATTTTAAATATTTAGTTTAAATTTTAATTATTTAAAATTTAAATTTTAATTTTAAAATTAAAATTAAAGTCATCGTCGACGTCATAAAAACCATGCGCCATCAAAAGGAAATTAATAATTAAAGGTGCCGACGTATGTGAAATTAAAGGAAGGTTGCATATATATATGCAAAGGCTTTCGATTCAAAAGTCTAAGCATCGAACGAAGAGAACAAAAGTGGAAGCCCCGAAATCCTTCGATGTGACAGCGTGGTCCAACGGTGAGCTTGGGAAGCGTGGAGTTTTTGGTTGCGATAGGGCATGCGTTCGATTCCCACCGGGTTCGATTTTCGTAGAGTGTGGAAGAAGAGCATTTGGTGCACATTTTTGGCATGAGCAAGGGCAGCAAAATATAGGGAGCATTTTTGCTCTCTATCCTATGTGAGCAGATAGCTCACGTGGTCTTTGGCATCATGGTTGTGGTGTTGAGTGGGCAATGATGAGGGTTCGATTCCCTCTAAGAGGCAAGTAAACGTTTTATTGAATATTTTTTATTATTGCCTAATGTTGGAGGAATAAGGTGATGCTAAGGGAATAATGTTTGATTAAATTTTTATTTACTTGGAAGGCAAGATATAAGGGTTGAAATGCACTTTTAGAAAAAGAGAAATTTTTGGTGTTTTCCTCTTTTAGAAGTATACCATATTATATATCATTGGAAAGCTTATTTCGAGGGCTATTTGATTAACTTGATTAGATGGAGAAATAAGGTGTATGTAAAGAGATATTTCTATTTTTGTAAAGGGGTTCAAAGTGAAGGTTGTTTTGTTCTTTTTCAAAGTGTGTTGAGTGTGGCAGATTTCCAAAGGGGTTTCTTCATCTTCATAAAAGGTATGGGCACATTCTCCTATTGATTGATTATGGTGGTTGATTTCTGAAATATCATTGGAGAGAAAAGGATTGATTGTGGTTTCCTTTTCGAAAGTGGTTGGTTGAATGCTTCAAGGTTTTCTAGTTTGAGAGTTGTGGTTAAACCTTGTTTTATAAGCATAGTTGTTGAAGCCCATTGGTTATGCAAAGAACTTGAAAAGAACATGAGTATCATTGTTATGTGAAGAATATTTTATTAGCATTGTTGTTGAAGCCCATTGGTTATGCAAAGAACTTGAACTTGAGAAGAACATGAGTATCATTGTTATGTGAGATTTGTGGTTGAGCATTGTTGGAAACATTTGAGTTGGTTGATACATGCTTGGACTAGGGTTTGTAAGAAAGAGTTGTTCCTTGTGGTAGTTGGTTGAGAAGAGTTGTTTGAGCCTAGTCAAGTGATTGTGTGAAGTGGTTGTTCAAGTTCCATGAAACAAACTATTCTATATTCTGGATTTGAGTTGAGATTGAGATTTGAGGATAGAACATATTGAGTCTCTAACAATTCTCTTTATGCTTCTATGAGATTGCCTTGAGTTGAGAAAGATATTGGATTTGAGTATAGAACATATTGAGTCTCTAACAATTCTCTTTATGCTTCTATGAGATTGATTTGAGTTGAGATCATTGTGGATCATAGTTGTCATCCTTTGAAGAGTGTATTACCATTCATTGTTGAGTTCATATTTGAGCCTTGCCTTCATAAGATTTGTGGATGAGATTTGAGTACTACTTGAGTATGATTGATTGAGCCTTTGAGAAGGCTTTTGGGATAGATTTGGACAAGTTCTATGTGAGCTTGTTGAGCAGATTTGGACAAGTTATGTGTGAGCTTGTTGAGCAGATTTGGACAAGTTATATGTGAGCTTGTTGAGCAGATTTGGACAAGTTTTGTGTGAGCTTGTTGAGAAGATTTGGACAAGTTCTATGTGAGCTTGTTGAGCAGATTTGGACAAGTTATGTGTGAGCTTGTTGAGCAGATTTGGACAAGTTCTGTGTGAGCTTGTTGAGCAGATCAGTGGAGTGCCTAGCTAAGCAGATCAATGGATTACCTACCTGAGTAGATCAATGTGTTGCCTAGCTGAGCAGATCAATGGATTGCCTACCTGAGCAAATCAATGTGTTGCCTAGCTGAGCAGATCAATGGATTGCCTACCTAAGTAGATCAATGTGTTGCCTAGCTGAGCAGATCAATGGATTGCCTACCTGAGCAGATCAGTGTGTTGCCTAGCTAAGTAGATTAGTGGATTGCCTACCTGAGCAGATCAATGTATTGCCTAGCTTTGAGCAGATCAAAGTAATCATTGTATTGGATAAGGATCCTTATTTCTGTGTGAAATATTATAAGGAGATTATCTTGTGGAGTACCCCACATTGGGGGAACCACGTTAAATCTTGTGTCTCAAATTGTGTGTGGTGACTTGTGCTCTTGCTTACTATTGCTATCTGAGTTATTAATGCACACTGCTATATTTGGTTATTGCAATTAAGGACATTAATTGATATTGGTTTGGAAAGAAAGTAAAAAGTGGGCGCTATACTATTCACCCCCCTCTCAGTATAAGCTTGTGTTCTTCAAAAACTATGGCAATGGATTCTTAATATGTTTGGTAAATGCATGGTGATGAAAGATTAAATTGAAGAATGGTTAAAGCAATTTCAAAGCACTTTTAAAAGTGAGGTTTTATAGGTAATCTAGAATATATCAAAAGACACAAGACTTTGAAATATATGGCTAGCAAGGAATAGAAGAATATTTAAAGGAAAGAAAAGGAGTTTAGAGGTAATGAAAAGGAAGATTTTTTTAGCCATGGAGGAGGCTAAACCAGTCCTATCAACTTACCCAATACCTAATCTTGAAGCAGAAAGCCCCGATAGAAAGATTCAAGTCATCAAATGGAACTATGATGTCAAGTACAAGAGAAATAAAAAGAAGGCAATGAATATAAAGTAGAAACCACTAGAAATGAAATTAGTCAAATTAAATTTTGATGGAGAATCTAAAGGAAATCCAATACCAACATGAGGAATAATTAGAAATAACGAGAGATTTGTCTCACTACACTTTCAATAGTGGGTTTAAGACAAATAATGAAGTTGAAGTTTGGGTCGATTTTGAAGGGTTAAGAATATGCAAACAAATGAAATGTTATAGAGTATGGATGGAAGGTGATTCATTAATAGTAATAAATACAATTTTAAGGAAAGCAAAGGCTCCATGGAACATACAAGAGATAATTGTGGAAATACAAGACCTTGTTATAGAGTTTTCAGAAATCAAGTTTACACATACATTAAGGGAAGGAAACAAATAAGCAGATAGGCTAGCCAATAGAGGGGTTTTAATTGAGGATCGTGAGGTTAAATTCTTTTTCTATGGTTAGAGGAAGTAGGAAGTTTAGTTGAAGTTGACAAGAAAATATTATTTTCTTGAATCAAATAATAATGAAGATCTAATTTTATATTTTCCATTGGTAACATTTACTTTATTTCATAACATTAATGTGTTTTCATAGAAACTAATTATTACAATTCTTGTGGTTGCACTTATGCTTTATGAAAAAAACTAGCAATTTGGTAAATTAGACTATGATAGCGTGAAGTTTTGGAAATATTACTCTGCTAAGATGCAATGCATAGACAATAGAGGTGGATTTTTGGTATTGTGAAGGTAATTGCATAAAAATATCAAGAAGAAGGATGCTAAATTTTGGAATATTTGTATTCACACATAAAATTGAAGAAGATCCAAAAAATGAAAATCAAGAATTCAATCTTTTTTGTGAAAATGATGTAGGTAGACTAGTTATAGCAATTAAATTGAGATAATTGAATCTATTTGTAAACTCTTAAGCTCTAAAGGAGAGAGTTGTGATTTGTCAAGGGTGGGGGACACGAGTACAATCTCTTGTTCTCCAAAAAAAAAAAAATCTTGCCAAACTTGCATCATAATTGTAAAAAAAATAAACAATATAACCTCAATGGTCTCAAGCAAGATATCAAATAACATTAGCTCAATCAGTTAGATTCCTTAATATTTAATGAGGAGATCCAAGTTCAGAGCTTGCCAAGTGATACATGGATAACGCCCAAGTTGTTATAATACCACTATGTGGTGATGATATAATATGAGTGGGGCTTGTTTCAATCCCATATAACTGTTTGAAAAAAATGATCTCAATTAATATATGGGAGGAAATTGAGATGATAACTCATCGATCTTATGCCATATCTAAAGATAAATAAATTCATGGATATGATGGGAACCATTGATCTTGTACTAGAATAAAACCAAATTGTCAATCTTAAACACAACATAAAAGGATATTATGTATTAAAGCTCATTGGTTTGGTGAAAGACATTGGAGGGAGCTAACCATCCAGCTTTATGGTCTTGTATAAGGCATGCAAGGAAGCATGGATATGGAATTCATTGGTCTTTTACAAAACATAAATGGAAGATGAGGACAAATGCACCTACTTAACATAGAAAGGAGGCATCCAAATGGGTAATGTTGTATTGATGGAATTAGGATTGCCTCATAGCCTTTTAGAATGCATAAACTATCAGAGTAATTAAGTTAGAATTTACTTAAAATAATAATTTAACTTTTTAAAATCAATTATATTTGTGAAAAAATTGGATTCCAGTTGTTATATTTTGAGATCTAATTATAAGGGAAATAGCCTTACAATTATTAGTTGTATACCCTTATGCTTAAACGCTTATCGACAGTGCATGTTGCCATGTTAGATCCTATAATTTTTTGAAAATATTTTTATAACCATGTTATAGTATTATATATTTTGCCTCATATTTATCAAAATATATTAGATACAATTTTATATTGAATTTAAAAAAAAAATTACTTGCATGTAGAAAAATAAAAGAAGCCATGGTTGACAATTACATCCTCCAATATTTGTCATTTTTCTTTAAAATTTGATTGACTCCTTATAAACACCATATTTGTATTTGAAAATCTACCACAAAGATATAACCATATTATAATTCGTATATTTTTAAAGCTCTTTTAACATATATTATATACAACATTATTATTTAAAAATTTTAACATTTCAACTATGGAATCTGTAGTGGTGGCTTTGGAGGATTTTTAATCCACAATTGATTTAGACGACGATGGCTATAGAGGGTTTAAAGCCAGGCAACAATGACTCTAGAGGGTTTTTAATCCACAGCTGAGTCAGACGACGATGATTGTAGAGGGTTTGAAGCCAAGCAATGATAACTCTAGAGAGTTTTTAATCCATAGCTGAGTCAAGCAATGATGAATGTAGAGGGTTTGAAGCTAGGTAATGGTAGTGAAGTAAGTTTTGACATCTCTGATTTAGTGCTTGAGATTATTTAGGTTTTAGGAAAGTTTGATAGGGAGCATGAAAGAACAAATTAGTAGTATAGGGGTGGTTTGATAATGAAATAAGGGAAGCAACAATTACAAGAACAAGTAGAAACCATAGGACATCTGGTCTCCATGAATGCACATACTATTCCAATCAGCAGAGCTAACAAAACACGAGGATTGACATATCCACAAGTAGTAGGGCATACAATAATACTACCATCTAAGACACCCAAAGAAGAAACGGTAAAACCCATATATGTAAATGCAAAATAGTATTGGAGAATAATAAGGCATCGATAAGCTCGAACAAGGGCAACAACAATGAAGGGAACTAATCAAAAAATAACAATAAAGAATATTCTTCCACATAAATATGTGGAGAATAAGGAATAATCAAAGACACTAACCATTGTTGAACGGGAAGATCAGTCAGACCAACATAGGGGACAAAATAAGGAAGCCAAAAGATACACAGGCAAAGCGATAACACACAAGAACACAAAAGGAAAAACAAGCAAGGATAAAAGAATAAAAAATGAAAGCAAGAAAATATTTAGCGTGGAAAGTGCATGTCACCAAAATGAGTTTCAAGATAGGGAAGAAATTTTACAGTCCCACAACCACGCCACTCATGTGGGCATCAAGATTTTATGTGCAAGAGCTAATAAAGATGAAAGAGAAACTTGAGAGCATAGAAAGGAGGGAGAAAATAAGATATACTAAATTAGATGAGGTCATAAACATCTATCAAAGGCTAGAAAAGGAAAACAACCAACTCAAGAAGAAAGTGTCAAAGCTACAAAACCTTGTGAACATGGTTCAACGTGAATGACATATCCTCAAACAAGCCATCCACTCCCAAATCAATGATATAATAGAGGTGGAAAATTTGAATGCAAGACAAACAAAAGAGGTATAGAAAATACTTCAAAATATAGAAACAAGAGAAAATGAGCTGCAAAATGAATTAGCAAAGGCAAAGTCATGGTCTCAAGTAGTAAAAAAAACAGTCAATCAACAGAAAGAGTTGATAGAGAAGCAAGTAAAAATTCAAATAACATAAAAGAAAGAAAGACATGAGAAGTTGTCAAATATAATCATCAAAGGGTTAAAATATTATGGGGATAAGGAAGACATAAACTGTTTAACCAAGGACTTATTGTCATATTGGTTACAATGGAAAGGCCTTATCAAACAAGCAGACAGAATTGGTAAGCTAAGATAAGGAGGCAGAGATAGGCATATTCAGTCACATTGATGAGCTAGGATAATAAAACAAGGTTACTAAGAAACAGAGGCACAATTCTATTTAGATGACGACCTAAAATTTCTACAATAGGAAGAAAGAAATAAGGGATGAAAAAAGGTGAGGGCAACAAGGAATGAAGGGATATGGGCATATTTAAGAAATGGAAAAGGCATATATCACATCTAAATAAACCCAAAACAAATAGGGAGTATGGCCTGACCGGGAACATCTTACGATGGTAAGTTGGAATTGTAGAGGTTATCCTTGGAGAAGAGGACTTGGGTTAGGGCCCATTGCTAGAGATAGAGATATAATCATCCTAACGGAAACACATGAACACAATGGATGTAGGACTCTAGATTTTGTGGGATACAAGAAAATAACAATATGAAATAAAACAACAAAAAATGGCAAGGGGTAGGGGGTATTATGGTTTTAATAAAAGAGGAGCGGGATAGAGTCAATAAAATGGAAAAACAAGATGAAAACAAACAATACATTTGGATAAAGATCCTAGAAAATAAGTTAGTTATTAGCATAGCAACATGTTATTTTGATCCAAAGAATTATAAATTCTATAAGAAACATGACCTTAACAGAGAAGACTCATACTCCTCCCTAAAAAGAGATATTTTGACATACAATAAGTTGGGGGAGATTATATTAATTGGAGAGTTCAATGCAAGGACAACAAATAAGCAAGCTAACATTTTAGTGGGTAACGAAAATATTGAGATTAATCCTCTTTGGACGTCAGAAGAGGAAAATCAGCAGTGGACTAGGACTTTAGAAGATGAGCATGGGGCTATCACGCAATATGAAGAAGAGTTGTTAGGCCTTTGCAACATACACAACTTGGTTATTTGCAATGGGATGAAAAGTTGAAATTTTTTAGGAAAGTATACATGCAAAACATATAAGGGATAAAGTGTAATAGACTATGTAATATACTCACAAAATTGCATACAAAAAATAGAGGAGCTAGAAGTGGAATATTCCCCAGTGAATCTTAAGTCAGACCACAACCCAATTGTTATGAAACTTCAAATGCAAGGAGATAAACCAAGGGAAAAACACATGCAAGACAATCAAAACAAACTTCCTCACAAGGGAAACATTCTCTTAATAGAATAAAATCGACAGAGTTTTAGGGCAACATTGAATAACAAGTTACAGGAAAGGAAAAGAAAGGAACTACTTCACTGTAACAAAGATTACAATAAGAGGGAATGGTTAATGCACGTTATCCAAGATGCTCTAACCATATGCAAGAGAGCTAAACCTCAAAAGAAAGAAATAAATAACTTCCCAACCAATCCGTGGTTCGATGAAGATTGCAAGGAAGCACGAATATTACTAAAGGAACCAACGAGTAAAACAAGAGCAAACAGAAAGCAATACGAGAAACTAGTAAGGGTAAAAAAAGAAGAATACACTAGAACAAGGAGGAAAGAACTAATTTACTCAAGGAAGCATGAACCAAAGAAATTTTGGAAGGAACTAAGTGTGAAAAAGATGCAAACTAAAAATAGCATAACAGTTAGTCAATGGTTGGAGTATTCAAAACAATTGTATAAGCGTAGTAACTAGCAGGAGACACCCCCTACTATAATTGTCAAGAAATATTTTTTCACAAATGAAGATATTATCAAGGGATAAAAAAGTTAGCAATTGGTAAACCTCGTGACATAGACAATATTCAGGCATAACATATAAATTAGGGGGTAGATATTCTTGCACCGCCGATCAAAGAGATTTTCAATGAGGTCATACAAAATGTCTTCCCTATAGAATTGACAACTAGCTTGATCATTCCTTTGTTTAAAAGTGGAGATGTGAATAATCCCTCAAACTATCGAACTATCATGATCAACCCTCTCTTTGCAAAGTTGTTTGGGAGTATGATAGAGCATATGATCAATAGATGGGTGGAAGAAAAGGGAAAGAGAGCAAAGAAGCAAGCGGGTTTTAGGCCCAAGCACTCAACTATTGATCATTGTATCACACTTAGACACAATGGAAAAAATATGGGACAAAAAGGAGGAGGCTTTATGCTATTTTGTAGACTTCAAAAAGGTATTTGACATAGTACCAAGGAAAAAATTATGGAGCAAAATGAAAGATCTAGATGTTCCAATTCACTACAGGGTAGCGGTTCACAAATTATTGAGCATGTAAAGGCTAGAATTAGAATGCAGGAAGGATTATTTGAATGTTTTAGGAGTGACATAGGCATAAAATAAGGTTGCCCTCTATCTCTGATCTTATTTAGGTTGTACATTGACAAGTTAGAAGAATGGATAAACAAATATGGGGGAGAGGGTGTGCACTTAGCTAAATATGTGGTAAAATTTCTCATGTATGCAAACGATGTATTCTTGTGGCCAAAACACCTAAAGATCTAGAAGATCACCTTCGGGCTCTATAATTCTTTTGTAAGGAAGTTGGGATGCAGGTGAACATGAGCAAAACAAAAATCATGATTTTTTCAACAAAAAAGAAGAAGCAACATCTCAAATTTTAGTTTGTAGGAGAACCTCTTGAGGTAGTGGTAGAATACAAATACCTAGGCATAAAATTTCATGACAAGCTCAATTGGAATACATGTAGGATGAAAAGAACTCTAAGTGGTTGGAGAGCGCTATATGCACTTCAAAATCGATGTAGGAATACTGAGTTGTGGGACTAGAAGACCACCAAGGTCTTATTTGGCCTACTTGTCACACCGGTTGTGTTGTATGACTACGAGGTGTGGGCTAGTGGCACGACAAATACAAAATGGAGGTAAATAGAAAGGATTCAAAAACGTCTAATTACAAGTTTTCTTAGAATTAAGGCCACAGTTCCTAATGAAATTATTCTAGCTGAAACTAGAATATTTCCTTTAGAGGCAATTGCTATGACCAAGTTGTTATGTTATTTGAAAAAAACAAAAAACATGAAAAGCAACAGATGGCTTAGGTCAATTAGGGACGAAGAGCTACATAGGCAGAAGAACACATGGATGAAACAAAAATAGAAATGGATGAAATTTCAAGAAATCAACATAAATGAATGCCCAAATTTCAAAAAAGACAAAAAACTATGTGAACAAAAAGTTTAGAAGTGGAATGTAGAAAAATACAAGCAAGAAAAAACAATACTATATTGCAAAGTTTAACCCAACGTATGACCACAAGAAAAAAGCATATATAGGCACTAAAATCAAGTGGAGGGAAAAAATCCTCATTGCTCAGATAAGGACTAGCTCTCATAGGCTTAGATGTGAAACAAGGAGATGGACAACGTCCAAGGAACAATGGGAAGAAAGGATATGTACTCTATGCTGCACAAGGGCAATAGAGACAAAGGAACATTTCATCTATGAATGCTTGAGTTTTTTGGATATCCATGAAAAATACAAAGAAACGCTTGGAAAAGAATCTATGATAGAGTTATTTGAAGACAATGTAATAAAAAAAGTTGAAGAGTTGCTAACCCAAATCAACAGAAGAAAGAACAACCTTCTCAAAGATATTAATGGTCATATAATTTGAATAATTGCACTTCCATATTTAAGAATCTCATAAACCATAATTAAAAACTTTCATTTCATATATAAATTACAATGTTTTTTTACGCAAGGATTAACCTTAGTCCTTAGTCCTTTGTCCGATAACATTTCCTTAAACTTTTTTATATTTCACTATTAAGTTAAAAAATAAAAATTGAATCTTTTAGATATTTTGAATACCATAATAAATAGTGTTTTGCTCAAGTATTAGGCTAAACCCACACAAGCACAAGCATCGAGGGAACCAGGAACGAGAATCTAAGCTAAAATCTCTTAAGAAACGCAAGAAAAAATGGATCTTTACATTCAATTATATGTGTATTTTTGTAAAGCATGATTATTTAAGAAAGGCTTTAATAGCGCAATCTGGCATGATGTCCTGTCCACTCCCAGTCATGAGTAAGTCGTGAGTTTTGAACTCCGCAACCTGTAAAATAAGCCGCCTCTAAAGTAAATTGTTTTTATAAAACCAGCACCTATCCAAACAAGGCCCGAAGTACCGTTAGACGACTCCTAATCACACCATTAAAAGGCCACGTGTCCCCAAGTTTTGTTAACCCCAAATGTGAGCGGGAGGCACGCACTTGCCGGCAGTAAAGATTTGGTCATTTTCCCGATACATGAAAGATGAAACAAGTTCCAGGTCTTGCCTGCCGTGGCGTCACAGCGACTAGCTAGAGCTGTTAACTCCTTCCCCAGCCCTACCGTGTCAGTTACTGTCCTTCTCTTCCATTGGTGGACGTTGCGTTGCACACTGTCCGTGGCGCTGGTGCTGCTGCTGCTGCTTCCCCGACGGGACGCGTAGGACTTCCGAGTTCCGGTAGTCCCGGAACAACACAACTTGTTAGTATCGTTTTTGATGCGATCCCAGGAAAAAAAAAAAAAAATGTTTGTGTGAAAAGCCAAGGAAGAAACGCTGCGCTAATTAGTTCCATCAGGTATGGTTCCCCTTGCCGTTGTTTAGCGGTGTTGTCTGCTTATGTTGCGTGGTGTGCGCTTTGTTTTACTGGGTTTGTGTTTTAGTGAGGGTTTCGGGAAGCTCTAAGGGGTAGGCTGTTAGGGTTTGCTATATTCTTCTTTTTAGTGATGACTCTTGAGGGGTTTTTTAATTTAAAAAGCGGACCGTTCGGTTAATGGACATTCTACCGTTATAGGGTTTGAGGTGGACGAGAACGGCTTAGTAGGTTTAGAGAGCTGGTTGAGTTCTGGAGAGGATTTAGGAGGCCGTTTGATGATGGGCAGCTTTTGGACTGCCCTGGATTCCAATCGCGGAACTGAAGTCGTATGTAACTGAAGGAGGCAGAGGCAGAGGCAGAGGCAGAGGCAGAGGAAGAGGGGAGCCTTGTACTGGTGGAAGATCTTTCGGTTCCGGCTGGGCTGGGCTTGGCTGCGACACTGTTGGGAACGGAACGGATGACCCCGAGAAGAGCGCCGTAGAAACTTTGGGAAAAAGCTTTCGTGGGTGTCTGACCTGTGACCCGTGACGTGGGGTTTATACCATGGAAAAGATTCCTGGTGATCGTGATCGTGATCGTGATCGTGATCATGATCATGATTGCGTCGAAGAGCAGGATGGGCCGTTGGAGTCCTCTTTTCGGGCAGGGGAGCGTTCGGAGCAGCATAAGGGCAGAAACGAGAGTGACGATGTGATTGACGTGGAGTGTAAGGAAAAGGAAAAACAGTCTGGAAATGATATGGAAGCGGAAGCGGAAGCGGAACAGCATCAGCTTGCGAAGCTGAAGCGGGGCCGGCCGCACGAGAAGGGCTTGATTTCAGGCGTCAGCGACGTTGACGTTACTTTTCAAAATGATGCAGCAAATATAAGTAGTGAGGTAGACGAACCTTTCTGTGGATTTCAGCAAGATACTGCTGGTGATGCTTTTGATTCGTCCGTAGACAAGGTGACCGGTGAACAGGAGGTGAATGAGATGTTGCTGCATGGTTTTTCACAGCCAAGCGGGAAAATCGACGTAAGTCATGCTTTGGCAGGAAGTGAAAGCAATGAAAGCAAGGAAGGGAATGCCAGTCCCATTGGAGTGCAGACCGAAGCAGTAAATGCAGGCGGCGAGGTGCAGAATTTTGAAGTTGTCATGGAATCAGCAAAGGAAGAGAGTGAGAGTGAGCTTCATTATGATAATGGATTGGTTAATAGTGCAACTATGAAAACGGCTCAGGGACGAGCTATAGATGCCCCATCTTTAGAACATCCGGACAAAGTTGAACATGTCTCACGAGGAAATATAATTGTTGACGAAACATCCCTAGCTCAAGAACGTATAGGAGGGGTTTCACTCTCCCGGGAGGTAAGTGGGATAATTGAAAAATGCCCACCTTCCATTGAGTCTGAATTAAGTGAGAGGGAGGATTTACAAGAACACCAAATTGGACAAGATCTGGAAGGAGAAGATACTATTTCTATAAAAATAGGAGATGAATTTATGGAACCCAGTGAACCAGTTGGAGGTGGAGACTTTGGTCCACCACTTTTTAATCAAGAATGTGTTACACACATTCCTCAGATTTGTGTGGAGCAGCACTGTAACAATGACACTGGTGCAAAAGAATGCCATTCAGCAGCCACCGATGTAGTTGAAGTCCACCATTACCTATCCTTGGCCAAGAAAGGATCAAAAAAGAGTGTTAGTGATATAGTTGAAGGTGTGAATGTGTGCCCTTCTGACATCTCAATTCCATCATTAAAACGAGATCAATCTTGCAACCATGGCAGCCTAGTAGCGGGAGATCCGACATCATCTGATGATCCACAAGATGAATTCTGTATGGATGCACTACCAATACCTCTATTAAACGAAAAAAAGTATGAAGAGCATTTTGAATGCAAACTAGAAACGGACAATAACGAAAAATTCTCGGCAGAAAATTTGTCTACAGAACAGAAAACTGTGACAAGTTTAGCTGCAGCAATACAGCCAAGAGTTGATGCTTTGACAGTTGCTGAAGAGGAAGGTACTTCTGAGGAAGTTAATATCGCGCAGGAGGAAGATGATATTACTTTGAAAGGTCTAATGCAAACAAAAGGTAGAAAATACAGTGAACAATTGAGGCCTACAGTTTCTTTTAATTCTGAGATTGAAAAAATGGAATCTGTGCAGTGTGAGGCTTCTGCATTCATGAAAGCAGACACTTCTCTTAACCATGATGAGCAACTGAAATTGGAGAAACAATTGGTGGGCGCAGTGGCATCCACTCATCAGTTCCATGAAGCTAATTCTACTGGTACCAAGGAACTAATTTATCAGCCTGAAGAAAAGAAGAACATGCAGACTCACTCATTGACCTCACTTTCATCACATATTACCAAGAAACATCGCTGCAGAATGTCTTCTAATGAAAATTCCGACAATTGTCCTTCGGAATACAAATTTTCTGTTGGGGACTTGGTATGGGGAAAAGTAAGGAGCCACCCCTGGTGGCCTGGACAGATTTTTGATCCCTCAGATGCATCGGAAAGTGCAAGCAAATATTTCCAGAAGGTTCGAAAGGACCGTTTGTTAGTGGCATTTTTTGGTGATGGTACCTTTGGGTGGTGCGATGAATCTCAATTGGTGCCTTTTCAATCTTATTTTTCAGAAAAGGCAAAGCAGACCACTGCAAAGGCATTTCACAATGCAGTGATGAATGCATTGGATGAACTTGCTAGGCGAGTGGAGTTGGGATTGACCTGTTCTTGCCAGGTGGAAGAAGCTCGTCATGCACTTAAAAGCAACGCAATGTTTAATGCTGGAATTCGTGAAGGTGCAGTTGTCAATGATCATAGAGACATTGTGCATGCTGTCAACACATTTGATCCCTTAAAGTTCCTCTCTACCATCCAGAATTTTGCTAAATCTCCCCATATGGAACGTGATCTGGAGATCACTGTAGCTTCTGCTCAAGCATCTTCTTTCCTTACTTTTAAGGGGCTTATAGTTTCTGGTAAGATTTCTTTTCAGACTTCATTAAAGCAAACTGTTTCTGTAGACAAGCAAGGTTCTGCAGAGTTAGGTCCCTCTCGACAAGGTTGTTGTGGCTCTTCTGGGAAGCATAAGCGCAAAACGGAAGAAAAATATCCAAGGAGGACTAAGAAGAGGAAGATAAACGAGTTGATTGCAGAATGTGAACCATCACATGAGACAGGAAAGAACATGAATGGCGATGATGAGACTCTACTTGAAATGGCAGGAAGGATAAAGAAGAGGAAGATTAACGAAGTGGTTGCAGATCATGAACCACCGTCAGATGGAGCAGAAGGAGATGGAGCAGAAGAAGACTCAAGTGGCCGTGATGAAACACTGCTTGACATTGCAGTTACAGGTTCGTATGTGAAGTTTTTAAGAAGAATGCTTGCAACCTCTTATAAATGTCGAGAAACTGACCCTTATTCAACGAAAACAGGTTCAGAAGTTGCAAATACAGGTAACACGGCAGTCAAAAAAGTTAAAAGTGATGTGGCCAAATCAAAACGAGAAGCATCTTTGCCAAGAAGAGAGAGTTCAGTAAAGACCAAGAAGCATCAGAAACCAGAATCATTTGACATAGACGTTCTCAATGACGATTTGAATGATTTACGGTCAAAGGAAGAATTAGCGTCTACAAATCCTGGAGTTGATCCAGATGGAAAAGGGACTCTAAAAACCTTTGGAGAATGCATCAGAAAAGTTGCAAGCGAACTGACTTCTACATCTCCAGATTCAAAGGTCATCAGTGTTGCAAATGCCCAGAAAAGTTGGGAACGTGGTAACAAGCTAGCTAGAAAACTCCGTGCAAATGTTTGTAGTTCACCTTCCATTAAAAAAGACACCACTAGGCCCCTTCAAGAGAATAGTTCTACTCGTGAACTGTTGTCTGAACTTTTAATAGTTGCTGAGAATCCTTTATATTGGGCCAGAAAGAAAAAGATGCCTTTTAAGTTAATACATGCTTTCCTACAGTTCAGAAATGCAGTTTTTGAAAAAAGTTCTACAAATTCGGATGTAACCAAGAGTTCTGTATCTACTTTTGCAAATGAACCAAAATCCCAAATATCCAGCATATTTCCCGGTTCCTCTGATGTTGCTGAGTCCAAAGATATAGATTGGCCAACGAGTCATGTAAGGCAAACAAAATTGAAGAGAAAAACTGAATTGTTTTTTGAAGGTGCTCGAAAGAAGACAAAGCACAATATTAGATTACCTAGCCCACCATGGTCAAAAAAGAGTTTAAAAAATGAACAAGAAGATAAGACAGGTGATCGTTATGCAAAACAATATTCTAGGAGGTTGCTGGTACCACATTCATCTCCTGCATCTTTGACAGAGTTTGCTGCTGACAGTAATACAAGCCAAAAGCCTGCAGCTCTTTTTATGAGGTTTCCCAAGGGCTTTGCTTTGCCTTCAGAAATTGAATTGAAAGCAAAGTTTGCCCGTTTTGGTCCTCTAGAGATATCTGAAACCAAGGTCTTTAGACGTTCTGGCTGTGCTCAGGTTGTTTTCAAAACGTTATCTGCTGCGGAAGCAGCTTTCAACTTTGCATCAGAAAATAATGTTTTTGGATCAGCAAGAGTTAGTTTTAGGCTTCGATATCCATCTTCCGGAACACAAGAAGACACAGTTCAGATGAAAGATCATGTTAGACGTGAAAAATGTATTCAACAGGATGATAGGCAGAGCCCATTGAAAGATACTCTAAGAGATGATGATGGACATCAAGAGACGAAGCTGCAGCCCGCAGATTCAAATGCTTTGTCTATGGAGAAAGGGGCAACATGCAGGCCAAACACCTCTGGGGAGCCGCAACTTTTACTGATCCAACAAAATTTGGAAATGCTGACTTCAATGCTTTCTCGCACAGACTGTACATCGACATCCACCACTGCACCTTCAGATAACATACCACCAGACTCCAAACGAGATATAATGGATGAGATGATGTCACTTCTGCAGAAAGTCAGTGCACTTGTTTCCTCACCACCTTAGGACTTTGCCTAGTAACAAACATAATTTGGGGATTGCAGCAATTAAGCAGTGTATCTTCTTGTTTGTCAAGGAAGCAGTTTGTATATGTAAACTGACACAGTGGAGAATTGACAAAGGTATGCCAAATGTCTTGAACTTATTTTCTAATTTTGTTTATATAACCTGTATGCTTTTTTTAAAGCAGTGTAGTAGACTGTTACAAACAATGAACTTTGTTGGTAGCAAGTAATCATGTTAGGGACACATTGGAGTCTGGAGAAGAGCGGGTGACATGTTCCAAATTTCATAATTGAATGCTATCACCTTTGTTTTTAGTGCAACCCTCATTTGAACAATGAGATCTCTTCTGTTTCTCCTTCCTGTTACCTTCTGTTACGGCTTCCTTAGATAAAATTGCTAACAATTACTGTAGCTGGGAGAAGGAATGGCAAGTGCAAGCAATTGTGCATTTCAAAGAAAATTCTTTAGCAGGGGAAGATCAGGTAAGATTGCTTTAGAGGGTTGTGGCAGAAGCAAACTTGGAATTAGTTCCAACCAAAGCTCATTAAAGGACATCTGGTTAGCTGGAGAAACTCTGTTATGACAATGGGCGTTATAGTTTGTTTTCATTAAAAAATGTCCTTAGGGTTGATCTTCCGTTTTTCTCCAAATACTTCATTGGATGGGATCATACTGATATAGGAATTGAGTTGGTATACCTTGCTGTATATTTAATTTTTTGTTCTAAACTTACTTGGAGAAGTGATTCTCAACTGTTTTCATCTGTATAAGGGGGCATTATATCACTTGATCAGCTTTATGATTCTTCATTTGTATGTGCGTGCCTTCTGTGTGTACCTTATAATTTTGTCTCAACACCATCTTATGTATGAGCCCTTACTGTCTTGGCAATATATCATTACTCTTTGTGTTTCTTTAAGTGCAATTGGTCTTTGCATTGAAACAGTCTTTGAAATCTATGCTGTATAGACATTTGTATTTTTTCTTTTGATTCTGCTGACAAGGAACTGCACATTTTTTAAAGCTAGGCAAAAAGTAGATTTTAGCTGGTTTTATTTACTGCATGTATATGTGTTTATGAATTCAATGGTCCTGTAGGAAGCACAATTTAGTAATTTATACAGCTAATTTGAGTGCATTGTCCACTGGTGGATTTAAAAAGGTAGTCTGTAGAGGCTGGAGAACAATGGTGTACATAAAAGGAAAGAAGAACAAGATCAAATTAATGTCAGCAACCGAACAGAAATGAGGCTTTTGATTAGCCCTAACTCTTGCATAAAGATGTACTCAAGGTGCCGCAGAAACGATGTTGCTATAGGATCAGAATATGTTCTGGCCTGGTTAGTTTGAAATTTATTCTTGGTCTTGAACTGTTGTGAATGCCTGTGGACAAAGACTCTATTGATTTTCTGTTGTTAGTATGAATTTACTTCAGTTCATTTTCACTTATTCTACTACCTGTCTGGAACCTGCAATATATCTGCAAAGAACAGACAGAAGGAGAGGTTATCAGTTTTCACTATGTTCCACAGGGAGGGTGCCCTTTATACTTGATCACCATAAGCCCTCATCCCCATTTCCTCCCATGGACAAGCGTCCCCTTTATTTTCCATTCAAGCAATGCTTTTCTAAGCCGTGGAATTTCAGAAATAGGTTCTTGCTGTTCACGTAGTCACCACAAACGGGCATGAGCCTCATTCTGTGGGTTGAAACTTCTCAAATTTCAGCTATGCATAATTTGTAATAGAAGTGTATTGTATGCTTACAAAATTTGAGAGTTTTTATTCTTAATATTTTTTTTTCCAGATCTCTCTTTTTCCTAGGATTGGGAGGGAGCCTCGAGGCGCTCCCTTTTCGTGTCCTCACGTTCCTTTGTCCTCTCTAGAAGGAGACTTAGCGAAGCATACGTTTTCAGGGGTAACTTAAAGCAATTGAAAGGGTTGTTCACCACTTCCTGTTCAAGAATTTTGATATGTGCATCTAACATCTCCACCCAGGTCTAGCACTACAGTGCTCGATTAGAATAGACTGAAGATGAGGTGCTTAGGCTGAAATGAGAATGCAAGGTGTCCGTTTTTTTATTTATTTTTGATTGTTTCCAGTTTTATAGCCTTTGTTTTTTGGGTTGCTCTGTGAAGAATGGTTTATAATATATATGATTGTTCTTAATTTTACATCTTGAGGACTAGTGCGATAGCTCAAGCTAGAGTTTTGGGTATGTTTCAAGTCTGACATGATGTTTAAGGTCTTATATATAAAAAAATATGTTTCTGGGAAGGTCATGTTGTCTTGTTATCAGAATTGGGTGGCTTTACTATATTCTCATGTTTCTTCTTTGTCTTATTGGTAAAGACTAAGGCTTCTAGAATGTCATTTTGAGGGTGTATTAATACATTCCGCTTTGAGTTTTGACCAGGTGTCTCTTTGGGTTCCTTATATACTTCAACTTATGTTTGAATAATATTGTACCATTTCAAAGTTAAACCATTGAGATGCAAAGACCATGTTAGAGACTTCAGCTTCTTCAAGAATTTCATATAATTAAATAAATTGGCTGTTACTTCACTCATGTTTGATATATCGCATTACCCCTAGGGTTTAAAGTTTAGTAGAATGTTCTATGGGGAAAGGGAGGGGGAAAAGAGGTGGTTGGGGGTGTTCTGAATTTCTTTGCTTGTAACTACAATACTCCATCTCTCGAAATTTTGCTCCGTATACTTGGATAGGTTTTGGAGCTACCTTTGAAGTCATCAATTTTTGTTTTTCCATTGTCATTATTAGACTTTGCATATTGTTCAATGCTTGCAATATCTGTACAGAAGTGTTTTCGCATTTAGTTTGGTTCTTGGTGGCCATGGTGTGTGTGTGGGGAAATTGAAAACATTCTTTCACATTGCTGTTATATACTGTACCACCTGATACTTGCATCCAAAAGAGCGATATAAGGTCATGGGCTAATCATCTACACATATTTGACAGAAGTAATCAAAATTGGGTCTTCCTTGGCATGACTGGAGACCATCACCAAACTATGCCCACAAATGAGCGCCCATGGACATACATCGCTATGAGGCGTCATTCATTTTGAGTTTTATGCATCTCTATCTCCATTGTGCAACCATTCGCTAGATGGCAATGAGAATAATTCCAAGAACTACTGTGTGTTTCATCATTCATACCATTTATTCTCAACGGACCTGTATTTAAGTCTTTTTTATGTCTCTTACAAGACTGTTATTTTGTCCTGCCACAATCCCTTATGGGGCTGTTGGCTTATATTTGACCATGCAACCATCCATGGGATTCCAAGTTCAAATGTCAATCATTACCAGCATTGATGGGACTGCTGGTTCATATGTCAATCATGCTAGCATGGATGGGGGTACTGGCATACATGTTAATCATGCCACCAACCATGGAATGATTAGATGAGGATCTTATCCAATCATGCAACATTCATTGGATTCTTGGTTCATATATTAATCATCCTTTTAACCACAAGGACTGGTGGTTCATAACCATCTGTCTTTGCATTGTTGGCCAAATATTCTCATAGTAACCATTCTTCGTTACTAGACCATTGTTCTGAAAACAACACATTCAATGTTAACCATACAGTGTATATATATATATAAAATATTTTTTTAACATTTTA
Organism: Wollemia nobilis; assembly: GCA_028583015.1. Taxonomy (NCBI): domain Eukaryota; kingdom Viridiplantae; phylum Streptophyta; class Pinopsida; order Araucariales; family Araucariaceae; genus Wollemia; species Wollemia nobilis. Next base: position 5,619,942 of record JAQPPZ010001340.1, read on the forward strand.
ACAATAAAATATCCAATAAGGATTTGACATACCGTAAAGAGTTAACTGAAATTGTTCAGACTTCAGAGTACCTTTTATCCAAGTTGATAACAGAATCTATCCTTCAGTAAACTAGCTATCGCAAAAGTAAAACATTTTTTTTTTTCTTTCTTTTACATTTTAACAATAAAATATCCAATAAGGATTTGACATACCTTTAAGAGTTAACTGAAATCGTTCAGACTTTGGAGTACCTTTTATCCAAGTTGATAACAGAATCTATCCTTCAGTAAACTCGCTGTTGCAAAAAATGATCATTGGAACCAAGTTAAGGCTTAAGATCTGGTTTGTAGATGCGTAAGGTAATGAACTTGCACTTTAACCAAAGAAATGTTTATGACAACATCCAAAAGTCAATGCTGGTGTAGATATGGCAAATGCTACTGCTGGTGTTGGTTCACTGGTATGATATATACACCAACATAAAATAGGTGGACATCAAATGGGCTGCATCATGTTTTTTCGAAACAATCAACCATAAAATAGTTTTATGGTTGGGAACTTAAAATAAGTGAAGCAAGAAATTTAGAAAGGTCATTTTGAAACAAACAACAAAAAAAATTAGTCTTTTTGTGTTGATGACATCACCAATTTTAAAATATTGTAAAGATAAATTTAACTATGATATCAGTTGACTGCATAATGCCTTCTTTTATTGAATCTTTTGGTTGATGATGTTTTCTAATTGCATGTGAATTCTGTTGTTGCTTCATGAAGCTGAATCATGTAGATTTACATTGCTTACACTCCATGGAGTGGTCTGCACATCTTTAATTGAAGGATTTGAATATTGCATAGAAGTGAACTGCAATGGCATCATTGATTTGAACTTAGCTTGTCAACATTTGTTGAGAACATTTTGAATATAGTAGCACCACTGTTCCACTAAAATAGATAGTTCATATTAAAGAGCTAGTCTTTTGATAGTAAGAAACAAATAGTATGATAATTCTTTCTGATGAGTGGAAGTGAAAGATTTAACCAAAATAACAAATTGAGACTCTTCTCATTGAATAGAGTGGAGAAGTAACTCGTTCATACAAGAAACGGATGACTTCTTAGTAGAAGGCAAGCTACGTGAAACATGTCATAGAGTTTATATGAATTTACAGTTCTTATGCTACACTATGACAAACCATAATGTCTTGTGACACATGATTAGTATATAAACCAGAAAAAGGACATTAAAGATGACTAACAAGAAGAAAAGAATAAAAAGAAAGTATGTGCATACCTTGATCCACATTCTAGTAATGGGATCTTCTATTGTCATAGGATGGTAAAAATAACATTACCATAAATAGCAATTAAACATTATTTATCATTTCCTACTCAAAAGAAAATTTTCAAACTTACAAACTTCTTGACACGTAGAGCTTTAGTCAGAATATTGTTCATTTAATCCTTAGAAGGTAAATCAACTCAAGTGCTTTGTTGCACAACTCCTCCCCAATGAAATGGTGATGCTACTTCACTTGTTTGACCCAAACCAGCAAACTGCTGCCTTGAATTTTCCTTTAGTTGATTTAAAAAACATAGTGACTGCTTGGTTCTCATTGCACTAACAAGTGACACCAAAACCAATGGTGTTTTAGTCCGACATAGATTTCTTATAATCAATGCCACCACATTAATTTGAGTTTGTAATTCTTGAAGTTTGAAATCATTTACATCTATTGAAAGAAGAGTCCAAATCTAAGTGTCCCTATCATATATTGAAAAATATTTGTTGCAGCTTACCAATAAATAATGGACATAACACTCATAAATCATGACATTAAGGCCAATACCATAACTGATATTAAACTTGGTTGTAATTAAATAATGAGGGTTCCCACAAGTGCCCTTATACAATGTTTCATGAAAATGTTTATGAGAAGTGTCCAAACTTATCAACTTCTATCGTTGTTGGAGACTTAGGTTTGCACTCCTTAAAAGCATTATACTATGACATACGAGTAATTTTGAAAATGACGTGTTTTCCTTGTTATATTTATATATAAGCAATAATGCAAAGGACATAAGATACACATCTCAAAAGCCTTTCAACATCGTTTTTTGAGAAAGTGGAACTTACTAGCGATGATGGTGTCATTTATGTGCAGTTCAACCACAACAATTGATTAATTTGATTCACATCTAGTGAATCCAAGATAGTAAAGTACTAAAATATTGAAGCTTGCTTGAAATGGTTTTCTCAAGTTTACAAACAAGATGCATTTTTAAAAACTCTCACAAAATTATCATTGTATTGTGTGTAGATCTCCTCATCAAGAATGCCAATTGAGAAGGTGGATCATCTCATCAAATTGATGTAGTTTCAAAGCAAATTTTGTTATCACTAGTACAAATGTTTCTTCAAAGTCCACATCTTCTATTTGAGCATAACTGGTGGCCACAAATCGAGTTCACGTATCAATAAAATTCTCATATTTATAAAAACATTGACGATCCAATTGTTTTTTTCTTGGGGAAAATCCAAAAAAACTTGTTATTTTGCAACACATGATTGGATTTTTCTTTCGTGGTTTCTTACCATCGAGGTTGATTTTTGGGGTTATTTATATGACAAAGGTCCATTCATACTATACCATTTAATCCAATCCCAAGCCCCTTCGGGGTCCCCCTCACCTAGAGTAAAAGTTTACCGAGGTGGGGCGAGGGTATAGTGGTAGCTTTTTGAATTTGAAACCGTGCCCACAGGGATGATATGATGGAGACGTCGTCGATTCCCTTATATAACAAAAAAATAATACTATACCATTTAACATTAATGCACAATTGATTTAGTATATCCACTTGTTTAAACACCATCATCAACATTGATATTTTCAACAACTTTGATAGTATTTTTGATTCAATAGAAACTTAAGAGGAATCTATTAATTGATTAAGATATGTAAATCATATGAATTATGATTTTTTTTTCTCTTCCGCTCGTCATTCAAGGTTGACCACCATATTCCTAGAGGGATATGTTTTATCATTTTTGCACCCTATAGGAGTTGGAGATACACAAAACATTGTCTTTAGGTGTCATGTCTACTATGGGATCAAAGATAGGTGTTATTGTTTGTACAAAGAAATAAAGAACATGATTTGCCAGTTTTGCTTCCTATTGGAGGTGGGGAGAGAGACGTTTTGTCTTAAGTTGTCCTATCTACTATTAGATGAAATAAGTGTTATTGTTTATATCATGTCTAAGGTCACCTTCTACCTCTTTCTATTATGTTGACTAGAGATGGTTAACGTTATATTATTGGGAAGCAATCACCCTCAAATGTTAGGCCTTGAAGGGGTCCCAACAAATTGAGTAAAGTAGTAGGCTAGTCACCCTCTTTCATCCTATTATAGATGATACAACTATCTCATTATGTCATGTTAGATTTATGTAACTTTGTCTTGCTCATAGAATGACTACTTCCTCACAAATTGAATGTGACAAATACATCCTTTCCTAGTTTGACTTATGCCTACAATTTGGAAGGTCTAAAAGTTATGGATTTTGTTAATTCCTCTTAATACTTAAAGGTTCGTCTACACATGGTAATAAAGCATTTGGGAGACATCCATCTAGGATTTGATGTAGCCCTCTTAGTCTAGACCACTCTCCCTTTATATATTATTAGCTTTTTCATTTGCCTATTCATAATGATTGTTGATAAGGTTGTCCTTTGGGACACAATTTAGGAGTTCATGGACTTCACGAACGCTATAGGGATCTTCTTTATGGCTATTAGAATCTCACTTGTATTATATATCTACTATGTTTTTTGATGTCTACTTACCACAAGATACCACTCTTGCATTATCTTATGATGCACTTATCATGTGATACCATGTGTCATATATCTCACATTGGTTTGCACATTGTAGTTTTCACGTTTTTATTTGTAGCATTTTTGGGCCTCCTCCCATAATATTGTCCACCAAGTATTCTTATTGTCCCATTAACTTTGGTCATTGACAACCATTAATATAGCTTTTCTTTCTTTTATAAAGCTATCAACTTTATGCAAGAAGATGCAATGTTTTAATTTCTAATTGTTGTAGTTCTAGAAAATTTCCCCATTAATATTGTCGTCATATCATATTGTCCCATAGACAAGTCTTTGGGATCACCTAATGGAGGCCTAGATGCAAATTCTAGAGGATATTTGGCCTCTATCTTGGATGGGCAAGATTCAATTTACTATAAGCTTGATCAAAGAGTCACAACTCAAAATACACTATTGAACTAAATAATATAAGGTAAAGTGAAACATTCTCTTATTCACACAAGGAAGTTTCCCATGTCTAAGAGGTGTCTTAGTTTGGTTGTAACCTAAAAAATACTCTTGCCCTTATAAGTTGTTGATGGCTTTCAAATTAATGTGAGATTTCAGTTTCTTCAATTCTTTAAAAACCATACTCCCATGAATATGTTAATATTCTAACTACTTATTAGTGTCTTTTTGATATCTTTTTTTCAACTGTAAGTTAATGTGACTTTTTGACAATGACATGAAGAGCTTCTTGGATTAGTCTACACTTGTGAAGGGATAACTTGTGAAAGTAAATGGATGAGAGGAATGCTATCATTCTTTATTGACATGACCCTTAAAGATATGGTAGAGTTATTTATTGAGAAGGAATTATATAAAATGGGAAGTGCTACAAAGATTTGTAAGGAGGGTTCATGATATCTAAGCTGAAGAATAGGTTTGTCTTCTTATTCTTGGAAGTCATTGTTTGTTGGAAAAAAGGGATATATTATATAATTACCAGAATAACTACAAGATATACCAAAATACTTAAACCAAGATAACAAAGCAACAATCGTGCGATTAAACCTAAAGCTATCTTGATTTAAGCATAAATTAGGAGAGAACATTCATAACATATTGCACTAAGATTATCCACAAAGAGCATATGCGAGGTTGAATCCTTATGTAGTAAATCAAACACTAAAAACCAAGGGTATTAAGGACCATACCATCCACAATTAAGCACAATGAAAACACTCTTATTTTATCTTGCTTGCAATGTCACCACTATAAAAAGGAGAGATCAAACATCGAATGAATGTAAATGTTATAATGTATCTCAAAAAATTATCTTCAAACAATAGCTTTGATTTTTGATTGCAAATCTTGTTAGAGTGTCTTGCCCTCCTCTATGGAAGGCAACAAACCAAATAGTTGATAACTTTGGTTGTACCTACAAGGATGAGAGAGAAAGAGAGCAAGAAGGTTGTGTGTTGTGGTAGCAACAAAGACAAAAATATTGAGAGCAATGTTAGCAATGATCAAGAGCATATCATGAGAGTATGGTAAGGTGAATAAATGAGGAGATGAAATGGATATTTATAGCAAATAAAAAGGATAACTTTCCCTTTTGAGGCTAACAACTAACTTCCACTTGTTGGAGCTATAAATTATAACCTTTTGTCCAAACAATGTGTTGTCTAAACCCTAGGTATAAAAACACACCACAATCACAACCGTATATTGAAAATCCTAAAAAGCAAGTGGCAATTGCAACATTATCGATCTTAAGTATGTATGCTTGGGTGGACACATGTAAACATGTCCCTTATTCATGACTTCATCCTTATTTGAGTTTTGGGAGAGTTAACAAGGGAAAATGGCAAGGAAATGTAGTTGAAAGGTGACAACTAGGTGAAGAAAGGGAAACAAAACCATTGGTCATTATGGATCACCATCATCCTTCTCAAGGACTAATAAAGTTAGTCCACCTCTATCTCATATGTAAGAGGATGAGACTTTCCACCATCTATAAAGTCAATTATTAGTGTTCTTTTTATAAATATATATTGCCCCTCCTTAAGGACTGCAAACAACTTTGCAAGGGATAACCCCTCATGGGTCCTTGGGGAAAAAGAAAAAGAGTAAAATGCAATAGCTGAAACAACAAAAATAAAAATTCTATGCTATGGTACAATTTTTTTTTTTTGTTATTTTTTATTCTATTGTCTATGCAAAAATGCAATTTTTAAAAAATAAACAGTAGAAAAAGACAAATATGCATTGCCAAAAATGCAAAAATAGAGGGAAACATACATGATACTTACCTATATGTGTCCTTGGAAATTTTGGCGAGATCAAAATAATTTTTGCTTGCCCCATGCAACTATAAAGAAATTTACTTGCAAAATCGTCTAAAGTGTTGAAAAGTGCTAGTTGGGTGTGAAATGAGCAAATATGGAGTGCATAGACAAGTTTGGAGTGAGCCAAAACCCTTAGATGCACTACCCTCGCAATTAACTTAGCAAATATTACACAAAAAACTAATTTTGTAGTAAAATAATAAAAAATGTGTTCTTGGGATACTAGGTAGCTTAGGATGATGGCACTCAGTGCCCTATGTACCACATTGTACTTATATGTACCATATTTTCACACACACACACACATATGTATGATATCATATGATATTCTTTTTCAACACTTGATTTATCATTTTGTATATTTTTTTCATGACATGATATGAGGCTTTTTCATCTTTGCTTTCTAATAACACTTATGCACGATATGACATTTCAGATTTAGCAAACAAACTCGTGAGATTCTTGAGATAAACAAGAATATATCACATAACACTCCACTAAAAACTATTATAACGTGTTGCCTGAAACCCTATACAAATCACAAGAAGGAATCACATAATACCCCACATAAAATTAAATTGTGATGTGTTGCTTGAAACCTTGCTCAAATTATAGAAGAGAAATTGCACAAGCAAGCTAAGATGACAAAATTGATAAAAGCTCACCAATGATTTATATCTCAATCGAGACTACCTCCATACAATATCGAACATGTGTGGTGTTGCAACCAAGCATACATTCCACCATAGTTGGCATACCACATGTCGTATTTGACAAGTGCAAAGTATCATCAAACACATTCATCATTACAGTGGGGAAAACCAAGAGAATCCAACTTACAACACACACAGACGCAAATATGTCTCCCAATACTAAAAAACCACTAGATAAGCATGAATGAACATGATTTGTCAACAAGCATGTCCACCCACACTATGGGGTGATCAAGAGAAAGCCAACTTATGCCATGCATAGACACAAATATATGTCCTCTAGTCTAACTCACACATTATTGCTTACAATGAGTGCATTGTGTTAACAAGGCTTACCTGCCATGATAAATGGAGAATAAACAAAGAAGCAAACAAACAAGCTAGATACACTTTGTAGCATGCCCAAGGCAAAGAGATGCTATGAAAGAGAGAATGCCCATGCCCCTATTGTAATGGTCTAAGCTCGTACACTACAATATTTGACAAAGTGTGATGGGACAAGCACACTTGCTCTGACAATTGAAGGCAAAGTGATTGATAGATTGATAAACATTTTTATTGTTTTTATTGCATAAATTTTTTAAAAAATGTTGCTTTGATATTCCCACCACATATCATATGGAAAACGACATGGGTTGAACTAACACGATTGCTTTATGGAACTTAAACTAGGATACTAACACAAAAAAATAGGGAAGATCTTAACGAAATCATGGTGCCCCCTTACTTGTAATAGTGACACCATGATAAAGAAGAGCAAAGCGCAAATAGAGTCAACAATAATAAATGCTAGTAAAAATGGACCAAAAATACCAAGCAACGAGCAAAGCAAAATGTAAATCACTTAAGAAAGAACAATGCAATGTCAAAAATTAATGCCAACAAGAAATAAGCAATTAAAAAATTGGGAGGACTAAGAACATCACTTAAAATGGTGATCTTTGTTAAGAGAGGAAAAACATCACAAAACACATCAAGACATTCCAAAATAAGAGAATGTATAGGACTGACACTCATAAGGACACAAATAGACAATCAAAGCAAAAAACAAGGCATCAGGCAAACCCAAAAAAACTTAGACTGTACACATGGTCAAAAGGGGACTATGCATAAAAGTGCTTGACATGAAAGGAATTGGTGGGTAGCTCCAACTCAATTCTATCTATTGTTTGAAATTTCATTGCCCCAAGCTCAACTTTTTTATGACAGTATATAGACCAATTCATTTCTATATAAACTTGCCCTTGTGCTTTTTATGGACATTACTAAGCTTAAGAGCAAGGTCCTCGACTTTGAAATCACAATGACATAATTTCTTGTTATATTTCTTGGCAACATGAATCTTATAGGATCTATTATGCTTAAGAGCATGTCATGACTCAACAAATTCTTCAAAGAAACATACAAAGAAGACATTTTAATCTCAAGCGACAAAAAAAATTAAGTAACATAGACTAAGGAAGAAGGGGTTGCCCTTGTGGATGTCCAAATACTAGTGCGATATGCCCACAATGCAGGATAGAACTTTAAGTGTCAATATTTCTTTTATTTCTTAATTATTTTATAAATATTTATTCTTGGACTTAGTTTCTTGTTCCCTTATGGGTAATAGGGCATGTAAAAACAATGTTGAATCCCTAATTGGGAAGTCAATTCTTGTATTTCTTTGTTTTTGAAAGGGATGGCAAAGCGACTCACAATCTAATTAAAAACAAATTTGGAGATAGTGAGGACTGTCTAATTTGTAAGTGGCATAGTTTCCTGATGTAGATTAGACAGAGGGGATCAACTGAACAACCACCTCCCCTAGTAGGAAAAAAATCACCCTTCATTAACACCAACAATGTAATATTTAGTTTCATTTTGATTTATGCATATTATATAGGAAGATGACGTATTATATGGGAAGATGGCAATTACCAAGAGGACAATTGGTAAGATGCCAATATCTTCTTATTATATTTCTTGGCAACATGACTCTTATAGGCTCTTATATGATAGTTGGAAAAATGATAACATCCCTTGACAACAGTGGCAATATCTTATTGCACAAGATAATGATATCCAAGATGATGTGTTCATAAGATGACATGTTCACAAGATGGTGGTGTCACTTGACGACAATGACAATATCTTATTGCACAAGAAGAGAATGTGCAAGGTGACAACACTTTGAGATGACAATATCTAAAGTCGATAACTTTATACAAGATGACATTACCATTTTGCACAAGATGACCATACCCCAAGACAATAAGGGCAAAAGACAACATGCTTCTAAGTCGACATGTTTTTGCCAAGACAATGTTTCCAAGATGACACATATGACAGTGTTTTCTACATCAACACTTCCTAGGAGACACATAATAGATGGTAACATCCAAGTTGACAAGATGACAATTACTAGACTGTCTTCTTCATGACGGCACTCCCACGATGTATCCTAGATGACACAAGCCACATCAATCTTCCAATATGGTTATGATGTAGTCATTACTTTTCTTAGATATTTCTCCTTAGATGGCTCTAGGCTTGATGGTAAGATTTAGATGACAATTACCCTTCTTCTCAAATGGCTCTCATTACTTCCCCTCCAATAGAGTCTTCACATTGATTGTTGTAAATTTTTTTCACTTGTAAAACTGCACACAGTAGTCCATACGATCTACCACATACAACTCAAATAGCACAAAGCAGTTATCATTTAAACAAGCACACAACAAAATTTGAGGTGAATTGCAATGAAATCACCCATATATTAAATAACTATACATCCAATATTTTTGCATCCGTCTCCCTTCTCACAAATGTCTCTACAATCTTTTATTTTACTCCCATGTCATTCCCTCTTTCTCTTCTCTTATTTCTTTATGCATACCTCATCTACTCTCTTTCACATCTTTAACCCCTTTTACTTTAAATCCTCGAGAAAAAAATACTTTCTAACTACCACTAGATGGTTTCATAACAACCATTAGACGATTGGCCTGCTATCTCACATGGATGCTCTTGCATCATACTTATTGGGTCAGAGTGTTTCATGAGCTCCAACTCATGAACATGATTTCTTTGTCCAAGTTATTAACATTTTAACTTGGCTTTCTTCACAAGATCATCTTTTCCATATTGTCCTTTCTTTCTTTTGAGAAAAAAACCTTCCCTGGTAGAATCCAGTTAACATTCCTTTCACTGTGTCCCATGTTAGAATATTTTATTACATTATTATTAGATCATTTATTAGCTAAAATGCTATTTAATATCTATAATATTATTTTAATATTTCTTATAGTAATGATCTCCTAAATTTAGAGTATCGATCTTCCACTTTGTAATCCTAAAGAATGTATTATATAGACTCTTACCTCAATGGATGAATCAAGGCTTTTTACAATCATTGGTATCAAAGCAAGGAAATCTGAGTATGCTCTTAACTTGTGGTGTTACACTAATTTAGTTTATCAAAAAATATTCCTTGATTCGAGCCACCATCGAGTGTGTGAGGTCTGGTAAGGAATAATTGTCACTATCCGACAACAAGCCCTTCCATTTGTTTGATGTGCATAGGTCTGAGTGTTTGTAGGTTTGATTCGTGGGAAAGATATCCATTGATAATCAAAGCCTATGCGATCGTGGCCTTGGATTTGGTATTGCACATCATTTTGTTTGTGGGAGCTATATCTTCCTTTCTAGCAGTCAAATTTAGAATATTCTTGCACCATTGTGTAGATCATTTTGAGTACTATAAAAATGACTGGTCACATGCCAAATTATGAGTAGTATTGAAAAAGTTATCGTTATTTGAAGTCGGGTTATCAATGTTGATTTTTTTTGCTGTGTGAAAATTCATCAAGGAAGAAAAATTAATATCTCCCAAATCTAAATCTAGATCCAAATACAGATACAACCCTAGGTAAACAAGTTTTCAATATTTCTATAAAAAAAAAACAAAGGCTTTATTATTTTTAGAAATTTTTTATTTTTTTTAAAGACAGTTTTTTTTTTAAAGAAAAAAAATTCAAAGCTTATTTTAAAAAAAAGAGTGCTTTTAAAAAAAAATAAAGCGCTTTTTGAGCTTCTTAATTTTAAAAGTGCTTTCTTTAAAAAAGAAGAAAATAAGAGCTTATTTTTTAGGAAAAAAGGGAAAAAGAAAAAAGCAGAGCTTATTATTTAAAAAACAATGCATTATTAAAAGTACTTTACTATTAATGTGTATTCTTTTGGAAGGGGGCTTTTTTTATGCAATTGTGCAATATTATTTAATCAATTTTGGAATTGTGATTGTAAATAAGGTGCTATATCATTTGAGTCTAACACCTTCCCCCTTCTTGTAAAATTCATCAAATATTGTAAAAGGTGCATTATCAACGAAGTCCAGCACCTTCATTATTTTTCTTCCATGTTTTCCAAATTTTGTAGGTGATATTTTGCAACTTTGCATAGGTGGCCACTTCCAAAGTGTTTCTCATTGATTTTCAACTCTTGAAAGGACCCAAATTTAGAGCATGGAAGACAAATGCAAACTATCTTGATAGTGGAGAAACTAAGGGACATTGTGACAGGCATAAAAAACATGACCTCAAGGCGTGGATCAAGCAAAGAAGTTTGATGAAGCATATCAACGAGCATTGATGTTAATAACCCTTGCTATAGTTGATGAGATCCAACCACACATTTGTGATGCAAAAACTTCCAATCAAGCATGGGATGCTCTTACGACCATTTATGAAGGAAATAATTAGTCCACTATTCTTAATATTCAATCCCAACTTCACACATTGCGAGTGGGATATGGAGATACCATGGAGCAATTTATTTGCAAAGTAGCAGACCTGAAGGGAAAACTAAATGTTTTGGGTGAAAAGGTGGAAGACAAACTCTTAGTTCCCATCATACTATGAGCTTTACCTGATTCCTTTATAGTGCTTATTACCTCCTTACAGGACTCTAACAGGATAGTTTGCTTTGAGCAGTTGGTAAATATACTTCAAGAAGAAGAAGACACCAATAAACTAAGGGACCAATTGTCAAACAATGCACACATAAGTTAGAAACCTATAAATAAAAAATCTAGAAAACAGAGAAAAAAAACGTTCTTCAAACAAAGGTCCTTCCTTATCATCACAACAATAACCTTAGAACCAAAAGAGGTATTATCATATCTATAAGTGTGACAACCAAGATGCCAAATATTGTTGGTACAATACTACCACATGAGGAGACCAGGTTTGCATACCTCAAGAGAGGCAATAAAAGTATAGGCCATGAATCCAACAAGAGAAGCAAAAAGGGTAGGTTGCCATTGAAGTGTCAGATTCAGATTATGAATATGCACACAAAGAGCCAAATTTAGATTTTTAACAAGCACACATAGTACTCATGAGCAAAGCTGCCATGAAAACCAAGGATGATTCTTGGTATATTAATTTTGGTGTTAGCTAGACATGATAGGAATCAAAGACTGGTTTGATACCTTTAAAGCCATAGAAGAGAAACCAATGACCATTGTAGATGATAAAACCTGATGTCAAAAGAGTTGGTGATGTTTTAGTTCACCTTCTAGGTGGGAAATGCACCATAAAACAAATCCTTTATGTCCCAGGACTAGCCAACAACTTGTCTGTGCCTCAACTACTATAGAAAATATGAAGGTTGATTTCAAAGTTGAGAATAACCATAAGAGGTATTTTATCACTAAGAATGGTAAGCATATAGCCACTGGTTCTTATAAAAGTGCCTTGTTTGCCCTAGATATCCAATCTGATCCTAATACAACACTATTAGCATCCAAGATAATTGCAATATCCCAAAAGCAGTCCCAAAGGTAGACCTAGAGGCAACAATCCTAGAGAGACCAAGAGGCAATAGACCCAAAAGTAAGTCAAGAGGCAAAAAACCCATATGTAGACCCAAAGGCCAATCCAATGGTAAACATAGAGACAGACCCAATGGCAGACCCAATGACAAACCTAGTGGTCAACCCATTACCATACCTAGAGGTAAACCCAAAGGAAGAGTCAGTATCAAACCCAATGGTCAACCTAGACGTAGAGCTAGTGGAAAATCCAAAGGTGGACCCACAAGTGGTTAAGAAAGAGCTACAATAACCAGACCTAGAGCATCTAGAGTTAGAGTAGTTAGAGCCAAGAGCCAGAGCAACCGATGTTAGAGCCAAAGCCAAAGCCAAAGCCAGAGCCAAGAGCTAGAGCCAAGAGCTAGAGCCAAGATCAAGAGCCAAGACTCCTCTAAATAAATGGGGGTCCTTACATTTCATAACCCAAATAATGTAATAACATGGGATGTTAGGATATTTTATTACATTATTATTAGATCATGCGTTATTAACTAAAAGGTTATTAATAGTTGGAAGATTATTTATAATATTTCTTGTATGTATAGATCTAAACTTGGAGTATCGATCTTCCAGTTTGTAACCCTAAATAATGTATTAAATAGGTTGTTACCTCAATGAATGAATCAAGTATTTTTACCATCATCCCATTTCATCTCATCCATCCAACCACAATCAAAATGTATTTTTTTGACTACATCCTCTGGGTACCAACATCTTCTATTGAAGTGATTATGTCCTCCACAAGTTTCACAAGGATGTTTCTAACACCTAGTTGCTACATATCCAGATCTTCCACATTGACTACAACAATCCATCCTAGGAATTTCATCTTTCGTACTATTATCTCATCTCACAAATATAGTCTTATCGTTTTCTGCTTGACCTGTATATCCAAGGCCTTCATTCTTTGGCGTTAAAAATGGCATTATGGGAATTTTCACATCTTGCCCATGTCTTTCCAATCCTTTGCCATCATATCCCATTCTTCTCATTATCTTGGAGTCAATACCTTTAGTGTGCCTTTCAAAGTGCCCAAAATTTTTATCACCACTCTGATATCTATTATCATTATTCAAATACCACACACTATCATAGTGTCCTCCACCACACTCTGAAGTACCACTATTACTATAAATATGCACAATGTGGCCTTTGTCATGGCCAACACAACACTCAATGACATCATGAGTTGATCTTCCTCATATCTTTTTGTTATTTTTCTATTTCTCTCTCTCTCTTTATCTCCAATAGGAATCATTGCATTGTCATCTTCATTGTCACTACTATAGGTGACCTGGGCCAACTGCCTCTTTTCTATGCTTATTATTTTGCTTGTCTCTATCTTTCCCTCCACTTCTTTCACCAATTCTCTCAACATTACCTTTTCTCCCTTCAACTTTGTCTCATAGCCTTAAAATAATTGTTCTTATGTACTTAGGCAGACTATAGTATTGCTATCCACCCTTTCTCCTTTGTACTTTAATGGAATTAATGTGTACTTGTAATCCTTTTCAATAGTGTAGGTGTTCATCCTACCATCATGCATCGCCTTTCTATCAAATTGCTATGGCCTTCCCAACAAGATATGATAAACATAAATATGCATAACATCGCATAGTATCTCATCTTTGTAAGAACCAATTTGGAAGTCTACCATACATTATTCATTCAAAAAAATTTGATGCCCCTTTTGCAACCATGAGACTCTATATGGATTTGGGTATTCAATCCTCTTCAACCCAAGATTTTCTACCATATCCGTAGACACTAAATTATCTATACTCTTGCTATCCACAATCACCTTAACAATTTCCTCTAGATTTACAAATTATTTTGAACAAGCTCCTTATTTGGATAGGTTCATGCATCTCCTTTGTAGATTTTAACACTACCCTCTTCATCATAAGTGACTCTCCTTGTTCCAATTCCTCCATGCACTTCGGTAAAGCAATATTCTCTTCATCTATTTGTACAATCTTGGTTATAATATTCCTTTCCATGCTTGCTAGTTTGTTGTGCTTGAAGACACTCATATGATCTATGTCCTTCTAAGCACCTATAATCCTTTCCAGAAAACCACGTACTCTTCCTCTACAAAATCCACCTTATCTTCTTAACAATTCACTCTTTATTTGGGTACATAAGTTAAAATCAATTTTAGAAGTACTAACTTCTCCTTCTTGCATATGCTTCCCTCTACCACTATTTTATTATTCTCTTCCTCTAGAGAATTATCCTCTTCCTTTGGAATTGTTTTGTTGCTTGCAAGTCAAATTTTCTTCTACCTTGAGTGCATATTGATATACCTCCTCGATTTTTCTAATTTGAAGCAAACCAATTTCATCTTGTATAGACAACCTTATCCCATTTATGTATCTCATAACTTTCTCCTCACCATATTCAATATGACTATCTTTTATGGTCAACTTATAAAACTATTTAGTATATTATTTCACTCCCCACTCCTTTGCTTGAGGTTTTTTAGTCTTCTAAACAATCCAATCTAATAATCAATAACTAAAAATTTAAATTTAAGTTTGAACACAAACTTATCCCAAGTTTGGATTTTATCCTTCCCCTTTTGTTGTCTCTTTGTTTGGACATGATCTTGCCAAATTGAAGCATGTTCCTGTAGCCACATACATGTAAATTTGACCTGATTTGGATCCTCCATAGATTCATAATTGAATAATCTCTCTATAGACACCAAAATCTAGCCATTCATACTCCATCCAGGATTTCCCACCATTTTCGCCACCAAAGCATAGCCAATTTGTCCACTATTCTTATTTTCTTGCCATTTTCGATCATTATTCACATTTATTTATATATATTTAAATGCAAAATTTTATATTATATTATATATTTAATAAATATGTATTTATTTAAATGAATTAATCCCAACCATTCAATTTTATTTAATCTCGACCACCCATTTACCTCAATCCATGCCACACCCTAGATTTATTATCAACCCTTGGATGTGCTTTAATCTCAGCCACACGATTAGTGTCATTGAAACCCTAGCATGCCCTAGGTTAGATTATAAATAGGAGCCATTTTGATGGCTCAACCCTTGAGTATTTTTAGCTAAGTCCCTAATTTTAAGTTCCTGAGTTCCTAGGTGCTTGAGTTTTTAAATTCTTCGATTCCCTGAGTGCCTTAAGCCTTTTACCAAGCCTTTTGTGCCCTAGTCCCATTCCATTTATCACATTTTGCTCCCATCGCTTGCCATATCTGCCATTGCAACTTGTACCCTCACTCAATTTGCTTCTACAAAATTCCCCATCAACCGCCAGACACCTCCAGACGCTTTTCCATAAACACTAGGCATGCACAGGCACCTCCTCACCAGTACTAGGTGCCCATGGGAATTTTTTGTAGTCGCCAGGTGCCCATGGGTATTTTACACTCCAATTATTGAAGTCCCTCTAGCATCCGAGTGATTCTAGGGCATACTCGCACTAGCCACCTCCATAAGACATCACACATCAGAATACAATAAGTAGGTAAAACAAATCAACCCTATATTTATTTATTTCAATGAATGTACATTTTGTTTCTGTTCACTATACTTGTAGTATCTAGTTAGGGTTTTATTATTGCATATAGAGGGCCTCATACTGTGGAGCCCTCGCACATACTACTAACTATTTTTTGTGTCCTTGTGTGCAGATTTGGAGCACTACCTCAGCATCTGGAGTGGCCCAACCTTGGATATTCGAAAAGCCCACTCAACCCTATTGGGATCAAGATGCACTTGAAGATACCATGACCTTACTTCTTAGGGTTTTGAAGAATCCTAAATTGTTGTAATATTGTATCAAAAGTATTCAAGGACCCAAGCTTATTAACAATGGAGTTTCTAGGATCCTCCCGTAAATAAAGAATTTATTCTATTGTGTAAACTTGTGTTACCTTGCACTTTATTTTGTTCAAAGCATTGTCTGTGTGTTGCGTTTTGCATCTTCGATAATATTATGCATGTAGTCATGGAAAATGTATGTTATTGCACGTTGATAAGTGGCACCTACATTTTTGAGGCCAAAGGGCATCACCTTGTAACAAAAATTTCCTCAAGGTGTAGTGAATGTTGTTTTGTGTTGGTCATCATGATTTATTCAAATTTGGTTGTATCTTAAAAAACCGTCCATGAGTGAAAGCATTTCATGGCTAGTGCAGGTATCGACAAGAGTATCAATATATTGGGGAAAGCTTTTGACTGACTCCTAGAGCATAATGTAAGGTTGAATCCCAAGAAATGTGTCTTTGGTGTTACCTCGGGCAAAATTTTAGGATTCATTATCTCCAAAAGAGGCATTGAGGTGGACCCCAAAAAAGTCAAGGATATCTTGGAGATGCCTCCCCCAACTAACTTAAAGGAATTACATAGTTTACAAAGAAAGATCCAATCGATTCATCATTTAATTGTGTAACTTTTTGACAAATGTAGGCCATTCAATCACCTACTACAAAAGGGGGTGCCATTCTCTTGGACAGATGAATGTCAAAAATACTTCGATGACATTAAGCAATATCTAGCTTCTTTGCCAGTCTTAGCTCCTCCTTGTTTGAGGGTCCCATTTTATCTTTACATCTCAGCAACAAACTTTGCATTAGGGATAATGCTTGCACAAAAGAATGAAAAAAATCAAGAGCAAGTTGTCTACTACATTAGTTGAAAATTGGTAAGCTATGAAACTAAATACGCTTATGTAGAAAAATTGTGCTTAGCAATGGTTTTTTCCACTAAGAAACTTTGATATTAGATGATTAGCCACACAAATTATGTCATAGCTAGAGAAAATACTCTACGTTACATGATGTCCTGCACTTACAATAATACCTGCACCGCTAAATGGATAATGCTCCTTACAAAATTTGACCATGAATTCATTAGCCAAAAATCCATTAAAGGACAGGTAATAGCCTATCAACTTGCAAAATATCCAATACCTAGTGATCATCCCTTGATTATTGAGCTCCCAGATGATTTGATATTTATTGTCTTTGAACAAGAAGAAGATGTCATTCCAGAGGAAGAAGTCGATATCACATTATTCTTTGATGGTTCTAAGTGCGCAAAAGGTCAAGGTGTTGGAATCGTATTTCACACACCACAGGGGGTACCTATCCCCTTGTCATTCAAACTAAAATTCCAATGCACAAACACCATAGAGTATGAAGCCTTAATATTAGGTATTCAATCAGCTATAACTATGAGCATTAAGCGTATTAGGATATTTGGTGATTCTCAACTTGTTGTAAATCAAATCAACAAAGAATACCAATGCAAAGAACCTACCATTAAGCTTTATCACGAAGTAGCAATGAAGTTGCTCTCTAAGTTTGATTGGTATGAAATCAATAGTTTGCCATGTTTGACTAATATATTTGTAGATGTGATGGCCTCCCTTGGATCCTTGATTCCAAAAGACTCCTTTGGAGAGGTACATCCCCTTATCATTTCAAGTCTCTAAATCTGTAATTTCTCGTGCTAAGTCAAAATATGAAAATGATGTTTGCTTTATCCAATCAGATTCATATGAGCCTTGGTCGAGCCAAATAGTAGCCTTTCTCAAGTTTAGAATGCTCCCATATGACATGTCTCGAACTACCAAGCAAAATTTCAAGCAAAAGGTAGCCCATTTTGTTCTTTTGAGGGACGTGTTGTATAAATGTGGTTATGATGGAGTTCTCCTTTGTTGTCTCAAAGCTAGAAAAGCTCAAAGAGCCATAACTGAAGCCCATGATGGTACTTTTGGTGGTCATTTTAGTGGAATAGCCATTGCAAAGCATATTCTATGCATGGGTTATTATTTACCCACAATGGAACATGATTGTTGCACCTATGTTAAACATTGCAAAAAGTGCCAAGAACATGCTAATCTAACTCATGTAACATCACAAGCTTTACAACCCATTCAAATACTTTGGACCTTTTCACAATGAGGTCCATATCTAATTGGTAAAATTTCACCTGCTTCCTTGAGACAACATACTTTCATCATCACAACCATTAAATACTTCACAAAGTGGGTGGAGGTAATTCCTCTAACTAGTATGATAGGACCTAGAATTGTGGAGTTCATTCTCCATCATATCATTTGTCATTTTGGTATCCCATCAAAAATCATTTTAGACAATGGCAAGTCTTTCAAGAACAAGGATGTCTTAGCACTTTGCAAGAAATATAACATTCAACATAGTTTCTTGACTCCATATTACCCACAAGAAAATGGATAAGCTGAAGCTTCCAACAAGACCTTAATTACTATTCTCAAGAAACTTGTCAAAGAAAATCATAGAGATTGGCATACACAAATTCCCTTGGAATTATGGGCTTATCGAACAAGCATTCGCACACCTACAAGGGCAACACCATTTTCATTGGTCTATGGATCCAAAGCAATCATACCTCTTGAGCTCGAGATCCCTTCCTTGCGAATTTCTTTGTAGGAATTCATAGATGATGACACTGCTAGACAAGCACATCTTGACCAACTCACACTCCTTTATGAGAGGCAAGTCAATGCTTTAGAGCATTTACGAGTTTATCAAGACCGCCTCAAACATGCTTACAATACCAAAGTTCATCTACATGAATTCCAAGTGGGAGATATTGTCCTTAAAGAGAATTAAAAAAACACCAATGCATTATTGCATCTTCATGACAAATTTATGGCTAATTGGTTAGGTCCATACATAGTTACACAAAGAGTGGGTAATGGTACTTATAGGCTTGCTAGTCTAGAGGGAGAGGAAGAATCCAAACCACTTAATGTTATACACTTGAGAGCATTCTATGCATGATATGATTACTATATATGTATATATACACATGGCTAATACACAAAAACATTTCATTCATAGCATTGCATTTCACTTGCATTTAACACTCCAAAAACAATGCATTCACCCACATTTCACATTGCATTTCAAAAATTGCACATCATACATTGCATTCACATCCACATTTTCCATTTCATATATAGGGATCATTTATTAAGTTCAAGGTCTTAATTGGTCCAACAAAAGTCATGTTGCCTTAATCAGGGGCACCTTCACAATGTCATCCACAAAATTCCACAAAGTCAAATTGCCATCAACACAAGCCACATTCACAAACTCCTAGGTGTTTTCGGTCACTCAACCACTCCTAGTGTTTTAAGCAACCTCCAAAAATCATGTCGAGTTCTTCTTAGGACCATTGCACATATACACTAAGAAAAATCTTGAGTTTGGGAACTGATTCCAAAAATATTCTTGAACCAAGCACAACTTTCACATCTTAAAAATATCTTGTGTCAAAGAGGGATAACACCATACTTGGTATGAACCTTGAAGTGAAAAGGGTCATCCTTGCTAGTCCCATCATGCAACATAGTCCATAAAAATAGTGGTTCTCACCACTATCACAATTCCAAAAATAAAAGAAAGGGTAGGGACAAATCCCTAACAAAAACTCTAAATATTTTTCATCACACACCATTGATCAATTGGGTTGTAAGGATCATACTACATTTCTAGTCAGATGGTTAGGTAGTCATCCCCAAAACTTAAGAGATCAAAAAACAAAAGTCATGGACTATGGAGTTAGCCTCCACCGGAGCTATAGATGCTTGACTGGCAGTGGAGTACGCTCATGCATGGTGACATGTCTCTTTTAAAAGAGACCTCTGACCACTCATACGGACAAGCTAGCTTCTTGGTTTCAACCATAATAGGTTTACCCAATTTACTCAAGATGAGTTAATGAACTCACTTGCACACACACTGGTTCTTGATTTTCTAGGGTCATTACCATGCTCTTGATTCGGTAAATGAATTCACTGCACACACATTTGGTCCTAGAAGGATTAGGTAGTTTTAGTGAGTTTGTTTGATGCCACTAGGATGTTTGAGTCTCTGAAAAATAGGCAATCTTCCATATCAACATCCATATCTTCTTCCATATCAACATCCATATCTTCTTCCATATCAACATCCATATCTTCTTCCATGTCAACATCCATGTCAATTCATAAGTCATTCATCCCATATGCCACCAAGTTTGGTGCCCCTGATTAAACAACAATGCTAGAAAATGGCCAAAACAAAGATCTAAACCATAAATGATCATTAGCACATGCCATATTGCATTAGCACATCCATACATTGCATCTCACATTAATCATCCATAACATCTCATATGCATTAATCATAAACATAAACATGCATTCCACAAAAGCATTCCACAAAAACATTCACACAAATATATAACACAAAAGGTAAAAGCCATGTATATATATATATATATATATCAATGAATGCCAAAAGGCTACATACAATGGAGCACCAAGGCTCATATACAAAAAGTGCATCTAAGCACTAGCTACATCCTCCAAGAAGACCCCTGTGACCTAGCAGGAGCCTCAGACCTAGAAGGAGCCCTAGACCTAGAGCTATGCCTAGACTGACTATGCCTAGCACCCTCGGATGCAGAAGAGGTTGGAGGATATGGAAGTGGAATATGATGTTCCATCAACCTATCCTCCAATGCCTCAATATATCTATGCCGAGAGTGAAGGCATCGTATGTCGACCTCATGCCGACGCTCCCTCTCCGCTAGCTCTGCCTGGAGAGCCGCAATCCTCGCATCCCGCTCCACCACCTGCTGCTCCAGCTGTGCCCACTCCTCCTCACTCCAGCCTGGGGGTACATCTAGAACCTCCTCCATCTCCTCCCCATCTCCACCATCTCCCCCAACCTCGGGTGCCTGCTGCATTGCACCCTTCACCTTCCACCTTAGACTGTCACATCGAAGGTGGCACTACCTCTTGTGGGCATCCTGGGTCCCCTCACCCTGAGTCTCTAGGGCACCCTCATCCTAGAGTCTCCTGGGTACCCTCATCCCTAGCCTCTCGACCGCCACCCCCATCAACCACTCCTCGAGGTGGTACCCATGGTGGTTGAGCCGTGAACCATGCATCATACTCCATGGTCGTCCCTACATCCTCCACATCCAAGATGTCCACCTCCTCATCATCCTCCAAGGCTACCCTCCATGGCTCCACGCATGGTAGCCCCATCTCCTCCCGATGCCTCCTATAGTGCACCGGCTCATCAGGGACATCCTACCTCAGCCCAAACTGGTGGAGTACTCGTGAGAACTGGAAGTACTCTACCTCACTCCTATGCCTCCCAATCACCCACCTACCCTAATGCACCCACCATAGATGCTCTCCATCCCCAATCCACTGGGCACCCAGCCATGGCCTCCACACCACTTGGGTGGATGTCAATCCAACCCATAGATCCCTGTACCACTGACTCATCCTCACTGGATGACTCAGCTGCACCTCCTCCACCAATGCCCATCACCTAGCGTAGGGCTGCTCCCTACCAAAACTCCTCCACAGGCAAGCCCTCTGGTCGAGCAACTCTGAAGTGCTCCCATCCCCAACATTGTAGCAGTAAGTTGCACCCCAATCCCTTCCATCCCCACCTCGTCACATCATATAGCTCCTGGTACACCTACACCAGTAAGGTGGGAGCCCATGCATACACCTACCTCATCATGAGCATATCGCTCACCACCCCTATCAGGTTCCAAGGGAACCTACACCCAGTGTTGTTCGGGGCCACAATGTTGGCCAACACGAACATCACCAAAGCCCAGAGGGGATCTAACTCCTTGTCCACATACATGGAAAAATAGGGTATGCCTCCACTCTCCACCTTCACCCCCTCCCAAGCATCCCCAAACATCCTCCTCATCTCCATCTTTCGGTTGAGGCCAACCTCAACCTAGAGACCCTCCACCGGTACCTTGAGGATGCGATACACATCCTCCAAGGTCATAGTGACCTCACCCATAGGGAGCTAGAACATCCCCCTATCTGCATCCCACCTCTCTACCAAGGTAGAGAGGTACCCCTCATCAGCCCTCACCACGTCCAGCTAGGCTACCTCCGCTAGCCCCACCTCCCTGAGAAGCTCCCACTCATCCCCCGTAATCACCTTCCTCATCCCGGGGATGTAAGGTGAAAAATGGTGTCGAGCCTCCAAAACTCTAAGTTGTAGCACAACACAAAATATTTGTTAATAATTCAAAAAAAAAAAAATTTGCACAATACATAATAAACAATGGGTTACCTCAATCGCTCACCCCAACCACAGCCTCGACCCCACACCAGCTCCCTCCATCACCATAGCTTTTGCACTCCAAACGCCTCACCTCACCTCACTCCTCACTCACCCTTCACTCCTCAGACGTAGCTTCTCAAACTCCGTAGATGCACAAATGAGCTTCAATCTCACCCAACAAGCTATTTATAGCTGCTTTAGGCACTTTGAAGCACCCATGGGTGTTTCTTGGTGCGCTGAAGCGTCTGAAAGCATTTCTATGGATCGCAAGCACCCATAGGCATTTCATGTCAACATTGACAAAAGCTAAATCAACACAAAATAATAGCTGCCCCCAACCAAATCACTCCAAATTTCACTCACCAATGCATTCCATCATTTTATCAGGTTTTGTGAAGATTATAACTGATTTGGATGCATAAATCTCATTTGCGACCACATTGACCAAAATTCACCAAACAAATTCCAAAAGCACCTAAAATGGCCCAAATCTTCACAAAATGACCATCATCATTCATATCATCATTCATACATCATCTCCACCTCATTTCACATCATCATTTCCATATTTGCCAAGTTCACATAACATGCAAGTGAATCTTGTATCTAGTGGGTTATTCTACACACTTGGTGATTGCAGCGATTTGGGTCCATGCAATTCGGTAAGATGAATAGCTTACAATAAGGACACTTGACCATGATCATCATCACTTATCTCCTTGCTCGAAATCACAATCATATTTGGTATTTCCTCATCTTTAGAGTGAAACATTGCCAAGAACAATTTGCACAACCATTGTCATTGATGGCCTAGTTTGTGGGGCTTAAAACATGGACAAAACTCAAATTTCATCATTCAAAATCTCCTTAACACCTTAGAGATAGGCACTAGCTAGGATGATTGGTTCCAATTGTGGGAATTATCCAAACAGTCACTAGCAGACCATCCAAGGTTGATTCTTTTTCTTTTGCATCATCATTTTGCATATCAATGACACCGAAAAGGCAAAGTGTTTCAACAACATCGAATCACCCCAAATTTGGGGACAACCATTTTTGGTTTTAAATTTCCCACAATGGGATACATCTTACATGATCATGGCATCTACACTTGGCAAAAATCCCTTCTTTTATTGGGGTAAAAATAGACACAATCATATCACATTTTCAAAACCCCCTTCCCACCGTTGGGGAAAAAATGATATCAAATTTTACATCATTCATATCGTCCTCATCACCTCACATTTGCACAAAACCCTTCATCTATTGGGGCAAAAATAGACACATCATATCACATTTTCCACCAACCCCCTTCCCACCATTGGGGCAAAAATGGTATCACATTATCCATCATTCATTTGCATAGATTTTTCAATTGGCTCGTGAGATTCATCCGTAACCTCATTCACCAATTGAGGGGGTAAGCTACGCAAAAACTCTAAATTCTTTTATTCTTTTGTCTTCAAGCTCGTATTCCACAAGAGAGAGAAGTTGCTTCTGCACCTGGCCAAAATAGGTGTCTCATGTTTTTGCACTGCATTGTGTTTCACGCAACACAGTACAAAAAGGGGCATCTGTAGACACCAAAATCTAGCCATTCATCCTCCATCCAAGCTTTCCCACCATTTCCACCACCAAAGCATAGCCAATTTGCCCACTATTCCTATTTTCCCACCATTTTCGATCATTATTCACATTTATTTATATATATTTATTATTATATATATTTAAATATAATATTTTATATTATATTTTAATATATTTAATAAATATGTATTTATTTAAGTGAATTAATCCCAGCCATCCAATTTTATTTAATCCCGACCACCCATTTACATCAATCCGTGCCACACCCTAGATTTATTATCAACCCTTGGATGTGCTTTAATCTCAACCACACGATTAGTGTCATTGAAACCCTAGCATGCCCTAGGTTAGATTATAAATAGGAGCCATTTTGATGGCTCAACCCCTAAGTCTTTTTAGTCCCTGATTCTAAGTTCTTGAGTTCCTAGGTGCTTGAGTTCTTGAATACCTTGATTCCTTGAGTGCCTTAAGTCTTTTACCAAGCCTTTTGTGCCCTAGTCCCATTCCATCTGTCACATTCTTCTCCCCTCGCTCGCCATCTCCGCTACCACAACTTGCGCCCTCACCCGATCTGCTTCTGCAAAATTCCCCATCAACCGCCAAGCACCTCCAAGCACTTTTCCGTCAACACCAGGCACCCACGGGTGCCTCCTCACCAGTCCTAGGTGCCCACGGGTGTTTCCTACAGTTTCTAGGTGCCCGCGGGTGTTTTACGCTCCCATTCTTGAAGTCCCTCTAGCCTCCAGGTGATGCTAGGGCATCGTCGCACCAACCACCTACATCAGACATCACGCATCAGAAGATAGTAAGTAGGTAAAATAGATCAACCCTATATTTATTTATTTTAATGAATGTGCTTTCTATTTTTGTTCACTATACTTGTAGTATCTAGTTAGGGTTTTATTATTGCATATAGAGGGCCTCACACTGTGGAGCCCTCACATATACTACTAACTATTTTTTGTGTCATTGTGTGCAGATCTGGAGCACTACATCAACATCTAGAGTGGCCCAACCTTGGATATCCAAAAAGCCCACTCAACCTTGTTGGGATCAAGATGCG
Source organism: Wollemia nobilis (assembly GCA_028583015.1). NCBI lineage: Eukaryota > Viridiplantae > Streptophyta > Pinopsida > Araucariales > Araucariaceae > Wollemia > Wollemia nobilis. The sequence continues at coordinate 5,645,432 of JAQPPZ010001340.1, forward strand.
CTTGAAGACACCACGACCTTGCTTCTTAGGGTTTCGAAGAACCCTAAATTGTTGTAATATTGTATCAAAAGGATTCAAGGATCCAAGCTTGTAAACAATGGAGTTTCTAGGCTCCCCCCATCAATAAAGAATTTATTCTATTGTGCAAACTTGTGTTACCTTACATTTTATTTTGTTCAAAGCATTGTCTGTGTGTTGCATTTTACATATTTTACTCTCCATATTCGTTGTCAAATATATTAACTCTTATGGACATAAAATTCCACTAAAATTAGGAGTATCCATATTTGGCTTATGTACCATGTTTGATATTTTCAAAATCAACCATGCTCTAGTTCTTCTCCTTGCTCTTCATCTCAAGCTATAGCATGACCAATTTCCTCCTCTTACTTCTCACTAATATTCTCAAGATGAACATATCTCCTTTGGGAAGTCTCAATCACATCTACCCTAATGGTAATTCCTCTAAGCATTTTTGCTATATCCACTAGTCGGGTTCCCATACCATGTGGTCTTCCTCTTCCTTAGTGTACCATCTCTTCGTCACCATAGTTTTTAGACTTATGAAATTAAACCAACTTTGATAACAATGATGTAGACTAGACGAAGGGGGTCAACTAAATAAAAATCTCCCCTAACATCAAATATTTCACCCTCCACTAACACGAACCATGTAGCATTTAGTTTCATTTTAATTTATGCGTATTAGATAGAAAGATGAAAATTACAAAGAGGAAAATTGCCAAGATAACAACACCACAATTGGAAAGTTGACAATACCCCTTGATGATAACAATAATATCTTATTGCACAATATGATGATATCCAATATGACAATTTCATAAGACTATGGGTTCACAAGATGATGGGGTTACTTAACTATAATGACAATATCTTATTGCACAAGATGATAGCACATTGAGATGATAATGTATGAATACAGTAACTTTACACAAGATGACATTACCACTTTGTACAATATTAAAAGTACTTTATTATTAATAAAGTACTTTTAAAATCGACGGAGTTTGATACCTCCCCCCTTGTAAAATTCATCAAATATTGTAAAAGGTGCAATATCAATAAAGTTTGACATCTTCATTATTTTCCTTCTACATAGATGACCACTTCCATAGCGTTTCTCATAGATTCTTAGCTCTTGAAAGGACCCAAATTTAGAGTATGGAAGACAAAGATGCAAACTATCTTGATAGTGGATAAACTATGGGACATTGTGACAGTCATAAAAATATGACCTCAAGGTGTGGACCAAGCAAGTTTGATGAAGCAAATCAATGAGCACTAATGTTAATAACCCTTACTATAGTTGATGATATCCAACCACACATTTGTGATGCAAAAATTTCCATTAAAGCATGGGATGCTCTTACGACCATTTATGAAGGAAATAATTAGTCCACTATTCTTAACCTTCAGTACCAACTTCACACATTGTGAGTGGGAGATGGAGATACTATGGAGCAATTTATTTGCAAAGTAGCATACCTGAAGGGAAAACTAAATGTTTTGGATGAAAAGGTGGAAGACAAGCTCTTAGTTCCCATCATACTATGAGATTTACCTGATTCCTTTATAGTGCTTATTACCTCCTTACAAGTCTCTAACATGATAGTTTTATTCAAGGAATTGGTCAATATACTTCAAGAAGAAGAAACCAATAAACTAAGGGACCGATTTTCAAACAATGCATACATAAGTTAGAAACCTATAAGTCAAACATCTAGAAAATAGAGAAAACACTAACATTCTTCAAACAAAGGTCCTTCCTCATCATAAAAATAACAAACTTATAACCAAAAGAGGTATTGCCATATATATGAGTGTGACAACCAAGATACCAAATATTGTTGGTACAATACCACCACACGAGGAGACTAGGTCTACAAAACTTAAGAAGCAACAATAGTATAGGCCACAAATCCAACAAGAGAAGCAAAAAGGGCATGTTACCATTGAAGTGTCAGATTCATATTATGAATAGGCACACAAAGAGCTAAATTTATATTTTGAATAGGTACACAATACTCATGAGCAAAGTTGCCATGAAAACCAAGAATGATTCTTGGTATATTGATTTTGGTGCTAGCTAGCACATGACAGGGGATAAATATTGGTTTGATACCTTCAAATCCAAAGAAGGGAAACCAATGACCATCGTAGATGATAAAACCTATGAGGTCAAAGGAGTTGGTGATGTTTTAGTTCACCTTCTAGATGGGAAATGCACCATCAAACAGGTCCTTTATGTCCCAAGACTAGCCAACAACTTGTTTATGCCTCAACTACTGTAGAAAAATATGTAGGTTGATTTTAGAGTTGATAATGACCATAAGAGGTGTTTTATAATTATGAATGATAAGCATATAACCATCGATTCCTTTAAAAGTGGCTTGTTTACCCTAGATGTCTAATATTCTTCTAATACAACACTATTAGTATCCAAGACAATTATATTCCCCCAAAAGCAATCCCAAAGGTAGACCTAGAGGTAATAGTACTAGAGGTAGACCAAGAGGCAATAGACCCAAAAGTAAGCCAAGAGGTAACAAACCCATAGGTAGTTCCAAAGGTTGACCTAATGATAGGCCCAAAGATAGACCCAATAGTAGATCTAGTGGATAACCCAATGGTAGATCCAGAGATAGATCCAATGGCAAACCCAACAGTCAACCCATTGGCATACCTTATCTTCATGTAGATTCACCATTTTCTTAGGTACTTTGGTTGAAATCACTTTCAAAAGTACTAACTTATCCTTCTTGCATATGCTTCCCTTTACCACTATTTTATTATTATATTTCTCTAGAGAACTATCCTCTTTCTATAGAGAACTATCCTCTTCCTATAGAGAACTATCCTCTTTCTTTGGAATTGTTTTTTTGCTTGCGAGTCAAATTTTCTTCTGCCTTGAGTGCATATTGATATACCTCCTCAATTGTTCTAATTCGAAGCAAACCAATTTCATCTTGTATGGACAACCTTATCCCATTTATGTATCTCACAATTTTCTCTTCACTATCTTCAATATGATTGTATCTTATGGTCAACTTATAGAATTATTTAGTATATTATTTCATTCGCCACTCCTTTTCTTGAGGTTTTGGAGTCTTCTACTTAATTCAAATTGATAATCAATAGCTAAAAACTTATATTTTAACTTGTATACAAACTTGTCCCAACTTTGGATTTTACCTTCCTCTTTTGCTATCTATTTGTTTGGACATGATATTACCAAATTGAAGCATATCCCTTTAGCTGCATACATGTAAATTTGACTTGCTTTGGATCCTCCATAGATTCATAATTGAAGAATCATCTGTTATCCAATCTATTAACTCTTTTGGGTTTAAAATTCCATTAAAATTTAGAGGATCTAGATTCATGTTTGAGATTGCTTGAATCAAGCATTTCTCTAGTTCTTATCCTTGATCTTCATCTCGAGCTATTGTGTGACCAATTTTCTCCTCTTCTCTTTTACTAATCTCCTAAAGATGAAAATCTCTCCTTTGGGTTTCCTCAATCACATCTAACCTGACGATAATTCCTCTCAGCATTCCTACTATATTTACTGGTCAAGTTCCTAGACCATGTGGTCTTCCTCTTCCTTGTTGTGCCATATATCCTTCACACAATTTGTAGACTTATGAAATTAAACTAACTTTGATACCAAATGATGCAGACTAGATGAAGGGGGTCAACTAAACAACAATCTCCCCTAACAGGAAAGAATTCACCCTTCACTAACACCAACCATGTAACATTTAGTTTTGTTTTAATTTATATGCATTAGATAGAAATATAGAAATTACAAAGAGGGTAATTGCCAATATAGTGACACCATAATTGGAAATTTGACAATACCCCTTGATGACAATGATAATATCTTATTGCACAAGATAGTGATATCCAAGATGACAATTTCATAAGACCATGGGTTCACAAGATGATGGGGTTACTTGACGGTAGCGACAATATCTTATTGGAAAAGATGATAGCACATTGAGATGATACTATCTAAATATGGTAACTTCATACAAGATGACATTAACACTTTACACAAGATGATCATAACCTAAGACGATAAGATAAAAATACAATACAATCCCAAGTCAACGCGTTCTTTCCAAGATGGTGTTTCCAAGATGACTCATATTAAATGATATTTTCTATGTTAGCACATTCTTGATGATACAATAGATGACAACTTCCAAGTTGGCAATATGATAATTACTAGATGATCTTCTTCATGATGTCACTCCCATGATATATTCTAGATGACACGAGCCATATCACACTTCCAAGATGACAATGATGTAGTCAATACTTAGATATTTCTCCTCAAGTGGATATTAGCTTGATGGCAAGACTTAGAAGAAAATTTCCCTTATTCTGAAATGGCTCTCTTGTTGCTTCTCCTCGAATAGAGTTTTCATATTGACTGTCACAAAATTTCCCCTCACTTGTAAACTATACACACTAATTTATGCAATATACCACATGTAACTCAAATAATGCAAAGCAATTATCATGTAAAAAAGCACACAATACAAAATTCAAGGTGAATATCAATGGCATTGCTAATATATTAAATAACTATACATCCAATATTTTTTCATCCATCTCTCTTATCACGAACATCTCTACACTTTTTTATTTTACTCCCATGCCGTTGCCTATTTCTCTTCTCTTATCTCTCTATGCACACCTCTACTCTCTTTCACCTCTTGAACCCCTTTTAATTTAAAGGCTCAAGAAACAATTACTTTCTAACTACCACTAGATAGTTTCATAACGACCATTAGATGCTTAACCTTCTAGTTTCTCATGTAGATGCTATTGTATCACTTCTACCCATTTTATGGCTATGATAATAAAATTGTGCCCATCTAAGGACACAACAAAAATAGGCCCTACAAGGTCAAGGTCCCAAGTGGAAAAAGAACAAAATAGTATAGAACTTTATTTTTTTAAAGATAAAAAAACCAATGGGTGTATCATCATAGAAATTTAAAAAATGATAGATTTAAGCCTTCATTAAATGCATAGGCAAAGGAATAATTATTGTTTCACTTGGTATGTTCAAAGTTCTTTATGTAGATATTACAAAAACATGAACTTGTTTATATCTATATAGCCTAGTTTTATAGAGATTACATTCATAATTTCTAAGTATGCAATAAGCAAACAAATTATTGATATCTCTATAAGAAATTTCACAAAGATTTATATTGGTATGATTATCATCATCACTAAAAATAGGAATTTCCATTAAACCTACTTGATTATGCCTAGCACCCACCTTAGAAATAGGAGTAATAGAAGAATATTTGTCAATTTATATATTAAAGGCTTGATTAAAATCATTGTTAACATCACTATCAATCTCATCCCCAATGCTTGTATTATCTACACAAAATGTTACTTGTTTTAGTATGGCAACATCCTCATGAGATTTGTGTAATTTAGCTAAAATTTTGTAGAAGAAAACCAAATATTTTCTCTTGGGTTTCAACAATAATGGAAATTTTTCAATTACCTCTCGAGGAAGGGGAGTAATAATATCCATATTTGGTTTATCATCTTTTAATTCTTACTATATTTGGGGTATTTCAAGTGAAATTTAGGATGCCCCTTGTATAACTTCCTTTTAGAAATCCATTGTGGCTCATGTTCATAAATTGGAACTTTTTGTATCTCATACATAGAATAAATAAAACAACTTTCATGGTTTTGAATATGAGTCTCCCAAGGATCTACGTCCCCCTCTATGGTAAAATTTTTATCATCATATGCATATTTTACCACTTGGCAAAAAAAGAAAGCTATGGCTCTCATCTTACTAGTCTAAGGTCTATCTAATAACATGTTTTAATTGGTTTGAGTATCAAACACCATAAAATTCACACTTACTTCTTTACCTCCAAATAAAATTGACAACTAAATGCAATTGAAAAGATATTATGATCAACAATTATAAGCATAGCAATGACTTCTAGTAGAGACAATATTTTATCTAGGGATCTTTAGTTTATCTATTGAGAATGATAACATAACACATGTATCACTCCATTCATCAACAAAATACCTACGTACTATCATATAATTATAAATAATCATCATCATAAATGGTGGATTATCAACCATTTCCAAATAATCAATAACAATCATGTTTTCAAAGAAAAAATTATAATAAAATCAGGGCTAGTATGTGCATAAGTACAAAGTTTTTATTTATGCAATTGAATATATTGCACTTCATAAGACCCTGAAATGGTGGACATAATATTGGGAACCCTCAGTTTATACATATTTATTTCATCCTTAAGTTTCTTAACCACTATAATTGATAAGGAAATGTCCTAAGTAATTCAAAGTATGGGACCTTACAAAGGGTTGTACGCAACTCTTCAACTATATCCCACACTTTGTTTTGCTCATGACTACTTTGAGTAGTTATTCCTTGGGATGGGTAGGGTCCTGATGCTTTTTTGTTATGGGTATTGGGATCATTAATTTAAGTGACTATTGTGGTCTTTCAATATTTTCAAAAGCTCCATTGATTGTAGATTTGGTTGAGGCCTTCTCAAGAATAGTTTGTTTTTGCATTTTTTGACATTTTTGCATTTGTAGAAAGTTTTTGGATGACCAAAGGAGGGTTTGGGATTTTATTGATTATAGAAGATTTATAATTTCTTGGATAGGTTCTTTTACCTTATCCTTATTTTTTTTTCTCTTTAAAATGTTGCTTCTTTTTGTATTGAGGTGCACTTCTAGTGATAACATTAATTTGTTGTTCTAAGGATGCAATGCTCCACTTTGCAACTCTAAAATTTTAACAAAATGATCCAAATTTGGTTTAGTATAAATGCATTCTACATTTGGTCTAGGTTGAGCAAATATTTGGTTAACTTGAGATGAATTTTGAGAAGTGCTAGCTCCAAGATTTGGATTTTATCAGTAGCTACAATTATGATTTTAGTTGTTCTGACCTCCTTGATTGTACCTTTCATTACCTAGATTGGGATTATATACTTGATTTTGATACTTTGATGGCCTTCTTGATTAAATTATTGACCTTGATTTTGATTCATTCCCTATTGTTGGTTGTGATTTAGCTGTTCATGGTTAGGGAATGAAGTATTATAAATATCTAACCTTTGATTGCAAGGATGATTATACTTCTTTTGGAGACTATTTATTTTCATTGAACAAATTGATCCTATCATTGTTGAATTTATTAATGTTAAAATTAGGACCAAAATTTGTGCAAGTAGTATTACCATGGCGGTAAGTCCCATGCCAACAATAGAATTTTTTTGGTCATGCCATGTAGATAAACCTATTTTTATAATGGTAATTTCTAAGCTTAGGTGGTGTATCTTCACAAGTCCATTGAGGCATCATATTCTCTATCTCATGAGAGGTATGTTACACATATTCATTATAAATTCTATCCCCTACAACATTCTTACTAGGATTTTTAGGTTTCAAGTGTTTTTGTGTTTCTTCTTTTCCCAATGTTCAAGGATTTTAACAAATTGTAAAACCTTGTTTAGGGAGGAAAAAATATATGGGTTATATTCATCGATTTTAGACTAAAAAGGTGGCCTAAGTGTATTTACAAACATAATTGTGGATGCCTCTTCAATCAAGATCATATTAGTATGATATTTATGTCATTTCCACCTCTTGTGGAAATTATTCAAGATTGATTAGGGCTTTGTTTAACATTTATAAAAATATCCATTGATCCTATCATAGTCATGAAATCATCAAATTATTGTTTTAATTTCATGAAAAAAGATAAGGAGTCAATAGTGTTTAGGTAAAGATGCAAACCCATCAAGAAAATTTACTATCAAAGCCTCAGTCATAAATTTTAACAAATCCTTTTCATTGTGTGACCAATCCCTATAATATGCAATAAACCTATCAATTAATATTTATGATTTATTTGTTCCATAATAAAATAATTTAGGGATATGCCTAGATAAGTTGATTGCTTCCACATCAGGGGCTAGATATTGACTTTGATAGTTTTTGAAATTAGGATTTGTTAATACAGGAAGAGCCACCCAAAGGTTAGATAAGGGAGGTAGAGGAGGATGAGCATTGGAATTCAATATTAAAGGAGAGATGACAAATTATGCTATATAATTTCTATTAACACTCAAACTTTGAGTGAGATTGTTCATCATATCCTGCATTTGTTTGGTTGTTTCTCTCCTAATGATCCCCATGTGCTTCTCAGTATCTCTCTTATGAATATCTAGTTTATAGGCTAGAGATTCCTTAAGTTATGATATTATGAATGAGATTCAAGGAGGTATGGCATGCATTTGCTTTTATGTTTGTGCTTGATTTACCATGATCACTACATTAAGTTATGATATTAGTTATGTGTGACATTGTTCATCACTATTTAATGTAGGTGCTCCTATAGAGCATTGAGATCCTACAACAAACTTGTAGAGTTCATCATAATATTTACCTCAGAGACATAATCCCTATCTATCCAATCCTTAATTTAGAGCTCATAGTCATGATCAAAAGTTAAAGGATGGTCCTTATAATTTTCATGAGAAATGGAATGATTCATATCGTCTTCTAATTTGCTTCTTTGAACTAGTAGTCATTATGAATCCCTTTAAAGAAGCAAGAGGATCATAAATAAAAGCATAAAACTTAGTCAAGGGAAACTAGGGTTTTGAAAAAGTTTCTATCCCTAAGCAAGCAAACTTCCAAAACATCACAACAAAATAAAAATATATTTAAAGGCAACCCTAAGAGAAATCAAAAAGCTATGGAAAGACCACCAACTTATAGCAAAAAGAAAAAACTAGCATAAGGCCTATGACAACAAATCCTTTAGGCCCTAGGGTCTAAAAATAGAAGAGAAAAAACCTCAAAAGGTGGATTTCACATTAGGATCACCAAAATATTTTTTAGAAAAGGGGAATATCTCATACAAATACTAGAATTACTTACTAGAATTACTACAAGATATGCCAAAATACTTAAAACAACACACAAATCATACAATTCAAGCTAAAATTATCCTAATCTAGGCATAAATCAAGAGATAACATTCAAGAACATTCTACACTAAGATCATCCACAAAGAGCCTAAGCTAGGCTAAATTCTAATATAGCAACTCAAATACTTGACACCCAAGATACCAAGGACCATACCATTCACAATTAAACACCATGAAAACACTCACTTCTATTATATAATTCTTGCAATGTCACCACTATATAAAGGAGGGATCACACCTGTAATGCATATGGAGGATGCAATATGCCTAAAAAAGGATCCTTGAGTGACAATTTTGATATTTGTCTATAAATATTGGTAGAGTGTCCTATCCTCCGCTACTGAAGATAATGAACTAATGTTTGATGATTTTGGTTGTTCCTGTAAGGATGAGAAAGAGAAATAGAGATAAATAAAGTACGAATATCATATGTCAAAAATCTTATAGCAATATTAGCAATGATTATGAGCATATCATGAGAGTATGGTAAGGTGAATAATTGAGGATATGGTAGATAAAAAATATAAATTCTCCTTTTGAGGTTGTGAAAGCATGTCTACGGAAGCACAGGCGCACCGGGTGCGATGCAAACAAAAGCAGTTGTATTAACGAAACGCTAAGTGCATGAAAAAGGGAAAGCGAAGCATGAATGAAACGAGATGTAAAGCAAAAACAAAGGTGCAGCCTCTTTTATTAATTTTTCTTATGATCAGGTTACAATACGTCTCCCCCCCATTTTCAGGGGCTCGGAGCGTTCGATACAATTTTGTTACACCAACGGATGGTACGCTTCCCTTCGGGATCTTCCGCGTGCCCACATTCGAAATGGGCGGGCCAAACGTCACCGCCGCTTGCGTGAATACATTCTTAGTTCCTTGCTGCCCCTCCGGTGTTGAGATCCTACGTTCAGAGAAACAACAAATGATTAATAGCACATGCGGATGGAGGGAAACATGCAATCCCCAAGGCCTCCGGTTAATGCATACATGAAATAATTAAAACAGTGATCAAAACTTATCAGAATAGAATGAAATTTAAACAGAAGCATGTAAACACCATCAGGGACACATTGCAAAAAGAACAGTCAAGAAATCTACTGTAGATTTCTAATCGCTCCGGGGTGGGACGATTAGGACTGTCATAAAATGCTCGAAAGTGACCTCCCAAATGTCCCATCCAGAGGCCTCCAAAACACCTGCAAACTTGGGGTTAGGCAAAATGGGGCATTTTGAGATGACCCAGAAGGTCGGATTTTGCTGATTCTGCCCCGATCACCCTGTATCCGAAGGCGCTCCCTGTATGTTAGTAAAAGCGTAAAACAATGAAAACACAGTCAAAACAAGTCAGAATGCTTTGAAATTTGAACTGCAGCATATATGAAACACACAAAACATGATGCAAAAGAAATAGTGAAGAAATATGCTATAGATTTCTAATCACTCCGGGGTGGGGCGATTAGGACTGCAACAGTGCGGGGGGCGCCCGGGGGCAGGACGCCCGTCGTTTGGGGCTTGGTTTTGACACCAATCCACTTGGGATGGGTCCAAAACCTCCTAGGGGGTTGTGTCAGAAAAATTGGGTGTGGGATTGTGGCCAATTGTTTGGGTTTTGGGTCCGGATTGCGCTCCTAATGTTCACCCGATAACCTCCCTTCCAAAAGAGAGATCAAGGATGTAGGAAGCACAATGAGGGTGAGGGTATAATTCGGCAGCACTCCATTGCTCCAAATGCTCCTGCTCTATCCTCTTTTTGGGGTGAGAAGACTCACCATTTTATAGACCTGAAGGTCTACTTTGAATGTGCATGCAGGGGCGCCACTTGGCCATCATGCCTTGTCAGGGAGAGAAGATTCCTCCCTGATTAAGGGCTCCATGACTGCCTCTATGACTGCCTCTTTGAGCTTTGAAATGCTCACTCGCACTCCCATGCATTGAAGGTGGAGTTGAGTGGTGGATCTGGGCTGCCATTTGTCAAGGTTTGACTTTTTCCCGTCAAACCTGCTATTCGCCCCACCCTGGAGCGATTGCTTGCTAATCATCCCGGGGTGGGGCGAATAGCATTCTAATCATCCCAGGGTGGAACGAGTAAGGAGCAGGGTGCTTGAAAGGTGCCAAATTGACCTCTGACCTTCCAAAACTACTTTGGGAGTGGTTAGGACCACTTTTTAACCTCTGGGGGCTGCCCTAGGGGCTATGTATGCCAATTCGGTCAGTGCTTGTAGCCACATAATCAGATTGGTGTTGTTTTGGTGTCTACAGATGCCCCTTTTTGGGATGCGTTGTGCGTGGCGCAGTGTTGAGCAAAAATAGATAACCAAAGCACTTAATGATTAGGGTTTCTCAGTAACCTAACCAAATTTTGATGCCCCAAGTATGGAAAGGGCACGCATTCTTGAATCCTTGCTTCTGACGAGCTAAGGAGCTTAATTCAAGTGTTAACCTTTTTCGGTGAGGTGTTACTTGATCTTGGACATTGTTCAGTCATGAATAGGCAAAGGGCGCAACCTTTTGTCTATGGGAACCTTGAGTTCATGATTCTAGAATGCCAAGTGTTTGATCAGCTTGTGATTATTGCTTGTTTGCTGCCCCAAGCAGGAGCGTGATTGTCTTTGTCAATGATTCTTTGAATGCATGCCATTTCCTTGATTGGGTGTGTATTTGTTGATTGGTGACTAAGTGTGACTACCCCCTCAAGCGACGAATCGATGAGGGAATGACCGACATGAGAAAAGCGATGAGTCACTTGACCCAAGATGACTTTTGTAAGGGTGCCTTCAGTTGTTTTCCATTGAATGCTTATGCAGTTTCCCAACAATCGGACCTATTTTTGGTGGGTTTTAACCCTTTTTGTGACGCTTATTGGGGCTGAAATTGTCAAAAATTCGTCCTCCCATGGAGCGGTCCAGCTATGGTAGCCTTCTTAGGGAGTAGGATATTGATAATTTGTGGCCTCAACATTAGTTTTGTATGCCAAGAATTTCAGGCACAAAGGCGCCTTTGTTCGGCAATTTTATTTATTTTTTGGTGGGTTTTGACCCTTTTTGTGACGCCTTTTGGGGATGAAATTGTCAAAAATCCATCCTCCCATGGAGCGGTCCAGATATGGTAGCCTTCTTAGGGAGTAGGATAGTGATAATTTGTGACCCCAACATCAGTTTTGGATGCCATGAATCGTAGGCACAAAGGTGCCTTTGTTCGGCAATTTTATTGTTGTTTTTGGTGGGTTTTGACCCTTTTTGTGACGCCTTTTGGGGATGAAATTGTCAAAAATCCATCCTCCCATGGAGCGGTCCAGCTATGGTAGCCTTCTTAGGGAGTAGGATAGTGAATTTGTGACCCCACATTCAGTTTTGTATGCCAAGAATCGCAGGCGCAAAGGTGCCTTTGTTCGGCAATTTTTATTGCTTTTTTTGGTGGGTTTTGACCCCTTTTTGTGATGCCTTTTGGGATGAAATTGTCAAAACCATCCTCCCTGGAGTGGTCCAGCTATGGTAGCCTTCTTAGGGAGTAGGATAGTGACAATTTGTGACCCCAACATTAGTTTTGGATGCCAAGAATCATAGGCACAAAGGTGCCTTTGTTCGACAATTTTATTGCTATTTTTGGTGCATTTTGGATGCAGTTTTGGTTGTTTTTTATTTTCTTGCTCTGTAATCATCCCAGGGTGGGATGAATACCAATTTTGTAATCATCCCAGGGTGGGATGAGTGCTAACTAGAGCGCTCATCCTAGGGTGGAACGATTACAGGCCTAAGAGCCTATATAAGGGCCAAAACTAGGTTTTGGGCTCATTTGCAATTGTTTTTTCTAGCGATTTGGAGCTGTGAGGAGGAGGAGTGCTAGTTTGCGAAGCGGAGCGCTGCCAAATTTTCATGGACACCATGAGTTCAAGGACCAGATCCTCGAGTGGTAGAGCCGAGGCGAGACCGGTAGGTGCTCCTTCCTTCTTGTTTTTTGTTTGTTTTTATATGAATTTTTAAAACTCGCATTTTATCATTGTTCTTTGTCATATTAAGGTTAAAACCCTAAATGAATGTTGTGGTTTTATTTGTTTTGTTTTGTTCATCATAAGGTTAAAAAACCCTAGTTTGAATTTTTTTGTTTTGATTTTTTTTTGTTCATCATTAAGGTTAAAAACCCTAGATGATTTTTTTGTTTTAATTTGTTTTTTTTTGTTCATAATAAGGTTAAAAACCCTAGTATGATTTTTTTGTTGTTTTGATTTTTTTGTTTACACTTAAGGTTAAAAACCCTAGTATAGTTTTAATGTTTTTGTTTTTGATTTTTTGTCCACACGTAAGGTTAAAAACCCTAGTATGATTTTGTTTGTTTTATTTGATTTTTTTGTTCTTGATTGTACAATTTAGTTGATTGATCTATACTTTGGCTGTATAGTTCTGTACTTTTGTTTTTCTGTACATTGTTTGTCATCTGTATAATTTATTTGAATGTTTTTGTTTAAATTAAGGTTGAAACCCTAATTGTTTTTTGTTGTTTTATTGTTTTTGTGTACATTTGTACATTTGTTTTGTTGTCATGTTTTAATGTTTTTGTGGTGTTTTTGTTTTTAGGTTGTGAAGAGTCGGTACCGTCAGCCGACGGTATTTTTTGATGCATGAGATGCATTGACTATGGCGGATTGGGAGTGGCTTGATGCCCTTGGGCTCAAGCAGGTGACGCGGTTGGAGCCTATGGTGGGGGATCGGGCATATCTGACTGCCCTGATCAATTTGTGGGATCCCCACACCAACACCTTTCATCTCCCAATAGGGGAGATGACAGTGACTCTAGAGGACGTGTATCGGATTCTATGGATTTCGATAGATGGGCTGCCCATTCGGATGACTCCTCGTGATCAACGGACGATGGTGCTGACACGGTGCTTTGGGCATGCGACGGAGATGGGGGTGGATGGGGCGGTGGAGAGGGCAGAGGGGGACTGCTTGATTGGTGGGATTCTAGTGCGATGGTGGTTTGAGAAGGGCATGTTGGGGGTGAGGCATGCATTGCTTATGACCCTCATCTCCAACATGCTGCTTCCTGACTCCTCAGGTGCGAGGTTCCCTTGGAACCTGCTTGAGGTAGTGTTCAGACTTGTGGAGTGTCCGATGGTAGCACCACTGATTATGAGGTGGGGTCAGACGCTACTGGCACAGTTGTATGATGAGTTGTACGAGGTCCGCTATCAGAGGTGAAAGGGGATTGGGTGCAGCTACCTATTGTAGTGTTGGGGGTGGTAGCACATAGCTATGGAGCGGCCATAAGGGTTGCCTTGGACCACTCAGGGGGAGATGGTGGATAGGGAGATTGGCTATGCTGCTCTATGGTGGAGGTCAGAGGAGCAGGGGCAGAGTCGATGGTGGGTAGGTGTCGTAGGGCACTATACTGATGCCTTCTCTCATCTTGCTCTAGGGGAGGTGTTCTAGCGGCCATACCAGGACTGTCCAGCTGACTGAGGCTAGGGAGTGGCTTCGATGGGTGCATAGGGGGAGATGGTTGATCGGGCGACATGGGACCGAGCAGGAGTACTTCCTATACGTCCGGGTGACTCGATAGTTTGGGGTGCACCAGGGATTTCCTGGTGAGCCCTTGATCTATCGACGTCGGGGCGATGAGAGGACTCTAGCCTAGCCGATTATTGAGCCACTAGGTGAGGAGTCTGATGTAGTGATTGATGTCCCCAACATGGACAATGTCGGGGTGACTACAGAGTATGACCAGTGGTGGATGATGCTACGATGGTGGGGTGAGGGGCCTCTAGGAGGTCCGGATGTAGCAGAGGTGGTGGGGTTGCGGAGGCACCGAGGGAGGGTTGGGGGGCTCCGCTCGATGATGCAGATATGGTGGAGGTAGATGACTTGATTAGGGATGATTTAGGGGTTTCGAAGCAGTCGGATACATAGGACGTCCTAGAGCAGTGGGTGCCGAGCAGCATGCCATCCCGGAGATGCCCATGCCTCAGGCAGTCCTAGGGGATATGGAGGCTAGGTTTCATGCTGAGATAGCATGATTGGAGGACCTACTACGGAGATGGGATGAGGAGCACAACGTTGAGAGGGATCACCTATGGGCTCAGTTGGCGTAGCGGGATGAAGCATTGGCTGCATACCATCGATGGGATGTGGAGTGGGGTCGATGTCGGGTGGAGTTGGAGGTCAGAGATTATCCACCTCGATGGACAGTTACCTGAGCTCACTAGAGGTGGATCATGCACGTCGTACGAGAGGTAGTGAGACTGAGCAGTCAGCATCCTCTCATCGCAGGCGGGTGGGTGAGGGTAGCGCTAGTGGGCATGATGTGGGGGCTGGCAGTAGCCACCCTGAGAGGTCCCATAGGACCCACACCACTAGGGGTAGTTCCAGTCGCACCGATCCTACGTGATCATGGTGGCTGACTCCCTAGGCTTGGGGTTTTTGAGTTTTTGATTTTTTTGTGAGGTCAGAGGACCGACTTATTGTAGCCTATGGGCATTTTTTGGTGATATATATACATGACTTTCTTTTTTGATTATACACTTGTCATGATTTATTTGTTACTTTTATGCACATTTATTTACGTTGATGTATGCATATGTTATTATGAATGCGATTATTTCTAATTATATGATGTATGCATATGGAATGGATGAAATGATTTGTTGATAACTTGGCGGTGGCACCATAGACTATACAGATTTATTGGCTTTCTGTACTATGTGATTGCTTTGTGGAATGACTTTGCATGTGTAATATTTTTTTGTTTGTATTTTTTGATGGTGATGTAAGAATGGAATGTACCACAGGTGTTCTAGAATGTAGTTAAGGTTTTTCTGAGACTCAGATGTTTTAACTAACTAGCCAAGACTGTACATTTATCTCACAAGACTTTTGAACAAGGTACGAATCAGACTTGAGTTTGACCAAGTTATTTCACATCCCTGTGTGTGCGATTGAATTTGTTTATGTGGTAGTTGTCAGGATACCGCCAGTGCCAGATAGGCTGTCAACCAAACCTATACTGAGGATCACCTAATTAGCTCCACTAACTCCTTTGTTGTATTTAGTAAGATTAATCTATGGTGCAATCTAGGATACCATAAGCTAGCTCATCCACATGCAAACATTGATCTGTACACAATTTAATGTGATAGATATATCATCATGCGGGAGGTTTACCGCCAGTGACCAGCAGGCTATCCACCAAACCAGTACTGAGGATCACCTCATGACCTTTCGAATGCTGAGAGTTCCAGGGATTCAAGTTCGACTCCCTTCTTTTCTTTACTTTTATTGGGATACTTGCTCTCGTATGTAGTGATAAAAATCACTATTTATTTTTATTTTTTTCTTTTGAGCAAGGGATTGGAATTTTGAGTGATGAGAATCACTATTTCTTGTGCTTTTTGATGTATGCACTATGTGGGTTTTGATGTCAAACTTTGGAGTTTGTACTTTGACTTTTGCAATTTTTTTTGGATATTTGCAACTTTTGAGAATTTGGGATTCTTGGGGAATTGGGTAGGGAAGATGCTTGTCCTTTTGCCAACTCTCAGCATTCTTGGGGTCATTCGCATAGGGGGATGAGCGAGATAACCTTTTCACTATATGGTATCCTAGATTGCTTTGCAGGTTTCATCTTTCGTTCACACAACTTGGGAATTTTTTATGTGTTTTAACTTGTGTTGGGATGTGACGTAACAAGGTGTGATCCAAGTAAAACTCTACCTTTGTAAAAATTTGTCTGACTTTGTACAGTTTTTGGCTAGAAATCTAAAGACAGCTGAATGACGAAAGCCCTGGATACATTAGAAGACAACTGATTATGATATGGTGAAAAATGTGGATGGCGTTTATTTTTGCTGGACTATTTACAAAGTGGAAAAATGCGGAAAATGATGGAATTGCCGAGTAATTATAGTCTATGGTGCATTTGACCTGTATGACCAACAAATATGCAATGTATGTTTGCGATGCCTAATGCAACTTTTTTTTTTTGTGTTTTGATTTTTAAGAGTATGCATGGAAGTGAGATGCAATTTTTTTGTTATTTTTGATTATTTTATTGTTTTTGAAAATTTGTTATGGTTGGTTTATCCCGAGTGGGTGCGGTCCAAGTGATTCTTTCGGATCCTTGGAGGTTTTGACCAAAGGGATTATAGATACCTTTGGGGCATTTTGGGTGACCAAGCGATTGTGGGAACCCTTGGGGCTTTTGGTTTGACCAAAGGGTTTATAGATACCTTTGGGGCATTTTGGGGTGACCAAGCGATTATGGGAATCCTTGGAGCTTTTGGTTTGACCAAAGGGATTATGGGCACCTTTGGGGCATTTTGGGTTGACCAAGCGATTATGGGAATCCTTGGAGCTTTTGGTTTGACCAAAGGGATTATGGACACCTTTGGGGCATTTTTGGGTTGACCAAGCGATTATGGGAATCCTTGGAGCTTTTTGGGTTGACCAAAGGGATTATGGACACCTTTGGGGCATTTTTGGGTTGACCAAGCGATTGTGGGAATCCTTGGAGCTTTTTGGGGTGGGCCATGGCTCTTTTAAATGTGGAATGGCCTCAAATGACTGATGTTCAAGGGTTCTAGTTCCTTGATTCCTTCAAGAGAGGCGAGCCGGTATGTTCCAGGTCCTATTTTACTATCAATGACATAAGGACCTAACCAATTTGCCATGAACTTGTCCCTTAAATGGGGTGGCAAGTTAGAATTTTGTTGGTTCTCTTTTAAGACCAAGTCACCAACCTGAAAGTCCCTCAGGTGAACTTTCATGTTATATGCTTTCTTAAGTCGCTCTTGATAGATACGTAAATGCTCGAGAGCATTGATGCATCGTTCGTCGAGCAACGTAAGCTGGTCTAACCGGGCCTGCCATGTAGTGTCATCATCGATGAACTCTTGCATTGATATGCGTAGGGAAGGTATTTCCAACTCGAGAGGCATGACTGCCTCGGAGCCATACACCAACGAAAATGGAGTTGCCCTAGTGGGCGTCCGAATGCTAGTGTGATAAGCCCAAAGAGCAAGTGGGATTTGAATGTGCCAATCCTTATGACTATCTATGACCATATTTTTAAGGATGGCAACTAGCATTTTGTTTGATGCCTCTGCTTGCCCATTTGCCTACGGATAATAGGGTGTCGAAAAACTATGCTGAATTTTGTACTTTGTTGTCAAAGCACGCACATCTTTGTTCTTAAATGATGTCCCATTATCCGAGATGATCTTGGATGGAATACCAAAATGACATATGATGTTATGTAAAATAAACTCCGCAATGCGGGGCCCAATCGTAGAGGTAAGCGGAATTGCTTCCACCCACTTGGTGAAGTACTCTGTGGCCATTATGATGAACGTGTGATGGCCTGACGATGCAGGGGAGATCTTTTCGATTAGATCTAAGCCCCACTACGAAAATGGCCAAGCCGATTGGATCGGTTGCAAGGCCTGAGAAGGTACGTGTGTCAAGTTAGCATGGTGTTGACACTTCATGCACTTCCTCACATACGCGCAACAATCTCGCTCTAAAGATGGCCAATAATAGCCCATGCGAAGGATGCGCTTTGCGATGGCCATACCGCTGAAGTGGCCACCGCATGTACCATCGTGCGCTTGGGTGATCGCCCAAGTGGACTCCTGTTGGTCCAAGCAATGGAGGAGGATCCCTTCATAGCTTCGATGGTACAAAATGTCTCCTAGCAAGACATGTTTTGCCGCTTTCTATTTGAATGATCTTTTTGTGGCATGCGACAATCCAAGTGGGAGGCTACCTAACTTGAGATAGTCTCTTATGGGTGTGTACCAATCCTGCTGATCAGAAACCTCGATGGTATGAATGGCCAATCCCTCTTGAAGTTCATCCCTAGCAAAAGTTGAGTGGGAAAGAACTTGTAAGAATAGTATTGTGTTGCTATTAAGAGGGGTCGGGGAGAACAAGGACCCCTAGTTGGCATGATTCAGACTATCATGGATTCGAGAGAACCTATCCTGAGATGGTTCAATCTGGATCAGGTGGATTCCTGGCGTTAGGTCAGAGCTTGCACGCTCCATCATGGATTGCGATAATGTTTTGACTTGAATGGTTGTCATCTCACCAGAAGGGTCTTGCGGGATTAGTGACCCCAAGGAGGCCATAGTGTCCACAAAATGATTCGATGATCGAGGGAGTGCCTCGATGTCGTACCATTCAAGATTTGCCAAGAATTTATCCACAAGGGCTTTGTAGGCCTGTAGAACTGGGCATTTGCATTGGAATACCCCTTTCACTTGGTTGACAATTAACAGTGAATCACCAAAGATGTTCAAGCATTTGATGTTCATGGTGATGGTTGTCTGAAGACCTATGAGCAAGGCTTCGTATTCGGCATTGTTATTGGTGCACGAGAAATCAAGTTTAAATGATAGAGGCATTGGAGCCCCTTGAGGTGTGAAGAATATGATTCCCATGCCACCCCCTTGCTCACATTTAGAACCATCAAAAAATAAGGTTATGTCGGCCTGTGACTCGGGCTCATCAGAATCTGGCGATTCTGAGACATGGAAGACCCCATCATCGGGTAGCTCTATGGTCAGAGGCTGATCATCTTCGAGAGGAGCCTCTGCTAGTTGATCGATGATGACTTGACCTTTGATGGACTTTTATCCAATGAATTCGATGTCAAACTCTATCAACAACATGATCCATTTTATCATGCGGCTACTATGATAAGTATGACTCATCATGTACCGTAATGGATTCTCCTTAGACACAACATACGTCGTATTGCTCAGCATGTAATGGCATAGCTTTTTGGTGGCAAATACCACTGCTAAGCATAGCTTCTCGATGTATGCATAGTTAAGTTCATAACTGACCAGGGTGCGGCTAAGATAATAATTAGCCTGTTCTTTATGTAGTTCATTTTTTTGGGCTAGCATGGCGCCCAGTGCCACCTCAGTAGCTGAGATGTATAAGTAGAATGACACTCCTGGTCTAGGTGGTGCCAATACTGGCGGTGAAGCCAAGTATTGTTTGATGTCATCGAAGGCTGACTGGCACTCGTCATCCCAGTGAAATGCTACCCCTTTGTGTAATAATTTATTCATGGGTCGGCACTTGTCAGATAGCTGCGCTATGAAGCGCTTGATCGACGTGACCTTTCCCTGCAAGCTTCTGAGCTGCTTGATGGTGGTTGGGGGAAGCATTTCAAGGATTGCCTTGACTTTATTTGGATCTACCTCGATGCCTCATTTTGAGACTATGAAACCCAAGAGTTTTCTAGATGTGATGCCAAATACGCACTTCTTGGGGTTTAGTCTAACTTTGTGTTCAATGAGGCGATCAAGGATCTTGCTTAAGTCATCGAGATGATCTGGGCGCAAAAGAGATTTGGCCAACAAATCATCCATATAATCTTCCAAAGTTTTATGCATGTGATCATGGAAGATGTATGTCATAGCGCGTTGGTAGGTGGCGCCAGCATTTTTAAGGCCAAAGGGCATGACCTTATAACAAAATGTCCCCCAAGGCATTGTGAACGCCATTTTGAGTTGATCATCGAGATTGATACGAATCTGGTTGTATCCCGAGAAACCATCCATGAGGGAAAGCATTTCATGGCCTACTGTAGCATCTACCAATGCATCGATGCTAGGCAAGGGGAAATCATCCTTGGGACTCGCTTTGTTTAGATCTCAAAAATTGGTGCATATGCGAATCCTCCCATCAGGCTTCTTGATGGGTACCATGTTGGACAACCATGGTGGGTAATCCATGCAGATGACAAACTGTGCATCCAACAACTTTTGTAGCTCATATTTGACCATTAAGGCTACTGTTGGGTGCATCTTACATAGTTTTTGCTTGACTGGCTTGACTGTCGGATCAAGCGTTAGATTATGCATGACTAGCTATGGGTCTAGCCCCGACATGTCTTTGTAGGACCATGCAAAAACCTCCTTCTTCTCTTTGAGAAGGGCAATGTAATCGGCTTGCTCTTCGGGGGATAGACTTACCCCTAGCTTGATGATTTGCGGATTCATTGGATCAGAGCCGATGTCTACGTCAGTCGTCTCTTCGACTGACATGTGGGACCCGTCCTCCAACTGGTGTGGAGTTGGGATCAGGTGGATATCATTTGCTGAATTTAGATCTACGTTTGGAACGTCGGGTTCCTCTTCAGCATGGAAGATATCCTGAGTTGGTCCTAGGGTGAAATGAAGCATCTCACCGCAAGGCCAGTACTCGATGGGGATGGTGGCGAGTTAGCATGATCCCAGTCTATGGCATCTAGGTTTAGATACAATGGTCATGCTGGATCGGTTGGATTGTGGATGGGGGTGGTTAAGTCAATGGAGATCATGTTGATGAAGTGAATTTGGTCTCCATTACCATGTGGGTGGTGACTCGGACATCCTTGGTGATCTTTGTGCTCCGGATCTGGCTCTATGGGTATTGGCACAAATGGATCGGCCCTATGTGTGGATAGAAGGATAGGGTCTACCCTTGGCACTGATGGCTCTATAGGGTCTCTGGGTGGAGGGTGCTCTCTGTATGCCTAAAGTGGTGGATGCAGCACTTGGTCCAACTATGCTTGGTTCAAATGCCACCTATGCCTTGGCCCCATGTTTAGCTATTCAAACATGTCATCAATGTCCATGGGGTATTGTTGCTACCGCATATGGTTGAGATATGCCATCTCAGTCTCATATTCATAATCGCTATCGGAGATCCATAGGCCTTCATTGGCTTCGACAACTATTTGTGGCATGTGAGGCTCGTTCTGTTCGAGCAAGTTAATTTGGTCCCATCGGGGTTGTTTCGCTCTCTATGGGAGGACCTGATTCTCTTGAGGTGGCAATTGCTCGATTGGAGCATTCAAGGGGAACATCGCCATGAAGTTCTCCTGATAGTCATCTATGGGCGTCACTTGCGAGTGATTGCTATCGGACTCGAAAGGGTCCCAAGGTGCTACCTCATACTCTGACTCATCTTCTGAAGATCCTTCTTGGCCTTGTCTATATCCCTCTTGGAGGCAAGTTCTTGAACTTTCCCCTTTCTCGATCGAAGGGGAGGAGTTGTTGAGGCCCACAAGGTTGGTTGTTAGCAATGGGAGATAATCCCCCAATGTGTATGTTGTGTTAGGATTGGCATATGGATCTTGTGCCAACCCATCCTTGTTGCCTAGCCCTAGGCCTTGCATGTTTTCTACCAAGATGTCAAGGGGCAGAGGGTGGTTGAACCCTACTCCTGATTTGTCGTATGGCATCTGATATCTTGGTTGACAAAGAATGTGCACTCCTTGTTCATATCTGCCCAACCCATATCCATGCCAATTACATTGGCCAAGGTATTTCAAAGTGAATTCTGGGTTGGACAGATAGTTGACATTCTCAGCAAAGGGCTCTTCGTCCTCTTCCTCTTGCAGGTAAGGTTCAATGTCATTGTCGAGGCCCCCATATACAAAATTTGTCTGATTTGGTGGGTAGCCCAAAGGGACAATAGTGTCGATGGGGAGGTGAGGTCTCCCCATGTCCTGCATGGACTCAAGCGTGGGTGTTGCTACAATGTTCCACACTAGATACTCCCCCAGGCCCGTATTGGCCATCTCAATGGTGATCATTGGTGGTTGAGGGGGAGGGAATGGGAGTTCTTCCTGGGTCCACTCCATGTTGGGTGAACCAGGCATCTCGACTTCCATTCGGTTGGGCACCTCTTCGATAGAGATGGTTGAGACCAATGGTGGTATCTCTTCCAAGGGCTTCTTCCCATTGTCCTTCGATGTGGCCACCATAGGTGGTGTCATTGGTGAAGGACCAGACGATGAAGATGGGCCCGATTGGTGATTTGAGGGACTTAACAGTGGGGATGTATGCGGAATCGGACCCTATTTGGATGGATTCAACTGAAAGTCCAAATGTGTCGATGGGAGGGTCGATTGTGGCATCAGTTGCACCGCATTGCAATACTTGAAGGGCTCTAAGTCTGTTGGGACTACATGCACTTGCCCTTCGTATGTGTACTTTAGGCATTGATGGGCTATCGAAGGGACACACTTCATGTCCCTGATCCAAGGCCGGCCCAACAAAATATTGTAGGCCATCTCACCTTCCAGGATGTGGCACAACGTAGGAATAGTCTTTTGTCCCACTTGGATGGGCAGGACAATTGTGCCAACCATCGAGCATATCACGTCATTGAATGCTCGAAGAGTATAGGTGGAGGCCACAATGTGAGATGCTGGCAACTTGAGGTGTTTCAATGCCGTTGTTGTGATTATATTGTTGGATGAGCCAGTGTCCACCAACACCCTCTTAAATGGAATCCCGTTGACCCATGCAATGATGTGCAGGGGTGGATCCGCCATATCACCAGTCATCGATTTTAGTTCATCTTCTCTAAAGGTGATGACTGGTTCTGTACATCATTTTACATGTCCCACAAAGTTGTTGAAAGAGTTTGCTTCATGGGGCTGTAGCTCGATGGCTTTGAGTATCTCCATTAGAGCCTCCCGATGGGGCGGTGATTGTTGGATGAGCTCATAGATGGAGAGCCTAGCCGACGTGGTCCTTAAACTTTGGGTAAGTTTAGTCCGAATCATGGCCACTGGTCTAGGTGGAGGAGGTTGCGTAGGGTGTTGTTGAGGTTGTGACATTGATGGAACCTCTCCTGTAGCTACAGCGAGGGCAGCTGTGCTTGGGTACCTCTTGTTCCATGTCACTATGCTTATCATCCCTACATACCCCTGCATGGGGCAGTTTTGTGTCACCTCATTGACTTGTAGAGTCTTTGCCTACGCATCATGGGCAGGCAGGGGGTCTTTGAAGACCTCCATCTGTTGGTTGCTTGGTGCTACGAGATTATCCACCGCTAGCATTTTGTTGTCTATTAGGTCCTGCACTAAGCTTTTGAACTTCCAACATGCGTAAAGGTCATGTCCTTTCTATCGATGAAATCTACAATATAGGTCTTCCCTATAGCCCTTGGGTTTTGGCACGTTGGGGTCTACGGGTCGACTTTTTGGTAGGTTTATCAAGTTTGCCATGGACAAGCGGTCAAACAAGGAGTCTTTAGACTCTGTGAAGGGTGTGAATTGTCGCCTAGGGTGATGCTATTGATTTTGCTCTTGCCTATGATTTTCCTTCTCATAGCTGTCAAGAGGAACTGCCTGATAATTAGCCTTTGGGGGTTGTGTCGTCTGTGTAGGCTTTGGTATGTTTATGGCAACCTGATTGACCATGGTGGGTTTCGGTTGCGTGGACCCAATTTTGGCATTTTTGGGCCACTCTTTCTTGCGTGGCTTGGCAATCTCGCCATCCTGTATCTTGATCTCCTCAATTATTCTGGCTTGCGCCAGGGCTTCCTCGAGAGTGGCATATTGCTGCAGCTGCAATAGCATGGAGATCGACCTTAGGCAACTCTTTGAGAACATTTGGGTCAGGTCGGCCATGGGAGGGAGGTAAGGTAGCCTTGAAAGCAACGTCCTCCATCGATTTCCATAAGCCACCATGGTCTCTTCCTCATACTGCCTGAGGCTAGCTAGGTCACTTAATGATGCCTTCTTCTTGGTGTTGAAGGTGAAACGTTCGAGGAACGCATCCACTAGCTGGTCTAGGTTGCTGATGCTATGCTTCGACAACTGGGTAAACCAATCCGAGGTAGGGCCTACGAACGTGGTTATAAATGTTCTTAGAAGCAAAGCATCATTGTCCTGAATGCCAAAGCATTGACTCAGGAATCTTGTCACGTGCTCTTGGGCATCCTCATCCCCTCTAAAGATTGCCAATTGAGGCATTTTGAAGTGTTCAGGGTATGGGGGTGCCAGAACTGAAGGATGCACAGGGTGACTGCGGAGCTGGCGTAAAGTGGGCTTTTGGGGCCCAGAAGTCTTGGTCTCCATAGACTCTAAGCGCTCTAGCAATGCTTTGTATGCATCGAAAGATTTGATCTCTTCCTCCTTGGTTTGTTCCCGTTGTGAATTGCGGGGAACTTGAGGCCTATGGAGGGGTAGCCGGATAGCGCCCCCTGCCTTGGTAGGGCATTTCAGCCCACTCTTCTTCTTGCTCGAATTCCTCATAGGCTTCTTGAGGAGTTCCTGGGCGTGACCTATAAACATGGGTGGGTGCCCGAGGAGGGTGCCCATCATTGGCTCTAGGGGTGGCCTCCCGCTCAGGTCTAGGAGGTCTTGGAGGCAACGCTTGATAAGGTCATGGAGACCTATCTCGCACCAAGGGGTTGTGCCTCTCATAAAGCTCTGTCTTATGTGTGCGAGGGGTTGGAATCCTCTCATGCATAGTGTTGTGGAGCAACTCATCTGTCTGATGCTGAATGCGCTCTTTGCTAAGACGATACAGGTGCTCTAACTATTGTTGATCTTGCTCAAGCTGCGTGATTTGCGCTTGGTGGGTGGCATGTTTGGCAAATGCCAAGTCGATTTGTTCCGTCGTCTTAGGTCTAGGAGGCCTAGATGCCTCCCCTACATATCTACCTCGGTCGTAGTGATCCGAGATCTCTATAGGTCACTTCCCTCTATCGAGGTTAGCAGCATTCACCCGAGGCTCTGGCCTCAGTAGGTGATCCTGATAAATAGCAGGTGCGGAGGCGCATTGCTCCCATGCTGTGTATTGCTCTTGAGGAATATAGTGGTTTTCCTCATGCTCCCTTTCATATATGTGAAAGGGGCGGGCAGAGTTGGCTCACCCTGTCTGAAGAGCCTTGCGCTCTGGATTTGGCCTATTGTTTTTGACAGTAATGAGGGGTAGAGGAGGGATGATGTAATCATGTGGCCCCTCCTTATGGACCCTATGTTGTTCTAGCACTTCATCGTGTGGTGGCCACTCATAATGAGTGTCTAAGGGGGCCTTCCTATGTATGTACTCCTCCTGAAAGGGTCTGTGTTGAATGGGAGTGCCCCTCAAAGGGGTGCCTCTATAGTCCTATTCCGTCATGGTATGATGTGGACTATTTTGTGGGTCAGGCCGCCAAGGTGGTATGACCAAGTCCTTGGAGCTATAACGGAGGTGACTTGTGCCTCCTTGTACACTTTTTCCACTTCTTCCCGTGATTGGGCTTGGCTATGGGTGTACACCATGGTGGTGGTTCTCTAAAAGATATGTATGTTTTTATCTTCTTTACGATTTTTTATGCTACACTAAACAAAAAGGGGCCACACAAACAAAGAAGTGATTATCTCATTTACAGATTAAATGTGTGCCCTAAATCTGGTTCAGTGTGTTTTGATTTTTGTTTTGAAAGCCTTGTAAAGAAAATTTTGTTGTACATGCAATATGAGGGCTCTTATATCTCCCAAAATGGTCACCCCTTCAATATACCACTTGCAGGCCATTATACCGAACCTCTCAATATACCCGCCCTTACGTGAGGGAAACTATTGGTACGCGAGAGCAGAATGGTACGTGGAACATAGGCGGTACGAAAGGGGAATCACTCTATTTTTGACACCTACCATAGAAGACTTATCCTCATGCATTGGGAATCACCCCAACTACACTTGGTCAGCTTTCATCAGGATTTACGTCTAGCAACAATCACGATCGGGGTTATGTATGCAAAATTCAAGCCAAGGTGGTGATGAAATACACCGTTGGGGTTTTATGTTGCATAACTTTTATTATTAAACATGAACCATTCACCAATATGCAAAAATATCAAATCATTCATCCACAATACATTATCCACAATAACAATCCACAAATGAGAGAGAGATAGATAATACCCTTAAGGTAGGGCAACACCAATAATAATCCTTAAGGAAGGAATAACTCCACAAGATCTCCCAAGATGAGAGGCCACTTCATGGGCATGACGATTACATAAGATTCTTCTTCAATGATATGAATATCCTTACAATGACAAATATCTCTTCTTTATATATCCATATTCTTATTCTACTTTGGAGAGCCTACTACTAATATTATATTATATTAAAATATAATATAATATTATAATACAATCAACCTTGGGTTATGTGTGGCCCATGCCAACCCTTATACAATATAATAATATATCCCCAAATATCTATTCCTAGGTACCCTACCATGCCACCCTCCTTACAAATGTTTCGTCCTCGAAACATATGAAGAAACCTGATAGTATGATTTGCTAAGCAATGTTAGCAATTGGTACCAATCTCGATCATCCATCCATCCAAGTGAAACCCGATGATGTTGGTATGCCATTTTGTTACTTGAGTATCCAAATCTGCTTCGTTGGCTCCATGCTTCTGCTGCTGTATTTTGATAACTTGAATGATGGGTCCACTTGTTCCTTGATGTTGATGAACCATGCTGAAAACCATGATCACTATGCTTTCTTTGCCAAACACTGCCATAGTTGGTGCCCTATTGATTACATGTAGAACCATAATATTGTTGCCTTGAACCATGCCTCCAATATTGTTTCTGCTCATGGTGGTGTGGATGGCGATATGGTGCAACCTTTACTTGATGTTCTACCTTCTTTGACTTCTCAACATTTGGCTCCATTATTTTAAATTCCTCTACACATTGTTCTTTCATGTTCTCTTTGTTTGGTGTGTCCTTGTGCTCTTCTATCAAAGCTTCCTTGGACTCTATTACTGTTATTTCCATTGAATCAGTTTCTGCTACTTCTTCCATGGACTCTTTTGCTGCTACGACCTTCTTGGATTTTGTTTCAGGTTCTTCAATTTGTTTCTCTACAACCACTTCTTGATTTTCCTTGGATCCCTGCTCCTTAAGCTGAGAAATATCCCGTAATGTTATCTTCTTTTTCTTGTACCATAACTTCATAAACTTCTTTTGCACATTAATGTTAATAGTACCCAAAGAATCTAACCAAGGATAACCAAGAACAATATCCTTATCATCCATCTCAATAGCATAGAAATCTGAATGTAAAACATATTTATCCATGGTGATCTTTAAATCTTCAAAAATCTGAACATTCTCACCCTCTAGCTGTATGTCCTTGATTTTTGTTGCTTGAACTTGCAACTTCTTAGCCAAAGCAATATTAATAAAATTATATCTACTACCAGGGTCAATGGAAATAATAACCTGTTCCTTTTGAATGCTTCCATGAACCTGCATAATAGACTTTTTAGATTCAAACAAATTCCTTTGTCCATTTTCTAATTTATCTTCTACCAAAGGTATGGTTTCCTCTGTCTGCATACTGACATCTTTTTTATCTTCCTTGACCTTTTCCTCTTTCTTCTTGAGTAATTTTATTTCTTTTTCATAGTCTTCATTCTGTTTCTTTAAAACTTCACATTCTCCTTTTATTGCATTCCGCTCATTTTGAGTTTCCTGTAGTTTCTTTTCATCGTCTTCGATGATATCCATTAGGTAATCTATATAATATGGATCCCATATACTCAAGAATTCATGCTCTATTTCATCCCAAGTATATTCATTATTCCTTTCTTTACAAAATTTTATCCACCAAGACAAAGCTTTCCCTTTAAAACATATATCAAGGAAGGATTTCTCAAAAGAAATATTATGATATGGAGACCTAAACATTTTCCACCATTCCCTAACATCAATATCATCTTCTCCAAAAAATATTTCTAGCTCCATAAGTTCACCTCCAGATAATGCAAATCTAGGGTTTCATGAAAATATATATCATGCCCTAATGCAAACTAGGGTTTTATGGAAATAAATATCTTTCCACTGATTTGAAGCTAAAATTCCACATAGACAACTAGATCTGCCATTTTTCTTCCAAACAAAATAAAGTGCAACTGCTTTGCTTACCCGAAATAAACAAAGTTCGTCTTTTGAAAAATTCGTGACTTGAAAATTCGTTTCTACCCTTATTCCAGATGACTGACTTCAGAAGGTCGTATCTCTCTCAATACTACTCGGATTCCTTCATATGACCACTCATTTTAAAGCTCTTCAAATTTTGCACAATCTGATCCAAGAATCACCTCAATCGGATTAACTGTCGCAAATATATGGCTTCTGAAAGATGAGGCGTTTTTCCAAAAAAAATCTGCGAAATTCGTCACTATCCTTGTTTCGGATGACTAACTTCAAAAGGTCGTATCTCCCTCAATACTACTCGGATTCCTTCATATGACCACTCATTTTAAAGCTCTTCAAATTCTGCACAATCTGATCCAAGAATCGCTTGAATCGGATAAACTTGCACAGAGATATGGCTCCTGAAATATGAGATGTTTTTCCCAAAAAAAATTGCCCTAATTCTAGGGTTTCACACAAAAATCCCCACTTTGCCAAAATCGTTGCTCTGATACCACTTGTTGCATAACTTTTATTATTAAACATGAACCATTCACCAATATGCAGAAATATCAAATCATTCATCCACAATACATTATCCACAATAACAATCCACAAATGAGAGAGAGATAGATAATACCCTTAAGGTAGGGCAACACCAATAATAATCCTTAAGGAAGGAATAACTCCACAAGATCTCCCAAGATGAGAGGCCACTTCGTGGGCATGACGATTACATAAGATTCTTCTTCAATGATATGAATATCCTTACAATGACAAATATCTCTTCTTTATATATCCATATTCTTATTCTACTTTGGAGAGCCTACTACTAATATTATATTATATTAAAATATAATATAATATTATAATACAATCAACCTTGGGTTATGTGTGGCCCATGCCAACCCTTATACAATATAATAATATATCCCCAAATATCTATTCCTAGGTACCCTACCATTTTACGACCAACTCCTTGATTTTTATATTATCATGTGGTGTGTGTGGTTCTTTTTACTTGCACAAAGAAAGAAAACATGCAATAAAATTTTCCATGCAAGCAAAGAAAACAAAAAAATCACAGAAATAGAGACAGAAAATTATAGAGGATGTTCAGAAAACCTACCTCTTCTCTGCCCACACCAGATGCCCCTGAGTTTTTGCTCAAAAACTACACAGAGAGCTAATTGTCCTAGGGTGGGATGAATAGTAGATCTGTATTCGTCATAGGGTGAGAGAATGCCTATTCATACCTTGGTGAAACGAATACCAGCTCTGTATTCATCACAAGATGGCATGAGCAGTAGTCCAGTGCCTGAAGGATTAACACCTGCAAGCAAAAACACAAAAATTTGATCAAAAACTTGATTCCAAAATTAGGGGATAGAGTCCCACCATGATCTCCACTGAAAGCATGTCTACGAAAGCGCAGGCGCACCGGGTGCGATGCAAACAAAAGCAGTTGTATTAACGAAATGCTAAGTGCATGAAAAAGGGAAAGCGAAGCATGAATGAAATGAGATGTAAAGCAAATACAAAGGTGCAACCTATTTTATTAATTTTTATTATGATCAGGTTACAATAAATCTCCCCCCCTTTTAGGGAATCGGAGCGTTCGATACAATTTTGTTACACCAACGGACAGTATGCTTCCCTTCGGGATCTTCCGCATGCCCACATTCAAAATGGGTAGGCCAAACATCATCGTCGCCTGCGTGAATACATTCTTAGTTCTTTGCTGTCCCTCAGGTGTTGAGATTCTGCATACAGAGAAACAACAAATGATTAATAACACATGCGGATGGAAGGAAACATGCAATCCCCAGGGCCTCTGGTTAATGCATACATGAAATAATTAAAATAGTGATAAAAACTTATTAGAACAGAATTAAACTTAAAAAAAAGCATATAAACACCATCAGGGACACATTGCAAAAAGAACAGTCAAGAAATCTACTGTAGATTTCTAATTGCTTCAGGGTGGGACGATTAGGACTATCATAAAATGCCTAAAATTGACCTCCCAAATGTCCCATCCAGAGGCCTCTAAAACATATATAAAATTGGGGTTAGGCAAAATGGGGCATTTTGAGACGACCCAGAAGGTCGTATTTGGCTGATTCTTCCTCGATAACCCTGTATCTGAAGGCACTCCCTGTATGTTAGTAAAAGCGTAAAACAATGAAAACACAGTCAAAACAAGTCATAATGCTTTGAAATTTGAACTGCAACATATATGAAACACACAAAACATGATTCAAAATAAATAGTGAAGAAATATGTTATAGATTTCTAATCACTTCGGGGTGCGGTGATTAGGACTACAATAGTGCAGGGGGTGGCCGGGGGCAGGACGCCCACCGTTTGGGACTTGGTTTTGACACCAATCCACTCAGGATGGGTCCAAAACCTCCTAGGGGGTTGTTTTAGAAAATTGGGTGTGGTATTGTGGCCAATTTTTTGGGTATTGGGTCCGGATTGCGCTCCTAATGTTCACCCGATAACCTCCCTTCCAAAAGAGAGATCAAGGATGTAGGAAGCACAATGAGGGTGAGGGTATAATTTGACACCACTCCATTGCTCCAAATGCTCCTACTCTATCCTTTTTTTGGGGTGAGAAGACTCACCATTTTATAGACCTGAAGGTCTGCTTTGAATGTGCATGTAGGGGCGCCACTTGGCCATCATGCCTTGTCAGGGGAGAGAAGATTCCTCCTTGATTAAGGGCTCCATGATTGCCTCTATGATTACCTCTTTGAGCTTTGAAATGCTCACTCACACTCCCATGCATTGAAGGTGGAGTTGAGTGGCGGATCTAGGCTGCCATTTGTCAAGGTTTGACTTTTTTCTCATCAAACCTGCTATTCGCCCCACCCTGGAGCGATTGCTGCTAATCGTCTTGGGGTGGGGCAAATAGCATTCTAATCATCCCAGGGTGGAACGAGTAAGGAGCAAGGTGCTTGAAAGGTGCCAAATTGACCTTTGACCTTCCAAAACTACTTTGGGAGTGGTTAGAACCATTGTTTAACCTCTGGGGGCTGCCCTAGGGGCTATGTATGCCAATTCGGTCAGTGCTTGTGGCCACATGATCAGATTGGTGCTGTTTTGGTGTCTACAGGTTGATACTAAATTACACTCTTATTGGGGCTATAAAATTACAACCATCAATCCAAACGACACATCATCTTAACCCTAGATATAAAAATATGCTAGGATCATATTTGTATATTGAAAATTGTAAAAAGTGATCAATGACCATGATTTCCACTTGAAGTGGTGATCATGGAACCATTGATATTAAGGATGCATGCTTTGGGGGACACATGTAAACATGTCTCTTAATCATGAATTTATCATTATTTTATATTTTTTGAAAAAGTTAAAAACAAAAATTTCAATGAAAGGTGGTAGAAATATGACAACTAGATGAAGGAAACCAAAATAATTGATCAACATGGATTGCCATCATCCTACCCAAGGGATAAAAAATTTAGCTCACCTTATCCTATGTTTAGGAGGAAGGAACTCTCCATGACCTATAAAGTCAATATTTCATGCTCCTTTTACAAATATATCATTAGTGTAATATGTATATGTAAAAAGAGCACTAATGATTGACTTTGTAGGTGATGAAGAGTCCCATCCTACATATGAGATAGGGGTGGAATAACATTGTTACTCCTTGGGTAGGATGATGGTAAGCCATGTTGACAAACAAGTTTAGTTCCCTTTCTTCACCTAGTTGTTATGTTTCTTTTACCTTTTCTTGTCATTTCTACTTGTCAAGTTTTCCAAAACTTTAAAATAAGGTTAGAGTTGTGATCAAGGGATATGTTTACATGTGTTACCAAATCAAGTACCCTTAAGATTTATGGTTCCATGATAGCCACTTTGAATGGCAATCGTAGTCATTGATTACTT
This sequence comes from Wollemia nobilis, assembly GCA_028583015.1. Classification (NCBI taxonomy): domain Eukaryota; kingdom Viridiplantae; phylum Streptophyta; class Pinopsida; order Araucariales; family Araucariaceae; genus Wollemia; species Wollemia nobilis. The sequence continues at coordinate 5,678,128 of JAQPPZ010001340.1, forward strand.
TTTAGGGCCTTCAATGTATGATAACAATCCTAGTGTATTTTTATATATAGTATTAAGATGACACATCATTTGAATTGAAAATTGCAATTTTATGGCTCCAAAAAGAGTGTAATTAAATCATTGGACTCACAAGAGAGTTATCCTTTTAATCTGCTATAAAGACTCATTTCATTTCCTCGTTTACTCACCTTATCATCATAAATCTACTATAATTCTCTTGATCATTTCTAATACTACTCTCAAGATTTCTTCCTTTGTTACTATCATGACACAACTTTATTTCTTTCCCTCTCTATCTCTTGTAATTTCTAGTACAACCAAATCCATTGAAATATTGTTTATTACCTTCCATAGAGGAGGAAAAGACACTCTACTAGGATTTGTAGCCAAAAATCAAAGTTTCCACCTGAGGATGGGTTTCCAAGGTACATTGAATCCTCTACATTCATAATAGGTGTAATCTCTCCTTTTATAGTGGTGATGTTGCAAGCATAATAGAATTGAAGTTAGTTCTTTATTGTACTTATTCATGGATGACAAGGTCCTTGATACCTCAAGCATCAAGTATTTACTATACTACATTAGGATTTAACCTTGCTTGTGTTTTTTATGGATGATCTTATTATAGTATGTTCTTGAATGTTTTTTTTTGAAAAATTTGAAAAAAACTTGTATTAAAACAAAGATCAATTACAAATTGGGAAGGGAATTTTCCCAGCCGAAATCATAGAGAACCCAAGCTTACAATAGAAAGGAAGATTTGCCATGGGGCCAAAACTCCTGAACCATTAACTAGCTAACAGTGGGATCAGATTGGTCAGTAGATGCAACTTGTTGTGATATCGCGACACACTTACCCTCTTCTCCTTTGGCCACAAAAAAGCAACATGTCGCGATATTGCGACACTTTTTGCCTTTGGGCTCGAAAATGTAACATGTCGCGATATGTATGTTCTTGAATGTTATCTCTTGATTTTTTCTTAGATCATGATAGTTTCAACTTTAATTACATGATTGTTGCATTGTTGTCTTACTTTAAGTATTTTGGTATATCTCATAGTAACTCTAGTAATTTTATGAGATATTTACCTTTTTACTACAAAAAAATTCATTACTTAGATGTTATAGGTTGATTTTTAATGTTAGAAATATTGTTTCATTTTTCAAGTCTGATTTGTGGTTAGTGTTAATATGTATTTCCTCAACTAGACTAATTATTGACTTTGATGTGATAGTCGTCTACCCTTCTTGTAGTTGTACATGTGAGAGGTGGTTTAATATTTTTAATGCATTGCAATAAGATTAGGTCATGGCTCTTATAAAAGTTCATAACAACTATTTTATATGTGGTCTTTATAGATACTAGCAAGCATATTTACTTAAGTAGATATAATATTTATGTGTTTGTTAACTAATCAAGTAATAATATCACTTGAACTTGATGTTATAATTTTAATTGATAGAGAATTTGATATTTTAGCATGCACTTTTTGTATAGTGTGGAGTTGTAGGGTAAAATAATAATGATTTTTTCTTTGTTTTCTAGTTTAAATAAGAAAAATGGATGATAGGACTTGATTTTTATCATTATAAAGAGTTAATATATAGTTCAACATATTTGATCTAAAAACACAATTTCATCATATCCTCTATATACTATTTAAAAATTATTAAATAAAAGTCAAAATTTGTATACAAAACAAACTTATAAATAATTAATATATATTTTACAATTATTAAATATTAATTATAGAGTAAAAAATATTAAATGACTCTCAAGCGACACAAAATATAGATACGTTTTTTTCCAATTCAAGGATAATTTTAGTTTCCTGAGTCCCAATTAGCCAATTATAATCATACTATAAAATATTAGATAGAATAAGCCTATATTTTCTTAAGGGGTTGCACTTGGGTTACCCACCCTTGAAAAATCATAACTCTCTCCTTTAAAGCTTGAGAGAGTTTACAAACATATTCAATTCTCATGTTAATTGAGATACTATAACTAACTACCTACATCTTGTTTCATAAAAAGTCTAAATTTTTACATTCATTTTTTGGTTCTTCAATTCTTTTCGAAAACAAATATTCAGTATCCTTCTTCTTGACATTTTCCAATCTTGGTCATCCATCCATCCAAGTGAAATCTTAATTAGTGGTGGTATTTGATGATGCCAAGCTACCATTGTATAATTTGAGTATCCATAAATGCTTTTTTGGCTTCATGATTTTGTTGCTCTACTATGGTATTTTGAATGATTGGTCTTGTTGTTCCTTGATGTTGTTGAATTCCTTTGAAATAAAAAAAAATTATGCCTTTTATGCCAAACATACCATACTTGATGCCATTCAAAATCCATGTCGACTTATAATATTGATACCTTAAGCCATGCCTCCAATATCATTATCGCTCAAGGTGGTGTAGGCGCTGATATGCTGTAACCTTAACTTGACATTCTGTTTCATTTTATTCTACAAAAATTTATTTCTTTATTTTAAATTCTTATTCACAATATTATCTCTTATAACCTTCTTTTGGTGCATTCTTATGCACTTCTAACAGGGCTTCCTTGGAATTTACTTCTGCTTCTTCCATGGACTCTATTGTTGTTGCTACTATAAATTCAAATTTTGAGTCTTCTATTGGTTCTTCAACTTGTTCCCCTTCCATAATTGCTTCTTTATTCTCCTTGGATCCTTGCTTCTTAAGCTTTTCCTTCTGAATGCAACCATGAACTTGCACATTGCCATCTATATTTTTTCTTCTATTATATCCTCTTTATTCATTTCTTTTAGTTCCATCTAAAGCCTTTTTATTTCTTCTTCATATCCTTTGATGGTGATCTTCAAACTAGCTATATTTTTATATGGATTCCACTAACTCAAGAATGCATGCTCTATTTCATACCAAGTGAAACACTTATAATTCCTTTCCTTAGCAAGACTTTTTGATGAGGATTAATTTTTATTTCATAAACCTTAGGTTTGTGGAATTAGGACTTAGTCTAGGGAATAATTCAATGTAGGGTATTGGTTGGCTCACGTTGAAATGTCTAAGTCTAGGTGTTTTATTTTGCATAGAATAAGGGCTTGTTGATTAAGCCTTTTTACATAATCCTTGGATCTATTGCTATTTTCTAGGGTTATCATTTGTAATTTTGGCTTATTTAAGTTCTCTCTTATTTATTTAATATCAGCTTCAGTTTTAGCCATAGCACTTTTGCACCAATCATAAGCTTCCTTATAATTTTAATAAGTTGGGATTCCCAAAGAATTTCCCTAGAATATAGAGATCTAAACTTCAACCACCATTCTCAAGAATCAATATCATCCTTTCTAGTAAAAATTGGTAACTCCATGATCTCAACCCTAAAAATTCTTAAAAGCAACTAGGATTTTAGGAGAAAAACTAGGTTTTTTCATTTTATTAAAAATATTCTCTATTTCTTGCTATCAACAAATAACTTTGTAGATTTTCTTTAAAAAAAAATTACACTGCAACTGATTTGATTACCTTAAAGGGTCATAATATCTCTCAATACTTGCAATATTTCCCTAAAACCTTCTCCCCATAACATATCCCATCACAATCCTTCATTATTGATTGAATTTCATATCTATTACACATTATTATTATTCCCTACATCGCTTTGTTTCATGTCTTCATGTCCAAATCCATAGAAGGTTGGGGATGCCCAACATTGATATATATGTTGTGCCGATGTGTCATGACCCTCATGATGTCAATCTGATTCTAATAGTCTTTCTATAGAGAATAGACTATGCTTGAACATAGTAACGGGATATTAGGAAACACGTAGGCCGTAATAATCTACACCCTCCTACAACCATATATTAGTAAACAATATAGCAGAGAGACTTGCCATGATAGAGGGAGACAAACAAGTAGTCCTATATTTGCTTAATTGAACTCAACCAAAGGCTATAACAATCCTAAACTTTCAAATAACCAAGACTCCTTTTTCTAAGAAGTCATAATGGATATTAGCTAAGCAATGGATTTATTGATAAACCTTATACCTACTAAGTACTAAATATAAAATTTTAGATCAAGACCTTACTAGAGTAAATGTAAAATAATTGTAGTTAAAAAATATTAGGGAAATCTAGACCTTTGGACACTTCAAAATATTTATCTTAGTATAGAGTTCATTTTTGAGAGACTTTTATCACAAATATTTATTTTAATTATTTTATGTATGATTAAGTGCTAATTTGTATATAAATAATTACAAGTGTTCTATTGTAAGCATAATTTTTACTAGGTGCTTTTGCTTATCTTTAGTTCCCAGATTTCTATAGAAAATTCGTAATCTTCTTTAATGTAAGTTTTTACTCTTAAATTTCATGGCCAATGACTTATCTATATAAAAAATAGATTTTAACTCAATATTATTTTGATTTGATATTTTATCATTAACCTATATATGAAAAATTAATAAAAACTTATCCTTCTAATTAAAAGTGTTTTTAAATTTGTTCAATATTAATATAAATACCTCAAAATTTATCAAGGACCTATTGACAATGTAATCTGACTTATGGCCAAGGCATATATTGTATGATGTAATCTTGTATAGGCCTATGAGAAATCATAATACAAATGTATTTATTATATTTTTTTATTATGTAAACCCTATGGTACACAATTAAACTTGTTATGGTGAAACCAACCTTATAACTTATAATTAACCTTAAGCCACCTTAATATGTTAGCTTAGGTTAAACTAATCTATGTATTTGGTATTTTAGTATTGGTATAAATACCCTATACCACTCCATCTATTGTATTTGAGTGTTGTGTATCTTATCTATGGATAATATCATGATTATTTATGGTGCCTATGGATTCCCACTATATCTTTCTCACTTTCATGCTTTTTATATTTTTTGTGTAAAATTTGAGTGGATGGATTGCTTATATTTATTTCTAAAAATAGATGTGAAATATAACATAGTATTAGAGTGGATATGGAGTGGCATCACTTGGTCATGTAGGAAATTCACTTGGAGCCTCAAATCCTTCTTTTGATTTTAGTACATATTACTCTTCAAATATTCATAAGTGTTTTTCGCATAAGAGATGCATAGGATATCTTATTATACAATTTCTCATATATTCTTCCACAATATTTGGAGACTTTATGCTTAATTTATTATTATCAAAGTATCATTGATCCCCTATTCATAAAATTAAATTTGGATTAGAAAGATCCTTACAACGCTAAAATGAAAAAAGGAGATAAATCCATATTCATATTTGAAAAGCTTAACACCTATCAAAATTTGCATGTTTCTATTTTTGTATGCACCTCATAGTCAAACATATATGACCCTACCCTATTTATTAGCACTCCTTATCATGGGAAAATAGCAAACCATCATTCAAATTTAGACTATGTTAAAGAGGCTTGAATTTTTTTTAAGGCATACAACATAGTGGGTCATGAGTTCAAATCAATATCTCATTTTTTTAACCTTTTTAGATAGGATTAAATTTTAGGAAGGTTGAGGAGTTTTGGTTTTTTTCCCTAGAATGGAGGCTTGGCCAACTAGAAAATTGAGAGGAATATTAGGCATGTGATGCAAGTGCTTCAAGGTTTGAACCATGCTTTTAATCAGTGAAAAGCATTTTGGTTGAAATGGATGGTGCTCTTCACAAAGGTACCAACTCATTTGGACCCACAAGGTGCATTGCTCAATAGTTATGTTTCCTTGGGTAAGGTATTTTATCTTCATCAACCCAAGGTCAAATCATGATAAGGTACCATTTTTTGTTGATTTTGGATTATTATCCTTCCTATTAGAGTGGAGGCCCTTTTTATCAAATGGAGGCATCTTCTTCACAACAACAAGGTGGATGCATTGGTTAGTATAAGGTACCAAACCCATGGAGAAGTAGTTCCAAATATCCCTTTTGAAAATTACAAATAGTAATTATGAATAACATGAACCTTCGACCAATGTGGCATCTTTGTGTACCACCAAATTTCTTTTTCTCCTATTTATTTATAGCTTTTTAGCCAATCATGTTTAAAAATATGTCTAGGTAGCAGCTTAGTGACATCCTAGTGACATGTATCACATGGAAAATGCTAGTAAATGAGTGGATGATATATGGTGAGCCACAATTGGATGCTATTTTCCTAAAATTTAGGGCTTTAATTTTTATAATTTTTTATTTTTGAGGGCTATTTGGAAAAATATTCTAGAGACCATAACTTTTGCATGTAAAATCCTTTTATGCTCTTTTTAGATTACATGATTTTTTGAACTCTTCATATTGGTGATATTTGTTCACAAACATTTTATAACATTAAGGGATGAATTGTGTAGGATAGTTCTTAAAGCTTGCTATCTTATTTTGAAAGTGAAAATTTATTATATAATATGCAATCTAATTTTTTGGTCTACTTTTATGGGAGATACAGTTGGATTTGTGGTAATAACAACAAATTTTGAGTCTTTTGGAGGTATACAATAAAAGGATTTAGAATATGCTTAGGTCAATCCATTATCCCCCTTTGGGCTACTAATTCAACTTATTCATGAAGATCCAATATTTCATGATCTAGTATTTATTCTATTCTTTGTTTAGGTACTCTTAGAATTTTCTAATGACTCTTTTCATAAAGAAGTCCATGGAAAGCCTCTTTTAGTTATGGAAATTAGGTGATCTAATGGCAAGTTAAAGTTTTTAAACAAGGTGATGTATATTGCAAACAAGAAAGCTATGCTTCCAAATATTACCTTATGTGATTATAAAATATTAAAGTAAATTTTAGAGGGATTACTATTGGTTTCTCTTCCTTATATGGAGTCTTAACAGAGGTATTTTTTGTCTATGTGTAAGAGTATATGATCTTGGTAGTCATGACTACGATCTAGTATAAGGATATTCTTGTGCAAAGGCATTTTAGCATCAGTGGATTTCCAGATGATGAAGGAAATCCATATGAGTCTACATCAAGTGTAGAGGTCCAATAGAGCATCCATTATGGGGAAAGATATTATTATCACTAATGTGTTGTATCCTTGGCCCCTTGGTTTAGAATATGAGGGGTCGTTGAAAGTGTAATCTAATGTATGGCCAATGCTGACATTATATGATAGTCTTGTATAGGCCTACAAACAATCATTATACATATGTATGTAATTTATTATATTATTTTATTATGTAATATCTATGGGCCATTGTTAACCTTGTAATTAACCTTAAGCCTTTTAATTATTTTATCTTAGGTTAAACTCATTTATGTAATTGGGATTTTAGTAATGGTATTGTTGGGGGACCAAAAGTGATCCCCTTGCACTCCTTGGGTGCCACAACCCCCTACAATTGTGGTTTCAATATTTTTTACCTCTATCAAGTGGGTGCATCTAATGCCCTACACCTTGTGTGGGGGTGCCAATCTCAAGAAGTTTGGGGGAGCATAGGACATGGCTCCATCGAATGAGCTTTGGGGTTTTTTATCCAAGGCCAACTCATTGCTTCTAGATGTGTTCTTTGACACTTGTCTTCCTTCACTACGTTAGTCTACTCATAGCCTAGGCTACTTTAGGGGTAAAAGAAAAATAGAAAGAAATAGGCAACATAACATAAAGTAAATTATAGAAAACATAAACTATCTAGCCTATTTAAGGGTGGTGATGTGCCAAAGAAAAAATACAATTTCCATCTTAAACCAGTGTGCTAAATGAACACATGAACCGAGCATAAAAAAAGTTGAACACAAGTTTGCTCATAAAATTATGCAATATGTCTAATCAAAAGAGGTCTTGTACATGTAGTTGGCTCAAGGCTTGAGTCTATATTGAGAAAGAGAGTAAAAAATGGAGAAAATATATGCCATAAGTTAGATGTTATACACAACAAAAAATGCAAACTTATTTCTTACATCCTAAAGACAACTGATTATAAAATTTATAATAAAAAATCAAAATTTGAAAATTCCCCCTTAAAATCTCCACTCATGGTACTCCATTGATGGTGCATGATCTCGAGGTTGCTTGGACTTGAGATTACTAGAGATGAGATCATGTTGCTTATGCTAGAGATCTATTGTAAATATCCCCTATCATTGATGATATCATATTTATGGTTACTCCCATGGGGTCTTATGATAGTGTCTTAAATGTTGTACCTTCTCATAGAGAGTGGACTACACATTTGGGGAACCATACAATTTGGCAAAATATATCTCCTAAAATATTGAAGCATAGCTAGTTTTGAGTTGATTGGAAGACCATTTACCTATGCATTGGTTGGAGGCTATTTATGGTAGTCTCTCCTTTTTTATCTTCCCCATTACTCTATTTTGTATTTCTTGTTGAATTTGACTAGTTGTTTATTTGGTTGGGCATCCCTGGGATAAAATTTCTTTCAGTTCTGACTATTTGGTATGCTGCATTAAATGTTGTACCTTCTCATAGAGAGTGGACTACACATTTGGGGAACCATACAATTTGGCAAAATATATCTCCTAAAATATTGAAGCATAGCTAGTTTTGAGTTGATTGGAAGACCATTTCCCTATGCATTGGTTGGAGGCTATTTATGGTAGTGTCTCCCTTTTTATCTTCCCCATTACTCTATTTTGTATTTCTTGTTGAATCTGACTAGTTGTTTATTTGGTTGGGCATCCCTAGGATAAACTTTCTTTTAGTTCTGATTACTTGGTATGCTGCATTGCTTTGGGTTTTTACTAGGACTCTGATTATGAATCCTTATGGTGAGTCCCCATATTTTGGGTCTATTTACCAAGATACTATGCTTACTTTCACCTTAATTCTTCTTTGAAGGTTAAATTATTCCAATTTTCACCAAGGCTTCCATCTAGTGCTCAAGCAACTTAGTCTTCTACTTGAACTAGCTCTCAAAACTATCCAAATGATCTTACTCCACCCAAGTATAGTGAGAACTCACTATAGTTTTGGTGACTCACAAGGGATCCTCAACTTGAAGAGGACAAGGAATATAGAAAAACCACCCCTTTTATCCATAGGGTGCAAAAGCAAGAAGGGGAGTGGAAATAGGATTTTTATCAACCCATTTGCAACCATGCATCCTCATAACTTTGTAAAATTAGGGCAGTTTGTAAACATTGATAATTTCCTATAACATAATAAAATTTATATTACACATATACAATGGTTGCAAGTGGCCTCTATCCATTTGTAATTGAGTCAAAAGAGGTCTCTCGATCACTACTTGAGCTCTTCACCTTTTTACTTTATTTCTAAATTTTTGGTGAAATATCTTTACCCATATTGAAGTGAGGCTCCTAAGCAACATTTTTGGTAAAAGTAGGTAGGCACTAGCAATGAAATTTATTTTACTCTTGGCATATTTAAAGTATGGTCCCCATCCATTGGTTGAACCTCTAGCTAATTCTTTGCATTTAGAGATGAAAGAGTACTTTCATTGGATGTAGTAGGTGTTCTTGGTTGCTAGACTATCAACTTCAAAGGAGTCTATATCCCATATTTCTACCACCCATAGGTCCATCTAATCATTAGGGAGGTGAAAGTAAATTAACTTCTAATGCCCTCATTTTGGGTTTTATAGTTGGCCCATTTTCTCTTGAGTGGTGAAGGAACCCAAATGAAATTGAACTACTTCTTTAGAGTGGATGTGATCATTAGGCTCAGGTCCATCCAAGGGTGGATTCAACTAGATATTTGGTTTTTTGGTATGTGCTTTGTATCAGGGAAACCTATTCACCAAAGGATATGAGATCATGTTAGGGAGGAATTAGAATTATTAGTTGACCTTGATTTCCTTTAGTTGTCATCTCTATCATGAACCTATCCATGATGAGATTAGCCAACCAATCCCAATTGGTAATCAAGTAGGGAGGGAGGGAGTCAAAATTGTAATGGAAATTTCCTCAAAAAAGGCTTCCAATAACCTGAGTGCCACATATTACTTAGTAATATAGTGTATATGGAATATTAATACCATCTCCTATAGGTTTTCCAATGGTGTGATTAGGCCTTTATTATCATATGCTGGCAAGACATCAAGTGCTAATATTGATAGCTCTCCCTATTCAATTGGTGATTTTGAGGGCTTTAACAAAATTCTATCATCCTAGATAGGAGGTATCTTATGGAACCTTTAGGAAACAATGGGATAGTCAGGTGAATGCAATAGATACTCTAGAAGTAATAGATCAAGGCTTTCATTGGGACCTCAATATTTACACTCTTATTGCTTGTATTTTTGGGTTCTTCCTTTACAACATAGTCACTAGGTGAGTGATGTTGTTGGCCACACAAAATATCCCATCACAACCTTAGTATAAGAATGATGGCTTCTTATTACTATAGGTTATTCTTTGGTAGTGAACTAGTTAAGTGAATATGTAGTGTGCTTTAGAAATCTAATGATTGCAACCTTCACCAAAACCATAACTAACTTATAGATCAGAGGATGGATGTTCTCAAATTTGGGTCCCTACAAACATGCTAGTTTGAATTGTTAAGAGGATGAAAGTGATCCCATTGCACTACTTAAGAAATGAAATCATTTGTGGTTGTAGTTTTAATGCTTGGCAACCCTTTAAAGTGGGTTCATCTAATGCCCTATGTCTCATGTATGGGTGCTAGTCTTGGGAATTCTGGGGGAGCATAGGACATGGCTCGATTGGATGACCTCCAAGGTTTTTTACCTAAGGCTAACTCCTTACTTTTGGATGTGTTCTTTGATGCTTATATTCCTTTGCTATTCTAATATACTCCTAGAATAGGTTACTTCAGGAGAAAAGAGAAAAGAGAAAGAAAATAGAAAACATAGCATAAAATAAACTGTAAAAAATTAAACTGTCTAGCCTATCTAAGGATGGCGATGCATTAAAGAAGAAAATATAATTTCCATATCAAACCAATTGAATAAATGAATGCATGAATCGAGCATGATAAAAAGTTGAATTTTTTTTTTCTCATACAATTATGCAATATGTATGATCAAAAGAGGCTCAAGGCCCATACATGCAACTGACTCAATGCTCAAGTACAAACTAAGAAAGAGAGTAGAATAAGGAGAAAGTAGATGCCACAAGTTAGATGTTAGAAACAACAATAAATTCAAAATCCTTTCTTATGTCCTAAAGATAGCTATTTAGATCATGTTTCTTATATTGGAGATCTATTATAGATATCCCCTATAATTAATGTTCTTAGATCTATGACTACTCCCATAGGGGTCTTATGAAAATGTCTTAAATGTTGTACCTTCTCATAAAGAGGACTACACATTTAGGGAACTGTACAATTCTACATAATAAGTGGGTTCCAGGGTAGTGGTAGTAGCATCAACTAGGGGTATGGGGGACCAAAGACCCTTCATGTAGGGTTTTGGGGTGGAAGCCCTCGAAGAAAAATAGATCTCCTAAAAAATTGGAGCATAGTTGGTTTTAAGTTAATATATTGGTTTGAGGCTCTTTACGATGGTATCTCCTTTTTGATCTCTTTTGTTGCTCTAGTTTTTACCATAGGCTAAATGTGACTGATCATTTATTTGGTTGGGCATCCCTAGGATAAAATTTCTTTTGGTTATGATTGCTTGGTATGTCATGGTGCTTTGGGATTTTATCAAGACTTTGGTTATGACTCCTTGTGGTGAGTCCCCATCATGTGGTTTTTGTTACTCATATCCTATGATTGCTTTTGCCTTTGTTCTTATTTAAAGTTTTTGTTATTTTGGTTTTCACTTGGGCTTCCATTTGGTCCTCGATAAACTTAGTATTATACCTAAATTAGTTCTCAAAACTGGCCAAATGGCCTTACTTCACCCAAGTGTAGTTAGAATACACTACAGGTATAAATACCCCCACCACTCCATCCATTGTATTAGAGTGTTGTGTATCTTTTTTATTGATAGAAGAAATGGGTTTTGTAAGGGTCCCTGAACCTTTTACATCACATGAAACTAAAAATAATAGTCTATTTAGGACACAACAAGATCAACCATAAGAAAAAGAAGGGAGTCTCTAAGAAAAAACACCAAGAGAACCTCCCTAAAACAAAGAAATTCAAAGAACAAAAAAATAGACCCAAGGATCCATAATGGACTTTAAACACAAACCCAAATAAGACACATTAGGTGATGTCCCCAAGGGCTATCTAATATTTGGTCTTGACCTACCTAGAACCTTCATTTTGAATTTTCAGGTTTTCCAAAGTTATAGTGGCTTGCTACAACAAGGAGGTGATAATCTTGGTGGCTTTGTACATAGAGTTGAACAAGTCTTCCAAATATTGAATGTTCCATTTTTTGGTAAATGTAGGAAGCCCTGATCTCAGCTGGATTGATGGCTTGGAAGACTTACTCTACAGGACCATGTGGAGATGATCAGGTTGAGGTATCTTAAATTTTTGGTTTCTTTAACAAATTTGTAGAATCATCAGACTGATCCTATTCTTTCTAAATAATGGTTGAAGACTTTTTCTTCCCTGCTTGAGACTTACATCGAGAAGAACAATATCAACCTCTAGAATTCATCATTGGTGGAGCCTATCTAGAGTTGGATTCATAATTTAATTTCCTACTAGTTTTCGGAGTGTTCTTCAAGGACACACCTTCATCCAACATCTCAAGGTGGGGACTCCTTGGCTAGATTCAGGAACCATAAGAGAACTACCAACATAGGAGACTAAAGCATTTTGGGCTTCTTTTGGTAAGGCATGCCTATAGAGGATGGGGTGAAGACCCTGGTGGATAGGGTAAGAGGACATCCCTTTCTTGATGTTGAGCATTGAACGTTTAATGGATTTGAACAAGTATTATAGAATATTAATGGCTTTGATACCCTAGAGGTGATTGATAATGGTTAAATGGAAACTTCTCAAGATAGTGTTGGTCTCATCAATAGTAAAGTACTAGAGAATGGGGAGGATGACTTTGTTCCAAGGCTTGGGAAGGGTCTCTTTGAAAATTATCCTTATCATTTCCCAACTTGTTTCCTTTGTCTTTGAAAAAGGCTAATTTATCAACCAGTGAGTGTTTTTCATGAACTAGAATATCCCCGTCATTAGGGAGGCCAGTCACTTTATCTAGCAAGTAAGCATTGATAGTGAAATTGAGACCGTGCACTAGGAACTTCCCCTTAATCCATGATTGGACCAACTCAAAGGAAATATTAGAGTCACTATCACTTAGTTTCTAGAGAAAAGGAATGAAACCATAGACATTGAGTATTTTCTACACAATAGGATCAAGCTACAGAGTTTTTGGTTCCAAAAGCACCATTATACACACCTCACAACAAAGAAAACTACCAAATAAGATCAAGTTCTACAGACTGTAGAGACTATGATTTTGTAGTTGTTTAAAATACTCTGGACTAAAGCCATAGGTAAGTTTTGATGATTCATAATCAATCATGTTGAAGCTTCTGGATGCACTGATTTCCCTATACTATTGATGATTACTATCATGTTGACAAATCTTCTACATCATTGAATCATGTGCCAAGATAAGCTCGGTAATATCGCTACCAATAAAAATAAGATAATTGCTCCACTATTACTAATGAAATGGATAAGATTGTATGGGTTGGGGTGGAGGATTAGTTTAATGGCATTTTGGGAACTATTACAATTGAAAATGGTCTACATGGTGACAAGAATGCTTACGAAGTGGCATAGGTGCACAAAGGACCAAGCATTGAAAATTGAAATAGGGTTGATATAGAGACGCATGGGGACCCAAAAAAATTATGAGACTAGCATTTGATGGAAAGGTCAACCTTTAAAATCCATAGAAAGCACACTAAAAGGGTGAATTCAAATTGGTTGGTAATGGGGCTTAAAAAATAAGGATATCACAACACAAACAACTCGAATCAGCCTTAAGGCAATACCATAAAAGGGCATTAAAGGAAAGTAATACCATATGCCATGTGAGAATCATGGAGAGCATGAGAAACTTTTTTATTCCACATATGAAGAGTTTCTTGAGAAAGGGCCAAGTTGGAAAGAACATCCAATGCTTTTTTGTCCTCCCTATAAACATATTGAATGATGTGTCTATTGAGGTTTAGTAAGGCTTTCTTGAACTCTTCAATAAGATTTTGAATATTCCATGATGGGGATTGAGAACCTTTGAGATAATTAATAATATTTAATGAATCTTCTTCTATAATAAGATTAGTGGGAGGGATGTTGGGAAGAAGGGATAGACCTAGGTAGAGTGCTCTAGCTTTGGCCACATGATTGTTTTGGATTCTTGTATTTTTGGCATAAGCTATAATTATTTTCCATTGATCATATTTGAAGATATCACTAGACCCCACAAGCCTAGGATTGCCTTTAGCAATTCCATCAAAATTGAGATTAATCCAACTAATTGATGGAGGATTACAATGAATAGAAGATATATCAACAGAAGGCAAAAATACCATGGAAGGACACATAGAGAGATTCAAATAAGCAATAGGCCTAGCCTTGAAGGCCAAACCAAAATGCTTAAAGGGATGGACTAGCTTAGAATTTTTAATAGCAACAACTAGAACACGATTGTTGATTGAGAGGAGATCCTTGGAAATATTGGAAAAGGCTTTGGAGTTTCTCTCGATCCAAATTTTCCAAAGATAGTGTAGGAGGCAAAAGACCCAAAGAGACTTGAGATGGGGCCAAAAAAAGAGATGGGCCATTAGGATTAGAGGTCTATAATGGAGTTAGGATGAGTCTAGGCTATACTAAAAACCTTGAGAATATAATGGAGGATGTTTAAAGAGAAAGGACACTCAAGGAAAAGGTGGTGGGAGATCTCCAAGTTAGAAAAATAAAGATAACAATGGTTAGGGATAGACATCCCTCTAGATAAAATATTACCAATAGTTAAAATTTCATGCCAAAAGAAGAATCCAATATTAGGGATGATATTATTGAGACAAATGAGTTTGGTAGGAAACCATTTTATTTAACACCTTCAAACAAATAATAGGTAAGTTTGACCAAAAATTGCCCATCCTCGTTAGCTTTCCAAATGAGATGGTCATTAGCATAAAAACTAGAAATTATGTAAGTTACACATAGATTGGAAAGGGCTCTCACAGCTTGCCTATGATCCTTATTCATATCTCTCTTAGGACTATTTTTCTAGACATATCTCTAACTAGAGGAGTCAATAAAGTTGCTGACCTTATCACCAAAGAGATAATCTATGTGTTAGAATCCTAATCCTAACCATTAATCATTTTTAATTCACTTATTATGTTTATGGACCATTGTGTCCTTTCACTCACAACTATAGGGTAGATATTTATATTCATTCTTTAGACACCAAAACAACACCAATCTGATCATGTGGCTACAAGCACAGACCAAATTGGCATACATAGCCCCTAGGGCAGCCCCGAGAGGTTAAACAGTGGTCCTAACCACTCCCAAAGTAGTTTTGGAAGGTCAGAGGTCAATTTGGCACCTTTCAAGCACCCTGCTCCTTACTCGTTCCACCCCAGGGTGATTAGAATGCTATTCGCCCCACCCCGGGATGATTAGCAACAATCGCTCCAGGGTGGGGCGAATAGCGAGTTTGAAAAGCAAAAAGTCAAACCTTGACAAATGGCAGCCCAGATCCACCACTCAACTCCACCTTCAATGCATGGGAGTGCGAGTGAGCATTTCAAAGCTCAAAGAGGTAGTCATAGAGGTAGTCATGGAGCCCTTAATCGGGGAGGAATCTTCTCTCCCCTGACAAGGCATGATGGCCAAGTGGCGCCCCTGCATGCACATTCAAAGCAGACCTTCAGGTCTATAAAATGGTGAGTCTTCTCACCCCAAAAAAAGGATAGAGCAGGAGCATTTGGAGCAATGGAGTGCTATCGAATTATACCCTCACCCTCATTGTGCTTCCTACATCCTTGATCTCTCTTTTGGAAGGGAGGTTATCGGGTGAACATTAGGAGCGCAATCCGGACCCAAAACCCAAACAATTGGCCACAATCCCACACCCAATTTTTTGACACAACCCCCTAGGAGGTTTTGGACCCATCCCAAGTGGATTGGTGTCAAAACCAAGCCCCAAACGACGGGCGTCCTGCCCCCGGCGCCCCGCACTATTGCAGTCCTAATCGCCCCACCCCGGAGTGATTAGAAATCTATAGCATATTTCTTCACTATTTATTTTGCATCATGTTTTGTGTGTTTCATATATGTTGCAGTTCAAATTTCAAAGCATTCTGACTTGTTTTGATTGTGTTTTCATTGTTTTACGCTTTTACTAACATACAGGGAGCGCCTTCGGATATAGGGTGATCGGGGCAGAATCAGCCAAATCCGACCTTCTGGGTCGTCTCAAAATGCCCCATTTTGCCTAACCCCAAGTTTGTAGGTGTTTTGGAGGCCTCTGGATGGGACATTTGGGAGGTCACTTTCGGGCATTTTATGACAGTCCTAATCGTCCCACCCTGGAGCGATTAGAAATCTACAGTAGATTTCTTGACTGTTCTTTTTGCAATGTGTCCCTGATGGTGTTTACATGCTTCTATTTAAATTTCATTCTATTCTGATAAGTTTTGATCACTATTTTAATTATTTCATGTATGCATTAACCGGAGGCCTTGGGGATTGCATGTTTCCTTCCATCCGCATGTGCTATTAATCATTTGCTGTTTCTCTGTACGTAGGATCTCGACACCAGAGGGGAAGAAAGGAACTAAGAATGTATTCATGCAAGCGGTGATGATGTTTGGCCCACCCATTTCGAATGTGGGCACGCGGAAGATCCCGAAGGGAAGCGTACCATCCGTTGGTGTAACAAAATTGTATCGAACGCTCCGAGCCCCTAAAAAGGGGGGAGACGTATTGTAACCTGATCATAAGAAAAATTAATAAAAGAGGCTGCACCTTTGTCTTTGCTTTACATCTCATTTCATTCATGCTTCGCTTTCCCTTTTTCATGCACTTAGCATTTCGTTAATACAACTGCTTTTGTTTGCATCGCACCCGGTGTGCCTGTGCTTCCATAGACATGCTTTCAGTGGTGATCATGGTGGGACTCTATCCCCTAATTTTGGGATCAAGTTTTTGATCAAAATTTTGTGTTTTTGCTTGTAGGTGTTAATCCTTCAGGCGTTGGACTTCTGCTCGTGCCACCCTGTGACGAATACAGAGCTGGTATTCATTTCACCCAGGGACGAATAGGCATTCATCTCACCCTATGATGAATACAGATCTGCTATTCATCCCACCCTAGGACGATTAGCTCTCTATGCATTTTTTGAGCAAAAACTCAGGGGCATCCGGTGTGGGCAGAGAAGAGGTAGGTTTTTTGAACATCCTCTGTAATTTTTTATCTCTATTTCTATGATTTTTCTATTTTCTTTGCTTGCATAGAGAATTTTACTGCATGTTTTCTTTCTTTGTACAAGTAAAAAGAACCACACACACCACGTGATAATATAAACATCAAGGAGTTGGTCGTAAAACCCCAACACTTGATCAAGACCAACGGTGGATTTCATCACCACCTTGGCTTGAATTTTGCATACATAACCCCGATCATGATTGTTGCTAGACGTAAATCCTGATGAAAGCTGACCAAGTGTAGCTGGGGTGATTCCTAGTGCATGAGGATAAGTCTTCTATGGTAGGTGTCAAAAATAGAGTGATTCCCCTTTCGTACCGCCTATGTTCCACGTACCATTCTGCTCTCGCGTACCAATAGTTTCCCTCACGTAAGGGCGGGTATATTGAGAGGTTCGGTATAATGGCCTGGCAGTGGTATATTGAAGGGGCGACCATTTTGGGAGATATAAGAGCCCTCATATTGCATGTACAACAAAATTTTCTTTACAAGGCTTTCAAAACAAAAATCAAAACACACTGAACCAGATTTAGGGCACACATTTAATCTATAAACGAGATAATCACTTCTTTGTTTGTGTGGCCCCTTTTTGTTTAGTGTAGCATAAAAAATCGTAAAGAAGATAAAAACATACATATCTTTTAGAGAACCACCACCATGGTGTACACCCGTAGCCAAGCCCAATCATGGGCAGAAGTGGCGAAAAGTGTACAAGGAGGCACAAGTCACCTCCGTTATAGCTCCAAGGACTTGGTCATACCACCTTGGTGGCTTGACCCACAAAATAGTCCACATCATACCATGACGGAATAGGACTATAGAGGCACCCCTTTGAGGGACACTCCCATTCAACACAGACCCTTTCAGGAGGAGTACATACATAGGAAGGCCCCCTTAGACACTCATTATGAGTGGCCACCACGCGATGAAGTGCTAGAACAACATAGGGTCCATAAGGAGGGGCCACATGATTACATCATCCCTCCTCTACCCCTTATTACTATTAGAAACAATAGGCCAAATCCAGAGCGCAAGGCTCTTCAGAGAGGGCGAGCCAATTCTGCCTGCCCCTTTCACATATATGAAAGGGAGCATGAGGAAAACCACTATATTCCTCAAGAGCAATACACAATGGGAGCAATGCACCTCTGCACCTGCTATTTATCAGGATCACCTACTGAGGCCAGAGCCTCGGGTGAATGTTGCTAACCTCGACAGAGGGAAGCGACCTATAGAGATCTCGGATCACTATGACCGAGGTAGATATGTAGGGGAGGCATCTAGGCCTCCTAGACATAAGACGGTGGAACAAATCGACTTGGCATTCGCCAAACATGTCGCCCGCCAAGCGCAAATCATGCAGCTTGAGCAAGATCAACAATAGTTAGAGCACCTGTATCATCTTAGCAAAGAGCGCATTCAACATCAGATAGACGAGTTGCTCCACAACACTATGCATGAGAGGATTCCAACCCCTCACACACATAAGATAGAGCTTTATGAGAGGCACAACCCCTTGGTGCGAGATAGGTCTCCATGACCTTATCAAGCGTTGCCTCCAAGACCTCCTAGACCTGAGCGGGAGGCCACCCCTAGAGCCAATGATGGGCACCCTCCTCGGGCACCCACCCATGTTTATAGGTCACACCCAGGAACTCCTCAAGAAGCCTATGAGGAATTCGAGCAAGAAGAAGAGTGGGCTAAAATGCCCTACCAAGGCAGGGGGTGCTATCCGGCTACCCCTCCATAGGCCTCAAGTTCCCCGTAATTCACAATGGGAACAAACCAAGGAGGAAGAGATCAAATCCTTCGATGCATACAAAGCGTTGCTAGAGCGCTTAGAGTCTATGGAGACCAAGACTTCTGGGCCCCAAAAGCCCACTTTACGCCAGCTCCGTAGTCACCCTATGCATCCTTCAATGTCGGCACCCCCATACCCTGAACACTTCAAAATGCCTCAATTGGCAATCTTTAGAGGGGATGAAGATGCCCAAGAGCACGTGACAAGATTCCTAAGTCAATGCTTTGGCATTCAGGACAATGATGCTTTGCTTCTAAGAACATTTATAACCATGTTCGTAGGCCCTACCTCGGATTGGTTTACCCAGTTGCCGAAGCATAGCATCAACAACCTAGACCAGCTAGTGGATGCGTTCCTCGAACGTTTCGCCTTCAACACCAAGAAGAAGGCATCATTAAGCGACCTAGCTAGCCTCGGGGGGGGGGAGGAGGAGACCAGGGGGGGTTTGAAAAAGGGGGGGGGGGTTTTTTTTTTTAGACCTCCCCCCCCCCCCCCCCCCCCCCCCCCCCCCCCAAGCCTAGAATCATTGAGGAGATCAAGATACAGGATGGCGAGATTGCCAAGCCACGCAAGAAAGAGTGGCCCAAAAATGCCAAAACTAGGTCCACGCAACCGAAACCCATCATAGTCAATCAGGTTGCCATAAACATACCAAAGCCTACACAGATGACACAACCCCCAAAGGCTAATTATCAAGCAGTTCCTCTTGACAGCTATGAGAAGGAAAATCATAGGCAAGAGCAAAATCAGCAGCGTCACCCTAGGCGACAATTCACACCCTTCATAGAGTCTAAAGACTCCTTGTTTGATCGCTTGTCCATGGTAAACTTGATAAACCTACCAGAAAGTTGACCCGTAGACCCCAACGTGCCAAAACCCAAGGGCTATAGGGAAGACCTATATTGTAGATTTCATCGACAGAAAGGACATGACCTTTACGCATGTTGGAAGTTCAAAAGCTTAGTGCAAGACCTAATAGACAACAAAATGCTAGCGGTGGATAATCCCGTAGCACCAAGCAACCAATAGATGGAGGTCTTCAAAGACCCCCTGCCTACCCATGATGCGTAGGCAAAGACTCTACAAGTCAATGAGGTGACACAAAACTGCCCCATGTAGGGGTATGTAGGGATGATAAGCATAGTGACATGGAACAAGAGGTACCCAAGCACAGCTACCCCCGCTGTAGCTACAGGAGAGGTTCCATCAATGTCACAACCTCAACAGCACCCTACGCAACCTCCCCCGCCTAGACCAGTGGCCACGATTCGGACTAAACTTACCCAAAGTTTAAGGACCACGTCGGCTAGGCTCTCCATCTATGAGCTCATCCAACAATCATCGCCCCATCGGGAGGCTCTAATGGAGATACTCAAAGCCATCGAGCTACAACCCCACGAAGCAAACTCTTTCAACAACTTTGTGGGACATGTAAAATGATGTACAGAACCAGTCATCACCTTTAGAGAAGATGAACTAAAATCGGTGACTGGTGATATGGTGGATCCACCCCTGCACGTCATTGCGTGGGTCAATGGGATTCCATTTAAGAGGGTGTTGGTGGACACTGGCTCATCCAACAATATAATCACAACAATGGCATTGAAACACCTCAAGTTGCCAGCATCTCACATTGTGGCCTCCACCTATACTCTTCGAGCATTCAATGACGTGATATGCTCGATGGTTGGCACAATTGTCCTACCCATCCAAGTGGGACAAAAGACTATTCCTACATTGTGCCACATCCTGGAAGGTGAGATGGCCTACAACATCTTGTTGGGCCGGCCTTGGATCAGGGACATGAAGTGTGTCCCTTCGATAGCCCATCAATGCCTAAAGTACACATACGAAGGGCAAGTGCATGTAGTCCCAGCAGACTTAGAGCCCTTCAAGTATTGCAATACGGTGCAGCTGATGCCACAATCGACCCTCCCATCGACACATTTGGACTTTCAGTTGAATCCATCCAAACAGGGTCCGATTTCGCATACATCCCCATTGTTAAGTCCCTCAAATCACCAATCGGGCCCATCTTCATCATCTGGTCCTTCACCAACGACACCACCTACGGTGGCCACATCGAAGGACAATGGGAAGAAGCCCCTGGAAGAGATACCACCATTGGTCTCAACCATCTCTACCGAAGAGGTGCCCAGCCGAATGGAAGTCGAGATGCCTGGTTCACCCAACATGGAGTGGACCCAGGAAGAACTCCCATTCCCTCCCCCTCAACCGCCAACGATCACCATTGAGATGGCCAATACGGGCCTAGGGGAGTATCTAGTGTGGAACATTGTAGCAACACCCACGCTTGAGTCCATGCAAGACATGGGGAGACCTCGCCTCCCCATCGGCACTATTGTCCCTTTGGGCTACCCACCAAATCAGACAAATTTTGTATATGGGGGCCTCGACAATGACATTGAACCTTACCTGCAAGAGGAAGAGGATGAAGAGCCCTTTGCTGAGAACGTCAACTATCTGTCCAACCCGGACTTCGCTTTGAAATACCTTGGCCAATGTAATTGGCATGGATATGGGTTGGGAAGATATGAACAAGGGGTGCGCATTCTTTGTCAACCAAGATATCAGATGCCATACGACAAATTAGGAGTAGGGTTCAACCACCCTCTACCCCTTGACATCTTGGTAGAAAACATGCAAGGCCTAGGGCTAGGCAACAAGGATGGGTTGGCACAAGATCCATATGCCAATCCTAACACAACATACACATTGGGGGATTATCTCCCATTGCTAACAACCAACCTTGTGGGCCTCAACAACTCCTCCCCTTCGATCGAGAAAGGGGAAAGTTCAAGAACTTGCCTCCAAGAGGGATATAGACAAGGCCAAGAAGGATCTTCAGAAGATGAGTCAGAGTATGAGGTAGCACCTTGGGACCCTTTCGAGTCCGATAGCAATCACTCGCAAGTGATGCCCATAGATGACTATCAGGAGAACTTCATGGCGATGTTCCCCTTGAATGCTCCAATCGAGCAATTGCCACCTCAAGAGAATCAGGTCCTCCCGTAGAGAGCGGAACAACCCCGATGGGACCAAATCAACTTGCTCGAACAGAACGAGCCTCACATGCCACAAATAGTTGTTGGAGCCAATGAAGGCCTATGGATCTCCGATAGCGATTATGAAGATGAGACTGAGATGGCATATCTCAACCATATGCGATAGCAACAATACCCCATAGACATTGATGACATGTTTGAATAGCTAAACATGGGGCCAAGGCATAGGTGGCATTTGAACCAAGCACAGTTGGACCAAGTGCTGCACCCACCACTTTAGGCATACAGAGAGCACCCTCCACCCAGAGACCCTATAGAGCCATCAGTGCCAAGGGTAGACCCTATCCTTTTATCCACACATAGGGCCGATCCATTTGTGCCAATACCCACAGAGCCAGATCCAGAGCACAAAGATCACCAAGGATGTCCGAGTCAACACCCACATGGTAATGGAGACCAAATTCACTTCATCAACATGATCTCCATTGACTTAACCACCCCCATCCACAATCCAACCGATCCAGCATGACCATTGTATCTAAACCTAGATGCCATAGACTGGGATCATGCTAACTCGCCACCATCCCCATCAGAGTACTGGCCTTGCGGTGAGATGCTTCATTTCACCCTAGGACCAACTCAGGATATCTTCCATGCTGAAGAGGAACCCGACGTTCCAAACGTAGATCTAAATTTAGCAAATGATATCCACCTGATCCCAACTCCACACCAGTTGGAGGATGGGTCCCACATGTCAGTCGAAGAGATGACTGACGTAGACATCGGCTCTGATCCAATGAATCCGTAAATCATCAAGTTGGGGGTAAGTCTATCCCTCGAAGAGCAAGCCGATTACATTGCCCTTCTCAAAGAGAAGAAGGAGGTTTTTGCATGGTCCTACAAAGACATGTCGGGGCTAGACCCATAGCTAGTCACGCATAATCTAACGCTTGATCCGACAGTCAAGCCAGTCAAGCAAAAACTACGTAAGATGCACCCAAAAGTAGCCTTAATGGTCAAAGATGAGCTACAAAAGTTGTTGGATGCATAGTTTGTCATCTGCATGGATTACCCACCATGGTTGTCCAACATGGTACCCATCAAGAAGCCGGATGGGAGGATTCGCATATGCACCGATTTTTGAGATCTAAACAAAGCGAGTCCCAAGGATGATTTCCCCTTGCCTAGCATCGATGCATTGGTAGATGCTACAGCAGGCCACGAAATGCTTTCCCTCATGGATGGTTTCTCGGGATACAACCAGATTCGTATCAATCTCGATGATCAACTCAAAATGGCGTTCACAATGCCTTGGGGGACATTTTGTTATAAGGTCATGCCCTTTGGCCTTAAAAATCGTTGGCGCCACCTACCAACGCGCTATGACATACATCTTCCATGATCACATGCATAAAACTTTGGAAGATTATATGGATGATTTGTTGGCCAAATCTCTTTTGTGCCCAGATCATCTCGATGACTTAAGCAAGATCCTCGATCGCCTCATCGAACACAAAGTCAGACTAAACCCCAAGAAGTGCGTATTTGGCGTCACATCTGGAAAACTCTTGGGTTTCATAGTCTCAAAATGAGGCATCGAGGTAGATCCACATAAAGTCAAGGTAATCCTTGAAATGCTTCCCCCAACCACCATCAAGCAGCTCAGAAGCTTGCAGGGAAAGGTCGCATCGATCAAGCGCTTCATAGCGCAGCTATCTGACAAGTGTCGACCCATGAATAAATTATTACACAAAGGGGTAGCATTTCACTGGGATGACGAGTGCCAGTCAGCCTTCGATGACATCAAACAATACTTGGCTTCGCCACCAGTATTGGCACCACCTAGACCAGGAGTGTCATTCTACTTATACATCTCAGCTATTGAGGTGGCATTGGGTGCCATGCTAGCCCAGAAAAATGAACTACATAAAGAACAGGCTAATTATTATCTTAGCCGCACCCTGGTCAGTTATGAACTTAACTATGCATACGTCGAGAAGCTATGCTTAGCGGTGGTATTTGCCACCAAAAAGCTATGCCATTACATGCTGAGCAATACGACGTATGTTGTGTCTAAGGAGAATCCATTGCGGTACATGATGAGTCGTACTTATCATAGTAGCCGCACGACAAAATGGATCATGTTGTTGATGGAGTTTGACATCGAATTCATTGGACAGAAGTCCATCAAAGGTCAAGTCATCGCCGATCAACTAGCAGAGGCTCCTCTCGAAGATGATCAACCTCTGACCATAGAGCTACCCGATGATGGGGTCTTCCATGTCTCAGAATCGCCAGATTCTGATGAGCCTGAGTCATAGGCCGACATAACCCTATTTTTTGATGGTTCTAAATGTGAGCAAGGGGGTGGCATGGGAATCATATTCTTCACACCTCAAGGGGCTCCAATGCCTCTATCATTTAAACTTGATTTCCCATGCACCAATAACAATGCTGAATACGAAGCCTTGCTCATAGGTCTTCAGACAACCATCACCATGAACATCAAACGCTTGAATATCTTTGGTGATTCATTGTTAATTGTCAACCAAGTGAAAGGGGTATTCCAATGCAAATGCCCGAGTTCTACAGGCCTACAAAGCCCTTGTGGATAAATTCCTGGCAAAGCTTGAATGGTACGACATCGAGGCACTCCCTCGATCATCGAATCATTTTGCGGACACTATGGCCTCCTTGGGGTCACTAATCCCGCAAGACCCTTCTGGTGAAATGACAACCATTCAAGTCAAAACATTATCGCAATCCATGATGGAGCGTGCAAGCTCTGACCTAACGCCAGGAATCCACCTGATCCAGATTGAACCATCTCAGGATAGGTTCTCTCGAATCCATGATAGTCTGAATCATGCCAACTGGGGGTCCTTGTTCTCCCCAACCCCTCTTAATAGCAACACAACGCTATTCTTACAAGTTCTTTCCCGCTCAGCTTTTGCTAGGGATGAACTTCAAGAGGGATTGGCCGTTCATACCATCGAGGTTTTTGATCAGCAGGATTGGTACACACCCATAAGAGACTATCTCAAGTTAGGTAGCCTCCCACTTGGATTGTCGCATGCCACGAAAAGATCATTCAAATAGAAAGCGGCAAAACATGTCTTGCTAGGAGACATTTTGTACCGTCGAAGCTACGAAGGGATCCTCCTCCATTGCTTGGACCAGCAGGAGTCCACTTGGGCGATCACCCAAGCGCACGATGGTACATGCGGTGGCCACTTCAGCGGTATGGCCATCGCAAAGCGCATTCTTCGCATGGGCTATTATTGGCCATCTTTAGAGCGAGATTGTTGCGCGTATGTGAGGAAGTGCGTGAAGTGTCAACACCATGCTAACTTGACACACGTACCTTCTCAGGCCTTGCAGTCGATCCAATCGGCTTGGCCATTTTCATAGTGGGGCTTAGATCTAATCGAAAAGATCTCCCCTGCGTCGTCAGGCCATCACACGTTCATCATAACGGCCACAGAGTACTTCACCAAGTGGGTGGAAGCAATTCCGCTTACCTCTACGATTGGGCCCCGCATTGCGGAGTTTATTTTACATAACATCATATGTCATTTTGGTATTCCATCCAAGATCATCTCGGATAATGGGACGTCATTTAAGAACAAATATGTGCGTGCTTTGACAACAAAGTACAAAATTCAGCATAGTTTTTCGACACCCTATTATCCGTAGGCAAATGGGCAAGCAGAGGCGTCAAACAAAATGCTAGTTGCCATCCTTAAAAATATGGTCACAGATAGTCATAAGGATTGGCACATTCAAATACCACTTGCTCTTTGGGCTTATCGCACTAGCATTCGGACGCCCACTGGGGCAACTCCATTTTCGTTGGTGTATGGCTCCGAGGCAGTCATGCCTCTCGAGTTGGAAATACCTTCCCTGCGCATATCAATGCAAGAGTTCATCGATGATGACACTGCATGGTAGGCCCGGTTAGACCAGCTTACGTTGCTCGACGAATGATGCATCAATGCTCTCGAGCATTTACGTATCTATCAAGAGCGACTTAAGAAAGCATACAACATGAAAGTTCACCTGAGGGACTTTCAGGTTGGTGACTTGGTCTTAAAAGAGAACCAACAAAATTCTAACTTGCCACCCCATTTAAGGGACAAGTTCATGGCAAATTGGTTAGGTCCTTATGTCATCGATAGTAAAATAGGACCTGGAACATACCGGCTAGCCTCTCTTGAAGGAATCAAGGAACTAGAACCCTTGAACATCAGTCATTTGAGGCCATTCCACATTTAAAAGAGCCATGGCCCACCCCAAAAAGCTCCAAGGATTCCCACAATCGCTTGGTCAACCCAAAATGCCCCAAAGGTGCCCATAATCCCTTTGGTCAAACCAAAAGCTCCAAGGATTCCCACAATCACTTGGTCAACCCAAAATGCCCCAAAGGTACCCATAATCCCTTTGGTCAAACCAAAAGCTCCAAGGATTCCCACAATCGCTTGGTCAACCCAAAAATGCCCCAAAGGTATCCATAATCCCTTTGGTCAAACCAAAAGCTCCAAGGATTCCCATAATCGCTTGGTCAACCCAAAATACCCCAAAGGTACCCATAATCCCTTTGGTCAAACCAAAAACTCCAAGGATTCCCATAATCACTTGGTCAACCCAAAATGCCCCAAAGGTGCCCATAATCCCTTTGGTCAAACCAAAAGCTCCAAGGATTCCCATAATCGCTTGGTCAACCCAAAATGCCCCAAAGGTATCCATAATCCCTTTGGTCAAACCAAAGCTCCAAGGATTCCCATAATCACTTGGTCAACCCAAAATACCCCAAAGGTGCCCATAATCCCTTTGGTCAAACCAAAAGCTCCAAGGATTCCCACAATCGCTTGGTCACCCCAAAATGCCCCAAAGGTATCTATAAACCCTTTGGTCAAACCAAAAGCCCCAAGGGTTCCCACAACCGCTTGGTCACCCAAAATGCCCCAAAGGTATCTATAATCCCTTTGGTCAAAACCTCCAAGGATCCGAAAGAATCACTTGGTCCGCACCCACTCGAGATAAACCAACCATAACAAATTTTCAAAAAAAACAATAAAATAATAAAAAATAACAAAAAAATTGCATCTCACTTCCATGCATACTCTTAAAAATCAAAACACAAAAAAAACAATAAGTTGCATTAGGCATCGCAAACATACATTGCATATTTGTTGGTCATACAGGTCAAATGCACCATAGACTGTAATTACTCGGCAATTCCATCATTTTCCGCATTTTTCCACTTTGTAAATAGTCCAGCAAAAATAAACGCCATCCACATTTTTCACCATATCATAATCAGTTGTCTTCTAATGTATCCAGGGCTTTCGTCATTCAGCTGTCTTTAGATTTCTAGCCAAAAACTGTACAAAGTCAGACAGATTTTTACAAAGGTAGAGTTTTACTTGGATCACACCTTGTTACGTCGCATCCCAACACAAGTTAAAACACATAAAAAATTCCCAAGTTGTGTGAAAGAAAGATGAAACCTGCAAAGCAATCTAGGATACCATACAGTGAAAAGGTTATCTCGCTCATCCCCCTATGTGAATGACCCCAAGAATGCTGAGAGTTGGCAAAAGGACAAGCATCTTCCCTACCCAATTCCCCAAGAATCCCAAAAAGTTGCAAATATCCAAAAAAATTGCAAAAATTCAAAGTACAAACTCCAAAGTTTGACATCAAAACCCACACAGTGCATACATCAAAAAGCACAAGAAATAGTGATTCTCATCACTCAAAATTCCAATCCCTTGCTCAAAAGAAAAAAATAAAAATAAACAATGATTTTTATCACTACATACGAGAGCAAGTATCCCAATAAAAGTAAAGAAAAGAAGGGAGTCGAACTTGAATCCCTGGAACTCTCAGCATTCAGAAGGTCATGAGGTGATCCTCAGTACCGGTTTGGTGGATAGCTTGCTGGTCACTGGCGGAAAACCTCCCGCATGACGATATATCTGTCGCATTAAACTATGTATAGATCAATGTTTGCATGTGGATGAGCTAGCTTATGGTATCCTAGATTGCACCATAGATTAATCTTACTAAATACAACAAAGGAGTTAGTGGAGCTAATTAGGTGATCCTCAGTACAGGTTTGGTTGATAGCCTATCTGGCATTGGCGGTATCCTGACAACTACCACATAAACAAATTCAATCGCACACACAAGGATGTGAAATAACTTGGTCAAACTCAAGTCTGATTCGTACCTTGTTCAAAAGTCTTGTGAGATAAATGTACAGTCTTGGCTAGTTAGTTAAAACATCTGAGTCTCAGAAAAACCTTAACTACATTCTAGAACACCTGTGGTACATTCCATTCTTACATCACCATCAAAAAATACAAACAAAAAAATATTACACATGCAAAGTCATTCCACAAAGCAATCACATAGTACAGAAAGCCAGTAAATCCTATACAGTCTATGGTGCCACCGCCAAGTTATCAACAAATCATTTCATCCATTCCATATGCATACATCATATAATTAGAAACAATCGCATTCATAATAACATATGCATACATCAACATAAATAAATGTGCATAAAAGTAACAATAAATCATGACAAGTGTATAATCAAAAAGAAAGTCATGTATATATATCACCAAAAATGCCCGTAGGCTACAATAAGTCGGTCCTCGAGCAAAAAAATCAAAAACTCAAAAACCCCAAGCCTAGGGAGTCGGCCACCATGATCACGCAGGATCGGTGCGACTGGAACTACCCCCAGTGGTGTGGGTCCTATGGGACCTCTCAGGGTGGTTGCTGCTAGCCCCCACATCATGCCCACTAGCGCTACCCTCACCCACCCGCCTGCGATGAGAGGATGCAGACTGCTCAGTCTCACTACCTCTCGTACGACATGATGATCCACCTCCAGTGAGCTCAGGTAACTGTCCACCGAGGTGGATAATCTCTGCCTCCAACTCCACCCGACATCGACCCCACTCCACATCCCATCGAT
This sequence comes from Wollemia nobilis, assembly GCA_028583015.1. Classification (NCBI taxonomy): domain Eukaryota; kingdom Viridiplantae; phylum Streptophyta; class Pinopsida; order Araucariales; family Araucariaceae; genus Wollemia; species Wollemia nobilis. The sequence goes on from JAQPPZ010001340.1 coordinate 5,707,284, forward strand.
GGTACGCAGCCAATGCGTCATCCCACTATGCCAACTGAGCCCGTAGGCGATCCCTCTCGATGTTGTGCTCCTCATCCCATCTCCATAGTAGGTCCTCCAATCATGCTATCTCAGCATGAAACCTAGCCTCCATATCCCCTAGGACTGCTTGAGGCATGGGCATCTCTGGGATGGCATGCTGCTCCGACACCCACTACTCTGGGATGTCCTGTGTATCCGGCTACTCTGAAACCCCTAAATCATCCCCAGTCAAGTCATCTACCTCCACCATATCCGCATCATCGAGTGGAGCCCCCAACCCTCCCTCGGTGCCTCCACAACCCCACCACCTACTACTGCTGCATCCAGACCTCCTAGAGGCCCCTCACCCCGCCATCGCAGCATCGTCCACCACTGGTCATACTCTATAGTCACCCCGACATTGTCCACATCGGGGACATCAATCACTACATCAAACTCCTCACCCAGTGGCTCAATAATCGGCCAAGCTAGAGTCCTCTCATCACCCCGACGTCGATAGATCAAGGGCTCACCAGGAAATCCCTAGTGCACCCCAAACTATCGAGTCACCCGAACGTACAGGAAGTACTCCTGCTCGGTCCCATGTCGCCCGATCAACCACCTCCCCTACGCACCCACTAGAGCCACTCCCCAGCCTCAAGCCAAGTTGGACAGTCCCGATATGGCCGCCAGAACACCTCCCCTAGAGCAAGATGAGAGAAGGCATCAATATAGTGCCCTACGACACCTACCCACCATCGACTCTACCCCTACTCCTTTGACCTCCGCCATAGAGCAGCATAGCCAATCTCCCTATCCACCATCTCCCCCGAGTGGTCCAAGGCAACCCCTGCGACCGCTCCATAGCTATGTGCTGCCACCCCCAACACTGCAATAGGTAGCTGCACCCAATCCCCTTTCACCTCCGATAGCGGACCTCGTACAACTCATCATACAACTATGCCAGTAGCGTCTGACCCCACCTCATAATCAGTGGTGCTACCGTCGGACACTCCACAAGTCTGAACACTACCTCAAGTAGGTTCCAAGGGAACCTCGCACCTGAGGAGTCGAGAAGCAGCATGTTGGAGATGAGGGTCATAAGCAACGCATGCCTCACCCCCAACACGCCCTTCTCAAACCACCACCGCACCAGAATCTTGCCAATCAGGCAGTCCCCCTCTGCCCTCTCCACCGCCCCATCCACCCCCATCTTCGTCGCATGCCCAAAGCACCATGTCAACACCATCATCCATTGATCACAAGGAGTCATCCGAATGGGCAGCCCGTCTATCAAAATCCATAAAATCTGATACACGTCCTCTAGAGTCACTATCATCTCCCCTATTGGGAGATGAAAGGTGTTGGTGTGGGGATCCCACAAATTGATCAGGGTAGTCAGATATGCCCGATCCCCCACCACAGGCTCTAGCCGCATCACCTGCTTGAGCCCAAGGGCATCAAGCCACTCCCAGTCCGCCATAGTCAGCGCATCCCATGCATCAAAAAATACCATCGACTGACGGTACCGACTCTTCACAACCTAAAAAACAAAAACAACACAAAAACATTAAAACATGACAACAAAACAAATGTACAACAATGTACACAAAACAATAAAACAACAAAAAACAATTAGGGTTTCAACCTTAATTTAAACAAAAACATTCAAATAAACTGTAAACGACAAACAATGTACAAAAAACAAAAGTACAGAACTGTACAACCAAAGTATAGATCAATCAACTAAATTGTACAATCAAGAACAAAAAAATCAAATAAAACAAACAAAATCATACTAGGGTTTTTAACCTTACGTGTGGACAAAAAATAAAAAACAAAAACATTAAAACTATACTAGGGTTTTTAACCTTAAGTGTAAACAAAAAAATCAAAACAACAAAAAAATCATCTAGGGTTTTTAACCTTATTATGAACACAAAAAAACAAATTACAACAAAAATCATCTAGGTTTTTTAACCTTATTATGAACAAAAAACAAATTAAACCAAAAATCATCTAGGTTTTAACCTTATAAAAAAAAAACAATATAAACAAAAATTCAAACTAGGTTTTTTTAACCTTATGATGAACAAAACAAAACAAATAAAACCACAACATTCATTTAGGGTTTTAACCTTAATATGACAAAGAACAATGATAAAATGCGAGTTTTAAAAATTCATATAAAAACAAACAAAAAAAAGAAGGAAGGAGCACCTACCGGTCTCGCCTCGGCTCACCACTCGAGGATCCGGTCCTTGAACTCATGGTGTCCATGAAAATTTGATAGCGCTCCGCTTCGCAAACTAGCACTCCTCCCCACAGCTCCAAATCGCCAAAAAAACAATTGCAAATGAGCCCAAAACCTAGTTTTGGCCCTTATATAGGCTCTTAGGCCTGTAATCGTTCCACCCTAGGATGAGCGCTCTAGTTAGCGCTCATCCCACCCTGGGATGATTACAAAACTGGTATTCGTCCCACCCTGGGATGATTATAGAGCAAGAAAATAAAAAACAACCAAAATTGCATCCAAAATGCACCAAAAACAACAATAAAACTGCCGAACAAAGGCACCTTTGCACTTCACATTCATGGCATCCAAAACTGATGTTGGGGTCACAAATTATCACTATCCTACTCCCTAAGAAGGCTACCATAGCCGGACCACTCCACGGGAGGACGAATTTTTGACAATTTCATCCCCAAAAGGCGTCACAAAAAGGGTCAAAACCCACCCAAAAACAACAATAAAATTGCCGAACAAAGGCACCTTTGCGCCTAACATTCTTGGCATACAAAACCGACGTCGGGGCCACAAATTATCAATATCCTACTCCCTAAGAAGGCTACCATAGCCGGACCGCTCCACGGGAGGATGGATTTTTGACAATTTCAGCCCCAATAAGCGTCACAAAAAGGGTTAAAACCCACCAAAAATAGGTCCGATTGTTGGGAAACTGCATAAGCATTCAATGGAAAACAACTGAAGGCACCCTTACAAAAGTCATCTTGGGTCAAGCGACTCGTCGCTTTTCTCATTTCGGTCATTCCCTCATCGATTCGTCGCTTGAGGGGGTAGTCACACTTAGTCACCAATCAACAAATACACACCCAATCAAGGAAATGGCATGCATTCAAAGAATCATTGACAAAGACAATCACGCTCCTGCTTGGGGCAGCAAACAAGCAATAATCACAAGCTGATCAAACACTTGGCATTCTAGAATCATGAACTCAAGGTTCCCATAGACAAAAGGTTGCGCCCTTTGCCTATTCATGACTGAACAATGTCCAAGATCAAGTAACACCTCACCGAAAAAGGTTAACACTTGAATTAAGCTCCTTAGCTCGTCGGAAGCAAGGATTCAAGAATGCGTGCCCTTTCCATACTTGGGGCATCAAAATTTGGTTAGGTTACTGAGAAACCCTAATCATTAAGTGCTTTGGTTATCTATTTTTGCTCAAGACTGCGCCACGCACAACGCATCCCAAAAAGGGGCATCTGTAGACACCAAAACAACACCAATCCGATCATGTGGCTACAAGCACTGACCAAATTGGCATACATAGCCCCTAGGGCAGCCCCAGAGGTTAAAAAACAGTGGTCCTAACCACTCCCAAAGTAGTTTTGGAAGGTCAGAGGTCAATTTGGCACCTTTCAAGCACCCTGCTCCTTACTCGTTCCACCCTGGGGTGATTAGAATGCTATTCGCCCCACCCCGGGATGATTAGCAGCAATCGCTCCAGGGTGGGGCGAATAGCAAGTTTGATGGGAAAAAAGTCAAACCTTGACAAATGGCAGCCCAGATCCGCCACTCAACTCCACCTTCAATGCATGGGAGTGCGAGTGAGCATTTCAAAGCTCAAAGAGGCAGTCATAGAGGCAGTCATGGAGCCCTTAATCAGGGAGGAATCTTCTCTCCCCTGACAAGGCATGATGGCCAAGTGGTGCCCCTGCATGCACATTCAAAGCAGACCTTCAGGTCTATAAAATGGTGAGTCTTCTCACCCCAAAAAGGATAGAGCAAGAGCATTTGGAGCAATGGAGTGTTGTCGAATTATACCCTCACCCTGATTGTGCTTCCTACATCCTTGATCTCTCTTTTGGAAGGGAGGTTATCGGGTGAACATTAGGAGCGCAATCCGGACCCAAAACCCAAACAATTGGCCACAATCCCACACCCAATTTTTTGACACAACCCCCTAGGAGGTTTTGGACCCATCCCAAGTGGATTGGTGTCAAAACCAAGCCCCAAACGGAGGGCGTCCTGCCCTCGGGTGCCCCCGACACTATTGCAGTCCTAATCGCCCCACCCCGGAGCGATTAGAAATCTATAGTATATTTCTTCACTATTTATTTTGCATCATGTTTTGTGTGTTTCATATATGTTGCAGTTCAAATTTCAAAGCATTCTGACTTGTTTTGACTGTGTTTTCATTGTTTTACGCTTTTACTAACATACAGGGAGCGCCTTCGGATATAGGGCGATCGGGGTAGAATCAGCCAAATCCGACCTTCTGGGTCATCTCAAAATGCCCCATTTTTCCTAACCCCAAGTTTGCAGGTGTTTTGGAGGCCTCTGGATGGGACATTTGGGAGGTCACTTTCGGGCATTTTATGACAGTCCTAATCGTCCCACCCCAGAGCGATTAGAAATCTACAGTAGATTTCTCGACTGTTCTTTTTGCAATGTGTCCCTGATGGTGTTTACATGCTTCTGTTTAAATTTCATTCCGTTTTGATAAGTTTTGATCATTGTTTTAATTATTTCATGTATGCATTAACCGGAGGCCTTGGGGATTGCATGTTTCCCTCCATCCGCATGTGCTATTAATCATTTGTTGTTTCTCTGTACATAGGATCTCGACACCAGAGGGGCAGCAAGGAACTAAGAATGTATTCATGCAAGCGGCGATGACGTTTGGCCCACCCATTTCGAATGTGGGCACGCGAAAGATCCCGAAGGGAAGCGTACCATCCGTTGGTGTAACAAAATTGTATCGAACGCTCCGAGCCCCTAAAAATGGGGGGGAGACGTATTGTAACCTGATCATAAGAAAAATTAATAAAAGAGGCTGCACCTTTGTTTTTGCTTTACATCTCGTTTCATTCATGCTTCGCTTTCCCTTTTTCATGCACTTAGCGTTTCGTTAATACAACTGCTTTTGTTTGCATCGCACCCGGTGTGCCTGTGCTTCCGTAGACATGCTTTCACATTAAAATGGATGTAAATAGGCATCCATTGAAATATAATAACATAAATTATTATTCAACCCATTGGCAGGTTTACCTCCAGTGAAATAGTTATTCAATTACAGAAGTGATTCAATACATTTTCATTTGTTTTTGCATTCAACTCCATTTGTTTTCCATCCTTCCAGGCTGTTAGGAACTAGGTTCCTACCATATGGTATCATTGTTCACCATAATTTTTTTCACTTTTATTTTTATGCCATCAATTCTGCACCATTCACTTCAAATCATCATTTTTACCAACTGTTACTCTTCATCGTTCGGTCTTACTAGCTATTATTCATCATAGAGACCAGGGAGAGGATAAAAGTCTAAAAATCATTGTGCAATAATTGTCACACTCTTCTACCCAAAAAAGAAAAGCCCAAGCAACACATTTTGATCTATTGTAAACCAAAAATCCATTATGAAATGACATCGACGAACTGTAAGAAAGCAACTATTAATAACATCAATTCTAGTGGAAAAAAATTGAGTTACAGGTCATTAAAAACCTCATATAAACCTATACAAAACTTTTGGATCACCCAAGGATCAAACGATGAGATAAAAATGAACAAAAACCCATATGCTGAAGCAACGCGATGTTTCTTGGTGCAATACATAGAAATTAAAAAAATTAATAAAAAAATAAATATAAGCTAAAGTTAAAAATAAAATTTTGGCACCGATAATATTTTTTGACCGATATTCCATCGTCAGATCATGTATATAGAAAATGTTTTAAATTCAGTTTGGGATTAAAATCCCACATCATTAGTGATAAGGGAGCAAGGTTGTTTAAATATGTAATATAATGGAGGGTAAGTTGTGACTTAGGTCACACTTCCCCCCATGCTTCATGCAACTCCCGTCTAGTCACCCTTGACTTGACTTTGCTTGCCCACTGATGTTGCTCGCTTCCCCTAGTACCACCACAACCACCTTGGTTCCCCACTGCTCTCTACCCCTCATGCCTAGCCCTCGCCTTCTATGCTACCTCATGCTAACCCCTCCTTGCCTTTCGTACCACCTAATGGCCTCACCTTCTATGCCACCCACCACTCCCACCAATTTCAAATTCAAATTTCAAACTTGGTGACCATTGTTGATGTCACTTCCCATCGCACTAGATTTCAAAAATTCGAATTAAAAATATTGAATGTTAAGGTCTAATTAGTTGATAAACCAATTTTGGTGAAAATTTACATAATTTTTTGCAAAAAATTATAACTAAAATACATAATTTTTGCAAATTTCTTCAAAAAAAACTTAATTCCACCTACCCAAGAAGACTGACAAATTACAAACCAGCCCTACAATGGTCGATGGTAGGAGATCGTAGGACCCTATCAAATATTTCATGCAGGAGATTCATCAGTGGAAGGAAGACCTTACAAATAAAACTATAACAAAGGAGGATTTTTGCCAATGGAAGGACAAAATTTCAAACAATACTATACCAAAGGTAGAATATGAAAACAAGATAGCAGAACTAGATTTAAAAATTGATGCCTATAACCACTCCATCAATATGGTACAACAAAATTTGATACTAATCCAAGCTGGCCAATCTATTGTAGGACCAACACACCAAGCATTACTTGGGGGACCACAAACGTCAATCCTACCTAAAACTACTAAATTGGATTTTCCAAAATTTGAAGGAGGTGACCCCACAAATTGGATCTATCGGGATGACCAATACTTCTTCCTTTACTAGGTCCTTGAGGCATATAAGGTTCATATTGCATACTTCCACCTTAAAAGTACCACCATACAATGGTACCAGTGGTACAAAAAGATGAATGACACCCCTATATGACTAAAATTTACAAAAAACCTAATGGTATGATTCAACTCTACTAAATTCAAATATTTCATGGGAGCCCTTACCAAACTCCACCAAACCACTACAGTGCAAGAATACCAAGCTCAATTTGAAAAATTGGCAAATCTTACATCAGGGCTAAATACCTCATTTTTCTAAAGTTATTTCATTAGTGGCTTAAAGGAAGACATTTCATTAGAATTACAAATGCTCAATCCCACGGACATGATGCATACTATTGTGTTAGCCCAAATGATAGAAGATAAATTCACTAACCAACAATGACTAGGAAGCCCATCTATGGGGGAGTCACAAATACTTACACCACCCCAAAAATTAACCTAATCTTACCAATTAAATGTATCAACCCTAAATAAATGAAGGAAATATGAGAAAAAGGCCTTTGTTATCACTGTGATGATAAATTTATACCCAATCATAAATGTATTAAACCCAAACTATATATTCTGGATGCAACTATTACTTGTAGTTCAAACAATGAAGAAGATGAGATTAAGGTAGAAGTAGTGATGGATACACCTGAGGATCATGCTAAAGGTCCATTGGAAATTTCTTTTAATGCACTCATCAGTAATTCTTCTTCCCAAACTATGAAAGTCCCAGGATCCTTCAAATGCCAAAAACTTGTGCTTATTGACTCTAGAAGTACCCATAATTTCATTGACCCACGTGTGGCAAAACAAGCTAACTGCTTTATAAATCCCTGCAATAGTTTTGAGTTCATGATTGGTAATGGGGGAAGGATCACCTATAAGGGGAAATTCCAAAATATTAATCTCACCATGGGTAATTACAACAGGAAACATGACATGTATGCAATTCCCTTAGGGGGATGCGATATTGTCTTAAGAGTGCAATGGTTATGAAAAATCAAGACAATTTAATGGGATTTTGAGGAATTATGGATAAAATTCATAATAAAGAATCAAACATATACTCTTCAAGGATTAAAATCAGGCCCTTCTCCAATAGTAAGCTCTCATTGAATGGAGAAAATTCTTCATAAAGGAGGTAAGGAAATGGTTGCCCACTTATTTTCTATCCAAGTAACCAAAAAGGCACAACAAGGGTTTCCCCCTTGTTGTTGTTCTGACCCTACTATTCTTCCTACCTATCCCCCACCAAAATTTCAATGATCACAATATCCCTACTTATAGAAATATGACATTAAAATAGTGCAATAATATGAGCAAATGCTACTTGGTCAACAAGGGAGGAAGCTCCTCACTTTGAGCTTTGAGGACAAAGCTATTTTTAAGGAGGGTGGCATGTTAGGATCCTAATCCTAACCATTAATTATTATTAATTCACTTATTATGTTTATGGACCATTGTGTCCTTTCACTCACAACTACAAGGTAGATATATTCATTCAAAAGGGTGTAAATAGGCATCCATTGAAATATAAGAACATAAATTGTTATTCAACCCATTGGCAGGTTTACCTCTAGTGAAATAGTGATTCAAATACAAAAGTGATTCAATACATTTCTGTTTGTTTTTGCATTCAACTCCATTTGTTTTCCATCCTTCCAAGCTGCTAGGAACCAGGTTCCTACCACTATGATGAGCTTAATTATGACTAGATTGGCATCCTTCATTAGTGGATGGTATTTTAGCCATGGGTCCTTCCAAAAATCTATATCTCTTCCATATAATAGCTACCCCCTGAGTCCTTTCCTGATGAGGGGTCTAGATTGAATAATAAAATTACAAAAGGCTGACCCAGTGGGGAGAGGATATTCACTCAAAAACTTGTTGTGCTACAGGTATTTGCTTTTATATGATATCATCCCATGTTGAACTCTCACTTGTAAGAATTCTCTAGCCCTATTTTCATTGAGTGCCATGTTCATCTTTTCCACCTTCTTGAATCCCAATCCACCTTGGTATTTTTTAGAGCATATTTTATCCCAAGCAACCAAAGGAAATCATATGTGATATTTAGAGCCAGACCAAAAAAATATTTCCTGAATTTGCTCAATTCTCTGGGAAATGGAAGGTAGAGATTTGAATATGGAAAGAAAAAATATTGGGATTCTCTAGAGATAATCTTGGACCAGCACTGCTTTTATCGTTTGTCTTAGAAGATATCCTTTCCAATTGATGAACTTCTTGTGCATTCTTTCAATGACATTGTTCCACAAATTCTTGGAAGGTCTACCTAAAAAAATAGGAAGGCCAAGATAAATGAAAGGAAAATTTGAGATGGTGTACCCAAGGATTTTGGTAATTTTGAGTTGCCTACCAATAGGGGTATTAAGGAAGTAAATTTTAATTTTAATGAAATTAAAATTTTGACCCGCAACTTCTTCATAGATATTGAGGATGTATTTGATGGTATTGGCTTGGGGAATTAAGGATAGGGTGATAAGGATGATTTCATTAATAAATTGCTGATGAGTGATGGGGTTAAGGATGGAAGAAGCCTTAATTATAAAATTGAATCCTTAGGAGTAGGCAGCTTTGAGGGTCCTTCATAATATTTCAACAAGAATTTTGAAGAGGAAGGGAGAAAGAGGATCCCCTTACCTTAGCCCTATGAAACTCTTGAAATAACCAATGGTTGAACCATTGATAATAACAAAGAAACACACAATAGATAAGAATTCTTTAATAAGCAAGATCCAATCTTTGTGGAACCCAAACTTAGAATGAATAGAGAACCAAAATTCCATGAAACTCTATCAAAGACTTTGTTCATGTCAAGTTTTAGAGAGAGACCAACCTTCTTACTTTTAGAAATAGAGTGAATGAGCTATTGCAAAGGCTAATGGGTCTAAAATTAGAGAGAGACCTCACTTTAGAAGACTTAGGAATCAAAGAAAGAAACATAGAGTTAACATATCTAGGTATAAACTTATTTATTTGAATTCCTTGAATGGCAACAGTAATGTTGGGCCCCATGATGGTCCATAATATTTGGAAGAAATGAGAAGGAAATCCATTAGGACCAGGGGCTTTATCAATCAACATCGAGAAGAGGGCATTCTTAATTTCCTCTTGGGAGAAAGACTTGAGTAGACGATAATTAAGCTTCGAAGGAATAAGATGGGGAATATTGTGGAGAAGTTTATTAGAAATTATGTAAGGACAAGGTTGGCTAGGACCAAGAAGATTATTGAAATAAGTTGTTGCTTCAGCTCTAATCTCTAATATGTCACTAAAAATAAACCCATAATTTTTGGATAAGCTTTAGTGCCTGAGGGTTGTATTCTGGAAGAATTTAGTGTTGGAATATCCTTCGTTCAACCATATAGCTCTAGATTTTTACCTCCATAAGATTTATTCCTTAGAAATTACATTGTTTAATTTAGATAGGAGTTGTCTTATAGTATTTCTAACGTTTGGTGAAGAGTTCCCACCTTGAAATTCTTGTTCAATTTTGGAGAGTTGACTTTGAATATTTTTCTTCTTTTAAAATATATTGCCAAATGCTTCTTTGTTCGAAATTTTGAGGTTGGATTTGATAAAGAAAAAATGTTTTTCCACTTGTGATATGAGAGATCCTGAGAAGCTCTTATTCCACCATTCAACAATGAGATTTTTGAGGTCCTGATATTGAAGCCACATCACTTTGAATTTGAATGGAGTTCTAAAGGTAGTAGTTGGATAGAAGCCTTCAAGGATGAAAGAGTTATGATCTAAGCCAATTTTTGGGAAGAGCTCAGAGAGTGGCATCACCAAAGAGGTGAACAACTTCCTTGGAAATAAGAACTCAATTGAGTCTGAAATGTATGAGCTAACTTCCAATTCTCATATTGATCCATGTGAATCTAGTTCCTCAAAGTTGAATGTCCATGAGTTTGTTATTGTCCACAAAATTTACAAATTCTTCAAAGCATTTAGGTGTGATGGTTGTCCCTCTACTCTTGTCAAATAGTAAGAGGGGGGAGTAAAAGTCTCCTTCTAACATCCAAAATTTGTGGGATAAAATGTGCCTCATCTAGCTTAGAGTGTCTCATAGGCTTGATCGACCATTTAGAGTATTGGGAGCATAAATATTTGATAGAACCCATCATGTTTTATATTTGCAATAAAAGAGGCTATTAGTGATTCATTATGACATAGCAAGGAGTCTACCTTCCACTTTGGATGGGTTCCAAAGACAAAAAGCCTTTTGAAAGCACCTTGATCTGGGCTAGCAATAACTTTATTATTTCTCCATATTACTTCGGAAAATTTCTCAATATTATCCTCATCAATATTGGTTTCCTGAAGGAGGATAGTAGGTTCTTGATATTTCCTCATAGAATTTACCACTCACTACTTGGTTTATCTATTGAGGTCTCTCACATTTCATGAGAGGATCTTAATTTATGATTTTTGAAGGACTTCTTTCCCATTTGTCATGGGATGAGAGGGGTTTGGTTCATTTTCCATATTATTTGATTGGATTCTCATAGGAAATTTGGATGAGAAAAGATTGGCCTGGGTGCCATTATCTATGTCATCCCAAAATTATTTATATTTGACATCTTAAATGGAAGGCCTTTCTTTTTTTATCGCTGCCAACATTAGTGGATTTTTTCTAGTTTCCATTACATAACTAGGAATGGCTTGGGGAGTCAAGTAAACCATTGAGGTCATCACTTGGAGATGAGATGTATCCAAGGATATAAAGGGATCCTTTAGAATAATGGAGAGACGAAGGCCTAGATATAGAATGGGGCATCCCATGGTTAGTGGGGGGTTTGGAGGGAATGATGTTAGTAAGAATTTTAGAAGGGAAGGCATCAAATTCACAAGAAGGTAAAGACTCAAAGAGTAAGGAGTCAAGCAGAGAATCAAAAGGAAGAACATCCTCAAGTTGGTAGGATAACTCATTCAAAGGATAGAATAAGTTGGGATCAATGAGAGGATAACATACATGGTATAAGTATTGTCATTAGTAGTAGTAATAGGATATTTACCTTTAGATTCCATCTCCTTGATAGTAGGATTTAAAGGAATTGTGTCCTTCTAATGTGGTTTATTTTCTTTTAGAATTTCTATATTTTTTTTAAATTTGCATGTTGCCACTCTTTTCTTGATGTTTTTTTATTTCCTCCATCACTTATTTTAAGGAAGAACATTGCACTTTGAGGTGGCCTTGCTTCTAATATTTGATGCAAAAAGTAAGTTTATTCTCATATTCTATGGCTTGGCATCTATGAAATGAACAAGAAACAAGATCAATATATATGGGTATATCCATCTCTATATTAGCATTAATACACATGGGAGCATACACCATTCAGGATTTCACTTTGGTTTCTAGGTCGTAGGCAATGATTTCACCAAATAATTAGGCTATTCCTCATAAAATTTCATCATGTTAGAATTGGATAGGGAGGCCTAGAATATTGACCTAAATAGGGGCTAAGTTAATACTTTGGGTTTCAGGGTCGAAATTGACCCCCCATCTCTTGAGAAAGATACTGCGTTGACCAAAGAACCAAGGTCCTCTAGTGAGGATACGACTAGAGTATTTTATGTTATTCAATCTAACGAGGAAAAATTCCTTAGGATAACTACCAGATCCATGTTGTCCTATGGACATCATTTAGAGAAATCCCACTTCCTGATGGATTCAATGTCCAAGAATGATCCTATGAATTTTCCAATAAAGGATAAGAAAACTTGAGAAATAAAAGAAGCCATGATGCTCAAAGGGATCATCAATTCTCTATCATATGGAAGTAGAGTAACAAAGCCTTGCATAAGGGGAGAAACAAAATATTTTTTGGAATATCTCTACAAAGGAGACAAGGTTAGTATTTTGAGGAGGGGAATATGGATTAGGGTAAGGAGGAGGATCCCCCTAACACCCATGACTTCAACACCTCCTGTTAGGCCATCCTGAGATCTAGACCCATGATCCTCTCCATCACCATTGTCTGCTCCAAAGTTCTCATCAACCACATATTCAAACTATGTAGAGACTCGCTTGCCATCACCAGAGACTCACTCGCTAAGTATTGTGTGTCTTATCTATAAATTATATAGTGATTATTTATGGTGCCTATGAGTTCCCACTATATATTTCTCTCCTTTTCCCATTTCACATTTTCTATACAAAATTTGAGAGGATGGATTGATTTTATTTGTTTCTAAAAATAGGTTTGAAATCTAACAATATCTTATATCTAAGTTCCTTTATTATTATCCTAATTTATGATATGAGTATTTTTCAAGCATATCTCAAGTTATGAATAATTATATTTGTAATTCTATCCATGGAGTTAAATATACAATTCTAATTATAAACCAAAATTTGGATCATAATATTTTAAAAGTAAAATCTAAGTCCCACTTAGAACTTGTGCAATCATTAGATTATAACTCTACATCCTAAATTTTGTTCTATTACAAAGCTTATATTGGGTTCAATATGTTAGAATTTCCCAAGAGTAGAACTACAAAGCATTACAATATTTGAAGAGACAAATATAACTGATTGATTTATTCCATGGATCAAATTTGTATAAATATCAAAGTTGATCATTGAGAGCCGTTGGATTACAACAACTCACAAGTATAAACTGAGAGTTCACCTGACTCATGGAGGAGTGGTAACTCAAGTAAGTTTATCCTAGTAGAACTTAATAGAATAATTATTTATTCTAACACCCCTCCTTAAGTGATACTAGGGGTGAATGTAACAAATGAGTCCCAACAATAGTGCTTGATGAGGTACTCATTTACAATGATTCTTATTGAATAGATGGTAAAAAAACCACATGGGAAAAAACCATCTATCAAAAATAAAAATGAAGAGGCATGTCTTCGGATGGCAAATATTATCCTCATTGAAAAAATAAATGAGTCCCAAAAATTGGGCCTGATGAGGTACTCATGTACAATGTTTTTACATATAGGAGAGATGGTAAAAAAACACCACATGGGAAAAAACCATCTATCAAAAAGAAAAATTAAGAGGCATGTCTTCGGATGGCGAAGATTGTCCTCATTGAAAAAAAAGAGTCCCAACAACTGGGCCTGATGAGGTACTCATGTACAATGTTATTACATATAGGAGAGATGGTAAAAAAAACCACATGGGAAAAAACCATCTTCCAAAGAAAAAGAAACAATAAGAAGAAAGGAGAGGTGAAAACCTCTTTTGTACCTTCTATTGCATCTGACTTACTCCAAGTTTCTATTGCAACTGAATGTAACGTGGATAAGGAAAGAATTTGGTGAATATTTATGCAATTTGATTTTCTATGGGAGTATAGTCCAAGTGTATTTCCCCTATCTAAATATGCTGTCGAATGAAGTGCATGTGAATTTCAATGTGCTTGGTATGCTGATGCTCAACTAGATTACGAACAATATAAATTGTGCTCTGGTTATCACACCAAATAGTAATAGCTTTATCATGGAAAAAACAAAATTCTATTATTATCTGACAAAGCCAAAGAGCTTCCTGACTTGCTAAAACTACTGCCCTGTATTCTGCCTCTACAAATGATAGTGCTACTGCTTTTTTTTTGCATGATTAACCAATTTGTGAAGAACCAAGACAAAAGACATAGCTAGAAGTTGAACATTTGTCTTCTACTAAACTTGCCCAATCAAAATATGTGTAAACAATGATATCCATGGATTTTCCTTCATATAAGAACCCAAATTGAGTAGTTCCTTGCAAGTAGCACAAAATTATTTTTGTTGCTTGCCAATGGATGAAATGAGGTTGATGTGAGAATATAGATATCAAGCCAACAACATATGAAATATCTAGATGAGTATGAGTGAGGTATAATAGAATCCCTACTAGCTATCAATACAGAGTAGCATCACATAGAAGGGATGTGTAGGAAGTACTTAGAGTGACTCTAGACTGAAAATGTGTAGAAGAGGGCTTACAATCAGTCATCTTAAACCATTGAAAAAGGTCTAGAGTGTATTTCTATTGATACAATGAAATTCCTGCATCTATTTGATTTATTTGAATCCCAAGGAAGTAGTGAGCTAAACCCAGATCAACCATTTCATTTTTTTTAGAAAGAGAGTCTTTGATAGTTTGAATATGAGAAATAGATCATCAACATAGAGAACAAGTAAGGTGATTTTCTCTTCATCTCTCCAAATGTAGACTGTGGCATCAGAATCACAATGATAAAAACCTGAGGAAAGAAGGAAGGAGTCCATTTTTTCATACCAAGCTCTAGGAGCTTTTTTGAGGCCATAGAGATATTTTCATAGTCTACAAACAAGGGAGGAGTCTTGAGTGAATCCAGTAGGTTGTTCCATGAATATCTTCTCTTTTAAGTCCCCATGTAAGAAAGCACTTTTTACATCCATTCGAATAACATGCCACTTTTGGAAAGCAGCTAGAGCAAGTACCAGTCTAACAAAATCCATTTTGGCAACTGGTGCAAAAGTTTTAGAATAATCAATCCCTTCAATTTGAGAGAAACCTTTGGCTACCAAGCGAGTTTTATGTTTGTCAATTTTTCCATTAGGTCCAAATTTCATTCTGTAAATCCATTTACAATGAACTAACTTCCTTCCTCTAGGTAGAGGAACTAAATCCCAAGTTTTATTTTTAATTAAGGAAGAGAATTCATTTATGAAGTATTCCCCCCATTATCTGTACGGATTTGCTTGATTTTGTAAGAGGCCTGATTTTCAACTAAGGCTTTGAATTTTTTGAAGTGGGATAGAACATAACTTTTATATTTTAGGAAGTAGACCCAAGTTCTTCTGGAAAAATCATCAATGAATGTTAAAGCATATTTTCATCCTTTGAAGGAAGGCTCTAGGAAGACCATCAAGTCACTATGGATTAACTCTAGAGGGGATGAGGCCTTTAGAGAACCACTTGGGTGGAAAGGATCTTGATGTTGCTTTCCAAGAGCACATCCAGGACATACTCCATCAATAGAAGAGACTTGAGGTAATCCTGTTACCATTTCATGGGTGTTCAATTCCTTTAGGTAGTTATAACTGAGATGTCCAAACCTTTCATGCCAAATTTTGCTTTCAAGATCTCCATGTGCAACAAAATAGGAGGCCCCTTCTGAATTTTTGAATCCTTTGAAGTGAAATAGGTGAGTGTTGTGATCAATATCTCCTTTTTCTATGAGAGAGTTTGGGTCTTGAAAGTCTCTTATCTCAACTCTTGTTGGTGAGAAGAGAATTGTTTTACCTTTTCCAGAAGTACAAATCTGATAGATGAAGAGGAGATTTGTTGCAATGTTTGGTACATAGAGAACATTATTGATATAACCACCATCAATGGATATGTCACCTTTTCCTTTGACTGGGATAAAGGATGAGTCACCAACTTCTATGCTACATGTTGAACTTGAGGAGATTGAAGTGAATGACTCATCTGAGGAAGTCATGTGATGAGTTGCTCCTGAATCTAGAACCCAGTATTTTGATGAAGTGTTTATGGTCTTGCCTTGAACATTTAAGGCTTTTCCTATCTACTTCTTAGTTTCTATATTTTGATCCTTCATTGCTGCCTCTAGTTGTTGTAGTCTTTTCCAACATTTGTTCATAGAATGACCATTCTTTTTGCAGTGAGTACAAGTTATGGGACTCCTTTATTTCTTTTTGAATTTTTCTTTAGTAGAGGTGGATGCTACTAAGGATTTTGAGGAAGAGGAAGAGATCTCATACTTTTCAAGTTTTGTTTCTTCTCTAGTTAGCCTATCACAAAATTCCTCTAAGGAGGGCATTTTAAAACTTGCACCAAGAGCATCTTTTGTAGATAGAAAGGTGGTTGCAAAAATTTGAAATACACCATTTAATTTAGAAAGAATTAGATAGATGCATTCTTCTTCTATTTTATTCTTGCCACTACCTTTGTATTGAGTGAGGACTTCTTTAAATTTGGTGAGAAAGTCAACAATATTGCTGAAGTCTTTAGGAGATAATGTTGTTAATTCTGCCTCTAGCTGCATTGACCTTATTTGATCTACTTTCCCAAACAAGTTCTTTAGTTTCTACCAACTTTCATATGGAGTTTTACAATCCGTAATGTGAAACCATAAGCTTTCATTTACATTAGTGCTTATAATACCCATTGTTTCATACATTTTTCCTTTATGAACAAATATTTCATATTCCTTTTCAAATTCAGGTTGCTTCTCTTCTAGCAGGTGTGTGAGCCCTTTTTGAGAAATGAGATTTAATATTTTGGGTTTCCATGTATGATAGTTATGAGGGGTGAGTGGATCAATTGTATTCATTGTATTCATTTTGCCAAAGAAAATTGAAGTGAACCAATAATTCCCCCCTTTAACTTCAAGTTTTTAGAGAATACAATGGAGCTTTAAAGAAGGGAACAAAAGCCTGATAGTAATACCAATCTCCTCAAATTACCCACCCTAACGTGAGGGAAACTATAAGTAAATGAGGAGATTTGATATATTAAAATAGGCTAATGAAGCAAGAAAAATTGGCCAAGCCTTTATACCTATTCTTCTCAATTACCCACCCTTACGTGAGGGAAACTATAAGTAATGAGTAGAATTGATACGTGGAACATAGGCTTTTGATGCAATGATAACCAACCAGACCGATATATCATATTTCTCAATAACCCGCCCTTACGTGAGGGAAACTATAAGTTAGTGAGAAGTCCAATACTTGGAACATAGGTGATTATAAATTTTGAAGTGCCTTTATGAAAAGATTTTATTTTGTTGCTTTATTTTAAGTTTTATATGATTTGAAAAAAAGGAGCATATATTGTATGAAAATTATTTCTTTTTAAAAGAGCTGAAATGATATGAAAGCATATGACCAAGTGGCTAAAAGAAAAAGCCACATTTAGTTTCACATCAAAAAATATCTCCTATTGTTGTTATGAGTAATGAACTTTTAAGAAAGGGATTAGAACAAATTCAATGATGCAAAAAAGAAAGAAGCAATGACCAATAATAACAACAACCCCCCTTGAAGCCTTAGAAAAAAGGTGCAAGTGTTGGCACCTTTAAAACCCCCCCAAAAAAATTATTATTTATGAGGTTACAAACTTGTCACTTTTTTCTTTTAGTGGCAAAAAAAAGGCACTAAAGAAGTAAAAATGACAACAAATTGATGAGAGGGTGTTATATTTAAATACAAAGAGCAGATATTTATTTTAGTACTGGTTATTATAAAAATAAAAAAACCAGTTTTAAATAGAATATCTGATTAATTAACCCTCTCAATGGATGAAAAGGCTCGAGAGAGCACTTCTAGGGCTTTGACAGAGCCCACTAAATTTTTAATAGGTGACTCGAACCCCACAAGAGACGTCAATGAACAACGAGAGAAGGGTCTTCGAAGGGCTCGAAAGAGCATGACTCTCGTTCTTCACTATACTCCGAGGATGCTAGATTACCTACGATCTTTACTATACTTTTGAGGATTAGAAAAATAATAAAAAAATACAATATTACCTGACCCGGATTGGATGTTCATCCAAAAAAAGATATGGGTCTTCGAACAATGAGAGAAGGGTCTTTGAAAGGCTCGAAAGAGCACAATCTCTTCACGCACGCAAGAAAGAGAAAAAAGCTGAAAGAGCATGACTCTCATGTTTCACTGCACTTCATCAATGAACAACGAGAGAAGGTTCACTGCACTTTCGAGGATGCACTCCAAAAGGACGTCAACGTTTACCTATGATTACACTGCATTTTCAAGAGGATATTAATATGTCAAATAATATTAAAAATTTAATAATACTTTGTTTACTCTTTCCTAAAAATACGATGCAGAAGATGCTAGGGAAGGTGCTCGTCAAGTGATCAAAAGACGTCAGGGAGTGCAAAGAGAAGATAACGAATGCGAAGGTGTTCGTCAAGCATTCGTTGATCTACCAAATTACCACAGAGGGAAGGCTACGTTGCTCACTGCATCAGAGAAGGTAAGCAACACACAACATAACAAAGCCATACACATTAAAAAAAATAACGATGTTGATTGAAAGCTAGGATGGGAGAGCAATAATCATCACATTCGGATTTATAATATTTGAATATGTTTCTTGCAGTGCCAGAGAATGGATAATAGGTGAATCTTAGAGTAAAGTGAAGAGGGAAAATTATTTAATATTTAGCTTCCACCGAGTTCTAAGATCCTTTTGAAATACCCATTGAGGAAGACGAGAAGAAAGAACGCCGCGCTCCAAGATATAGACATTGGCAATGTTGGAGATAACTTGCCACATTTTAATATTAAGTATAAGCACTATGGTCTTTAAAATTAATGACCCAACGTCTCTTGAGATGAGACATGAAAATTGTGCTTTTATAAATATTAAAAGATCTCACGAAAATATACTTTGGATTTTAATTAAAATACAAATATTCGTGAGATAAAAAGAGGCCACGAAACTGAACGATCTCCACAAAAAAAAAGGTATGCCCACGAATTTACTTTCCACGAAGACGACGCAGCGATTGCGAAGGAGGAGCCAAGGCAAAAGCATTATCAAGAGAGGTGGACCAACGTGTTCTTGTACTGTGATCTATGGAGAACAAGAAAAAAATGGCAGGAACAAATGGAAAAATGATATGCCTATATTGCATTTGCAATTTGGCAAAAAAATTTCAAATACTTGTTCCTATAGTGAGGCAAATATCAATATCTTCTAAAATTAAAGGAGAATCTATTATGGTAAAATAAACTTGTAAAACAATATTAGATAGAACCATAAATAGATTTTTCACAAAAAAAATTGTAGATGAAATATGAGCAGTCTACAATAGATATGAAAAAAAAACTCCTTTTTAAAAAAAGATAAAAGATAAGAACCAGTTTGTGAAACTGCCTTCAAGAGAGAATGCCTAGCAGAATCTATCCTGCTCTGGTACCATGTTAGAATTTCCCAAGAGTAGAACTACAAAGCATTACAATATTTGAAGAGACAAATAGAACTGATTGATTTATTCCATGGATCAACTTTGTATAAATAGAAAAGTTGATCATTGAGAGTCGTTGGATTACAACAACTCACTAGTCTAAACTGAGAGTTCACCTGACTCATGGAAGAGTGGTAACTCAAGTAAGTTTATCCTAGTAGAACTTAAGAGAATAATTATTTATTCTAACACAATATAGCTAGATTCCTATTTTAATTCATGTTTCTTCCTATAAATATACGTGACTTGGAACTCAAACCCCTAAAACCATTATTTCCTTTTTATTTGCTAAGGTACTATTAGACATTAATATTGACTCTAGGGTAATGTGGCACTAGGTTTCTTGATTAAGTGAGAGGTGTTATAACTATATGTATAAATTTAGACATGACCTATATTCATGTATGATTTCTAATGGAGACATTATCAAGATTTCATGGACCTTGGTTGTAGAATGAAAACTCAATATCATCAACTTCCACATCATGGTAGACTTTATAAAAAAAAGGGATTTAAAAAAAATTCTTTTGTGAGGGCATAATGGCTATGTCAAAAAGGAGAGTAATATTGACAACTTTAATGGTATTATTTAAGGGAAGTGTGGTGTTTGTTCATAAAAACCTTTCATGCCATTACCTAGAGTCAACACATCATAGAGGGATAATGTTATAGGTTCCTTAATAATTAAGGCATAAAGAAAGAGGTTTAAATCATGTTCATTGGGGTTTATTTGTTGTGAGGGTATGCCCACCCAATATACACAAAAACCAAACCCAAAAATTCAATTTAACCAACTAAGCACAACAAAATCCTAATTATAACAACTTCTAATTTTACATCTTAGGAATATCATCATACATAAATAATTATATCACCATTTCAAAATTTAACTTTCACTAAAACTCAATACAAGCTATAGATCAAATCGAATAGAACCTAGGTTCCAAGCAAGGTTTTACTATCTAGCAGTTTAACATAAAATGTAAGCATTTTGAAGGTCACCATAGGTTATTTACATCATAATACCTATTAGAAAAGTTACAAGCTTACTACAGTGGTAAGGTATTTGACCTCTCTTTGAAAGTTTTAAGGTTCAAACCTCACTTAATATGAGGGAGCAAGACCCCTCATAAAAACCTGTGTAAACTCATTGTTTTTTTTTTTAAATGAGGATAAGGTTATGCATTAGAGGTGTGTGTAGTGGAGGTTCCATATGAGGAGTGAGATCTAAGCAATGACTTTGAAATTATTATTATTATTAAAATAATATTTTAAAGTTATTTTGGGTGTAAATTAGGATTTTTGGGTGAAGCTTTTGATTTGGAAAAGCATGGGAAGGTGGTTTTTTAGGGTGAGTGAGCTAGCATAATGGAGGGGTTCGACAGACCCCAAGAGGTTCTTAGTGCTAGTGGTTTATTAGCTATGGGGGTGGTTGCTTCAATGACTTGTTTTAGGGGGACAAGCTCTCAGTGGTGTTTGTGGAAGGTGTAGGTGGAGTTAGTGAGGTGGCATGTTAGGAGGGGCCTATGGATCATGTAGTTAATCATGGGTTTACTACTATCACCTATGAGGGTGGGGCTTGTAGCTTGGGATATCAGGCACTTCTTAAGCCTTTTGAATCAAGAAATTTGTTTGCTTCGGTGGTGATATGTAGTAAGAGCTATGGATAAAAATAGTTTTTTGATCTCTTCCTCATATAGAACAAGATTAGGGTTCCAATGAATTTGCTGAATATTATACTGAATGAAGGCACCTAGAACTTGATTGAAAAGTTTCAAGGGGGTCGATCGAATCTGGATTCCACCTAAAAAGGAGTAGTAACCAAACGAAAGCCATTGGTTGTCGAAAATAGTTGCAATACCTAAAGCTTTATTTATTATTAAACTAAACTGTGAAGAGGATACAAAGTGAATTATGGGTGGAGGCCCTTGGTTCTTCGATAAAAGAGGATTATTTCTCAAAAAATGGAGGATTGATTTTGACTTGAATACCTAGAAGATTAACTTGGTTTCCCTCTAGGTTGATCTCTTAGGCCCGCCCTTCCACCTATGGCATATGGATATTCTTAGGGGAATGGGTAAGGTAATAGGGGATGTAAGTTTTATCAATTTGGACACTAGAGTGAAAATGAGGATGGCACAACCCAAATATGTGTTATGGTAGACCCAAAATTTGAGCTCCCCTCTTTGTTTGAATTAGAAACCCCTATGGGCTCCTAAATTCAGGCCATTGTATAGAAAAATAGACCCAATATCTATTCAAGATGTAAAATGTGAGGCTATTATTTGGAGCACTATTCTCAGCGAGGGTCAAGGCTAAAACCTAATGTAGAAGGGGTGAATAACCCTAAAAAATGGATCTAAAAATCCTCCAAGAAATCTACGGTTCATGGAAACTTAAGGAGTAAAATAGGTGGGCCAAAATCCACTAACCATGAGAGTTCTCCAATTCTCTTGGAACTCCAAACAATGGTGAAGGAGTTCCACTAGATGGGGGACATGGTCCCTAGGAATAGTCTTAGGTAGAAGTTGGTGGATGATGTGGTCTAGGAAGTATTGGGTGGGGTGTTTGATTAGGACTTGGTGCCCCCGACCCATCCAAATGTAATTTATTTAGCTTTTATTTTTGAGATAAGAATTTTAGACCTTATTACTAAATTCTTGGTGTCCAATGATCTCCTCCATAATTCTTTTGGTTGTTTGGGGGAGGATGAACCTATTGTTTAGATGGTTGCTCATCCCTCTAAGTAATTAGAGGGTTATCCAAAAATCAATCTGGTTAAGGGATATTTGAGTCCCAAAACTCATAGCTAGAGGAAATGCTCAATCGATGTTAGAGTTGAGAAGAATGTTGGGAGACCTTCCAACAAATCCCTCAGGAAGAAAGACTCAAAATTGGATATTGCTGATGGGTCCCATGCCACCCTAAAAGCAAAGATGGAAAAATATGTGGGAGTTAAGTAGCTTAAACTAGAATCATTTTGTCAGTAATCCTTAGTGGCTTTGAGAGGTAATAAATAGGTCCCCAAAACCCATAAATGAAACTCTTATCATGGATTTCCTCTAGGAGATAAATATTGAAGAGGGGGATCCTAGCCATAACTATCAATTGATCCTTATTTTTTCTACCATCGTGGGTCCTTGAGTGGATACAGAGTATTTTCAATTTTGTTCAAATGTTGGATCATTTTGTGGATTTAGAAGCTTTTTTAGATTTTGTAGATGTTGGAGTTTGTTTATCATTAGCTAGGAAGGGTTGGAGTTTCCCTCTTAATTATTAACTTTGGAGGAGGTCTCTATGATCCTTATATCAGAACCTCTTCCCTTGGAAATTTTATGGGTTCAATGGTGTTTTGGTGTAGTATTTGTATTGTTGGTTGTTGTTTCAAATTTTAAGAATGTTTTATCAAGTAGTAAAAGTTCTTGTGGCCTTAGGATGTATGCCCAACATTTGGTGGAGCTCTCTTGGTGAGTTAGATTTTCTTTTTGGGTTTTGTACTACATTAAGTCCCTTAGATCGGTTGGTCCTCTTTCTTGTGGACAGGAATCATGCCTTTGAACTTTTTTGAATTTTATTGAAGTAAATTCATGTTCTTGGCCTTGGCAAGATTTGTATTTATTTTTATTTTTAAATTATCATTGGATGACATCCCTTTTTTATTTTCATCGGTTGTGGTTATGTTATTATTGGGAAAGGGGCCTACATGGCCTGGATGGCCTATTTATCTTATGTTCTATATCATTGTTGTTGTTAGTTGGAGTGTGTTTAGTGGTTTCTTTGAGGAAAACAAGCTTTGGAATTTAAAAAATAGCATGGATCCTTGAGTGGATCCAGAGTATTTCTAGTTTTATTTAGATGTTGGATCAAATTTTAGATCTAGAAGTTTTTTATATTTTGTAGATGTTGGAGTTTAATTATCATGAGCAGGGAGGATTGGAGTTTTCTTATTAGTTATTAAATTTGGAGGAGGTCTCTATGGATCTTCTCTCAGAACCTCTTCCCTTGGAAATTGATGGATTTAGGGGTGTTTTAGTGTAGTTTCCATTTTGTTGGTTTTTTCAAATTTTAAGGATGTGGTTTTTGGTAGTAAAAGTTCTTGTGGCCTTGGGATGTATACCCAATGGTTGGTGGAGCTCTCTTGGTGAGCTAGATTTTTTTTGGATTTTGTGCTGCAGTAAGTCCCTTGGCTTGGTTGGTCCCCCTTTCTTGTGGGTAAGAATCATGCCTTTGGACTTCTTTGAATTTTCTTGGAGCAGATTTGTGTTCTTGGCCTCAATGGGATTTGTATTTTTTTAGATTTTAAATTATCATTGGATGGCATTACTTTTTGAATTGAGGTGGATTGGATATAAGAAAATTAATTTTTATTGGTTGTGGCAGTGTTATTATTGGGTTGGGAGCCTACATGGCTTGGATTGCTTATTTCTCTTATGATCTCTGTAGTTGTGGTTATCAGTTAGAGTGTGGTTAATGGTCCCTTTAAGGAAAGTTGGCTTTGAAAAATTGGTTGTTGGATTGTTGGTTAGTTTTATTGGGTTGTGAGACCTACTTGGTTCTATGAGGAACCTATGGATTTATCCTAGGCTATCCAGTGTTGCATCTTTTGTAAATAAGGTTTTTGGGGTTCCTTTAAAAAATCCCCTTTATTGATGCCATACAAAAAAAAAACCTATTAGAGAAAAAATAATAGCCTAGAATTCAATTAGGTTGTTAGATGAAATAGGTTTCTAGGTTTAATCCATGACCATGCATACTAATTAAATTATTACCTATAAATATTTAAAATTTTAAATATTTTTTAATTTGACACAAAATGTGTTTTTTAGTTTATGGAAAATTTTCTAATAAGTGCTTTGGATATTCAACTAATTGATCCATTTGGTTCTATGGATGGAACACCTTAAAATTTATTAGTGTGGATTAATTTTAATAAAGGTTTTCTCCAATAAAAATAATAATTTGTTTTGTGTTCTCTTGAAAAACTAAATCAAAACATAAAGGTTCTAAAAATTATACTAATAATTTCATTTTTTAATTACTCTTTTCTCCCTTACTAGATTAATTTAACTACATATTTAAATTTATATTTAAAAAATGTTATGGTGGTTCATACCATTGAATTTCCCTCCAATTCCAAAGTTGACACCTCACAAACCAAGTCACTAGTGTTAAGGGCTAAACCCTTGTCCTCATGTTGGGCACTCAAAGCTAGCATCAACATGACATGATGCCCACATCAACCAACAACTAACTAAAACAAAATTTTAACCTTTGTAAATACCACTACTTGATCTTTGGGTCAAACTTGAGACTTGGGGCAAGGCACCCAAAGGCTCCACCAACACTCTACATTGCATATTGTCCCAAGCATATACACGTCAAAGGTAAGGAGAGTGGAAGGGTTGTGAGTGATCTCATGACACCTACCTTAAGCATATTCAAAAGAAGGTGGCACAATTGGAAACTTAATATTTTCAATAACCCCTTGGCTAGTGGGGATCCCTTAAAGTGCTTGTATGCTATTGGCCTAATTTTGAATCTTGATGCCCACTTTTTAGGTTGGTATGCATGGGGTCACCCTATGTCAGCCCTTGGGGCATGCATGAGTCATAAACACTTGTAATCCAGGAGGTTACATAGCATGTTAAGGTACCAAAATGAAGGTTATATATATAAAACTTCTCTTTTAATTTTTTTACCACATTTTTTAATTTTATATTTACTTTTCCCTATTTTGATAGCTAATATTGTTTTTTTTTTTTCCTTTTCTCTATTATTTTCCCTCTTTTCTCTAGAATAAACATGGATTTATCTAGAATTAAACTCTAAGAACCCTAGTTTAGAGGTTTTTATTTTTCTATATTAAAGAACTAATAGGTTCTTGCAAAGATTTTTCCTCAAAGGGTAATTTTCTCAATTTTGAGATAAATATCTATTTTAGCATATTTCTATCCTAGCATTTAGTTCATAATAACTCTCTAGGTGCATTCACATATTGTAGAAATATAAAATTAACCCAACCAAATGAGTCTACGATTATGGTTGTTGCCTTCACTCTTTCATTGCTCTCTTGCTTCCACCATAGGCTAATCAAGTTTTTCTTGCATCATTAGTTTTCTTAGATCATTGATTTTCTATTTTTATTGCATTTTATACATTCATAGGATTAGTTTAAATCTTTGTTGCAAATTCATGGCCCATCCATTCAGGGCATGAATTCAAAAAAATTCTAGGTTTCGTAGCTCTTTTCCATTTTTAAATTCATAGTTGCCCATTATTGGGCAACAATTTGGCTATAAGGATTTGGAGATAAGTTTCCTATCCCAAAAACCCTCATTTTATCTCATGCATGTTTGCTTTTTTGTTAACACCTCTTCTATTTGCATTCTATTTGCTTGTCTTCAAAGGTCAAAAAATTGCTTTTCATTTTGAATGGTCAACTAAAAGGACTAAGGGAGCTTGAGGACTATGCCTCCAAGCTTAGTCTCATAGTGGCCTAAGAACGTCCCCAAACATTGACCATCATTTTTCTAAGATTTTATCATTTTTAGGTCTATTCGAATTCGCGGTCAATATTTTTGAGATGCAAATTTGGATTCATAGTTGCACATCATGGAGCATAAAATTTGGCTAAGATCAACCGTTGGATCAAGTAAGTGTTTTGATAGATATTTTAGGCTGTTTGATATGTGCCTATGTTTTCATTTTTATTTTCTATAGCTAAAAGAGTAAAATAGATTTATAATTTGAGAACCTCTAACAAATTTAGTCAAAGAAATTAAATTTTAGTTTTAAACCATAAGAAAAATAAAGTGTTTCATTTTTAGGCATCAAGTAAGAAAAGGATATAGTTTGCATCTAGGCTAGTCTTGTTTGTAAATTCTCTTGTAACTTTGTCTAAAAGAAAAAAAATTATTTTCTTGCAATATTAGGAATATTCTTCATTGAAATAAAGAATCATTTTAGGAATAGTATTTTGTTTACCTGCATCACTGTTTACCCTACATTTTTCTTTAGTTTTTTTATAGTTTAGTGTGAATATAAAAATCAAGCAACACCAAACATAAACTATGAAATAAATGAATAAGAAAGATAACACAAATGATTGCATAAAGAAATAAACTAATTATTATCATTGGTGGATCTCCTGTATTACAATCAAATGTACCTCAAATAGGGGGTTTACAATACTTATTATTTTTATACAATTGTTACAAAGCACTAGGGTTCTCCGAAATCCTAGTTAGAAATGATGGTGGTGTCTTCTCGCTTTATTCAATCCCAAAAAAGTGGTGAGTGGGATTTGTATCCTATGTAGGGCCTCTCGAGCTTACGCAACTACCAATAAATGTGATTTTACACCTGCACATAATAAACAAGATCAAGAATTAGTAATATTTGTGAGGGCTCCACTGCATGAGACCCTCAGAACAAATGAAGTATCTAACCCCTAGTATTGCAATGAAAAAATTACAAAAACATGAAATGAGAACAATGAGATTTTATCTTGTCAAATAATGCTATTTTTGTCTTCATCACTGATGTAGGGAATAATTACGTAGATGCTCTAATGATCGCTCAAGAGCCATAGGGTTGGATATATGAAGAGAAACACATGTGAGCACCTGATGCTAATAAAAAATACCTAGAGGCACTCTGTAGGCTTTGGTGGGCACTCAGGAAGCTCTAGAGGGTGTTTAATGGCTAAGGAGAAACTTGCAAAACTATATCCAGTTCACACAGGGTATGCGGCGACGGATGTAGAGGATGCAAACTATAGTGAGGGTATGTGAGGATTGGTGTGAGTGACGAGGATGCTTGAGAACTTAGGGCACGAGGGCTTCCAAGAAACTAAAAAATCTAGGAGGATACTTAGGAAAATTAGGGGTTGAGTCATCAAAATGACTCCTATTTATAATCTTCCCTTAGACATGTTAGGGTTTCAATGACACGAAATGTGTGGCTGAGATTAGAACATAAGGAAGGATGGATATTGAAGTGGGGTAAGTGGCACAAATTAAGGTAGATGAGTGGATAAGATTAAAATATGACAGATGGCTAGGATTAATTCATATAAATATATGTTGGAAATTTGAGCATGTTTTGTTGTCATTGATATCAAGAGGTTTGATGGAATTAATGCCAAAAAGGTTGATTAATATCAAAAGGTTAGAGGCACATGAGGTATAAGGCAATTTATGTCCTAAATTGATGGAATTTATGTCCTAAATTGATGGAAATATTTGTGAGAATATTTCTCTTGATGGCACATGAGGTATAAGGCAACAAGAATAAAGGAATACCTCTCCATAATATTTGAAAAAGGATTTATAAATTACCTTGGTGGTAATTTGGCAAAGGTTAAAATATTTATTAATGATGGTAATAAATTACCTTAGTTGTAATTTGGAAAAGGTTAAAATATTCATAAATGGTGGTAAGGTTGTCCCTAAAAAGAAAAAGCCCAAAAGGTTTTTTAAATATTAAACTTTATTTAAATTATTATAATTAAATATATTAATTCGAAATACCAAAATTTGAATTACAAAAAGAATACGACATCAAATAATAAGTTGGGCATGTGTATTAACAAGGCTAAGGTTTAGCCTAAGCCTTGGTGCAATTCAAAGGAGAAAATCCCCTGAAGTAGTAACCTTGCATGATCGACATAGTGGAGGAAACAATAAAAAGACAACGCAAATCCCAGTGTAGAATACATGTCAAAGTGTGGACGGGATGTATCCCCACTTGTGTGTGGTGGAATCCAAGCTAGGAAGCAAGGCTTGCATAGTGGTGTAGGAGATAGAAGGCATGAGTTTTATCCACGTGGAGGTTTATTTTGGGCGTTTACTTTTTGACTTTTGTGTTGATGGAGAAGG
The DNA here is from genome assembly GCA_028583015.1 of Wollemia nobilis. Taxonomy (NCBI): domain Eukaryota; kingdom Viridiplantae; phylum Streptophyta; class Pinopsida; order Araucariales; family Araucariaceae; genus Wollemia; species Wollemia nobilis. The sequence continues at coordinate 5,736,101 of JAQPPZ010001340.1, forward strand.
ATATTAAGAAGCGCATGCTCCTTGATTCACATGGGCAACATAGCCCATGCAGTGGTGGCATTTGTGTTAGGGTAAACGAGGCTAGGAGGTTGTGGGTTTGAGCAACAATGGTAGCAATTGTGGAAGCTTTAATTTTTTATTAAGGTATGTGTATTTTCCATAGTTGGTAAAGTAGAAGCATAGTTGTTGTCACTAGTTATTCAAAAAGGGTCAACACATGATCTAATGACTATGACTAAGAGGGTCTGGTTGGATAATCTTCGGATGAGATGGAGTTTGACCCCTCAGTACTCTTATAGCATCCATGGTTGTGGAACCAGAAGAATAGCACAAGAAACTAGTAAGCAAGGAACTATGTACAACTCCTTGGTATGGGAGGGGTGGCTGAAACATGATGTCAAGTAAGTATAGTCTTGTACTTTCACAAGCAAGAACAAATAATTGAAGTGCTAGTAGCCACTCTTATATGTAGACAGGGGTACGTAGATTTGTCATTAACATTTTAGATAGTTGCAGCTTATAATGGGTGCTTATTACTCTTGATTGCATAGATAGGGTGAAATATCAAGGTGATTAGTCTAGTAGTAGTTTGTTTCTATTGTAATAATTGATGCCAAAGAGTGATAAATTCCTTGAGGTAAAGAGCCAAGCATGTTTGGTTAGGATAGCTTAGTCACTCTTATATGCTGTAGCACCCTAAAATTGGCGTAGTAAAACCTTAATAATTACAATTACTCTAGTAAATATTCAAATTCAAATTTCAACCTCCAAAACCGCTCCCAAACCATCGTTTAACCCGTTTCCTCCTTTCCCGTGCCATTTTTAGAGTTTGTTTTGACCGTTTGACGATATCGTCGTCGATCAGACGATATCGCCTCAGATCGGACGATTTCGTCTGGGCTAGGACGTCCAGACGATCTTGTCCCAAAACTAATTTTTCTCAATTAGCCTCTGTTCCAACGGCGTCTCTAATCTGGGCAGAAGCGTGTCTACGCCGTTAGAGACCCTCCCCATTGGAGATCTCCCAAATTGGGATGATCTCCAACCTCCTAACCTCCCTCCTAAGCCTATTTAATCCTAGGCCCTCCCCTTAGCATCCCCCTGGCTGAATTTCCCTATGACTTGAATCTTACATGCATTAGAACATCCTAGATTATCATTTGCATTTGTCCTATTTCAAGTTTTGTTGCAGGGACCTTATCAATTTTCAGCCGAAGCAAGTTTAGATCATTGCAGATGATCTCGTTCAATCTCGGATGATCCCATCATAATTCAAGATGATTTCAACTGTAGTCTGCATTGGGGGCAATCAGTGCCTAGAGTTTGCATTTTTTCTTACATTTATCTACTATTTTATTCTGAATTTAGTTAGTGTTATCATTATTCTTTGCTATTCTCGCATCTTGGAGTTCACCCATGTAGATTAAATGCATAATAAAGTCATGATTATCTATTAAATCAGTATAATGCATTCATGTTTTTGTTTATGATTATCAGTTTAATATTCTTATTGTCATTTTACATCTTTTTCCTCTATTTAGCATTGTTGTATTTTCTGTATTTTGCATCCATTTCTCTGTTTGCAGGTCTCTAACGAATTCGTCGGACGAATTCGTCAGATCTCAGACGATCTTGTCAGATCGTAGATGATTCTGTCAAATTAGAGATGATCCTGACTACTTCAAAAATTAGAACCTCCATTAGACATCCGGATCAGGTATGGCTCTTTAATCCATCTTATTTTCCCTATTTTTCTATTCTAATCTGTTTCTGTATTCATTTAGTCTGCATTTTCATAATAGAACAACTTAGATTCATTTGGCCAAACCTAGGACTTGGATGATTAAACATAAAACTGAACACATTAGACACATTCCCAACCTAGGCATGGAAACCGCCATTCAAACGTTTCCTGGTGAACCCACCATCCAGTCGAAAAATCACCATAATACACCTCCCCCGAGAGGCGGGACCTTCGCAAGGCCTCTCAGTCTGAGGTATCGCGCCATCCTTTTCCCATCCTCCTTTCGGGCACGGATCCTATAGCCTGAAGGTAGGGATGCAAAAAATTTGGAGCGATACATTTTGGTGAACCCGACGTGAATGCATTTAAAACCTTTTGAAAAAAAAAAACAAAAAAAATAAAACAACCAAAACATAGATGCATTTCAAATCATTTAAAACTAATAAGTTGCATATCATGTTTAGATGGTAGCTCCTAAGAAAATATTAGCAGTTACTATAAATGTTGAAAACCAATTGGCAGCCATAGAAATCAATTCTGTGCTTAGTGTGCCCGAAACAGATAGAAATCAACTTTTGTGGGACGAACTTGATAGAAGACTAGGTGTCATTTCATCTAGGTCAACAAAACTTAAACAAATCAAGAGGCTTGTCCTAGATAGAATCCTGGATCCTCATCAACTCGTCTTTTATCATGAACTTCAGAGAGCCTGCCATAGATGGTTAGCTTATAGGAGAGCTCTTGTGTCTTCAGAATTGTTCACCTTCGAGGAATACCTCGAGAACGCAGCCATTATACACCAGTTCCTAGGTCGTGTAGAAGACCAAGAGGTCGTTCTTACGGATAGGGAAAGATGGAATAGAGTTCCTCGAGCTGTGTTATATCGAGAGTATTGCCACGAGCTTTACTTCTATCAACCAGAATCTGAGATAGATAATATCACTATAGCCCTTTTCATTAAATTTTTGAAAGAAAATTTTCAATTTGAAGAAGAACACTTCATGACTCCTGAAGAACTTGAGCCCATTAATGACATTTATAAATTATTTATAGAAAACTAGATCATTACTTTCAGTATTATTTCTTGCATTTATTGTGTTGTTTGTTATCTTTACAATATTATTACAAAAACAAGAAAAACTAAAAAACATAACAAAAACCAAAACATTTCATTTTAAATATTGTAGTAGGTATATAATTAATATATACCTCTTAAGCTTGTTGCATATATATATATATATATATATATATATTTTTTTTTTCTGAAATCTAAATTAAGCACAATGCCTAAACTTAGGAATGGTAAACAAACTGAAGGAGAAGAAGAAGATTGGTTAGAAGATAAAACTAGAAACCCAAATGTCCTTCCTGAGGATCCAATTCCGGAAGGAGAAACTCTAGATCAACCGAGAAGATGACCTAGGTGAAGACAATGAACAAGAAGAAAATGTTAAAGAGGATGGATCCTCATCCCCTAGAGTAGCTCCAGATGGAACTATTGCTTTTGATAACTTAGATCATTTTTGGAAATTTTTCAATAATAACATTGGCGCTCTTAATATGGTAGTTCGTATTGATAAAGGGCAAATTAGTGACACTCAAGCAGCCATGGAACATATGTTTGATGTGCACACTAATCCCTTGTCTTTCATTGATCAAGAAAGTGATAAGGCTGGACCATCCAATAGAGATATGGTCACTATGATTCAAAACATGCCAAAACAACAGGTTACCCAACCTCCTAAGGAACCTGTTATTGAGCCTAAAATCATTCCCACACAAAAGAAAACTTCCTTCACTGCTTTACTTCGCCAAACTATTGATCAATATGCTTCAAGTAAACAAAAACCTAAAATGAAGCCAAACACCAATTTTCAACAATCTGGAATACAACATAATACAACTTCAAAATTCCTTCATAACACCTTTCCTACCAACAATTTACACAATAGCAATATAGCATCTAATCTTCATGTCCCTCCATCATATGCTCACAAATCCCATATCAATGCCCTACCGAACCAATATGGTGGGCAAACTAGTAATCTGGAAGCCATGGTGAAACAGTTAGCTTCGCGTATGGACCAGATAGATCCCTACCATCCCTCGTACAATTATCGAGAGATATGTAGTCAACCTTTGGATCCCATAGTTGTAGCACAACCGTACCCTAAGCATTTTCCCATGCCCATCCTGCCTATATATAAAGGAACCGAAGATCCCATAGAGCATCTTCGCATGTTTAGGATAGCATGTCATGATATATCACATGATGACTTGCTATTACTAAAAATGTTCCCGAAAAGTTTAGGTGGAATGGCATTAGAGTGGTACTATCAATTGCCCACTCATTCTTTGAGAAACTTTGAAGAAACAACTGAATCTTTTGTCCATCAATTTAGTGCCTACATCGAGAGGCATGTAACCATTAAATATTTATACAACTTAAAACAAGACAAGGATGAATGTTTTGCCGATTTCTTAGCTAGATGGAGGCGGTTGACAGGAAAACTGCACTTTGTGCTACCTTATAGGGAAATGTTGGACATTTTTATCAATAATTTACAAGAACAAATATCTTATGAGCTATCAACTGCTACTTTAACTACCTTCGATCGAGGCTATAGATTTAGCTCGAAGAGTAGAAGATGCCCTCATTAGGAGAGGCCAACTTAGGAAGAAGGATGATGAGAAAACATCCAGAAATCAATATAAAAACAAACAAGTCGTAGGTGACGGAGTCACTGATAGTAGAAATGTTGCTAATATCAATGCAACGAAAACAACAGAAAAATTTATATTGAAACCTCTTGATAAGCCTCCTCGAGAATTTACTAGATTGAATCAACCATTATCAACTATTTTACCTCAATTACTCGAAAGAGGTTTGATCCAATTACCAGCTATCTGGGAACCTGATCCAACTATACCCGGATACAGAGCTGACTTACACTATGATTTCCATAGAGGGCCTGGACACTCTACCAACGCTTGTAAAAGGTTGAAACATAAAATACAAGATCTGATTGATAATAATGAAATGGAGGTGCAAGCCTTCCAACCTAAACAAAATGCTCCTAATAATCCTCAAAAGAACATTCCCCAAAATCAAAATCAAAATGCTAATCAATCATTAGACATATTTCAACACCCTTTACCAAGACATGGTAAAGAGGTGGCCAATCAAATCGAACATCATAATGTTCCTCCTCCTACCCGATATGTAGGAACTATTAGCGGACATTTACCTAATCATGATCCTCAAACATTTGACACAACTTTATCCATGGTCACGACCAGGCCCCTACATAATATTCAAACTCCAGATCCTAGTGATATAGAATCAGATACTGAAAGTGAAATAGACATCACTTCAAACCAATCGAATAGTTCTAAAAATGAATCAGATCCTATTCAACCCATCACGAGATGCTATGGTTCCAGGAAGAACCATTTCCTAGAAGAGTTACTACTCGACCCTCTTCTAATCAATTCCTCCCTAATGAACAAGCCATAAACGCTCAACCGAGACCAGTTCAACATCTTCAATATAACATTGTAGGTACCATTGGAGTCGTTACCCGACAACGGGCTCAAAATTCTCAACAAGAACCAAACCAGAATGATGGATCAGCTCCATTTGTTTTGAAAAATCCCAATAAAGGGAATCATGCTTCCAATGTTCAACCTAAACCCCCTTACAATATTAATGAGCAATTATCCAATACTACGACCAGAATTTCCCTTTTGGATTTATTAAGATCTTCTCCTACCCATAGGGATGAGTTGATGCTTACATTAAGCCAAATGATGGTACCTCAAAATATTCAACTCTGAAGCCATGGCCAATACTATCATCACTAGAGAAGTCGATTGTATTGACTTTTGGGATAAAGATATCCCACAACACAGTTTACATAAGGATAATCCCTTATATATTACTGCTCTAATTGGAGATGTAGCCATTAAAAGAGTCCCGATTGATAATGGTTCATCTCTAAACATTTGCACTTTTGACTTCTACCAACGATTTGGCTTTAGAAGTGATGAAATGAAGAAAACTGACATGATTATCAAAGCTTTCAATGACGAAACACAAGAAACGTGTGGAGTTATTACCATCCCATTGCAAGTTGGTCCTCGAACTCTAGATACCACCATGTTTATTGTACATTGCCCCGCATCGTACAATATACTCTTGGGTCATCCTTGGATCAATGCAATGCGGGCTGTCCCATCAACTTTACACCAATGTGTTAAATTCAAATTTAAAAATCAGTTGGTCACTATCCACGGTGATCCTAGACCCTTTGATATGTGTGCTTTGGCAGAACCTGTTGGAGTGCAATTTTGCCCTGCTCTGTCATCCACACATCCTAATTCTTATTTTTCATCTAAAACTGTGAAACACACACCCATAGCTTCACCTATTTCCCCTCCATTCATTTCACCCTCATATATAGATCAACAATCTTCTAAACAAACCACTCTAGAACCTCAAAAAGATCTTCAATCTACAACCAATCCTTCATGTTCTATCCCTATAATTTCAAAACCTATAGACCCATCTCTTAACACTTCCACATTATCAACATCTATCATACCTTCCACATCTAAAGATATAGGGAATGATCCTTCTACATCTTATGCTCTTTACGATGAACTTTTACCAGATTTATCCACAATCTTAATATAAAAAAAAACAAATGCTTTCATGCAAGATTCAATTCTTTTAAATAACTTGCCGCCATCTCCTCATACTTTGGGCCTCCCACAACCTATGGGAAGTACTTACCAAGTCGGGAGTTGTGCCTTCATTTATAAAGGATATGATTGGGGAAGAATCCCTCGGAATATCAAAACTCATCATGAGGGATATGCTCGATGTTATTTTACTAATGAGTATATTAAAGCTAAACCCATAATGCTTAAAATGGGATATAAAGGGAAAGGCTTGGGACCTTTCCAAAATGGCATGAAAGAACCTTTCGAGGTAGAACCGTGGCCTCCCGTAGTGGTGTGGGCCTATTTCCTAGTAAGGGTCAACCCTTTCCTTTTGAAGATGATGATCAACTCATATGTAATCAAGCTTTTGAACTTCTCAAACAATCACCTTTCATTAACCCATCCATGCTTTCACCACCTAAACCTAATCGCCCATTTCTCCAGTATATTTTAGTTTCAGATTCTACCTTAGGAGCTATGTTAGCTCAGCTTGATGATGCGAAGAGAGAACATGCTAATTATTATATTAGTCGAACCTTCATCAGTTATGAAACCTGCTACACAACATTAGAAAAACTATGTCTAGCAGTTATGTTTGCTACACAAAAATTACGCCATTATATGCTTAGTCAGAAAACTTATGTCATTGCTAAATATGATCCCTTGAGGTATCTCATGAGTCGACCTTATTTATTGGGTCACACAACCAAGTGGGTTCTTGCTCTAAGCAAGTTTGACCTCACGTTCATAGGATAGAAGTCTATTAAGGGTCAAATCATAGCAGATCAATTACCCTTCATGCACCCTTAGAGTCTACCCATCCCCTCATCATTGAGTTTCTTGATGAATGCCTTCAATTAGAGGCGAACCATATTGAACAATGGTCCTTATACTTTGATGGAGCCCGATGCATGAGTGGGGTCGAGTGCGGGTATTATTTTAATATCCCCACAAAAACATCTTATTCCTCCGTCCTTCAAATTAACATTTGCTTGCACCAACAATATTGCTGAATATGAAGCTCTAATCCTTGGATTACGAGCTGCCTTGGCGCTAAAAATTAAACATCTGTTAGTTTTTGGTGATTCTCAACTTGTTATAAACCAAATTAATGAAGTTTATCAGACCAGAGATGATAAACTGCGCCCATATAAAGCCTATGTTTTACAATTAATGTCTCTATTTGATCAAGTTACCTTGGAAGCTATTCCTCGAACTTGGAGTTAGATGACGAATATGCCACTATCATTATTCGTCGACTCCAGGAACCCGCTTCAAATAAGTCATGCTTAGAACCTTTGGATGTGTTTCTAATCAATGAAACTACTCCTGAACCTTGGTATATAGATATATTTGATTTTCTCCAAAATGGGACTTTCCCTGCCAATTCTAATAGAAACCAGACATCGGTTATTACGTAGACGAGCAAGTCGATTTGTAATAATTGGCAATACTTTGTATAGGAGATCTTTTGAAGGTATCCTATTAAGATGTTTGAATTTAGAAGAATCCAAATCAGCCTTGAGTGAAGCCCACGATGGATCTTGTGGAGGACACTTCAATGGTAGTGTCATTGCTAAAAAGCTCCTTAGGATAGGATACTTTTGGCCTACCATGGAGAATGATGCACATGATTATGTGCGCCATTGCGACAAGTGCCAGAAACATGCTGACCTTGTCCATGCGCCTGCACAAGAAGCTGTAGGCTATTTCATCTCCTTGGCCCTTTTCAAAATGGGGCTTAGATATTATTGGCAAAATCAATCCTGTGTCATCTGATGGACACAAATTCATCATAACCGCCACTGAGTATTTCACGAAGTGGGTTGAAGCTATGCCTTTAGCTTCCTGCACTGGCACACAAGTCTCTAAATTTATTTTTAATCAAATCATTTGTAGGTTCGAAATTCCTGCAAATCTCATCTCTGATAATGGAACTTGTTTCAAAAATAAAGATGTTAAAAAATTATGCCAAAAATATAAGATTCAACATCGCTGGTCCACTCCCTATTATCCTCAGGGTAATGGTCAAGCAGAAGCATCTAACAAAACCTTAATCAAAATTCTCAAAATATTGGTCAATAAATCGGCCGCGATCGGCACATTCAGTTATATCCAGCCTTGTGGGCCTATCGAACTAGTGTTCGAACCCCCACTGGAACTTCACCTTTTGTTTTGGTTTATGGTGCTGAAGCCATTTTTCCCTTTGAATTAGAAGTTCCTTCTTTGGCTCTACTACTTCAAGATACCAAAGTAGGAGATGAATATCGAACTGGCAGACTCAATCAACTGGAACTCCTAGATGAAAAATGCATCAATGCTTTGGAGCATCTCCGTGCCTACCAAAACAAGCTTAAAAGATCATATGCTAAAAAAGTTCGTCATCGATCCTTTGAGATCGGTGACCTTGTTTTAAAAGAAAATAAAAAAAATACTAATGCAACTAAGGACCTTAAAGGTAAATTTGAGCCCAACTGGCTTGGACCATACATTATCACTGCTAAATTTGAATCGGGAGCATACAAATTATCTACCTTAGATGGTAAAGAACTTAAAGAACCCATGAACATTTTGCATCTTAAACGTTACTATGTATAAATTTGGTCATTTCATCCTTGTATATATTTGTTTAAAATATTTCAAAATCACTATCTTGTATTTCTTTCAATTTATAAATTCAAAAACACCAAAAACATTCATAATCATCAAAATATTCAAAACTATTTGTTGTATTTATTTATGGCACTTGTTAATTCTTTCAAAAACAAAAAAAAATAATAATAAAAATAAAAACAGCAATATTCTTGACTCTTTCGAAACCAAAACAAAATAAAGAAGAAAGAGAGAGTCAACATTCTCAAAACTTCTCAAAAAGTATTTGTATATATATCTTCTTACAAATGTTGCAGTTATATGTTTCAAATTATTTTGGATAAATTAGCATTTATTTGGAATCCCTCACTTTCACACTCACAAAAATAAATATCTTGATTTTTATCCGGCATGATTACTAATCTCTCTTATATCAAAGTCCACAAAATTCAATTAAATAAAGTTTGAGCACAGAGAATTGATCTTGTTATTTACTTAAACCAAGCACATCCTTTCACAATAAAATGATTATATTTGTAATGTCCATGCTATGCTACATAGTAGAAGTGGTTTCTTGAGCGAAAAGTTTCCCCTGCTATCCTATCATGCACATGGTCTAGAATCTTTGAGAATTGGCAAAAGGACAAGCTCACCCCTACCCGGAATAAAAATCCCTTGCTCTACAGCTAATCCGAGCAAGTATCCCTAGCATAGGAAAAAAAAAAGAAAAAGCAAAGTTCAAGAAAAAGAGAAAAAGAAAAATGTTATTTTATATCATTACAGCAATGTTCCAAGCATTATCAAGCAAAAATACAAAAGAAAGAAAAAGAAAGCAAAAGCAAAAGCAATAAAATCCCTTTCCCTACCCTTTGAAAAGAAAAGAAGGGTTGATGAGCTTGAATCCCCGGAATTCTCAATTATTCAAAAACTGTGAGGTAAGCCCCATAACAGGTGGTTTGTGCCCAACCTCGCTTGGCCTTGGGTAACTCCTAGCGTGGCGATATGTCCGTCACATTAGCGACCTTCTTTTGTATAGACCTATGTCCGCTTATGGATTAGCTAGCTCTTGATAATCCGACTTACATAGTAGTCTAGTATGGTTATATGCATCTACATCATGGTTAATGAACACTTATTTGGTTCATTCAAATCACTTGTATCATATTATCTTGCTCAAAACTGGTAAATGAACATAGCAATTGCACACACATTTTGTATTTGAGAGATTTTGTGTATCATTATGATAAATCAAGATTGGAAATGAACTCACATATGCACATGGGATTCCTTATAAATCTAACTTTTGTCTTTAAGATACTTTGAAATATTTTTTGCAAATTGTCTGGAATAATTCATTTTCTTCTTTAAAGTACAGTTGTTTAGTATAAAGACAACTACATACATAATAGAAAAAATCAAAATTTCTTTCAAAACCATACAATCAAAACACACACACACACACACACACACACACATATATATATATATATTGTCGACTTTCGCGACGATGGTATAGTTCCAAAACCAAAATTGGAATTTTATGCCTAGCGCAAGTCCTCATCTTCATATTTTTTGTTTATTAAAAATCAACCATGCAATAAAAATCTATTTTCTTTTTTGATTTTCGCGATGATGGTATAAGTCTATACCTACATATTCTATGCCTAGCGCAAACCATTGTACCAATTTTTATTCCCCATTCATTTAAAAATCAATTCATCAAAACCATATGACTTAAATCATTATGTTATACAATTATGCTTTTAAACAAACATAGATGCACATTATCACTATTTCATGTCATTATGTCAACCTTCAATTTTGCAATGATGGTATAATTCCTAGGGAATTATCCAAAAAATTTATCACACTTAGGAATTTATGCCTAGCAAAAATCATTTTAACATTATTTCATGCATACTATTTTTATGAAAATCTGAAAACAAACCATCATCATCATCATTTGCACCATTGCACCAAAGTCTTAAGACAGTCTCTTAAGCACTCTTTTACTTTTTAACAATATTTCTATACTGGGATTAGCTTGACGACCGAGTGAGCGGCGACTCCATGAAATGGTCTATAATAGCGACAATGTCCTTTGAAATTATTGTTAAAAGTCCTTTTATTTATTTTTATCAAATCATCACATCACAAACAACCAATTTGTTCTATCAGATTATTTCATTTAAATTTTTTAAGCATGACATTTCAACCATAATATTTCCAACGACATAATTACATGAATCATCAAATCAATCACATCAAAACATTAAAAGCATCATAAAAACACATAAGACAAGTCATATGATCAAAAAATATCTCATCTATATATATCACAAATATATATACATCATATCAAAACTGGATTGGTATGCCACAATCTGTACCTTGGCATACTCAATCCTCTATCAAAAATAATAAAAACTATGTATCAATCCGTGCAGTGTAATCTGTAGTAGCTAGCCTCGAGAACCCCTCAAGCTCTCAGCCTCATCTCCTCCCATGCACTGAGGTGGACGAGGTGGCCCCATCGTAGTATGTGTGGTACTGCGAGTCCTAGTCGTCGATCGAGATGAAGTCCTCGATGACCCAATCTTGATCGGATCCACGATGGTAGCCGACAGTGGTAATCTCTCATCCTTTGGCACCATCTGGTAGTATAGTGTCTGGTAGAATGTGATCTAGGCAATAGACCGTGCTAGCTCCCGAGTGCTCGCCCCTCCGCCCCATGCTCTGAGGCGTGCAATCTCATCTCCGAGCCTGTGTAACCTCAGCTCGGTGGCGTGCAGCCTCCTCCTGCAAGGTCTGCACCTGTGCCTGGAGACGGACTATCTTCGCTCGAAGAGTCGCTGTCTCACTGCTCTCCCCAGTGTCAACACCCTTGCCCTTATCGGGCGATGGTGGCCTCTCTCTATGGAGAAGGGGGTCTCTCCTCCCTCCTCTCCCGCTGCCGCGGCCTCTACTGAGCCTGTGGTCTCCTCTGCTCTCTCCTATCGTGACCCTAGGCCACCTCAATGGCCGCCTGGTGCCGCCTCCCCATCCGATGCACAACTGCATGAATCGGACCCTGAGCCCTCGTCATCCGAGGAGGGCGGATGCCTGCGTACCAGGCATCATAGCCGTCGGCTACCCCAGCATCGTCCCCATCCACTGGCTGAATGGGGGCATCATCTGCGTCCTGACTCCAGAATCGTTGCATATCTGGAGCCTCGCTAACTGTAGTGTTATCCCGGATAGTCCAAGAAAACTCATAATCTTTGAGAGATGGGATCCCCTGTTGTAGACCGAACTACCTCAAAACTCGGTCATACCGGTGGAGCTCCACCTCTCCCCTCTCCATCCTCAGCCAACAAACTCACTTGATGCGAGCCAGCTCCTGTCCATCCTCGGCCCACCCTGGATGATCTCTCCAAGGCCTCCAGGTGATCTGGTCTGGGACAAGGTCATCTAGTAGTCTCCGGGACATCGGCAGATCTATCCACCATTGTGCCCCTCTTCGGAGCCACCAGTAGAAAACTCGGGGCCTCTCCCCATCAATCCCTGTCAAAGGAAGCCCTACCGGCCTCCGCACCACAATGTGCTCCCAGCACCAAACCTGTAGTAGTGATGTCATAACCAGACATCGGCCGCCCTTGTACACGACCCCATGCAGGATCCTATACAATCGGCATAGAACAAAGCTCCCCCAAGAAAACCTGTATCCATGGTCTCTCATGTCACGGACCACATCCGCTAGTACCCATGGTACCCTGCATCCTCTCTGGTGGCACAACAGAAGTCCACCTACCACTCCGACCAAAACCCGTGTGAGTCTAGATGCCCCAGGCATCTGACGCAGTGACTCGATGTTCACTCCGCCCTTCTCCAGGGCGAAGCTCGGATCGCCACACAACCGCATCATAGCATGGCCCTGATTGGCCGTAGGAGTGATCAACCGTCCTTGTATGGGGATCCTCAAAATCCTCCATACATCCTCCAATGTGGGAGTCATCTCCCCGTCGGTAACCAAAAATAGGAAGAACCCGGATACCACCTCCTGCCGAGGTCGTCAATAGCCCCATGTCTCAGTAGAAACTTGTGGCATATCCGCCACATGTCGTAAGCTCGACCTGAGCTAGCTGATCCCGCTCGACCTGAGATAGAGCGGCCAAGTCATCCCTCAACCCACCGTATTTCCATTCTCTCGCTCTTTAGTAATCCTCTCTGCAACATAAACAACACAATAAAAAAAAATCATTAATAAAAACTCAAGTAATTAATAATGCAAGTCAAAATTAGTTCAATTTCATATAAATGATGATATCGTCCACAATTGGACGATATCGTCCCAAATTTGAGCAAAATCGTCTCCATTTGCACGAAATCGTCCCTTATTTGATGAAATCGTCCCCCTTTCATCGATTTTGCCCTTAGACGAAATCGGCGAACTTGAGACGATTTCGTCGAAATCGGGACGATTTCATCCCGACGACGTCGACGGCCCAAAAATGGCCGCGATGCTCAAAAATTGCTCAAAATTCATCTAAAAAGCATGTAAATTCAACTTAAACCATTCTAAGCTAAGTTTAGACTCTTACCCGTAGCCCACGCTGGACCTCTATCGATCTGTGCATTGTCTCGACCATTTTTGCTTGCAGAGCTCTAAAAACTAGAAAAATGAATAGTAACAATGAATTAGGGTTTTACCCTATTTTTCTTAATTTTATTCAAAACACAATTAAAAACATTTTAAAATTTTGCTTTTTCGCGTTTTTACCTCAAACGTTCGATTTGGGTAAAAACACGGAGGGGGCACCATAGTAAGCTGTCGTACGATTCGACCAAGAATCGTCGCCTAAAAATGGGAATAATTTTTGCTTTCTCGTAGATCGAGAAGAACTCATCTTTAACGCATTTTCTTCGAAAAATTCGCTAAAGAGGGGGCAAAATGTAGCACCCTAAAATTGGCGCAGTAAAACCTTAATAATTACAATTACTCTAGTAAATATTCAAATTCAAATTTCAACCTCCAAAACTGCTCCCAAACCACCGTTTAACCCATTTCCTCCTTTCCCATGCCATTTTTAGAGTTTGTTTTGACCGTTTGACGATATCGTCGCCGATCAGACGATATCGCCTCAGATCGGACGATTTCGTCTGGGCTAGGACGTCCAGACGATCTTGTCCCAAAACTGATTTTTCATAATTAGTCTTTGTTCCAACGGCGTCTCTAATCCGGGCAGAAGCGTGTCTGCATCGTTAGAGACCCTCCCCATTGGAGATCTCCCAAATTGGGATGATCTCCAACCTCCTAACCTCCCCTTAGCATCCCCTTGGCTGAATTTCCCTATGATTTGATTTTTGCGTGCATTAAAATACCCTAGAGCATCATTTGCAATTTGTCCTATTTCAAGTTTTCTTGCGAGGAACCTTAGTCAATTTTCAGTCGAAGCAAGTTCAGATCGTCACAGACGAGCTTGTTCAATCTCGGATGATCCTGTCATAATTTAAAATGATTTCATTGCATCTAGACGATTTCGACTGGAGTCTGCATTGGGGGCAATCAATGCCCAGAGTTTGCAAGTTTTCTTACATTTATATACTATTTTATTTTGAATTTAGTTAGTTTTATCATTATTCCTTGCTATTCTGCATCTTGGAGTTCACCCATGTAGATCAAATGCATAATAAAGTTATAATTGTCATTAAATCATTGTAATGCATTCATGTTTCTATTTATAATTATCAGTTTGATATTATTATTGTCATTTTACATCATTTTCCTCTGTTAGCATTGTTGCATTTTCTATGTTTTGCACCTATTTCTCTGTTTGCAGGTCTCCGACGAATTCGTCTGATGAATTCGTCAGATCTCAGACGATCTTGTCAGATCGCAGACGATTCTGTCAAATTAGAGGCGATCCTAACTGCTTCAAAAATCAGAACCTTCATCAGACATCCGGATCAGGTATGGCTCTTTAATCTATCTTGTTCTTTCTATTTTTCTGTCCAAATATATTTTTGTCTTCATTTAAATCTGCACTTTCACAATAGAACAACTTAGACACATTTTGGCCAAACCTAGGACTTGGATGATTAAAGATAAAACTGAACACATCAAACACATTCCCAACCTAGGCATGGAAACTGCCATTCAAACGTTTCCTGGTGAACCCACCATCCGTCGAAAAATCACCATAATACACCTCCCCCGAGAGGCGGGACCTTCGCAAGGCCTCTCAGTCCGAGGTACCGCGCCATCCTTTTCCCATCCTCCTTCCGAGCACGGATCCTATAGCCTGAAGGTAGGGATGTGAAAAATTTGGAGCGATACATATGCAAACAAGGGCACATAGATCTATCATTAATATTTTGGATAGTTGTAGCTTGTAATGTATGCTTATTACTCTT
The DNA here is from genome assembly GCA_028583015.1 of Wollemia nobilis. Taxonomy (NCBI): domain Eukaryota; kingdom Viridiplantae; phylum Streptophyta; class Pinopsida; order Araucariales; family Araucariaceae; genus Wollemia; species Wollemia nobilis. The sequence continues at coordinate 5,751,555 of JAQPPZ010001340.1, forward strand.
GACTACAAAGATAGGGTGAAAGAATGAGGTGATTAGTCAAGTAGTAGTCTACCAAGAATAGACAAGAAAGAGAAAAAATTGAGTTTATTACCAAGAACTGGGTGATATTTGAATACGATGTAAGTTATAAAACTCTCTTCACCCTGCATAAGTGCCACAGTTGTGTGCTTATCAGACATGGATGCAAAATTTTTTTATGTAAATTTCAACCTTGGATGTTTGGATTCTTCTACCTGATGCTTGTTAAGAAAACAAAGATAGATTGGTCACACCTAATATTTATTGGCAAGTGTGCAGGAAAGCATGTAATGCAACCCATTAGTTTCTCTTTTAATACTGGAAATTATATATGTAAATTCAAAAGACATATTTTGGTTGCAAAATTTTAGAGAGATGAGTTCAAGCTAGCTTGGAGAAGTTACAATTATAATCAGAGGCAAGTCCTCCAAAGCATGTATAGATACAAGGTGGATACTGGATATTGCATTTGGCCACATCTTGCCCACAATGATGCATGGACAAATTGTGAAGATGAGGAAGGAGTTATTATGATTAATTTAGGATTTGTTGTGTTCCCTGATTGGGTCCATTAAGACGATAAAAAATATCTAGTGTTTGAGGAAATAGGAGAAGGAAAAGAAGAGATTGAGTTTGGAAAAATAGAAGAGAGAAAGGGTGGCAACAAAAGAACGAGAAGCTAAGGATGAAAGGGAATTAAGTGGATATCAACCAATAATAGAAGGCTTCTTAGGACTCATATATTTTGTTACTTTTAAACTATTATAGTGAAGGTTTTCAAACCCTCACCTTTATCACAAAAAACTTTATACACTGTAGGGAAAGGCACTAGGAAATATGAAAGTAGAAACCTTCTCCTTTCTTGTCTTGCCAAGAAAAATCTTGGTGCTTTGCTTCCAAGGAAGTAGGAAAGGACAAGCCACCATCTAACTAGCAGGTGATAGGTACACTAGAACCACCTTATAGACAAGATGATGATAATGGAAAGAAAAGAAAGCCTTCAACTTTACCCATCCTTATAGAGAAAAAAGTTAAGAAATATGAGAAGGCAATGGAGACCACCAAAGATAAGAACAAGCAGCAAGGCATTCCTTATAAAAAGGTACTCTCAGCTCAACAAAAGACACCTCAACTGAAAGAGGTACCTTCACATTAGCAGGGCACACAAAGAATTGAAGAAATACAATTAACTCAGTAGAAGAAGGTTAACAAATTAAGGCTTTTATCGAGAAGCCTATGGGTTCGAACATAGACAATTTCTTGGCATAGATCATGGCTTTGAAACAACTCTCTCATATGAAAAGGGAGAGAAAAAAAAGAGAAAAAAAAGATAAATTGTTGATGTTGTCTTATTTACCGATGAGACCTGCATATAAAAAGATGAAAAGTGTGAGATCTGATGTCAAGCATGACTCTTTTCATAAGAGAGTCATCATCAGAAGTGGTGAACCTAAAGAAGGAACTCCCAAAGGAAAGAAGCTAAAAAGGGAAGAGTACCAAAATCACAACCACTATGCTTCCTCCCATGGAGTGACATGGATTTGTTGGGATCCTTCAAGCCAACTTTGACATTACAGAGGATACCATCCAAGAACTTGAGCAAAGAAACTTGATATTGGAAAAATAACTTAAGTATCTAAGTGCTTTTGTTAGAAACTTTTTCTCTGCCCAAAGAACTGGAGAAGCTTCCAAGGAAGGGGAAGCACAACAACGAACATTAGACAAAAGTGAAGCACAAGCTAGGAATTGGAGGAAAAGTAGAGTTTGTTACCACTGAGACCTCACAAGCTACAAAATCAGCAACAAAGTCAGAAGCAAGATCTATGCTCACTTTGATAAAAGAAGATATTGATTATGTATAAGTTGGAAACATTTATATTTTAGGGAATTCCTTAATGGAATTTGTGAAAGGTCTAAAGGAAAATAGTTTTGAATATGGAAAAGAGGCATTAGGATGTTTGCAACAAATAGTCCAACTTAAGTTGGACATAGAAACATCAGAAAGTGGGTATTCTCAAAAGAAATGACAATACAAAGATGAGATAAAAGAACTTAGGAAAATGTCATTGATTAGTTGATAAGAAAAGGAAAAAGAGGACTATTTTATAATGGAATAGTGAGCAAACCAGTCCGGTTAAGATTAGTAGTTGAAAACAGAAGATAAGTGCTAACAAAAAACTTCAAATTCTGAGAACAAGTCTATTCACAATTGTAACTACTAGGAAAGCACTAGAATATTTCTTAACCACTTGTGGAATGGACGTGTTAGAGCTTTAGGAAAAAATCAAGGAAATAGAGCAATATTTGGAAAAAAACTCCTTAGCTTTCAGAGTTATGAGTTGGATCATACGAATACAATTGTAAAAAGTGTTAATAATGTCAATACAGTGCCTCAAGATGTAAAGTCTATAATTCAGTTTGTTGAACCAACATGGAAGATGATGGAAATACCCAAACCTAAGGTTCAAAATATCTATGCGCCCAACATACTTGAGATCATCAACCAAACTGGCTACTCGAGAATGTACCTGGAGAGAGAAGGTTTGAAGCTAAAAAAGCCAAGACAAAAGCAATAGCTGAGAAACCATAGAAATCCACCATTCATTTTGATGAATTGTGAGCTTTGATTTTATCTTTGAGATTTGAAAACATTTGTAATATTATTCAAATATTTTAGGTTGACTTTTTTTGAAAAGTCTAATTATGGTATGAATTTTGTTGATTACCTAATAGGATTCATTTTGAAATGGCTATCTTTGGCTTGTTGAATAAATCATGAGATTTTCAAATTTTAGAAATTTGAGCTGTAAATATCGAAGACCTCTAAAAAAATTTAATGCAATATATTGTGAAACATTTTCTGTGTTTCTCATTTTGAAAGATGCTGGAACTATTCAATCACGGTTCCTTTAATGGAAGTACTTTATTATATTTCAATTATAATGAAATATTTGCATACACAAATTAATCACTTACTCCAAACAAATATTGTAAAAGTTACGATCGTAGAGTTTGTCCTTAAATCTACCAAATTCTTTTCTCCAAGGTAGTGATTGTATTTTGAAGTGCTGAAAAATCCTGTAGAAATTTGTATTTTTATGAGTTTACAGTAAAGCCTAGTTTTAAGAACATTTCTTATATTAAATGGTTTCCATTTTTTCTACAAGTCTAAAATATTTTTACGGTTATTAAAATTTGGCCTAGAAGCCTTGCATGTAGCACTTTTGCTTTTGTCCGTCATAATTGTTTTTGTTGGGGAACCCTTTTTAAATATGGTTATGTTTATTTCATTTTCTAGAGTTTTTAACTATCAACTTTGTCATTTCCCTTAAACCCTAGGTTATATCTTGAAGCTCTGAGCTCAAAATTATGGTAAATGTTTCTTTATTCAAACTGTACATTTTAGGGTTGAACTCTTTTGAGTTATGAATAACCAAATATAAAATTATTAAATTTGGAAAAATTCAAAGTGAATTGCAAGGAGCTACCCCTCTGCATACTAACAGAGAAAAACATATTATTTCTACATATGGTTTTTGGAAAATGAATTTTACGAACCAACAGGTTGATGCATTGCAAGTATTCAAAAAGGTTCTTGCAAAATATGTAGTTTTCACCTTGAACATGTGGATGACCTTTCCCTTCTTTGTGTCTTTGTTCATACAATTTGTACATAAGATATTAATTGTACCTTTCCCTTCTTTGTGTCCTTGTTCATACAATTTGTACATAATATATTAATTGTATCTTTCCTTTATTTGTGTCCTTGTTCATACAATTTGTACATAATATATTGCCAGTAAATAGAATAGGAAAGGTGAATAAGATGTTTTTTTAATTGGTTATATGGGATTGAAATGAGCCTCACCCTTATTACATCATGATGGCATTATCACAGTACTTTTACAAACCACATAGTGGCATTGCGACAAACCCTATTGGCTATTATGCATATACTTCGAGGTAAGATTTGAACCTAGCTCTCCACTTTGGTGGCCCAAGTTTTAAATGTCAAGGTTCACCCATGATATTAGAACCTAGGCTTATGGTGTGATACTCCATACTTTTATCTCCCCATTGATTGCCCCAATCCCTTTGGGTTGTGAGTATGATATTTTTTTGCTATCAACGTTGTTAACAATGGAAACTCGAAGTATTCATAGGCAGTAGATTACTTTTGAATATGAAATAGTAATTTTTTGTGCTTTATTACATCATTAGCTTTTTGTTTCATTTATAATAAGTTGGCCTCTGTTTCCTAACCTGCATATATCTTGTAATCATGTACATATTGTGTTTTTTACTAATCACAAGTTTTTTAATCATTTATCTTTCTTTATTCGTCTTTCAGCTAACTTTGAGTTCAAGTGAAGAAAGCTCTAAATCAGATGAAGACTAAGAAGTCACAGGAGAATTATCAAGTTCTATAGTTCATGTGGGTCTTGTTGAAGCTCTTGAAAACATTTTTGAACCTCTAAATGAATTGAAAATTGATGATGGTAAGCATGATAACAAGAAAATACCAAATCAATCTGTGTTTGTTTTAAAGATTGTAACAATTAGGCTACATCATATTTTAATATTTTTCTTGTTATTTTACTTTATAATGGTCATGGTTTTAATTGTAGGTTAGTAATATGTCCACTGCACATAACATTACTATATTTTAAGTAGGTGGAAGGCATGGCAAATTGTTGTCGTGGTGGTTCAGACATAAAAGTCCTCCACAAAATATACACGATAGATAGGAACTGCTTTCGCATCGTTTGTTTGCTGAGAGATCATACATAAATAGGAAATCACTAAAATTTTATTTGTTAGTTAGTGATTAAAATACTCTTAATTAATATCCTCCAGCAGATATTAATTAAATACTCTTAATTAATACTCTGCCATGTACCCAGCAAGGCCAGAGACCCTCATACTTGAGAGTTTGTCTCTCACCATTCCCGCAAGTAAAACCGTTGCATTGGTGGGAGGAAGCGGGTCGGGTAAGTCCACGGCTGTTGCGCTGCTCCAGCGGTTTTATGATCCTCTCTGTGGAGAGATTCTGCTGGACGGAGTTAATATCATGTCTCTGCAATTGAAATGGTTGCGCAGTCAAATGGGATTGGTAAGCCAAGAACCTGCACTGTTTGCCACCTCCATTAAAGAGAACATTCTGTTTGGAAAGCAGGGAGCCACCATGGAGCAAGTTATTGCTGCTGCCCAAATTTATAACTCAATTCCCGGATGGCTATGATACCCAGGTTGGTCTTTCTATTTTTCTTACTTCCTTCATCATATGTGTGGTTCGATCTGTTGGATGACATTATGTAAAAGATTATTGTGATATTTAAATTCAGATAAAATCAAGTAAAAAAGAAGTTTATTAATCATAGTTTTTATATCAAATATAACAGGTAGGAGAGCATGGAATACAGATGTCAGGAGGACAAAAGCAACGAATAGCAATTGCAAGAGCAATGGTGAGAGATCCTCGTATTCTTCTTTTAGACAAGGCTACTAGTGCTCTTGATGCAGAGTCTGAGAAGATTGTCCAAGACGCTCTTGATCATGCTACCCTTGGTCGAACAACTCTCATAATAACTCATCGCCTTTCAACAATTCGTAATGCTGACCTTATTGCAGTGGTTCAAGGTGGTCAGGTGATCGAATCAGGTATGCATAATGATCTTGTCAGTAAAGAGCTTGGAGCATATTTTACATTGGTGCAACTCCAACGAGAAGCGACTTGTATAGATGAGCCGGTTGAAGATGGAGGCTATGAGCATAGACGTTCGTCATATGTAAGACCAAGGACCTCAAGCATACAGAGCAGCATAAATTAATGGTCATTTTTAGTTACACTTCAATTATAAAAAGTTTAATTAATTTAGTTACAATGGAATCTGCAACTATAACTACTTGAAAGACAAGTACAATACACGCAATGGAGATAGAGGAGTGCAATTATCAGTAGGGCAAAAGCAAAGGATAGCAATAGCAAGGGCAATCATAAAGAATCCAAGAATATTATTATTAGACGAAGCAACCAGTGCTTTTATGTTGAGGCTAAGTGAGATTCAAACTCAAATATATGTTAAAAAATGTTATTTTCGTCACAATATACGCGGCTTTATGCCTTTTACTATGAATGTCGGAAACCCTTCATTAGCTTTTAATTCTCTTCTTCATGTGGGAAATCCTAATAATTATGGTTCTTCAAAAGTAAGATGTCTCAGGTCAATATAAATAACCCTTCTAGAAATTATGATCACATTCTTTTTTTTTATTATTGTATCGCTCCAAATTTTTCGCATCCCTACCTTCAGGCTATAGGATCCGCGCCCGGAAGGAGGATGGGAAAAGGATGATGTGGTACCTCGGACTGAGAGGACTTTGCGAAGGTCCCGCCTCTCAAGGGAGGTGTATTTTGGTGATTTTTCGACGGATGGTGGGTTCACCAGGAAACATTTAACGGCAGCTTCCACGCCTAGGTTTTGGAATGTGTTTAGATGTGTTCGTTTTAACCTTAAGCATTCATATCCTAGGTTTGGCCGAATGAATCTAAATTAATCTATATGAAAATGCAATTTCAATGAATACAAGAAATAGATTTACAGACAAAAAAATAGAGAATTTATAGAATGCAACTGAAGAATACCTGATCCGGATGTCTGAAGAAGATTTTGATGTTGAAGTGGTCTGGATCGTCTGGAATCTGATAGAATCGTCTGCAATATGACAGAATCATCTGCAATCTGACAAAATCGTCTGAGACTGATAGAATCGTCTGAGATCTGACAAATTCATTAGACGAATTCGTCAGAGACCTGCAAAACCGAAAATAGATGCAAAATACAAAAATACTACAGTGCTAACAGAGGGAAATGATATAAAATGGCAGTATAAACAATGAAAAATAGTTATGGACAACAATCTAAGCAAATTACTGTATTTTAATGACAAATCATGATCTTAGTATGCAATCTAAGCTAAATGGGTGAACTCCAAATGCAAGATAACATAAAAACTGAATAAATTATCTAATTTGCAGAATAAAATGACAGGGACAAAGTTGAGAAAAGCAAACTTCAGGCACTGATTGCCCGAATGCAGACTGCAATCGAGATCGTCTCGCATCAATACGAAATCGTCTCGAATTCGACAGGTTCGCCTTCGATCTGAACAGGTTCGTCGACGACGATGGGTGCTGGCTCCAGCTGCAAATCAATGATGTACCTGCAACAAAATTGGTATAGATCTAATGCAAATGCAATATTGGGATGCTTTAACGTAGAGGGAATCAATTTGCAAAGAATTTCGGCCAGGGGTTGGGAAGGGAAAATCCTAGAGATTAAATAGGCTTAGGGGGAGTAGTTAGGAGGTTGGAGATCATCCCAATTTGGGAGATCTCCAACGGGGGAGGGTCCCAACGACGCAGACACGCTTCTGCCCATATTGGAGACCCGTTGGAACAGATTCCAACTTTGCAAATTCAGTTTTGCGACAAGATCGTCTGGACGTCCTAGTCCAGACGAAATCATCAAATCTGGGGCGATATCGTCTGATCGACGACGATATCGTCAAACGGTCAAAACAACCTCTAAAAATGGCATGGAAAAGGGGGAAACGGATTTCTCGACGGTTAACGGGAGGTTAAATTTGAATTTAAATTATTTACTAAGGTGAATGTAATTATTCCAATTTTACTACGCCAATTTTAGGGTGCTACATTTTGCCCCCTCTTTAGCGAATTTTCCAAAGAAAATGCGTTAAAGATGAGTTCTTCTCGATCTACGAGAAAGCAAAAATTATTCCCATTTTTAGGCGACGATTCTTGGTCGAATCGTACGACAGCTTACTATGGTGCCTCCTCCGTGTTTTTACCCAAATCGAACGTTTGAGGTAAAAACGCGAAAAAGCAAAAAATTATTTTTGAATAAAATTAAGAAAAATAGGGTAAAACCCTAATTCATTTTTACTGTTCATTTTTACTGATTTTAGAGCTCTGAAGTAGAAATGGTGGAGACTACGCACAGATCGACAGAGGTCCGGCGCGGTCTATGGGTAAGAGTCTAAACTTAGTTTAGAATGCTTTAATTTAATTTTACATGCTTTTTAGATGAATTTTGAGCATCGCGGCCATTTTTGGGCCGTCGACGTCGTCGGGACGAAATCGTCCCGATTTCGATGAAATCGTCTCAATTTCGGCAATTTCGCCCGAGGGCGAAATCGTCGAAAGGGGGACGATTTCGTCAAATTAGAGACGATTTCGAACTGCGAAATCGAAGACGATTATGCTCAAATTTGGGACGATATCGTCCAATAGTGGGCGATATCATCAATTGCACAAAATTGAATTTTTAATTTGCATTATTGATTACTTGAATTGTTGATTAATGATTGTTTATTGTTTTGTTGTTTATGTTTGCAAAGAGGATTACTAAAGAGCAGGGAGTGGAAATATGGAGGTTTGAGAGATGACTTGGCCGCTCTGACACAGGCAGAGCGAGATCAACTGGCACAGGCCGACTTACTGCATGTGGCAAAAATGCCACAAGTATCTACAGACATGGGGCTACTGACGGCCCTAGCAGAGAGGTGGTATCCGGGGTCTTCATGTTTTCGGCTACCGACAGGGGAGATGACTCCCACACTAGAGGACGTATGGAGGATTTTGAGAATCCCCATACAAGGACGGCTGATCACTCCTACGGCCAATCAGGGCCGTGCTATGGGACGGTTGTGCGGTGACCCGAGCTTCACCCTAGAGAAGGGCGGAGTTAACATCGAGGCACTACGCCAGATGCCTGGGGCATCTACACTCACACGGGTACTAGCTGGGGTGGTTGGTGGACTTATGCTGTGCCACCAGAGCGGATGCAGGGTACCATGGATGCTGGCAGATGTGATCTGTGACATGCGAGACCATGGGTACAGGTTTGCTTGGGGTAGCTTTGCTCTATGCCGATTGTACAAGATACTGTATGGGGTCGTGTACAAGGGCGGCCGATGTCTGGTTATGACATCGCTACTACAGGTTTGGTGCTGGGAGCACATTGCGGTGCGGAGGCCGGTAGGGCTTCCTATGATAGGGATTGACGGGGAGAGGCCCCGAGTCTTCTACTGGTGGCTCCGAAGAGGGGCACAGCGGTGGATCGACCTATCGATGTCCCGGAGACTACTAGACGACCTAGTCCCGGACCAGATCACCTAGAGGCCGTGGAGGGAGCATCCAGGGTGGCCAGAGGACGGACAGGAGTTGGCTCGCATTAGGCGAGTTTGCTGGTTGAGGATGGAGAGGGGAGAGGTGGAGCTCCATAGGTACGACCGAGTTTTGAGATAGTTCGGTCTACAGCAGGGGATCCCATCTCTCAGAGACTACGAGTTTTCCTAGACTATCCGGGATAACACTATTGTTAGCGGGGCACCGGACATGCAGCGCTTCTGGAGCCAAGACGTAGATGATGCCCCCATCCAGCCAGTGGATGGGGATGACGCAGGAGTAGCCGATGGCTATGATGCCTGGTACATAGGCATCCGCCCTCCTCGGATGACGAGGGCATAGGGTCCGATCCACGTAGTTGTGCGTCGGATAGGGAGGCGACGCCAGGCGGCGATGGAGGCAGCCCAGGGTCACGGCGGGAGAGAGGCGAGGAGGCCACAGGCACAGGAGCGGCCATGACAGAGGGAGAGGGAGAGGAGGGAGGCGAGACCCCCATCTCCACAGAGGCCACCATCGCCCGATAAGGGCAAGGGTGTGGATACAAGAGAGAGTAGCGAGATGGCTACTCTCCGAGCGGAGAGAGATCGTCTGTAGGCTCAGGTGCAGACGCTACAGGATGCAGCTGCACAACACCAGGCTGAGGTGTCACAGCTGCGAGACGAGATTGCACGCCTCAGGGCATGGGGCGGAGGGGCGAGCACACAAGAGCTGGCGCGGTCGATTGCTCAGACCGCGTTCTACCAGGGCATCTACTTCCAGATGGTGCCAGAGGGTCAGAGGGTACAACTGCCAGCCGACATTGCTGACCCTATCAGGATTGGGTCCTCGAGGACTTCATCCCGATCGAGGACGAGGACTACACAGACTGCTATGGGGCCACCTCGTCCACCGCAGGGCGGGGGAGGAGATGAGGCTGAGAGCTCGAGGGGTTCTCGAGACACTGCACAGAGGACATTTGATTGAGAGGATTGAGTATGCCAAGATGTATATTGTAGCATACCAATCCAAGTTTTGATATGATGTACATATATTTGTGTATATATATATATATATATATATATATATATATGAGATATTTTTGATCATATGACTTGTGTTTTGTGATTTGTATGATGTTTTTAGATGTTTTAATTGATTAATTTGATGATTCATTGAGGATTCATGTAATTATGTCATTGGAAATATTATAATTTGGATGTCATGTTTGTAAAATTTAAATGAAATAATCTGATGTAACAAATTGGTTGTTTGTAATGAAAATGTGATAAAAATAAAAAGAGACTTCTAACAATAATTTCAAAGGACATTGTCGCTATTATAGACCATTTCATGGAGTCGCTGCTCACTCGGTCGTCAAGCTAGTCCCATTTATAGAAATATTGTTAAAAGTAAAAAGAGTGCTTAAGAGACTGTCTTAAGACTTTGGTGCAATAGTGCAAATGATGATGATGATGATGATTTGTTTTCAGATTTTCATAAAAAATATTGTGCATGAAATAATGTTTTTAAAATGATTTTTGCTAGGCATAAATTCCTAAGGGTGATAAAATTTTTGGATAATTCGTTAGGAATTATACCATCATTGCAAAATTAAAGGTTGACATAATGACATGAAATAATGAAAATGTGTTTGCTTTTGAAAAGCATAATTTGTGTAACATAATGAATTAAGAAATGGGGAATAAAAATTGTTACAATGGTTTGCGCTAGGCATAGAATATGTAGGTATAGACTTATACCATCATCGCGAAAATCCAAAAAAGATAGTTTTATTGCATGGTTGATTTTTGATGAACAAAAAATATGAAAATGAGGACTTGCGCTAGGCATAAAATTCCAATTTTGGTTTTGAAACTATACCATCGTCACGAAAGTCAATCAGATATATATGTGTATGTTTTGTGTATTTTGAAAGAAATTTTTGATTTTTCTATTTATATAGTTGTCTTTGTGGTAAACAACTGTACTTGATTTATTTCAACAAGTTGCAAAAATAATATTTCAAAGTATTTTGAAGACAAAAGTTAGATTTATAAGGAATCCCATGTGCATATGTGAATTCATTTCCAATCTTGATTTATCATAATGATAGACAAAATCTCTCAAATACAAATGTGTGTGCAATTGCATTGTTCATTTACCAGTTTTTGAGCAAGATACTATGATACAAGTGATTTGAAGAAACCAAATAAGTGTTCATTAACCATGATGTAGATGCATATAACCATACTAGGCTACTATGTAGATCGGATTATCAAGAGCTAGCTAATCCATAAGCAGACATAGGTCTGTACAAAAGAAGGTCGCTAATGTGACAGACATATCGCCACGCTAGGAGTTACCCAAGGCCAAGCAGATTGGGCACAAACCACCTGTTATGGGGCTTACCTCACGCTTTTCGAATAATTGAGAATTCCAGGGATTCAAGCTCATCAACCCTTCTTTTCTTTTCAAAGGGTAGGGAAAGGGATTTTATTGCTTTCTTGCTTTCTTTTGAACTTTGCTTATTTTTCTTTTTGTATGTCTTTTGCTTGATAATGCTTGGAACATTGCTGAAATAACATTTTTCTTTTCTCTTTCTTTCTTGAACTTTTCTTTTTTTTTCTTTTTCTGTGCTAGGGATACTTGCTCGGATTAGCTGTAGAGCAAGGGATTTTTATTCTGGGTAGGGGTGAGCTTGTCCTTTTGCCAATTCTCAAAGATTCTAGACCATGTGCATGATAGGATAGCAGGGGAAACTTTTCGCTCAAGAAAGCAGTTCTACTATGTAGCAAAACATGGAAATTACAAATATAATCATTTTATTGTGAAAAGATGTGCTTGGTTTAAGTAAATAACAAGATCAATTCTCTATGCTCAAACTTTATTTAATTGAATTTTGTGAACTTTGATATAAGAGAGATTAGTAATCATGCCAGATAAAATCAAGATATTTATTGTTGTGAGTGTGCAAGTGAGGGATTCAAAATAAATGCTAATTTATCCAAAATAAGTTGAAACATACAACTGCAATAATTGTAATATATATATAAATACTTTTTGAGAAGTTTTGAGAATGTTGACTCTCTCTTTCTTCTTTATTTTATTTTGGTTTCGAAAGAGTCAAGCATATAGCTGTTTTTATATTTTTGAGCAAAAAATTTAACAACTGCCTTAAATAAATGCAATAGATAGTTTTTGAAGATTTTTGGAGATTTATGAATGTTTTTGATGTTTTTGGATTTTTATAAATTTGAAAGAAATATAAGATAGTAATTTTGAACAAATATATACATGGATGAAATGACCAAGTTTATGCATAGTAACGTTTAAGATGCAAAATATTCATGGGTTCTTTAAGTTCTTTACCATCTAAGGTAGATAATTTATATGCTCCTGATTCAAATTTAGCAATAATAATATATGGTCCAAGCCGCTTGGGCTCAAATTTACCTTTAAGTTCCTTAGTTGCATTTGTATTTTTTTGATTTTCTTTTAAAACAAGGTCGCCAATCTCAAAGGATCGATGACGAACTTTCTTAGCATATGATCTTTTAAGCTTGTTTTGGTAAGCACGGAGATGCTCCAAAGCATTGATGCATTTTTCATCTAGGAGTTCCAATGATCGAGTCTGCCAAAGACGATATTCATCTCCTACTTCGGTATCTTGAAGTAGCAGAGCCAAAGAAGGAACTTCCAATTCAAATGGAAAACTCGCTTCAAGCACCATACACCAAAACAAATGGTGAAGTTCCAGTGGGGGTTCGAACACTAGTTCGATAGGCCCACAAGGCTGGATATAATTGAATGTGCCAGTCACGGCCAGTTTTATTGACTAATATTTTGAGAATTTTGATTAGGGTTTTGTTAGATGCTTCTGCTTGACCATTACCCTGAGGATAATAGGGAGTGGACCAACGATGTTGAATCTTATATTTTTGACATAATTTTTTAACATCTTTATTTTTGAAAGAAGTGCCATTGTCAGAGATGAGATTGGCAAGAATTTCGAACCTGCAAATGATTTGATTAAAAATAAATTTAGAAACTTGTGTGCCAGTGCAAGAAGCTAAAGGCATAGCTTCGACCCACTTCGTGAAATACTCAGTGGCAGTTATGATGAACTTGTGTCCATCGGATGACACAGGATTGATTTTACCAATAATATCCAAGCCCCATTTAGAAAAGGGCCAAGGAGATGAACTAGCCTGCAGCTCTTGTGCAAGCGCATGGACAAGGTCAGCATGTTTTTGACACTTGTCGCAATGGCGCACATATTCATGTGCATCCGTTTCCATGGTAGGCCAAAAGTATCCTATCCGAAGGAGCTTTTTAGCAATGACACTACCACTAAAGTGTCCTCCACAAGATCCATCATGGGCTTCACTCAAGGCTGATTTAGACTCGTCTAAGTTTAAACATCTTAATAGGATACCTTCAAAAGATCTCCTATATAAAGTATTGCCAATTATTACAAATCGACTTGCTCGTCGACGTAATAACCGACGCTGGTTTCTATTAGAATTAGCAGGGAAAGTCCCATTTTGAAGAAAATCAAATATGTCTGTATACCAAGGTTCAGGAGTAGTTTCATTGATTAGAAACACATCCAAAGGCTCTAAGCATGACTTATTTGAAGCGGGTTCCTGGAGTCGACGAATAATGATAGTGGCATATTCGTCATCTAACTCCAAGGGCAAGAGAGATGCAACTGCGGCCATAGCATCAGCTGCACGGTTGCTAGTTCGAGGAATGGCTTCCAAGGTAACTTGATCAAATAAAGACATTAATTGTAAAACATAGGCCTTATATGGGCACAGTTTATCATCTCTGGTTTGATAAACTTCATTAATTTGGTTTATAACCAATTGGGAATCACCAAAAACTAAGAGATTTTTAATTTTGAGTGCTAGAGCAGCTCGTAATCCAAGGATTAGAGCTTCATACTCAGCAGTATTGTTGGTGCAAGCAAAGGTCAGTTTGAAGGACAGAGGAATAAGATGTTTTTGCGGAGATATTAAAATAATACCCGCACCAGCCCCACTCATGCATCGGGCTCCATCAAAGTATAAGGACCATTGTTCAGGATGGTCTGCCTCTAATTGAAGGCATTCATCTGGAAACTCGATGATGAGGGGATGAGTAGACTCTAAGGGTGCAGCAGCTAATTGATCTGCTATGATTTGACCCTTAACGGACTTTGTCCTATGAAGGTGAGATCAAACTCGCTTAGAGCAAGAACCCACTTGGTTGTGCGACCCGATAAATAAGGTCGACTCATGAGATACCTTAAGGGATCATATTTAGCAATGACATAAGTTTTTTGGCTAAGCATATAATGTCGTAATTTTTGCGTAGCAAACACGACTACTAGACATAGTTTTTCCAACGCTGTATAGCGGGTTTCATAACTGATGAAAGTTTGGCTAATATAATAATTAGCACGTTCTCGCTTTTCATCATCAAGTTGAGCTAACATAGCTCCTAAGGCAGAATCTGAAGCTGAAATATATAGGAGAAATGGGCGATCGGATTTAGGTGGTGAAAGCACAGGTGGATTAAGGAGGTATTGTTTGAGAAGTTCAAAAGCTTCTCTACATTCTGTGTCCCAATTAAAGGGGACATCCTTCTTAAGGAGTTTAAGAAAGGGACTAGTTTTGTCCGCCAGCTTATCAATGAAGCGACGGATGGCTTGAAGCTTACCTTGTAAACTTCGTAACTCAGAGATATTAGTCGATGCGGGCATATCAGTGATGGCCGCAATCTTGAGAGGGTCGATTTCAATACCACGTAAAGAAACTAAAACCCCTAATAGTTTGCCGGATTTAACTCCGAATATGCATTTTGTTGGATTTAATCGAATGAGATATTCTCGTAATCGATTAAAGACTTTTCTTAAATCTTCTAAATGATTATTTTCAATAATAGAGCGAGCTATGATATCATCCACATAATCATGTAGGATATCATGCATCATATCATGAAAAATGTAGGTCATAGCTCGTTGATAAGTTGCACCGACGTTCTTTAAGCCAAATGGCATCACTTTCCAAAGAAAAGGTACCCCAGGGGGTAATAAAGGTTGTTTTAGCCTGGTCTTCAGGAGCTATCCCGATCTGATTATAACCGGAGAATCCATCCATTAAGGACATCATCCCACTTTCGGCAGTGAAGTCAATGATTTGGTCCATGTTTGGAAGAGGAAAGTCATCTTTAGGGCATGCAACGTTAATATCTCTAAAATCAGTGCAAACCCTAACTTTGGTAGCTTCTTTCTTGGTGACTGGAACTACATTTGAGATCCATTCAGCATAATCAATAGCTTGTATAAAGATAACATTCAGGAGTTTTTCTAACTCCCCTTTGACTAGCAGAGCCACTTTGGGATGCATTTTTCTGAGTTTTTGTTTGACAGGTTTAGCATCCGGATGGACCACTAGATGATGCATGACTACGGAAGGGTCTAGACCTGGCATATCTTCGTATGTCCAAGCGAAGACATCTTCATACTCTTTAAGGAATGCGATGTATTGTTCTTGTTTTTCTTGACTTAATTCTGACCCGATATTGATTATGTGAGGATTGTCCTCAGTTCCAATGTTAATTTTAATGACATTTTCTACCTCCATGTGTAGATCTCTTTCAAAATTAGGTGGGGTGGGTGAAACGCCCAATTCTTGTAATTCTTGTAAGGTTAATTTAGATAATTCATCTTGAGGATTAGTGGCCTCAAGTTGGGCTATAGTTGGTATAGAACCATCAAAATAAAACCCATTGTGTAACATCTCTTCAACAGAGACATCATGGAAGATATCTCCTTCCAACTCTTCATCGGGGTCAACAATCATTTCAGGGTATGCTATGGATAGCATGTTGCATGAAAACGACTGATTTTTAAGAGGCAAATCAACATGCCTATCCAAATAATCTTGATAGCATATGAGATGATCATCATCCTCAAAGGGAAAGGGTTGACCCTTACTAGGAAATAGGCCCACACCACAGCAGGCAGGCCACGGTTCTACCTCGAAAGGTTCTTTCATGCCATTTTGGAAAGGTCCCAAGCCTTTCCCTTTATATCCCATTTTAAGCATCATGGGTTTAGCCTTAATATAATCATTGGTAAAATAACACCGAGCATATCCTTCATGATGAGTTTTGATATTCCGAGGGATTCTTCCCTAGTCATATCCTTTATAAATGAAGGCACAACTCCCGACTTGGTAAGTACTTCCCATAGGTTGTGGGAGGCCCAAAGTACGGGGAGATGGCGGCAAGTTATTTAAAAGGTTTGAATCTTGCATGAAAGCATTCATTTTTTCTGATATTAAGGTTGTAGATAAATCTGGTAAAAGGTCATCAGAAAGGGCATAAGATGTAGAAGGTTTATTACTTATATCTTTAGATGTGGAAGGTATGATAGATGTGTCTATAGGTCTTGAATTTAGAAGGATAGAACTTGAAGAATTGGTTGTAGACTTAAGATCTGTTTGAGGTTCTAAAATAATTTGTTTAGAGGGTTGTTGGTCTATATAGGAGGATGAAGTTAATGGAGGAGGAATAGGGGAAGTTATGGGTTTATGTTTCATAGTTTTAGATGAAAGATAAGAACTAGGTTGTGTGGATGACAGAGCTGGGCAAAATTGCACTCCAACAGGTTCTGCCAAAGCACACATATCAAAAGGTCTAGGGTCACCATGAATAGTGACCAACTGATTTTTAAACTCAAATTTAACACATTGGTGTAAAGTTGATGGGACCGCTCGCATGGCGTTGATCCAAGGGCGACCCAAAAGTATATTGTACGATGTCGGGCAATGTACAATAAACACGGTTGTTTCTAGGGTTCTAGGACCAACTTGCAATGGGAGGGTAATAACTCCACACGTTTCTTGTGTTTCGTCATTAAAAGCTTTGATGATCATATCAGTTTTCTTCATTTCATCACTTCTAAAGCCAAATCGTTGGTAGAAGTCAAAGGTGCAAATGTTTAGAGATGAGCCATTATCAATCAAAACTCTTTTGACAGCTACATCTCCAATTAAAGCAGTAATGTATAAGGGATTGTCCTTATGTAAACTGTGTTGTGGGATATCTTTATCCCAGAAGTCAATACAATCAATCTCTCGAGTGATGATAGTATTGGCCATAGCTTCAGGTTGAATGTTTTGAGGTACCATCATTTGGCTCAATGTAAGCATCAACTCATCCCTATGGGTGGGAGAGGATCTTAATAAATCTAAGAGGGAAATTCTGGCCGTAGTATTAGACAATTGCTCATTAATGCTGTAAGGGGGTTTAGATTGGATATTAGGAGCATGATTCCCTTTATTAGGGTTTTTCAGAACGAATGGAGCCGATCCATCATTCTGGTTTGGTTCTTGTTGAGAGTTTTGAGCTTGTTGTCGAGTAACGACTCCAATGGTACCTACAATGTTATAGTGAAGACGTTGAACTGGTCTCGGTTGAGCATTAATGGCTTGTTCATTAGAAAGGAATATATTAGAAGAAGGTCGAGTAGTGACTCTTCTAGGAAACGGTTCTTCTGGAACATTAGCATCTGTGACGGGTTGAATAGGATCTGATTCATTTTCAGAACTATTCGATTGGTTTGAAGTAATATCTAGTTCACTTTCACTATCTGATTCTATATCACTAGAATCAGAAGTTTGAAAATTATGTAAGGGCCTGGTTGTAACCAGGGATAAGGTCGTGTCAAATATTTGAGGATCCTGAATAGGTAATTGTCCGCTAATGGTTCCTACATATCGGGTAGGAGGGGGAACATTATGATGTTCGATTTGATTGGCTACCTCTTTACCATGTCTTGGTAAAGGGTGTTGAAATATGTCTAGAGTTTGATTGGCATTTTGATTTTGATTTTGGGCAACAGTCTTTTGAGTATTATTAGGAGGGTTTTGTTTAGGTTGGAAGGCTTGTACTTCCATTTCATTATTGTCAATCAAATCTTGTATTTTATGTTTCAACCTTTTACAAGCATTGGTAGAATGTCCAGGTCCTCTATGGAAATCACAGTGTAAATCAGCTCTATATCCGGGTATAGTCGGATCAGGTTCCCGGATAGCTGGCAATTGGATTAAACCTCTTTCGAGTAATTGAGGTAAAATAGTTGATAAGGGTTGGTTTAATCTAGTGAACTCTCGAGGAGGCTTGTCAGGAGGTTTCAATATGAATTTTTCTGTTGTCTTCGTTGCATTGATATTAGCAACGTTTCTTCGTCGCTGACTCCGTCACCGACAACCTGTTTGTTTTTATATTGATTTCTAGATGTTTTCTCGTCATCCTTCTTCCTAAGTTGGCCTCTCCTAATGAGGGCATCTTCTACTCTTCGAGCTAAATCTATAGCTTGATCGAAGGTAGTTAAAGTAGCGGTTGATAGTTCATAAGATAGTTGTTCTTGTAAATTGTTGATGAAAATGTCCAACATTTCCCTATAAGGCAACACAAAGTGCAGTTTTCCTGTCAATTGCCTCCATCTAGCTAAGAAATCGGCAAAGCATTCATCCTTATCTTGTTTTAAATTGTATAGGTCTTTAATAGTTACATGCCTCTCGATGTAGGCACTAAATTGATGGACAAATGATTCAACTGTTTCTTCGAAGTTTCTCAAAGAATGAGTGGGCAACTGATAGTACCACTCTAATGCCATCCCACCTAAACTTTTGGGGAACATTTTTAGTAATAGCAAGTCGTCATGCGATATGTCGTGACATGCTATCCTAAACATGCGAAGATGCTCTATGGGATCTTCGGTTCCTTTATATATAGGCAGAACAGGCATGGGAAAATGTTTAGGATATGGTTGAGCTACAACTATGGGATCCAAGGGTTGACTACAAATCTCTCGATAATTATACGAGGGACGGTAGGGATCTATCTGGTCCATACGTGAAGCCAATTGTTTCACCATGGCTTCCAGATTACTAGTTTGCCCCCCATATTGGTTTGGTAGGGCATTGACATGGGTTTTATGGGCGTAGGATGGAGGAACATGCAGATTAGATGCCATGTTACTATTGTGTAAATTATTGGTAGGAAAAGTATTATGGAGGAATTTTGAAGTTGGATGATGTTGTATTCCGGATTGTTGAAAGTTTGTATTTGGCTTTGTTTTAGGTTTCTGTTTATTTAAAGCATTTTGCTCAATAGTTTGGCGAAATAAAGTAGTGAAGGGAATTTTCTTTTGTGTGGGAGTGATTTTGGGTTGAATAACAAGTTCCTTAGGAGGTTGGGTAACCTGTTGTTTTGACATGCTTTGGGCTATAGTGACCATATCCGTATTGGATGGTCCACCCTTGTCACTTTCTTGATCAATGAAAGACAAGGGATTAGTCTACATATTGCATATATATTCCATGGCTGCTTGAGTTTTACTAATTTGCCCTTTATCAAGACGAATTGCCACATTAAGGTCATCAATGTTATCCGTGAGAAATTTCTTGAAATGCTCTACATTGTCAAAGGCAATAGTTCCATTTGGAGCTACTCTAGGGGATGAGGATCCATCCTCTTTAACACTTCCTTCTTGTTCCTTATCTTCACCTAAGTCTTCATCTGATTGACCTAGGGTTTCTCCTTCCGGATTTGTATCTCCAAGAAGGACATTTGGGTTTTCAGTTGTATCTTGTAACCAATCTTCTCCTTCTCCTAGAGTTTCTTTACCATTCCTAAGTTTAGGCATGGTGCTAAGTTTTGATTTCAGCAAATATATATATATATATATATATATATATATATATATATATATATATATATATATATATATATATATGCAACAAATTAAGAGGTATATATTTACTATATACCTACTACAATATTTTAAAAATGAAATGTTTAAGTTTTTGCTAAGTTTTTGATTTTTAGTTTTTCTTTAATTTTTTTGAAACAATACAATAAAGACAACAAATAACACAATAAATGCAAGAAATAATACTGAAGTAATAATTTAATTTTCTAAAAACAACTTATGAATATCATTGATAGGTTCGAGTTGTTCAGGAGTCATGAAGTGTTCTTCTTCAAATTGAAAGTTTTCTTTTAAAAATTTGATGAAAAGGGCTATGGTGATGTTGTCTATTTTAGATGCTGGTTGATAAAAGTAAAGCTCATGGCAATACTCTCGATATAGCACAGCTCGCGGAACTCTATTCCATCTTTCCCTATCTATAAGAACAACCTCTTGGTCTTCTACACAACCTAGGAACTGGTGCACAATGGCTGCGTTCTCGAGGTATTCCTCGAAGGTGAACAATTCTGAAGATACTAAAGCTCTCCTATAGGCTAACCATCTATGGCAAGCTCTCTGAAGTTCATGATAAAAAACTAATTGATGAGGATCCAGGATTCTATCTAGGACTAGCCTCTTGATTTGCTTAAGTTGTGTGGACCTAGATGAAATGAGACTAAGTCTCCTATCAAGTTCGTTCCACAGGAATTGATTTCTACTTGTTTCAGGCACACTAAGGACAGAATTAACTTCTATGGCTGCCAATTGATTTTCTACGTTTATAGTAACTGCTAACCTTTTCTTAGGAGCTACCATCTAAACATGATTTCAAACTTAAAGGATTAAAATGCATCTATGTTTCAGTTGTTCTATATATTTTTTTGTTTTTGTTTTTGTTTTTGTTTTTCAAAAGGTTATGATGCATTCACGTCGGGTTCACCAAAATGTATCACTCCAAATTTTTCGCATCCCTACCTTCATGCTATAGGATCCGCGCCCGAAAGGAGGATGGGAAAAGGATGGTGCGGTACCTCGGACTGAGAGGACTTTGCGAAGGTCCCGCCTCTCAAGGGAGGTGTATTTTGGTGATTTTTCGACGGATGGTGGGTTCACCAGGAAACATTTAGCGGCAGTTTCCACGCCTAGGTTTTGGAATGTGTTTAGATGTGTTCGTTTTAACCTTAAGCATTCATATCCTAGGTTTGGCCGAATGAATCTAAATTAATCTATATGAAAATGCAAGTTCAATGAATACAGAAAACAGATTTACAGACAAAAAAATAGAGAATTTATAGAATGCAACTGAAGAATACCTGATCCGGATGTCTGAAGAAGATTCTGATGTTGAAGCGGTCTGGATCGTCTGGAATCTGACAGAATCGTCGGCAATCTGACAGAATCGTCTGAGACTGACAGAATCGTCTGAGATCTGACGAATTCGTCAGAGACCTGCAAAATCGAAAATAGATACAAAATACAACAAATACTATTGTACTAACAGAGGGAAATGATATAAAATGGCAGTATAAACAATGAAAAATAGTTATGGACAACAATCTAAGCAAATTACTGTATTTTAATGACAAATCATGATCTTAGTATGCAATCTAAGCTAAATGGGTGAACTCCAAATGCAAGATAACATAAAAACTGAATAAATTATCTAATTTGCAGAATAAAATGACAGGGAAAAAGTTGAGAAAAGCAAACTTCAGGCACTGATTGCCCGAATGCAGACTGCAGTCGAGATCATCTCGCATCAATACGAAATCGTCTCGAATTCGACAGGTTCGCCTCCGATCTGAACAGGTTCGTCGACGACGATGGGTGCTGGCTCCGGCTAAAAATCAGTGATGTACCTGCAACAAAATTGGTATAGATCTAATGCAAATGCAATATTGGGATGCTTTAACGTAGAGGGAATCAATTTGCAAAGAATTTCGGCCAAGGGTTGGGAAGGGAAAATCCTAGAGATTAAATAGGCTTAGGGGGAGTAGTTAGGAGGTTGGAGATCATCCCAATTTGGGAGATCTCCAACGGGGGAGGGTCCCAACGACGCAGACACGCTTCTGCCCATATTGGAGACCCGTTGGAACAGATTCCAACTTTGCAAATTTAGTTTTGCGACAAGATCGTCTGGACGTCCTAGTCCAGACGAAATCGTCAAATCTGGGGCGATATCGTCTGATCGGCGACGATATCGTCTGATCGGCGACGATATCGTCAAACGGTCAAAACAACCTCTAAAAATGGCACGAAAAGGGGGAAACGGATTTCTCGGCGGTTAACGGGCGGTTAAATTTGAATTTAAATTATTTACTAAGGTGAATGTAATTATTCCAATTTTACTGCGCCAATTTTAGGGTGCTACAATTATTATTATGAGTTTTTTTTTGAATTTTTACAAAAAGAGTCCAAGAGAGGATGTTATCCAAGATCCTTACATTTGAAGTTGGATGGACATTGTCCAGCACTACAACTTTGCAGTATTGGGGGAATATCTTACAAAAAGAGTCCAAGAGAGGATGTTATCCAAGATCCTTACATTTGAAGTTGGATGGTTTGATCATGAAGAGAATTCTAGTGGAGCAATTTGCTCCAAGATTGACAAAGAAGCTAATGTGGTATGTTTCTCACCAATTTCACTATCTCTACATTTACTATTTTCTATTAAAGCATTATATAAATATATTCTAATTTTTTGTCTTAAATTTATTATTCAGGTGAGATCTATAGTGGGAGATCGTCTATTCCTTCTTATTCAAACCGCATCAGCTGTGGGTTTAGCTTTCACTTTGAGCTTAATTTTAGCTTGGTGTTTTGCAATTGTAATGCTAGCAGCGCAACCACTCGTAATAAGACGTTATTACAGTAGACATGCTATACTGAAAATCATGTCAACAAAGACCATTAGATCTCAAGCTCAAGGAAGCCAAATGGCATCAGAGGCTGTAGGTAATCACAGGACTATTACAGCCTTCTCATTACAGGAAAAGATACTTAGTCTCTCGAACAAAAGTCAAGAGGGCCCTCAAAGAGAGAATACTAGGCAGTCTTGGATTGTAGGATTAGTTTTAGAACAGCACAATGTGCACATTTATGTATGTCATCACTAAGTTTTTGGTATGAAGGGCAACTTGTCCATAAAGGATATATTACCTCTAGAGCTCTTTTCCAAATTTATATAATTTTTATGAGCATCGGGTGAGTGATAGCAGAGGCTATGACAAGTGATATTGCTAAAGGATCTGATGCAGTAAAATCTATGTTCAATATTTTAGGCAAAGAAAGCCGCATTAACTCCAATGATGAGAAGGGTGAAACATTGAACATGATAGAAGGGAATATAGATTTACAAAATGTGGACTTTGCTTATCCAGCTCATCCAGATATTATGATATTTAAGGGTTTTAGCCTCCACATAAAAAAAAAGTAGAACGATTGCACTTGTTGGGAAGAGTGGCTCTGGAAAATCAACAATAATTGGATTGATTGAGAGGTTCTATGACCCACTAAAAGGCACCATAAAAATTGATGGGAAGGGCATTTGTGTGTTCAACTTGAGGAGTTTGAGGCAAAATATAGCCCTTGTCAGTCAAGAGCCTGTTCTATTTACAGGAAGCATTCGAGATAACATTTGTTATGAAGAGGAGAATGCAACAAAGGCAGAGATGATCGAGGTTGCAGAGGCTGCCAATGCTCATAAATTCATAAAGTAAGATAATACATAAATTAATGGTCATTTTTAGTTACACTTCAATTATAAAACGTTTAATTAATTTAGTTACAATGGAATCTGCAACTACAGTTGCTTGAAAGACGGGTACAATACAAACAATGGAGATAGACGGGTACAATACAAACAATGGAGATAGATAGATAAATAGGTATTAATGTGGAACAGAATTCCAATCATGGAATAAGATAGAGGAGTGCAGTTATAAATAACCCCTTCCAGAAATTATGATCACATTCTTCTTTTTTTTTTTTTTTTGAGTTTTTACTAAGTCAAGTTTCTTTGTCCACTCCCAAAATCATTAACATCTAAATAAAATAAATAAGATGCTAAGAAGAAGGTTGTTGATTATAAAATAATACAATTACATAACAAAATTTAAAAAATAATGAATATTATAATATAATAAAATATTATTATTATATACACTATAAATAATTAAATAATATTAAAAATAAATAAAAATAAAAGTAAAAAAAAAAAATCCTGAGGTACTCCTCACAATGAGTTTTAGGGCAGGTATTTTGCCCAAGCACTTCCCTCAGTTTTCGAAAATATATATTAAAACTTTTTAATTAAAATAATATATTATAATTATTATAGTTATATAAAAATATATTTAGATATAATTGAAAAAATCCACCATATTGCATTTATCAACAAAATTAGACATGAAACCAAAAACCAAAAACTAACAAAGACAACAGTTTAATCTGAAGTTTTATAATGAGATTGGAGGCAGACGGGTTAAAGGCTTTCTTAATTTATCTCTAAGTAATATGGATGCAAACATGCCAATTATTCTGATAATTAAAACTTTTGAATACTGATGACTATTTAATTTTTCATTACCTGTAAACTTGAATCATTAACCTTTATTTCATGAAGATTATTTTATAGTTTAACTAGAAGTTTTGTATATTTTCACCACTATACAAAAAAAATTTAAACTAATTTTTTTTTTTGCATATCCTAATGTATTATGACATATAGAATTGCTTGGAATTACCAGTATTATTTTACAGTATGTCAAATTTAAAATTTAAAATGTGTTAGATATGCAGAGTTCACAATGTCAGCGTCGCCTACGCTCGGAGAAGCTGTCAAATTCCAAAGTCTAGACAGCTAGTAGCTATAGATCTTTACATACCAATTCCAGAAATCGTGCTTTTTTATCATGAAGGGCATGTGTGACACAGTTACAGAAATTCATCCATTAAATAAATTTACATGTACTCCAGTGGTCTCATGTCATGATGACACACACCTGCCTTGTAATGCTAGGTCCTGTTGTCTATTTTTTATTTTATTTCGAACGTGGTAAACCTAATCAGTTTTTTAAACCTGCTCTAGACTTTCTATTGATCTCTTATTCTATCACTATTGATCTCTTATTCTATCACATGGTATGTGATCTTGAGAATCATGTTAAAAAATAGTGTCTATTTAGTTGGAGGGTAAGTTTATTTAGGAGTCTTTGCTAAGAGAGCCTATTTACAAAAAAATAAGTTGAATGGTAAAGTTATTCAGAAGGAGATGGGTTTAGATAGTATAGTAGTTGTTGATTAGTTGTTTCAAGATAAAGTTTATAAAAAACAATATTTACCAGTTTCTCTATATTAAAAAAACATTAATAAAATAAATATAATAATTAGAGGGTAAGGTTAAAAAAACATTAATAAAATAAATATAATAATTAGAGGGTAAGGTTAAAAAAACATTAATAAATAAATATAATAATTAGAGGGTAAGGTTATTTAGTAGGAGTGTTTGCTTAAAAGAGAAAGCCTATTTACAAAGGGTAAGGTTATTAAGAAGATAGGTTTAAATGGTATGTAAGTTGTTGATTAGTTGTTTCAACATAAAGTTAAAAAAAAAAATATTTACCAATTTTTCTATATTAAAAACATTAATAAATAAATATAATAATTGTTTTATAAACATTAATAAATAAAAATAATAATTACAAATAGAAAGGGTATTATAAAACTCCACTCACAATGACGATATTTATCACAAATCTGGTCATTCATAGCCTCTTCACGGTCGTCCAGAACGCGCTTCCGTCACAGGTGCAGGGCTCGTGGGAGTCTACAGCCCCAATTCGTACATCAAAATCCCCGAAATTGACGGTTACTACGGCGTGGACGTGAACGAGCTCTACCGGAGCGTCCAGCTGTACCTGAGCAGCCTTGATGTGGCGGCCCAGTCGAGGCGGGTGAGCGTCACCCACGCCACGAACTCGCGCCAGCTGTCTTTCACGTCGGCTCCCAACCAGACGATGTCCAGGATGCGGTGGACGCACCACGTGGAAACGTCCTACGACACGCTTGAGGAGAAGCGGAGCTTCCGCCTGCAGATGAAGAAGCGCGACCGCGCCGAGGAGTTCGACGGCCACAGCCGCGACCGCAAGCTGTACACCAACAGCGGCCATGCCTCCCGCGGCTAGACGGCCGTGCCCTTCCGCCACCCGGCCACCTTCACCACGCTGGTGCTTGACCCGCTGGTGATGGACGCGATCCGGTCTGACCTGGACGCCTTCACCGTGGGTAAGGACTTCTACCGCCGTGTCGGCCGCGCGTGGAAGCGCGGTTACCTCTTCCACGGTCCGCCGGGCACCGGGAAATCGAGCCTGATCACCGCCATAGCCAACTACCTCCACTACGACCTGGAACCGACAAAGGTCACCGACAATTCCGAGCTCCGGGCGCTTCTCATCCAAACCACCAAAAGATCGATAATCGTGACTGCTCGCTCGATCTGACAGAGCGCCTCTCGCGGCTTCTGCCGTCGGAAAAAGGCCTCACGCTTTTCGGCCTCCTCAACTTCACCGACGGCCTCTGGTCTCCACCTGCACATCCTACTCTCCACCTGTGGCTTTCCGGCCTTCAAACGCCTCGCTTTCAATTACCTCAACCTCGGAATCGAACACCATAACCTGTTTCCCGTTGTGGAGTAGAGCATAAAAAATAAAGGCGATCATAAAATAAGGGATTTCACCTCTCTCTCTCTCTCTCTCACAGACCTGTCGTCGCATTTTCTGATTCAAGGGCGGCGGGAGAAGGACAAGAAACGGTGAAGCCTCCGGTGGAGTGAAGAAGAAGCCTCGGGTGGAGCGATCGATGGTGAAGAAACAACCGTTGATTGAGGGGCGGCGAGGACGAAAAAACGGTGGTCGTAGAAAAAGCAGCCGGCCGAAACAACCGTTGAGCTTGAAATACATTGCGTACGGTGCATGGGATTCCATATCATAACTGAATATCTGAACTGAGGGGAAACAACGGCCACCCACAATGGGATTCACCTGCGGAGATGAACGATTTTTAACACATCTGACAGGATGGCGACGGATCTCGGAGGGCATTAATGGCGAGAATTTGGTACGTTAGGCGCCCTAGTGAAGTCTTTTCAACGTCGCGAGTGAATTCTTCTTTTCTGGGTGCACTCCTCATTTGATGTGCGCTACCATGTATATAGAATGTGAGATCGTCCACGTAACGAAATTATACAAAAAATGGTTGGGAAAGAAAGGCTAGTAGGTATTGGCATTGTCTTTACAAACTAGTCTCGCCGTTTTATCAAAAGTCGCTTTTATTTTCTAAAAGTGAGAAATATATTGCTTGTCTTCATTACATATTACGGTCCCTCTAATCTTCCTCCGTGAAGGTTCCTATAGATTTTTTTTCTTAACATGCGTATGAGACCTAAGATAATTTGGAGGAGTATTATTTAAAGAAGAGTAGTGTTTAAAGTGTTTAGAGAATTTGAATCGAGTTTTGAAAGGTTTATCCAATTAAAAAATATTAGTTAAAAAAATGTTTTTAATCATGTGAAATAAAAAGGAAGTATCTTTTTCAAAATAATTAAGAAGAAAGATAAAAACAGATATAAGAATTTTTTATATAAATAATTCTCAAAGTGTTAAAACGTGTTAAGAAGTATCTTTTTCAAAATAATTAAGAAGAAAGATAAAAATAGATGATATAAATAATTTTTGATGATATAAATAATTTTCCAAGTATTAAAACGTCTTCATTTTTCTTTATAATTATTTATAAAAAATAAAAAATAAACTTTATCAAAAGTTATGCCTGGGTATAGTGGACAATGTTTATACCATACAAAATTTATTAATTTGATTTTTTTTTAATATCAAATATAATTTTTTTTGGTGGATAATAAGGGGTTGTACTCGGGTCCCCCAACCTTGACAAATTACATCTCTTTTTTTTAGAGCTTGAGAGTTTATAAATAGATACACTTCTCATCTCAATTGAGATGCTATAACTAGAAACCTACATCATTTTACATAAAATGTTTGAATTCTTGATTTTCATTTTTTGAATCTATTCAATTTTCTGTATTAATTCAAAATATATCATCTTTCTTGACATTTTCCTATAGTAACCTTCACAATGCCAAAAATTTACCTCTACTATTTATGTCTTTCATCTTAGTAGAGTAATATTTCCAAAACACCACACTATCATAGTTTGCTTTAACAAATCTAGATTGCTAGTTTCCTTCGTGAAACACAAGTGCAACCATAAAAATTATAAAAATTAAGTCTAAATGAAAACACATTATTGTTACAAAATAAAGCAGATATTACCAATGAAAAACATTAAAGTAAATCTTAATCATTAATTGATTCAAGCAATCAACATTTTATTGTCAGTTTCAACTAAACTTTCTACTTCCTCTAACCATGGAAAGGAGAATTTAACTTCACGATCCTCAATCAAAACCCCTCTATTGGCTAGTTTATCTGCACATTTGTTTTCTTTCCTTTAATATATGTTTAAACTTGATTTCTTCAAACTCTTTAGCAAGATCTTGAATTTCCATAATTATCTCTTGTATGTTCCATGGAGCCTTTGCTTTTCTCAAAACTACATTTATTACTATGAGAGAATCACCTTCCATCCATACTCTATTCCATTTCATTTGTTTATATATTTTTAACTCTTCTAAAGCTTCCCAAGCTTCAACTTCATTATTTGTCTTATATCCACTATTAAAAGCATAATGAGATAAATCCTCTCATCTATAATTTCTAATTATTCCTCCTCCTACTGATCCTGGATTTCCTTTAGATGCTCTATCAAAATTCAATTTAACCCACTCCACATCTAGTGGTTCCCACCTTATATTCTTTGCCTTTTTTTTTTTTTTTCTCTTGTACCCCACATCATAATTCCATTTAATGACTTGACTCCATCTATCAAGGCTCTCTACTTCCAAAGTAGGGATTGGGTGAGTTGATAGGGTTGGTTTAGACTATGGCTAAACATATCTTCTTTTTCATTACCTCTAAGTTGTTTTCCTTTCCTTAAGGTTTGAATAAAGTTTTTTTTTGCCATGATTTGAAATTTATGAGGGTTGAATAAATATTATTGTGTATGCTCTTAGTTGGGAGTCATAAGGGTTAGTAAGTAATGTTTTGAATTTATTTTAAGGCTTGAGGAGAGATTTTGCAGATTGCTAGGGTTTGATGATGCATGGAATAAAGTATTGTTTTGAGACCTTATTTAAAGTGCTTTATTTTTAGAGAAGGAGATATAATATGTATGTGAGAATTTTATTTATGTGGTTGGTAACTCTTGTTGATGAAATTTATTGGCAAAGATAGGAGTAATAAGCTGTATAAGTGGTTTGGCATTTTATAAATCTTTGTATGGTGAAATATTTGTTGAGGTGAATATTCATGTGGAGATTTTAAGATAGACTGTTGCTATCTAACCTTGAGTTGGCACAAAAGGATTTGGTTGTAAGAAAGATAGGTTTTGAAGACATATCTCCATAAGAGAAAGCAAGAGGTATGGGTATTTTTCTCTTCATTAGAGGTGTGTTATTGAGCAAGGTTTTCTGAAATATAAGGTGGAGTTAAAAGGGTGTTTGGTAGAACATTGTTGGAAATTTTGAGTTAGGGTTTGAGACCTAATTGTTAAAAAGTTTGAGTTAGGGTTTGAGACTTACATTAAGCATCTTTGTTGAAAGAAAATGAAACACATATACTAGGGTTTGTGAGTGGATTGTGTTTCATTGGTTGAATGATTGAGTGAAACTTCTTGAGCATTGGTTTTGAGTGATATTAAAAGTGAATGTGTAAACATTAGAAATTAGATTTATGAAAGCAAGAGTGTAGATAAGAAAGATAGGTGTCATGTGCTATATTGAATCTATATTTAAAAGAGTAATAAGTTAAACATGTGGAAGCAACAAACTTAATGATTGAATACAACATATTGAGTTTTGATAGATTACATCATTCTCTATATGTTCTAGAGGTTAAATGAATTCTAGATAGAATATGTCTAAACTACTTCAAGTTAAAGGAATTACTTTGAAGATTAGACAAAGCATTTGATAGCATTGTGAGTAAGATTTGAGATTTATTGAGCATATTATATGAGCTATTTTGAGCATGTGTTAGAATAGGTTTGAGCATGTGCTAGACCAAATTTTAGCAAGTCTTGGTAAAGACTTGAGATCAGATTGAGCAAGTTTTTGAGAGAACTTGAAGTAAATTTGAGCAAGTCTTGGTGAAGAATTGAGAGTAGATTTGAGCAAGTCTTAGTGAAGACTTGAGAGTAGATTGAGCAAGTTATTGAGAGAACTTGAAGGTAAATTTGAGCAAGTCTTGTAAAGACTTAAAATAACATTAAGAGCATGATTAATTTGTTCAAGCCTTGTGTTAAGACTTGGGGCAGATATAAGTAGACTTGATTGATTGATTTGTTCAAGCTTTGTGTTTAGACTTGGGGTAGATCTAAGTAGAGTTGATTGATTAATTTGTTCAAGATTTGTGTTAAGTCTTGGGGCAGATCTAAGTAGAGTTGATTGATTGATTTTTTCAAGATTTGTGTTAAGGCTTGGGGTAAATCTGATTAGAGTTGATTGGTGATTTGTTCAAGCTTTGTGTTAAGGCTTGGGGCAGATCTGAGCAGAGTTGATTGGTGATTTGATCAATGCTCGGGCTAAAGGCTTAAGGACATATTTGAGATAGAAGTTAGTGTAGATTTGTGAGTAGAGATAGAGTAGATTTGTACTAGACATGGGGTAGATTTTGGTGTAGATTTAAGACACATCTAAGAGCAATATTTAGAGGTGACAGAGTAAATAGGATAGAAGTATCCAGTGGATAGAGATCCATTAGCTAGGGTAGTGGGGATAGAGGTCTCCACTAGATAGATATCCATTAGCCAGAGAAGTAGGGGTAGAAGTCTTCTAGAAGATCACCAGCTAGAGCAAAGGGGAAAGACTTCTCCTATGGATAGAGTTCCACGAACCAGAGTAGAGGAAAAAAAGTTCTCCTATGTATAGAGATCCATGAACTAGAGCAAGAGGAAAGAGTTATCCTGTGCAGTGTGATCCATGAACCAACTAGGAATTTAGAGTTATTTTATGGAGAGAGATCCACAAACCAGTTGAGGAGATAGAGTTATCCTAGATCAAGTTCCATGAACCAGAGAAAAGGGGAAAGAGTTCTCCTATGGAGAGAGATCCACAAATAAGAGCATAGGGGATTGATGTCTCCTTTGGATAGAGATCCATAAATATTGTAATAGGGAATTGATTCCCAAGAAGATTTATTGAGAAAATTTAGTAGAAATATTTTCTCCGTGAAGTAGCCCACATTGGGTGAACTACATTAAATTGGTGTCTCTCTTGTGTGTGATGATTTGTGTATTGATTTGATTAATATTGTGAATATTGCCATTGATAATATTAGATAATATTATTTGGGAAAGAAAAGTAAAAGTTGGTCTTATATTGTTCATCCCATTCTTAGTATAAGCTTGTGTTCTTAAAATAGTATCAGAGTGGGTTCCTTCGAAAGAGTCTAAAATCTTGAAGGAAGAGTGTACAGGAACACAAATGGCATCTCAAAGTGGATCTTCAGGAAATAAGGCACCATTTGTTTGATAGGAACAATTATGCTTTCTAGAGCATAATAATGAAGACTTACTAGATGGAATAAGGATATGAGACATGGCAAGCAATTGAGGATGGATTTACACCTACAACTAATTCTCCCACAGATAAATATGGTAAGCTCTTAGATGTAAATAATGCCAAGGCTATGAATGCAATATTAAGTGGTTTACATGAAGAAAAGTTTGTAAAAGTTATGCATTGCAAATCAGCAAAGGAAATTTAGGATAAACTGAAGCAAACATATGAGGGAGACAAAAATATCAAAATGGAAAAATTGCAAAATCACAAGAAGAAATTTGAAGACTTGAATATGAAATAAGAGGAAGACATTACTGCATACTTACTCCATGTGGATGAGATTGTTAACACCATGCGAGGACTTGGATTTAAAATAGAAGAATCTGATGTTGCTCAAAAGGTTTTAAGGTCACTTCCTATGAGATATTATGGAAATATTTTAGCCATAGAATAAATAAGAGATATTGAAACTTTGACTATGGATGAGTTACATGGATCTCTCACAACTTATAAAATGAGAACAGTAAAGGATGCTATTCCCAAGAAAGAGACAACCTTCAAAGTAGCAAATAAGACAAAATATAAGAAGCTAGATTCAAGTGATGACTCATCCAGTGATGAAGTAAACTATGGTAGATGGAACAATAAGGACTCAAGAAAGCACAAAGGTATGAAAATAGGAAAGTGTTTCAATTGTGGTAAATATGGTCACTATGCATCTAACTTTCTAGAAGTTGGAAGTAGTAGCAGTGAAGAGAAACAAGATCATAAGAGAAAGAAAGCAAGAAAATTCAAGTATGAAAATAAAAACAGGTATGGACAAAGAAAGCATGAAAATAAGTTTTTCAAAGACATAAGAAGAGTTTTTATGCAGACAATATAGGCAAGGTTTCAAGTGATAGTGATAAAATATCCTTAGATAGTGAAGAAGAAGAAATTCTCTTTTTGGTAATAGAAGAGGAAGGGAGTGATCCTGTTGAAGATAAATCTGAAAAATATGAAGATGCTCTTGAAGACAAGGAAGTAGAAAAAGAATTAGAAAATTAAGAGGAAGGAGTAGTAGATCTAGAAGTTGAACTTATTTATGCTCTAAAAGAATTGAAAAAGGTTAGAAAGCAGAATTCAAGATTCAAGGCTCAATTTCAAGGATGTGATGAAGAGAAAGGAAAGCCTATACAATATCTAACAAAATCAATAGCTAAGACAAGAATATTTAATGAAAATATAGAGGTAAAAGTATTAGAATGTGAAATATTAGAACAAGAAGTAGTTTATCTAAGGAAGAAAATGGAAGAGTCTAAGAATAACCTACATAGGTTTTGGAAAATTTTAAAAACTATGGATAAGATTATCAATGCACAAAGACCTTCATCTAACAAAATAGGATTTGGTTTTGAAGAAATACAAGAGAAACAAGAAGAAGGTTCAAGCTCAAGATCCAAAAAGGAAGAAGGTTCAAAGGAAGAGAGTGAAGAAAAAATTGAGACTTATGAGAATAATTTGTAAAACAGAAACTTCACCAAGAAAGGAAAAAATGCACAAACAAGGAACATGGATCATCACAAAAAAGAAAGGACTAAAAGAACAGTGGGTTCAAGACAAGACTTATTCAAAGGCAATTATTTTTCATGTAATAAGTTTGGTCACAAGGCTATGCATTACATGACTCATGGAAAGGAGTATGGTATTACTAGAAGGAAATTTAAATATGGATATTTCTTTCAAGGATATTGCTACTCTTGTAATCGATTTGGTCATAAAGCAATTCACTGCAGGTTTCATGAAAGAAATAGGTATGGCTTCAATAGGAGGAACTTCAAGATATTTGAACCTTAAAGGAACCACAAATTAAAGTTTTATAAGTGCAATAATGTTGGGCATAAGGCCATGTGGTGCAGAACAGAGTTTTCAGAGCTTCCAAAGACAAGCAAGAACAAGGATACTCAAAGGGATAAAAAAGGTATTGTGAGAAAGAAGTTTGACAAAGGAAAAGAGCATTGTATGCTGGGAGTAATTTTACTTCCACCCAAAAATTAATCACCTCAAGGAGATGAGGTGGGGAGGGGGCTAAGCTAAGAGTCTTATATTTACACCCAAAGGAGTCCTTTTGCCATTGATGTCAAAGGGAGAGAGATTTGAGTCAGGGGAGAGCATTCAGTCAGGTGGAGAAGTTTCTTAGGGGGAGAAAAATTGGAAAAAGGTAAAAGGAATGCTTAAAAAAAAGAGGGTTGCCATCAATGACAAAGGGGGCGATTATTGGAAATTTGAGCATGTTTTGTTGTCATTGATGTCAAGAGGTTTGATATACCAATTTGATGAAACTAATTTCAAAAAGGTTGATTAATGTCAAAATGTTAGAGGTCCTAAATTGATGGAAATATTTGTGAGAATATTTCTCTTGATGGCACATGAGGTATAAGGCAGCAAGAAGAAAGGAATACCTTTCCATAATATTGAAAAAGGATTTATAAACTACCTTGGTGGTAATTTGAAAAAAGTTAAAATATTTATTAATGATGGCAATAAATTACCTTGGTTGTAATTTGGAAAAGGTTAAAATATTCATAAATTGTGGTAAGGTTATCCCTAAAAAGAAACATCCCAAAAGTTTTTTTAAATATTTAAATCCTTTAGGATTAAAATTATTATAATTAAATATAATAATTCAAAATACCAAATTTCAAATTACAAAAAGAAGATGACGTTAAATAATAAGTTGGGCATATGTATTAATAAGGCTAAGTTTTAGCCTAAGCCTTGGTGCAATTCAAAGGAGAAAATCCCTTGAAGTAATAGCCTTGCATGATTGGCACAGCGGAGGAAATAAGAAAAAGACAACTTAAATCCCGATGTATAATATAGGTCAAAGTGTGGATGAGTTGTGTCCTCACTTGTGTGTGGTGGTAGTCAAGATGGCAAGAAAGGCTTACACAACAACATAGGAGGAAGAAGGCATGAGTTCAATCCATGCAAAGGTTTCTTTTGGGTGCAGACTTTTTGACTTTTACACTAGTGGAGAAGGATATTAAGGAGTGTGTGCTCCTTGATTCATGTGGACAACATAGCCCACACGGTGGTGGCCCTTGTGTTAGGGCGCATGAGGCCAGGAGGTTGCAGGTTCAAGCAACATTGGCAACAATTGTGGAAGCTTTAATTTTTTATTAAGGTATGTGTATTTGCCATAGTTGGGAGTTATAAGGTTTGAATAAAGTTTGTTTTTTCCATGATTTGAAATTTATGAGGGTTGAATAAATATTATTGTGTATTCTCTTAGTTGAGAATCATAAGGTTTAGTAAGTACTGTTTTCAATTTATTTTAAGGCTTGAGGAGAGGTTTTTTAGATTGCTAGGGTTTTATGATGCATGGAATAAAGTATTATTTTGAGACCTTATTTAAAGTGCTTTATTTTTAAAGAAGGAGATATAAGGTGTATGTGAGAATTTTATTTATGTGGTTGGTAACTCTTGTTGATGAAATTTATTGGCAAAGATAGGAGTAATAAGATGTATAAGTGGTTTGGCATTTTACAAATCTTTGTATGGTGAAATATTTGTTGAGGTGAATATTCATGTGGAGATTTTGAGATAGACTGTTGCTATCTAACCTTGAATTAGCACAAACGGATTTGGTTGTAAGAAAGATAGGTTTTGAAGACATATCTCCATAAGAGCAAGAAAGAGGTATGGGAAATTTTATCTTCATTAGTGGTGTGTTATTGAGTAAGGTTTTCTGAAATATAAGGTGGAGTCAAAAGGGTGTTTGGTAGAACATTGTTGAAAAGTTTGAGTTAGGGTTTAAGACCTAATTATTGGAAAGTTTGAGTTAGGGTTTGAGACTTACTTTAAGCATATTTGTTGAAAGAAAATGAAACACATATACTAGGGTTTGTGAGTGGTGTGCGTTTCATTGGTTGAATGATTGAGTGAAACTTCTTGAGTATTGGTTTTGAGTGATATTAAAAGTGAATGTGCAAACACTAAAAATCAGATTTGTGAAAGCAAGAGTGTAGATAAGAAATATAGGTGTCATGCTAGATTGAATCTATCTTTAAAAGAGAAATAAAAGTAAAACATGTGGAAGAAACATATTTAATGATTAAGTAGAACATATTGAGTTTTGATAGAGTACATCATTCTCTATATGTTCCAGAGTTTAAATGAATTCTGGATAGAATATGTCTAAAATGCTTCAAGTTAAATAAATTACTTTGAATATTAGACAAAGCATTTGATAGAATTGTGAGCAAGATTTGAGATTGATTGAGCATATTATATGAGCTATTTTGAGCATGTGTTAGAGCAGGTTTGAGCATGTGCTAGATCAAATTTGAGCAAGTCTTGGTAAAAACTTGAGAGCAGATTTGAGCAATTCTTGGTGAATATTTGAGAGCATATTGAGCAAGTTCTTGAGAGGAATTGAAGGCAAATTTGAGCAAGTATTATGAAGACTTGAAATAGCATTAAAAAAAAGATTGATTTGTTCAAGCCTTGTGTTAAGGCTTGAGGTAGATCTAAGCAGAGTTAATTGATTGATTTGTTGAAGCTTTGTGTTAAGGCTTGGGGTAGATCTAAGCAGAGTTGATTGATTGATTTGTTCAAGATTTGTGTTAAGGTTTGAGGAAGATATAAGCATAGTTGATTGATTGATTTATTCAATACTTATGTTAAGGCTTGGGGCAAATCTGTGCAAAGTTGATAGGTGATTTGTTCAAGCTTTGTGTTAAGGCTTGGGGTAGATCCGAGCAGAGTTGATTGGTGATTTGATCAAGCTGTGGGTTAAGGCTTGAGGATAAATTTGAGATATAAGTTAGTGAATATTTGTGAGTAGAGATAGAGTAGATTTGTACTAGACATGGGATAGAGTTTAGTGCATATTTGAGATACATCTAAGAGAAATATTTAGAGGTGACAAAGTAAAGATGATAGTAGTCTCCAGTGGATATATATCCATTAGCCATATCAATGGGGATAGATGTCTCTAGTGGATAGAGATCCATTATCCAGAGTAGTTGGGGCAAAAGAATTCTAGAAGATCACCAGTAAGAGTAGAAGGGAAATACTTCTCCTATGGATAGAGTTCCATGAACCCGAGTAGAGGGGAAAGAGTTCTCCTATGGATAGAGATCCACAAATCAAAGCAAATGGAAAAATTTATTCTATGGAGTGTGATCCATGAATGATTTGAAAAGATAGAGTTCTTTTGTGGAGAGAGATCCACGAACTAGTTGAGGAAATAGAGTTCTCCTAGATCAAGTTCCATGAACCAGAGAAAAGGGGAAAGAGTTCTCTTGTGGAGAGATATCCACAAATCAGAGCATAGGGGATCTATGTCTCCTTTAGATAGAGGTCCATAAACATTGTAATAGGTGTTTGATTCCCAAGAATATTTGTTGAGAAAATTTAGTAGAAATATTTTCTCCGTGGAGTAGACCACATTGGGTGAACCACATTAAATTAGTGTCTCTCTTGTGTGTGATGATTTATGCATTGTTTTGATTACTACTATTGATATTTCCCTTGATTAGATAATATTTTTTGGGAAAGAAAAGTAAAAGTTGGTCTTATACTTGTTCACCCCCCTCTTAGTATAAGCTTGTGTTATTAAATATATATACATTTATTAAATATATAAATATAATATATAAAATATTATTATTTAAATATATATTAAACAAATATATATAAATAATGGGTAATTGTGGCAGGAAGCTATGGATGGAGGAAAAGTGGCTAGATTTTGGTGTCTACATTTAGATCTTAGTCAAAGATCAAAATTAGATGTTTTTCAATAAAAACATCAAACCCTCCATCTCAGATTTGGAGTGAGTTCTTAAACCATACCTGGTGAACCCTTTTATCCCTCAAGCTCATCGAGTGTAAAGAAAAAATAGCGTTGTAGTCACCTCAACTCCCAACATATTTGTTGAGAATCATCAATGGGGGTTATTTCCCTCTCTACATCTTTGGTGAACTCAATGTGAAACACATCCTTAATGGCCATTTAGGAAGCCTTTTTTTCCTATTATCTCCTTTTGGTTTGTTGTTAATAAAATTGTAAGCAAGACCATTTAATATCTTTGTGTAGATAAAAAAAACTAAAAACACTTAATAAAAACTGTTTCTATCTTTTGTGTCTTTCTCTTATCATATGGCTCTAATCCTTAGGATTAAGCAAAAGCTTTTAGAGCCTGATGAGAATCCACTCTAGAATGAGTATGAACATGTTGATAGGGAGAACCTGAATGTAGAAGAAGACATGGAAACTAGTGATGACTCTGATCCTATTGAAGGACCTCATGGTCAAGTCACCTTCAAATCACACAATCATATATTGAATTTCTTTAGTAAAATCAAGCAATCCCTGAATGAAGCCTTGGATAAAGACACCCACTTCGATGAAGTGGGAACATCTCATCATCAAATCAATTCTCCTCTATTGGAAATTTGAGCAAGTTTTGTTGTCATTGATGTCAAGAGGTTGATGTCCAAGTTTCGTCATCATTAATGTCATCAGGTTGTTTTTCCAAAAGGCAAGGAAGTGGTTAAAAGAAATAGGATATAATATTTATTTTAAATATTATATGCCTAAAGAGGCCTAAAATATTGAAGACCCAAGGAAGGAGAAGTAGGTTTAAAAAGAAATAATAATATTATAATATTTAATATTATAATATTTTGGGCAAAAGGATGAGGTGAAGAAAAACGAGGTCCAAGGAATCATTAAAAAATAAATCCTTGAAAAGACCCATTGAGCAGATTTTAAAGGTTATTATTTAATTTATTTAAATTAAAATATTTTAACCTATGGTTAAAATTTTAATTTAAATAAATCATAAGGCACCAAAGGTTTAAATTTAAATTCGAATTTGCTAAGCCGACGTGTTGGAGTGCAAAGAACAATGTATAAAAAGGGGGCAATGATTTTCATTTAATCAATCCAATGCAATTTTTGTATGCCAAAGAGAATAAATTAATCGTGCACTGCATTGAGAAGGAAGAAGAGGATTCGAGGTTTTAAAGGTTTAAGGAGGTAGACTTTGACTTAAATCCGTGTGGAGCATCAAATCATTTCAAAAGCACTGGGTAGCACAAACGACGGTCAGAGGCTGGTTAAGATGTTCGTGCAGAGCAAGTCGTGGGTTCGATTCCCATCCCCTTTAGTTTTTTGCACACAATAAAGTTTTGATTAATTCTAAAATTCATTTAAGGGAAGGCATAAAGGGCGGCTTGTGCACTTTGAGTGTTGTGTGGGCGTGTAGCCCAAGTGGTAGCTTAGCCTTGGGCTAAGGCGTTGCAATGGCGGTGGTCACGGGTTCGAGTTTGGGCGTAGTCATAAAGGGTGCAATATTTTTGTTGAAGGTGGGCCAACATTTATAAGGTAAGCGCTTTAATTTTAATTTTCTCCCAAAGTTTTGGAAGGCGTAAATTAAATAGAGGCCACGTGATTATTTTTGCAAAGGTGGGAGTCATAAGGTTGATTAAAATATTTTATTTTTAATTAGAAATATAAATAAAGGAATTGGAGTTATAAGGTTTAATAAAGGAATTTAATTTTTATATGTTGAATGTTATTTTGTGAAGTTTGGAGTTTATAAGGTGTTAGCAAAGGAATTTGATTTTTTATGTATTAAATATTATTTTGAGAAGTTTGGAGATTATAAGGTGTACTTGAGACTTGATATTTTTGTATGGTGAAATAATTATTGGGGAGAATATTTGTGTGGAGATTTTGAGATAGGTTGTTGCTATCTAACCTTGAAATTGGCAAAGAGGATTTGATTGTGATTAAGACAGGTTTTGAAGACATATCTCCATCAAAACAAAAGGTATGGGCACATCTTCCTTATGAGTGAAATATTGTTGGATTGAATGTTGTGAAATGCAAAGTTGGAGTGAAAAGGATTGTTTGATAAGCATTGTTGGAAATGTTTGAGTGAGTTTTCATATGCATGATTTGTGGATGTTGAAAGATCATGAGTATCATTGTTATGTGAGATTGGAAATTATTTGAGTCAAGGTTTGAAGTGAATGTTTGAGTGAAGTTGGTTGAGTATTATTGATTTGAAAGAGAGTTTGAAAGTGATTGAGTGTATTGTGAGTGAAACATATTGAGTCTTTGATCATTCTCTATATGTTTTATGATAAAAAAATATTATGAGTGAAACTTGTTTGGGTGTTGAAGAGGTTTTCTGAAAGAGAATTAAGTTGTGTTTTGTATGCAAGTTTTGAAATTGTTGAGTGAATTTTTGTGAAAGTTTAAGGATAGATTTGAGGTAAGTCTTTGTGAAGACTTGAGAGCAGAGTTGATTGATTGATTTGTTCAAGCCTTATGTTAAGGTTTGGGGCAAATATGAGCAGAGTTGATTTGTGATTTGATCAAGCTTTATGTTAAGGCTTGAGGATAGATTTAAGGACATATTTGAGAGATAGATTTGAGGATAGAGTTTGGTGTATATTTGAGAGCAGATTTGTGCTAGAGTAGAGAAAATATTTGAGGATAGATTTTGGTGTAGATTTGAGAGTAGATATATTCCAGATTAGATAAATATTTATGAGCATATTTGTGCTAGACCAAGGATAGAGATCCATTAGCTAGGGTAGTGAGGACAGAGGTATTCTGAGTGAGGATAGAGGTATTTAGTGGAGAGAGATCCACAAGCCAGTGTAGTGGAGGCAATAGTCTTCTAGAAGATCACCAACTAGAGCAGAGGAGAAGGAGTTCTCATATGGATAGATATCCATAAACTTGATTAGGGGATTGGTGTCTCCTTTGGACAAAGGTCCATAAACATTGTAATAGGGAAGGATTCCCAAGAGAATTTATTGAGAAAATTTATAAGGAATATTTTCTTCGTGGAGTAGCCCACATTGGGTGAACCACGTTAAATCATGTCTCTCATGTGTGTGATGCTTTGTGTAATGCTTACTACTTTAATATTGTTGATGTTATCATATGGATTGAAAAGCAAAAAGTTTTATCTTATACTATTCACCCCCCTCTCAGTATAAGCTCATGTTCTTCAATTGGTATCAGAGTGGGTCTCTCCATGAAAAGACTAACAACTTGGAGGAAGATCCATCAAGAACACACATGACTTCAGAGAATGAAGAAGAGACCATGATCGACATAAAAGAGGAATTCTTTGCTGCTCTCAAGAACTTGGAAAAGGTTAGAAAGAAGAACTCAAGTTTGAAGGATCAAATTCAAGAGGATGAAGAAGCAAATATGGAACTTCTACAGAGTCTCACAGAACTCAAGATAAAGGTAGAAGAAGGAAATAAAATTGAACAAGATATGATAGATCTATTAAGAGCAAGGGAAACAAAGTGTGAAATATTGGAAGCAAAAATTATCTCTCTAAGGAATGAAGTTGAAAAGACCAAGTTACGACAAGATATAAAGTTAGGGAAATAGAAAGAGGAGTCAAGCTCTCAAGAAATAGAGACATCAAACAAAGATAAGCTCGTGACTCATACTAATACTCTAGAAGGAAAAGACATCAGGAAAGAAGAGGGTAAAGAAGAACCATGGACGAGAGTTAATCACAAGAACAACAAAAGGAGAAGCACTCGACCATATTTTCCAAGGCACCCAAATAGGTTACATAATCTCTTCCATGGCTATTGCTTTTCATGTAACAAATATGGTCATAGAGTTGCACATTGCACTGGTTATGTGAAAAATGATGTTAATAGAAATTTCAATTCTTTTGCACCTCTTATGAATGATGATGTCATATGTTATAAATGCAATAATTTTGGGCACAAGGCTAGATGGTGCAAAATGGTATTTCCTGAGTCAAGTAAAAAGAATACAACTTCAACAATTAGGAAAGAGAGAAAAGGGCATGAGAAAGTTAGATCAATGTTAGTACAAACAACTCTTCATGTTCAAGATAAGGGAAAACAATGGTTTCTTGATAGTGGATGTTCTAGTCATATGATAGGAGACAAAAGTAAATTTCTTGTACTCAAAGAAACTGATGGAGGATCAGTAATATTTGGTGATAATGGATCAACAAAAATTTATGGGAAAGGAACTCTGAGTTTAGATAATGGGAAAACAAAAATAGAGAATGTATTGTATGTCAAGGGGTTGAGGCACAATCTACTAAGTGTGAGCCAACTTTGTGATCAAGGGCACATGGTTACATTTCATCCAAATAGATGTGAGATCAGAAAGTCTAAAACTAGAAAACTCATTGCAAATGCAAATAGAACTACAAACAACCTCTACATGCTAAGTGAGATTAAAGGAGAAAAGTGTTTTCTATCACAAGAATATGAGATTTGGTTGTGGCATAGAAGAATGGGTCATTTGAATTTTGACAACATAGTGAATATAAGCAAAAAATAGGTTGTTAGAGATTTACCCAAGCTAAAAAGGCCACAAAACACAATTTGTGCACAATGTCAGCATGGAAAGCAAACTAGAACAAGTTTCAAATCAAAAGGATTTATGTCATCTGAGCCATTGAAACTAATACATACTGATCTATGTGGTCCTACTAGGACAAAGAGTATTCTAGGTGAAAGTTACTTCATATTGTTTATAGATGATTACTCCAGAATGATTTGGGTAGCTTTCTTGAAAGAAAAGTCAGAAGCACTTGATAAGTTCAAGGTATTTAAAGAATTAGTAGAAAATAAAATAGGTAAGAGGATTAAGTGTTTGAGATCAGATAGAGGAGGAGAATTTACCTCAAATGAATTCATAGAATTTTGTGAACAACATGGGATCAAAAGAGAATACTCAGCTACAAGAACTCCTCAACAAAATGGAGTAGTTGAAAGGAAGAATAGGACTATTGAAAATATGGCCAGAGCTATGTTAAATGAATCCAAGGTTTCAGATGGTTTTTGGAGGGATGCAATTAATACAATAGTGTATATCATCAATAGGGCTCAAATAAGAGTAAATCATCACAAAAATCCATATGAGATTTGGAAAGGAAGACCAACCACTATAAAATATTTTAGAATTTTTGGAAGCAAATGTTACATAAGATGGGAAGAGAAAAACTTGGGCAAGTTTGACTCAAGATGTGATGAGGGTATTTTTCTTGGCTATTCCACTAAGAGCAAAGCCTATAGATGCTATAACAAAAGGACATGTACTATTATAGAAAGTATAAATGTAATAGTTGATGAGAAGATAGGGTCAAGAGAACCAGTTCGAGAAATTGTGTATCAGGAAGATGAAAGTTGTCAAGAAGAGTTACGTGAAGAATCAGAAGAAGAAGAAGAAACACAAAGACTTTTTCCTAAGACTCCATCCAGGTATGTACAGAAAAATCATCCAAGAGATCTAATCATTGGGAATCCAGATGA
Organism: Wollemia nobilis; assembly: GCA_028583015.1. Lineage (NCBI taxonomy): Eukaryota > Viridiplantae > Streptophyta > Pinopsida > Araucariales > Araucariaceae > Wollemia > Wollemia nobilis. The sequence continues at coordinate 5,794,536 of JAQPPZ010001340.1, forward strand.
GAGACAGACAAGGAGAAGGGTAATAGCATCAAATCAACAAGCAAATTTCTCTTTGTTATCTAAAATTGAGCCAAAATACTTCAATGAGGCAAGTGAAGATGAGTTTTGGATTAAGGCAATGAATGAGGAACTAGATCAGATAGAGAAAAGTAAGACTTGGGAACTTGTCCCATGACCAAAAGGTAAGAATGTGATTGGCACTAAATGGGTATTCAGAAACAAGTTAAATGAAGATGGTCAGGTAGTCAGAAACAAAGCAAGATTAGTATGCAAAGGTTATGCACAAGTTGAGGGAATTGATTTTGATGAGACATTTGCTCTAGTTGCATGACTTGAAGCTATAAGAATGTTCTTAGCCTTCTCAAGTTTCAAAAACTTCAAAGTATATCAGATGGATGTTAAATCAACCTTTCTAAATGGTGTCCTAGAAGAAGAGGTTTATATTGAGCAACCAGAGGGATTCAACTTAACTGATAAACCAGACTATGTATGCAGATTGAAGAAGGCACTTTATGGACTAAAACAAGCTCCTAGAGCTTGGTACTCAAGATTGGATAAGTACCTTCAAGAACAGGGTTTCAGGAAAGGAATAGTGGATAGTAACTTATACATCAAAAATGAAGGGAATGACTTACTAATTGTGGTTGTTTATGTGGATGATATCATTTTTGGAGGCAACAATGATAAGATGTGTCAAAAATTTACAAAGAGCATGCAGAATGAATTTGAGATGTCAATGCTTGGTGAGTTGTCCTTCTTTCTTGGACTTCAGATTTCACAATCAGAGAAAGGTGTATTTCTTTCACAAACCAAGTATATAAAAGAGATGCTAAAGAAATTCAAGTTAGAATATTGCAAACCAGTGAGTACCCCCATGGTTACAGGATGCAAGTTAAGTAAAGATGATGAATCTCCTGAGGCAAATCAGAAATTGTACAGATCTATGATTGGCAACTTACTGTATGTCACAACTACAAGACCAGATATAATGTAGGTAGTGGGACTAGTGGTAAGGTTTCAAGCAGCACCCAAGGAGACACATGTAGTAGCAGTAAAGAGGATTCTCAGGTATTTAAAAGGGACTATGGATTTTGGGCTCTGGTACCCCAAAAGTGATAATTTCACTCTCACAACATATACAGATGCATATTGGGCTGGCAACATTGATGATAGAAAAAGCACAAGTGGAGGAGCATTCTTTCTTGGAGACTGTTTAGTCTCTTGGCTAAGTAAGAAACAGGCATCAATATCCTTATCCATAATAGAGGTAGAGTATATTGTAGAAGTTGCTTGTTGTACACAAGTATTATGGATGAAGTAAACTTTAGAGGACTTCAAGATAAAGCATGATCACCCTATTCCCATATTGTGTGATAATACAAGTGCTATAAATATCTCAAAGAATCTGGTGATGCACTCCAGGACAAAGCACATTTCGATCAAATATCATTTTCTGAGAGAGCAGGTGACAGATAAGCAAGTCAGGTTGGAATATGTTACTACAAAGGAGCAGATTGTGGATATCTTCACTAAGCCACTTCCAAAAGAGACCTTTGAGTATCTTAGAAGAAAATTGGGAGTAGTTCTACTCCCACCCCAAAATTAACCACCTCAAGGAGAGGAGGTGGGGAGGGGGCTGAGCTAAGAGTCTTATCTTTAGCCCCAAAGGTGGCCCTTTGCCATTGATGTCAAAGGGGGAGAGATTTGAGTTAGGAGGGAGAGCAGTTTATTAGGGGGAGCAGAACTGAAAAAGGTAAAAGAAATGGTTAAAGGAAAAAGGGTTGCCATCAATGACAAAGGGGGAGATTGTTGGAAATTTGAGCAAGTTTTGTTGTCATTGATGTCAAGAGGTTGATGTCCAAGTTTCATCATCATTAATGTCATAAGGTTGTTTTTCCAAAAGGCAAGGAAGTGGTTAAAGGAAATAGGATATAATATTTATTTTAAATATTATATGCCTAAAGAGGCCTAAAATATTGAAGACCCAAGGAAGGAGAAATAGGTTTAAAAAGAAATAATAATATTATAATATTTCGGGCAAAAGGATGAGGTGAAGAAAAACGAGGTCCAAGGAATCATTAAAAAATAAATCCTTGAAAAGACCCATTGAGCAGATTTTAAAGGTTATTATTTAATTTATTTAAATTAAAATATTTTAACCTATGGTTAAAATTTTAATTTAAATAAATAATAAGGTGCCAAAGGTTTAAATTTAAATTTAAATTAAAATTTGAATTCGCTAAGCCGATGTGTTGGAGTGCAAAGAAAAATGTATAAAAAAGGGGCAATGATTTTCATTTAATCAATCCAATGCAATTTTGTAATGCCCAAGACAATAAATTAATCATGCCTTGCATTGAGAAGAAGAAGAGGATTCGAGTTTTCAAAGGTTTAAGGAGGCAGACTTTGACTTAAATCCGCGTGGAGCACCAAATCATTTCAAAATCACTGGGTAGCATAGACGGTGATTGAAGGTTGGTTAAGATGTTTGCACAGAGCAAGTCATGGGTTCAATTCCCATCCCCTTAATTTTTGGCACACAATAAAGTTTTGTCTAATTCTAAAATTTGTTGAAGGGAAGGCATAAAAGGTAGCTCGTGTGCTTTGAGTGTTGTGTGGGCATGTAGCCCAACAACAGCTTAGCCTTGGGCTAAGGTGCTGCGGCGATGAATGGTTGTGGGTTCAAGTTTAGGCATAGTCACAAAGGGCACAATATTTTTGTTGAAGGTGGGCCAACATTTATAAGGTAAGCACTTTGATTTTAATTTTCTCCCAAGGTTTTGGAAGGCACAAATTACATAGAGGCCACGTGATTATTTTTGCAAAGGTGGGAGTCATAAGGTTAATTAAAAATATTTTATTTTTGATTAGAAATATAAATAAAGTAATTGGAGTTATAAGGTGTTAACAAAGGAATTAATTTTTATTTTGTTGAATGTTATTTTGTGAAGCTTGGAGTTTATAAGGTGTTAACAAAGGAATTTGATTTTTTATGTATTGAATATTATTTTGAGAGTTTGGAGATTATAAGGTGTACTTGAGACTTGATATTTTTGTATGATGAAATAATTATTGGGGAGAATATTTGTGTGGAGATTTTGAGATAGATTGTTGCTATCTAACATTGAAATTGGCAAAGAGGATTTGATTGTGATTAAGACAGGTTTTGAAGACATATCTCCATAAAAACAAAAGGTATGGGCACATCTTCCTTATGAGTGAAATATTGTTGGATTGAATGTTGTGAAATGCAAAGTTGGAGTGAAAAGGATTGTTTGATAAGCATTGTTGGAAATGTTTGAGTGAGTTTTCATATGCATGATTTGTGGATGTTGAAAGATCATGAGTATCATTGTTATGTGAGATTGGAAATTATTTGAGTCAAGGTTTGAAGTGAATGTTTGAGTGAAATTGGTTGAGCATTATGATTGAAGATTGGAGGGGTAGTTAAGTTTTGTGAATAAAATTATTATTGATTTGAAAGAGAGTTTGAAAGTGATTGAGTGTATTGTGAGTGTGAAACATATTGAGTCTTTGATCATTCTCTATATGTTTTTATGGTTAAACAAGATTCTGAGTGAAACTTGTTTGTGTGTTGAAGAGGTTTTCTGAAAGAGAATTAAGTTGTGTTTTGTATGCAAGTTCTAAAATTGTTTAGTGAGTTTTTGTGAAAGTTTAAGGATAGATTAGAGGTAAGTCTTTGTGAAGACTTGAGAGCAGAGTTGATTGATTGATTTGTTCAAGCCTTGTGTTAAGGTTTGGGGTAAATCTGAGCAGAGTTGATTTATGATTTGATCAAGCTTTATGTTAAGGCTTGAGGACAGATTTGAGGATAGATTTGATAGATTTGGCATAAATTTGAGAGCAGATTTGTGCCAGAGTAGAGATAGATTTGGGGATAGAGTTTGGTGTAGATTTGAGAGTAGATTTGTGCCAGAGCAGAGATAGATTTATGAGTAGATTTGTGCTAGATCAAGGATAGTGTTTAGTATAGATTTGAGACAGAGATTGAGCAGAGTTGAGAGTAAGCTTTGGAGGTGATAGAGTAGAGGACAATAGTCTCTAGTGGATAGAGATCCATTAGCCAGGGTAGTGAGGATAGAGGTATTTTGAGTGAGGATAGAGGTCTTATGTGGAGAGAGATCCACAAGCCAGTGTAGTGGAGGTAGTAGTCTTCTAGAAGATCACCAGCCAGAGCATAGGAGAAGGAGTTCTCCTGTGGATAGAGATCCATGAACTTGATTAGGGGATTGGTGTCTCCTTTGGATAGAGGTCCATAAATATTGTAATAGGGAAGGATTCCCAAGAGAATTTATTGAGAAAATTTATAAGGAATATTTTCTCCGTGGAGTAGCCCACATTGGGTGAACCACGTTAAATCATGTCTCTCATGTGTGTGATGCTTTGTGTAATGCTTACTGCTTTAATATTGTTGATGTTATCATATGGATTGAAAGGCAAAAAGTTTTATCTTATACTGTTCACCCCCCCTCTCAGTATAAGCTCATGTTCTTCATCCTCAAAATATTTGCATTAACCCTTTGTTTCAATCTTCTCATAATGCTAATCCATTTCATAAACCCACATATGCTACTACAACAACCATCGACATTGGGAGAATTTAGAAACCTCCTCCAACTAGCAACACATCTCAAAATAATGTTCAATTTATTTCTTCTTCCAACATAAATAACATTCCTCCTCTTAACATTCCTTATTCTATCCCATCAAATGTAAATAATTTCCCATAGAAATATGCTAAACAAAATATCCCATACCATAACAATGTTAATGCTTTCAATGTTAACCAAGTTTCCTTTCAACAACCCACCTATAATAATTATAATCCACCATTAGGAAACCTTGGGGTAAACATGTCAACAACACCCCATGTTGCATTGCATAGCAACAATCCAAACATTCAAATTTTAATAAGTATAGTGAAACAATTAGCATTAAGAATGGATACACTTCAAGCTCCAAGTTTCACTTACTCTTATAAGGAAATGTGCAATCAACCTTTAGATCCTATAGTAGCCTCTAGGCCTTACCCTAATAATTTCTCCACACCTATTTTACCCATGTATAAGGGAACAAAGGACCCTATAGAACATTTAAGGATGTTTAGAACAACATGTCATGATATCATATATGATGATATGTTGTTACTAAAAATATTCCCTAAGAGCCTTGGAGGTATGGCTTTGGAATGGTATTATCAACTACCTCATAATTCCTTAAGAAATTTTGAGGAAAAAGTCAAGCTATTTGTTCAAAAATTTGGAGCTTATGTGGAGAAAGGAGAAACTCTCCAAATTTATATCTTTTTAAGTAATCAAAGGATGAAAGTTTTTCAAAATTTTATCTCAATGGAGGAGTTTAGTTGGATAGTTACAGTGCACCTACCTCCTCAAGACATGTTCAAGATCTTTATTAGTAACTTGTAAGAGCAGATCTCATATGATGGAAACACCAACCATTACTTATTTTGAACAAGTAATAGATCTAGCAAGAAGAGTAGAGAAGGCCCTTATAAGAAGAGGCCAACTCAAGTTAAGAAAATAAGAGGAAATACCAATGAAAATACATATAAGAACAAGCATGTAGTTGGTGATGGGGTAACAAATAATAGATAAACCAAAAATATCAATACTGCTAGTACCTTTAAAAACTTGGTACTTAGCAAACACCAATGACCCCCACCATGAAACTTCACTGAAGTCCTTAAGCAAATTCTTGAGTTCATTTCACTTGACAAAACTACCTCCCATAAGATAACATGATAAACCAATGGTTTGGTATAAACTTGACCAACATTATGATTATCATAGGATGGATGGCTACATGATGAATCAATGCAAGAGGTTGAAACACATGATTTATGAATTAATAGATGAGGGTCATCTTGTTGTAGATGAATTCCAACCAAATCCTAATTACAAATATCCAACTCAACAAACATCCATAACTAACCAAGATATGGGAATCTTCCAAAATATCCTACCCATCATGAACAATAAATAACTAACTAGGTATATTAGAATAATGTGCAACCCCCTACAACAACATGGTTAGTATGATAGCAACTACCACAATAAAACAAGCTCAAAGTCAACAACCTTGACAAGAGACAAGTTCCAGATCCAACCAACCATCTAGACCGCCCTTAGTTCTTAAAAGCACCCAAAAAAGGCACACCTGTAGAAAAACCAACCTTAGTGTTGAAACCACAACCAAAATCCTCCTTTGACATCCAACAATAGTTAAGTAAAACACCTACCAAGATATCCCTCTTAGAGCTTTATAGACTTCCCTTATTCATAAGGAATCCTTGATAAAGCTTCTAAGTCAACAATCTATCCCGCAAGATCTCCCCCTAGTAACCTAGCTAATGCTGCAGGTACTCTTGGAATAAATCACATATCATTTTGTGATGATGATATTCCTTACTCAAACTTATAAGGGTATTCTCCCCTTTACTTTACTATATATATTGGGGAAAATTTCATCAAGAGGATATTGGTGGACAATGCTTCCTCCTTCAATTTATGCACTTATAAATTCTTCCAAAATTTTAAACTTATGGAGGAAGATTTAACCAAATATGATGTCATCATAAAAGCTTTCAACAATGAGTCCTAATAATCTTGCAACATCCTATCCCTTCCCCTTAGGGTAGGACCCAAGATCTTAGATACCTTGGTTTATGTAGTATCTTGCCCAACATATTTTAATCTTCTTCTTGGACACCCTTGGATCCTTGCAATGAGGGATGTCCTTTATACTCTTCATCCATGTCTAAATTATGAATTTAAAAATCAAATTATCACCATATTGAGTGACCCTCATCCATTCCAATGATTTTAAATGGTTGAGCAAGCCCAATCTAAAATCAATTTCTATCCATATATTTATCTTAATGAACTTCCTATTATTTTTACTTCTTTTCATTATCCTTCTCCATCACAAGGGAGTTTGAAAAATTTAGAATAATTTAGGAACCACCAATCATAATCCCATCATAATATCAATCCAATTAGTTAGACAATAGTCCTCTTATGTATTTAGCCCAACTACCACCTTCACCTCAAACTATGGATTTACCCCATAAAAAATATGTAGTACACAGGTATGTGTACCTTTATCTATGTGGGAACATCCCATGAAGAAAAAATTCATGGTAGTAACCCCTCTTTGGTAGAGAGAACCTTTTCCCATTTTTACCTATCCAATCACTACCGAATTCCTAAGTAGATCCTATCTAGTATGGGATAGGAAGGTAAGGGTTTGGGTCCACAACAACACGACATTCAAGAGCCTTTAGAAGTTGAGATTTGGCCAGAAAGATGTGGCATAGGCTACATCCCCAATAAAAACCAATCCCTACCTACTGATAATGATCAAGTTGTCACCTTTACTGAATTCATGTATCATCATGGCTTAGAGTGGAGTAATGAGGATGAGGGACCCCCTAACATATTATTTTCTAGTTCAACCTAAGTTAATAGTAAATCCTAGAGAAAATGTGAAGGGGGATACTCTACGATATGGATCATGAAGATATCATTCAAAATAGAATTTTCTTTAATGGGTAAGTCCCTTGTGTTGCCCATGTCCAAACTTCTAAGTCTTAAGAGGATTTAATTCCTATATCTCATGAAGACCTTGAGCAACTAGGAGTTAGCCTTACCCATTCTCACTATTATTATGAATCTCACATCCTCATTGAGGAGACCCTTAATGTTAACTGTAGATTAAAGATACAACGCCAAACAGAAATAAAGAAATCACAATAAAGGAATGCAGAACAGTTGTACAAAATGAATGATTTTTATTAATCAATGGAGTTTAGAAACTCCTTTTAAGTACAACAGGGCATGTAACCCTTTTCATGATACAAAGTTACAATTTGTGCTAGGGTTCTCCGAAACCCTAGCTGGCACAATGTGGTGGCATCTCCGAAGAATGTATCCTTAACCTCAACAGAATGAGTGGGCTTCGTTGTATCCTTTGGCTCGGACCACTCCGACTTAAGCAGCTGCTATCAAAAAATCAGATCTACCACTAGAATCCTGCACACATTAAAATTATCAAAGAGTTAGAAACTAATAAGAGGGCTCCACTGTGTGAGCCCTCGAAAATAGTCTAAAACCCTAGATTTATGAAATAAAAATAAACAGAATGCAGAATTCAACAACAGATTAATACATAAAGAAATATTACTTGCTTTAGACGGATCTATACCTTTTCCTGTTAACGCGACGAGACCAGGCGACGGCGATGGATGCGGCGAAAGGGTTTAGTTCAGACTTAGGGCCGTAGAAGACTCAGAAGACTCAGGATTAACAACAATAGCCAACTCCAGACTTAGATAGGGAAGATAAGTAGGTTTAGCCAAAGAGATAGATAGGGTTTGAGCCATCAAGGTGACTCAATTTATAATCTACTCTTAGGGCACACTTTAGGGTTTTAACGACACTTTGAACGTGTGGCTAAGATTAAAGTGGATCCAAGGGTAGAGAATAAATCTAGGTTGTGAAACGGATTAAGATGGATGGACGGATGAGATTAAATGAAGGATGTACGGCCCAGATTAAATCACTTAAAATTTATTTATATATATATATTAAAATATTAAAAAATATATATAAATATTAATTTAAATAAATTTGGGGATGAAAAATGGCGGGAAAAGTGAAATTGGGCCAAATAATGGTGGGAAAGTGTGGATTTGGGCCAAATAATGGTGGGAAGGATGGATGACTGACACGTGGCTGGTAGGAAGGTATAGATGACTTACAAGTGGCTAGATTTTGGTGTCTACAGATGCCCCTTTTTAGTCGCTTTGTGTGAAGACACAATGTAGCACAAAAACTTAAGACACCTGAAAATCTGGATCAGATGCAACTCTCTCTCAAGACTAAAGCACAACTTTGAAGACCAAAGAAAAAAAGAATATTTAAATTTTTTTAGCTTACCCCCTCAATTGGCGAGTGAGAATGGTTCTCACAAGCCAATTGGAAGAAATTCGGAAGATAATGAACCGTTTTTGCCCCAATGGTGAAAAAAAAAGGGTTGGTGCATGCACCATCTGTTTATGTCCCAACAGAAAAGGGGTTGGTGTACAAACCAGAAAAGAATATGATTGAAGATGATATGAGTGATGTGAAAGATGGACCGTTTTCTTCCCCAACGGTTATAAAGGGATTTTTGCCAAACTATAAATTCCATGATCATGTAAGATGAATTCCACTATAGGAAAATTAGAAATTGATAACGGATGCCCCAACTCCTGTGTGTGAATCCATACTGTTGATGAAATTGCCTTGTTGGCGCCATTGATATGCAGAGATGAAAGATGCATGAAAGAGTCCAGAACTTAGATATGCTCCTAGTGACTGTATGGATAATTCCTTGGGTCGAAACCAATCAACCTAGGTAGCCACAATCTCTAGCAAGACTTAAAATAATGACGATATGAAAGATTGTCCATGTTTAAGGCCCCATGAACTAGGCCATCAATGACAACTGTTGAGCAAATTAATATTGGTATGAGGTCACTTGAAAAGTAGAATATCCAAAATTGATTTCCAAATTTCAAACAGTGAAATAATTGATGATGATAAATGGTAAGTGTCCTTATGGTGGTTTAATCCTCTTACCGAATTGCATGGATTCAAATCGTCGCAATCGCCAAGGTGATAGAATATACCACTAGATACGAGGTTTAATTTAATTTGATTTGGCAAAAATATGCATGATGAAAGAAGAATGAAATTGACGATAGATCAGAAGAATTGATGAATGTGGTTAATTTTGTGAAGGTTTTGAATATTTTTAACCCAATTTGTAAAACAATGATGAATGATGCACTTTTTGAGCGAAATGACAAAATTTGTGTCCAAAATTGTTGTAACCTTCACAAAATGTTTTATTATGATAAGAAGAATGGATGAATGCAATTTGATGAAATTTGGAGGAGGTAAGCTTCAATTTTGTAAGTTTTGTTCCTTTATTCAATACTGACACCAAATGCCGGTCTACGTTTGTGGTTGGCAAAGACTCCCGTCGGTGTTTAGGCGCTCTGCAGACGCAGGACTATTCTTGAATCCACCATGAAATGCCCTACTACGTTTCAGGGCACCAAAATCAGCTATTTAAACAGTTTCAGTGAGAATTTCGCTCATTTGTGCGTTCGAGATTAAGAGAAGTGCGTCTGAGGGAGTGGAGTGAAGTGGAGTGAAAGGTTGTGTGGGAGAGTGAAGCACGCGGGAGCTATGGCGGAGATGGGAGTGGACGCGCCAGTGCAGCCAGCTGAGGTATTTATTTTTTTAAGCAAGTACTTATTATGTGTTTTTTTTTTTTTTTTTCGGAAAAATTTGTAACAAATTTTTGTTTTGTTGTTTTGCAGCTTAGGGTGTTAGAGGCACGACACCGATTCTCCCCTATAATTCCGAGGATGAGGAGGTCATTGTCCCAGGAAAACTGGGAGATATTGGAGGTAGTTAGGTCTAGGACTCGTTACATTGAGGCTCTGGAGGACACATTGTTTAGGCATCACATTGTGTTGCCTGATCCTCCATCCTCCTCTGTCTCTAGGCATAGTGAGTCTAGGCACACCACTAGGTCTAGGGCTCCTACTAGGTCTCAGGGGTCCTATTTTGATGGTTAGTTTAGTGCTTAGATGCACTCTTTATGAGCCTTGGTGATCTATTGTATATTGTAGCCTTTTGGCATTCATTGTACAAACCTTTATACATATATATATACATGGCTTTTATTTATTTTGTGTTTTACTCTCTTTTGTGTGAATGCCTATATTTTTGTGATGCATGTTTTTATATGTTTTAATGTTTTTGGTGCATATGTGATGGAATGGAATGCAAAATTATAGATGATTAATGCGAGACTAAGTAAATAAAATATGCACTAAGAAGCACTCATACTTTTAGATAGTTAGATTTAGCGAACTGTTATCATAATTGTTTAATTAGGGGCACCGAACTTGGTGGCTTGTGAATGGATGACGTATGGAATGACATGAATATGGAAGAAGATATGGAGGGTGATATGGAGGTTGATATGGAAGACTATTTTACAAAGACTCAAACATGATAGTGGTATCAAACAAACTTACTAACACTGCCTAATTCAACTAGGACCAAATGTGTGTGCATGCGAGTTCATTAACCAAATCAGAAGCATGGTAGTGACTCTAGGCAATAAAAAACTCGTGTGTATGCAAGTGTGTTCATTAACCTCATCTTGCATAAATTAGGTAACCCTGTTATGGAGAAGACCCCGAAGCTAGTTTGTCCGTATGAGCATTCAGAGGTCTCTTTTTGAGGAGAGACATGTCACCATGCAATGAGTATACTCCACTGCCAGTCAAGCGTCTATAGCCCCAGTGAAGGTTAACTCCATAGTCCATGTTGTTTTTGATCTTTGTAAGCCTTTGGGATGACTACCTATTCGTCTGACTGGACAAGTAGTATGATCCTTACAACTTATTTGGGATCAGTGGTGTGTGAAAAATGTTCATTTCCTTAGAGCTTTGGGGAATCAGATTCTCAACCAAAGTATGATGAGAATTTTACCTTATCCTTACTACTCTGTTTATATTTATATTTTGTGATTGCTTGTGATAGTGGTAAGAACCACTGTTTTATGGACTATGTTTGCATGATAGGACAAATGAGGATTACCCTTTTCACTTCAAGGCACAACCCAAGGATGGTGTTATCTCTCTTTGACACAAGATGTTTTTAAGATGTGAAAATGTGATAGGTTCAAGACCGCTTTTGAAATCATTTCCCAATACTCAAGATTTTATTTAGTGTAATTTGTGATATGGCCCTAGAGAACTTTGACATGCATTTCGAAGTTTGCTTAAAACACTAGGAATGGCTGAGTGACTAAAAACATTTTGGCAATGTAAATATGTGCAAATGGAAAATGGGTGTACGAATGACAATTCGGTTTGATGGATTTTATGAAGGTGCCCCTGATTAAGGCAACATGACTTTTGCTTGACCAAATTTTATATCCAAAAGATAGAATGGTCTCTAACATGATATGCAACTATGGCTGAAAATGAAATGTTATGGTTTTCAATGAGATGTATGCACATGAAATGCAATGTTTTTGAATGAGATGTATGCAAATAACAATGAAATGCAAATTCTTTTTATTTTATTTGTTTTTTTTTTTTTGTTGTACAAGCCATGTATATACGTACATATAAAATTCAAACTATGCGTAGAATGCCCTCAAGTGTATAACATTAAGTGGTTCGGGTTCTTCCTCTCCCTCTAAACTGGCAAGTCTATAAGTTCCATTACCCACTCTTTCAGTGACCATATATGGACCTAACCAATTAGCCACGAATTTATCTCGAAGATGCGACAATGCATTGGTGTTTTGTTGATTCTATTTAAGGACAAGATCCCCTACTTGAAATTCTCTTAGATGAACTTTGGCATTGTAAGCACGTTTCAATCGGTCTTGATAAACTCGCAAATGCTCTAAAGCATTGATTCATTTTTCATCTATGAGTGAGTTGATCAAGACGTGCTTGTCTAGCAGTATCATCATCGATAAATTCCTGCAAAGAAATTCGCAATGAAGGGATCTCGAGCTCAAGAGGCATGATTACTTCAGCTCCATAGACCAAAGAAAATGGCGTTGCCCCAATGGGAGTTCTGATGCTTGTTCTGTAAGCCCATAATGCTAAGGGGATTTGTGTATGCCAATATTTATGATTTTCTTTAACAAGTTTCTTAAGAATAGCAATTATGGTCTTATTGGAAGCTTCAGCTTGTCCATTGGCTTGTGGGTAGTAAGGAGTTGAGAAACTATGTTGGATATTATACTTTTCGCAAAGAGCTCGAACATCCTTATTCTTAAAAGACTTGCCGTTATCAGAAATAATTTTAGAGGGAATACCAAAACGACAAATGATATGGTGAAGTATAAACTCCACAATTCTAGGACATGTCGTACTGGTTAGAGGAATAGCTTCAACCCACTTTATGAAGTATTCAGTGGTCGTAATGATGAATGTATGCTGTCCTGAAGAGGCAGGTGAAATATTGCCAATTAAATCGAGACCCCATTGTGAGAAGGGCCAAAGGCTTTGGATGGGTCTGTAAAACTTGTGATGGTATATGGGTTAAATTAGCGTGTTCTTGACACTTTTTACATTGTTTAACATATTTGCAACAATCTTGTTCCATAGTGGGCCAATAATACCCCATACGTAAAATACGCTTCGCAATGGCCATTCCACTAAAATGACCACCACAAGTACCATCATGGGCTTCAACAATAGCTCTATGTGTTTCACCCGCTTCTAGACAAGTGGAGGAGTACTCCATCATATCCACGTTTATACAACACATCCCCCAAAAGAACAAAACGAGCTGCCTTTTGCTTAAAGCAGCGACGGGCAGTTCGAGACAAATTAGATGGGAGTGTTCCAAACTTGAGGAATATCTCACTAGACCAAGGCTCATATGGATCTGAATGGATAAAGCAAACATCTTTTTCATCCTTAGACTCAGCACGGACAATTGTAGACTTAGAGATTGTGGAAATGATTAGGGGTTGTACCTCTCCAAGGGATTCCTTTGGAATCAATGATCCAAGAGAGGCCATGGCATCCGCAAATCTATTAGTCGAACGAGGCAAACTAGTGATCTCATACCAATCAAACTTAGAGAGCAACTTCATTGCTACATCATGATAAAGCTTAATGGTAGGTTCTTTGGCTTGGTATTCTCCTGTAATTTGTTTAACCACGAGTTGAGAATCCCCAAATATCCAAATACGCTTAATGCTCATAACTATGGCTGATTGAAGACCTAAAATTAAGGCTTCATACTCTGCTGTATTATTGGTGCATTGGAAGTCTAGTTTGAATGATAAAGGGATGGGAATCCCTTGAGGTGTATGAAACACAACTCCAGCGCCTTGACCTTTCGTGCACTTAGAGCCATCAAAAAATAGCATGATGTCAACATCTTCCTTTGGAATGATGTCCTCTTCTTGTTCAGTGATAGCAAATACCGAATCATCTGGGAGCTCAATAATCAAAGGATGATCACTAGGTAGTGGAGCTTCCGCAAGTTGATCGGCTATAACTTGACCTTTAACGTATTTTTGGCTAATGAATTCAAGATCGAATTCGATAAGCAACATTATCCATTTAGCGGTACGAGTGTTATTATAAGTGCGAGACATCATATAACGCAAAGGGTTTTCTCTAGCTATGACATATGTTGTATGGCTAAGTATATAATGACGAAGTTTCTTAGTGGCAAAAACCACTGCTAAGCACAAATTTTCCACATAAGCATATCGGGTTTCATAGCTTACCAATGTTCGACTAATATAATAGACAACTTGCTCATGATTTTGTTCATTCTTTTGTGCAAGCATTGTCCCTAAGGCAAAGTCCGTTGCTAAGATATAAATATTGAAAGGGACCCCTAGACGAGGCGGAGCTAAGACTGGCGGAGACGCTAAGTACTGCTTGATGTCATCAAAGGCTTTCTGACACTCATCTGTCCATGAAAATTGTACCCCCTTTTGTAGTAGGTGGCAAAATGGCCTACATTTATCAGAAAGTTGTGCAATAAACCGACGGATTGAATTAATATTTCCTTGCAAACTACACAACTCCTTCAAATTAGTTGGGGGACACATTTCCATAATGTCTTTGACCTTGTTTGGGTCCACCTCAATACCTCGTTTAGAGATAATAAAACCTAGGAGTTTGCCTGAGGTAACACCAAAGACACATTTCTTAGGGTTCAACCTTACTTTATGTTCTAGAAGTCTATCAAAAACTTTTTCCAATACATCAAAATGCTCTTGTCGAGTTTTAGATTTTGCCAATAAATCATCCACATAATCTTCGATAATCTTATGCATATAATCATGGAAAATATAAGTCATGGCTCGTTGATAGGTTGCACCTGCGTTCTTAAGGCCAAAGGGCATCACCTTGTAACAAAAAGTTCCCCAAGGTGTGGTAAATGCTGTTTTGTGTTGATCTTCAGGGTTTATTTGAATCTGGTTGTATCCTAAAAATCCATCCATGAACGAAAGCATTTCATGACCAGCACAGGTGTCGACAAGAGTATCAATGTTTGGAAGAGGAAAGTCATCCTTAGGACACACTTTATTTAGATCTCGAAAATCGGTGCAAACACGTATTCCCTCGTTAGGCTTGCGAACGGGTACCATGTTAGAAAGCCACTCAGGATAATCAATTGGGATGAAAAATTTAACATCCAGAAGTTTCTGAATCTCTGATTTAACTATGAGGGCCACGATAGGATGCATTTTCCTAAGTTTTTGTTTGACATGTTTAGCATCTTTTTGTAAGGTGAGGTTATGACAACCAAATTAGGGTCTAGGCCTGGCATGTCTTTGTAAGACCATGCAAATATCTCCTTCTTCGGCTTGAGTAGAGCAATCATTTGCTCTTGTTCCTCTGATGATAGAATTTTAACCAGTTTCACAATTTGGGTGCCATCTTGGTCTGGACTAAGGTCTAGATCGATAGTTTCTTCAATAGACATGTGGGAACCTTCCTCAAGCTGATGGGGAGTAGGGATCAGATTTATGTCATCTAAAATGTCATCAGGGTCCTGCGCCTTGCTCTCGTCTATGTCTGCTCGGAAGACCTCTGGCTTAGAAGATGAAGGTGAATGTGGAGGTGAAGGAGGAATGTAGTTTGCGGAAGCCCTTAACAATTCCTCAGAAAGGATGAACTCTAAAATAGATGGAGGAGATGAAATCCGATCCATGTCAATCAGGTTTGGGTTCATCGGGATTGGCTTATCCGGATCATATGGATTATGGAGCGGGGTGAATAAGTCTTCAAAATTCATTGTCGACTTATGGAAGATAGGATGGGCGGAATGGAAGGGAAAACCGGTGAATACCTCGGAAGACCTGAAATGCAAAACAACATAGTTTTTCGTTTTTTTTTTTTTTTTTTTTTTGTAGTTTGAGTTTTTTTTTTTTTTTTTTTGTAGTGGTGAAAACCACTATTACACACATACATAAAGCAATAAAGTATATATATATATATATATATATATATATATATATATATATATATATATATATATATTTTTTTTTTTGGGAATTTTCTGATTTTTTTTTTTTGGTAGTGGTGAAAACCACTATTTTAGTATATACATATAATACAGGTTTGGATTATGGCTTATGGATGTGGTAGAGGGGGTGGTTCACCTCGTTCTTGTGGAAGAAGCAAGCGAAAGATGGCCTCTTGGAGAGGGAAAAATTGGAGATAAAACTCGTCTTGTTCAGTGAGGGGAAAAATGGGCACCGAATCTTCTTCAGATTCATCACCATTTGACATGACGTCAAATTCTTCATAGGTTCATCTTCAGATTCGTCGGGGTGGAGGATTTCTTCTTCTGAATTAAGATTAATGCTTTGAAAAGCTTGTTCAAAAGAAGAAAGGGATGGAAGTGGTTGGTAGCCCAGACCAAAATGCTTAGTGGGTCTCTGGTATGGCATATCGATGCGTTCAGTTACCCCTTGCTCGTATCGACCTAGGCCAAATTGTTGCCAATTATGTCTATGGAAATAGCGAGAGGGAAAACCCTCCATCCTTTCGATATTGGCAGGGACTGGATGCTTGGGTTATGGTATGGTGGTAGGACTAGAAGATGAATCTATTCCCCCATATACAAAATTAATGGAATTTGGCATAGAACCCATGTTATAAACCGATCCAATGGATAAATGTTGGTCATGTGGATGACCAAAATCTTTAACTTTTTGCACATTGAACGGTGTGATGTGGACATCTTGGATGGCATACTCACCAATACTTGCATCGATTAGATGGACCTTGACTTGGGAGGGAGATGGACTAGATGATGGAATAGAAGAATGTGGGATAGAAGAATTGGAAGGATTTGGTTGGGTTGATGCTTCATCGACTTGTGAAACATCAGCTGGTGATGGTTGGGAAGATGGAGGAATAATAGGTGATGTTGAAGAAGGTGTAGAAGAAGGGGGTAATGATGTGGAAAGAGATGATTGGTCATGGCCACATGTGCATGTGGTCACTGATGAAGAAGAAGGAAGATTAGGAGATGAAGAAAGTGGTGAATGAGATGGAATAGCGGAAGAGGAAGATGGTTGCGATATGATGGGTAGCTCCTCAGGAATGGGATATTTAAAAGAAGATGGTATAGAAGAAGTAGATGGGGTCAAGAAAATATTAGTGGATGGCAACACAATCTCATAAGGATTTGAGACATAGTTGCAATGTTTGAAGGGTTCAATGTCGACGAGTACACAATGAACTCGTCCCTCATATACATACTTCAGACATTGATGCGGTATAGAAGGGACACATCTCATCTCCCTAAGCCAAGGCCGTCCAAGCAATACATTGTATGCCATGGACCCTTCCAAGATGTGAAACAAGGTATGCAAAGTTCGGGCCCCTACCTCAATGGGCAAGATAACCGTGCCAACCGTGGAAGATAAAGCATCATTGAATGCTTTAATAGTAAAAGTCGACTTGGTGATAAGGGATGGCGACAACTCTAGATTACTCAATGCCGATGTTGTAATGATATTGATTGAGGAAGCGGTGTCAATTAAGACTCTCTTGAATGGCTTGTGATTGATCTTGGCCATGATATGCAGTGGAGGATCTATAATTTTTGTTGACAAAGGTTTGATTTCAATATTATAGAAAGTGATGGAGGACTCCATGCATGTTTGAATACTCCCCACAAAGTTGTTGAAGGCATTAGTATCTTGAGTTTGAATCTCGATTGACTTTAATATTTCCATTAATGCCTCTCTATGCGGGGGAGATTGTTGAATGAGGTCATAGATCGATAACTTGGCAGAAGCCATTTTTAAACTGGTAGTTAATCGGCTACTCAATGACATGATGGGTCGTTGGTGTTGAGTAGAATGATTTAGTAGTTGTTGAGAAGTACTAGCACATCGTTGGGTCACTGCTACCTGCGGTGGACTGGGGGTTTGTACAGGTGGCTATGGTTCAGCCTGATTTGGTTGGTTCGCCCTTTGACCCCGGGTTACTATGTTAATAGTACCCACAAAACCTTGGTATTGTTGTACATGGTTGACTTGATTAGGAGGAGTTACCTGAGTTACTCCCCCTAAAGTTGTCGGAGCTTCCTCCCGATATGGAAGGGGTGTTTGAAATACACCAAGATTTTGATTTTGTTGGGCTAAGGGGCTATCCAACTTAATGGCTCCAATCTCAATAAGATCTTGGATCACATGTTTGAAAGCTGTACAATTATTGATATCGTGTCCATTTTGCCTATGATAAGGACAAAATAGGTACTTGTAATACTTCCCCCTTCTAGATGGTTCTAAAGGTTTAAACTCGAGTAAATTTAACCGATTTGTGCTATATAACTTGTTGAATATGACCGCATATGGTTCATCTAAAGGTGTGAACTGTCGCTTGGGACGATTTGTTTTCCAAGGTCGAGTTTCCATGGTTGGCCCAGTATTGTGAGCTGGTTGAGGAGGGGCGGGTACTGCATGATAAGCAATTGGTTGTGGTTGACTTTGCATTACTTGTTGTTGAGCCATTACGGGCTGGATCGCCACCACTTGATTAACTTGGTTAACATTTGAGGCTGAACTAGCCTGTGCTTGTTTGTTTTGGCCATAATTATTATTTCGTTGTTGGCCCTTTTGTTGCCATTCTTTTCTACGGGGTTTTAAAACACCCTCTTGGACTTTAATGTCTTCTATGATACTTGCTTGGGCCAAAGCCTCTTCAAAAGTCCTGTATTGTTGTAATTGGAGTAACCAAGAGATAGGTTTTAGACAAATCTGGGTGAACATTTTGGTTAACTCCTCCATTGGTAGGGAGAATGGCAATTTATTAATGATAGCCCTCCAATGGTTTCCAAAGTCATAAACAGTCTCATCGTCATGTTGCTTGAGCTTGTATAAGTCGGACAATGAGACTTTCCTTTGTACATTTAGGGAGAATCGTTCTAAAAATAGATTAATCAATTGCTCGTAAGCATAAATGCTATGGTGAGGTAAATTATTGTACCATTGTACAACATCTCCTCCTAATGTCTAAGGAAAAGTTCTGAGCATAAGAGCGTCATTATTTTGGATTATAAAGCAGGCATGCATGAATGAGCTCACATGTTCGTGAGGATCCTCAGTTCCTCAAAATTTGTCAAACTTCGGTAATGTGAAATCAGTCGGATATGGCGGTGAAGGTACCGAAGTATGAATTGGTTGATTGATCAACGACCTTAGCATAGGTTTCTGACTAGATGAGCCAGGTATGTTGAGCATAAGGTTGTCAATCTGTTGTTGCATAGCATGGAGTCGAGAATCTTCATGAAAATTTTGATTCGTTTGATGATTATGATGATGCAATGGAGGAATGGAAAAATGATGAGATGGGATGAAATTGCCTGGATTAGGCGGTGTGGAATGGACAGGTTGTTGGTATGGATGATACCGAAAAGAAGGTGATTGGGGTGAATGATGAACTAGACTGGGTTGGGAGAAAGGTGGGGTAGGAATGGACACCACCAAATATTGGGGTACCCAGGTGGGGCCTGAGCTAAGAAAAGCTAGCTGGGTAGAAATTGGTTGGAGTGTAGGATTTACTACGACAGGTGGTTGGGCATTTTGTTGTTGTTGTTGCTGAAGCAACTTGTCGAGGTACTCCCTAACCTTATTAATTTCTAACCCAAGGTATGTGGGATGATTGGATGAAGGTGGAGGGTAGGCTGCCATGGTAGTCACAGGAGACTGCGTAGCAGGGGCAATGAAGGTGGCTGAAGTAGGCGGTACCCGGGAAGAAACAGATGAACTGTGCCCCAGGTAGGGTGAAACCATAAATGGTTTGGGAAGAAGAGGGTTGAAATTTGTCATGGCTAGAGGAGGTTCCACCGGCCTCATAGAGAGAATTGGTGTACACCCGGGTAAATGGAGGAGAAAGTGGTCGGGAAGACACTACATTTGTCTCCAAAGGAGGACAATTGAGCATCTGAGAAGATGTTGGAGATGAAGCCAGCTGAGCAGATACAACATTAGCCTCAAAAAAAGGGTTAGTGTAGACCTGAGTGAAACCAGCGGGTATGGTTGATGCAATATCCTACTAAAAAATAGAATCTTGCATAAGGGAATCTTGGATTGGCTCAAGGATATAACCAGTGCCATTTCTTAAGTGAGTTTGTACTTGGGCCATATCAATGTGGGTAATATGACAGGAATTGTCTTCCTCCATGGGCATGGCCATGCGATAGACGGTAGAAGGATGTGAAAGACCTGCGAGCGAACTTGCCTAAAATTCACTAGGATAAGTGGTCATGTTGGTGGTGGGGATGTTCTGTGAATTATTCATTTGATTATTTAGATTTAACACTTTAGATTGATTCTTTGTTAAGACCATAACGCAATAAATCTAAACAAATTCAGAAAAGAAGAATGCAAAACTTGAATGATAAATTTACACTAAAGAAATTATCAGAGAACAATCACAACCTAGGTTTCAACCAATGTGTCTTACCTACGGTTAATTACTTATTTTCTGATCTTAATCTGTAGTAAATTTTAAGTGTCCGGTTTATGAGTTTTGCATGTGATCTAATCTTGAATTATTCACAAAAAAAAGGTAAAAACTATGGCTAGGAAAGGACAATGAGATTCTTACTGGTGATGAAATCCAGCAAGTTTGCTCGAGGGTGACCTATGGTGTCTGAGGCAGAAGTTTAATGGATGGAGATGAATTCCTCCGTCACTAAACTTCAAGCAATACTCGGTGATGAAATCCAGATATTACTGTTTTAAATGCAATATGAAATGTAGTGAATTTTATTTTAAGTGTTTTAGTTGTCTAATGTATACATACAAAGCTATAAATCAAAAGTTCTAATGATCTAAGCAAGAGGCCACTGAAAATATGCCATTCCTCTGAAGAAGTGGAGTACACCGTTTAAAACCCCCGCCTACCAATGATATCGGATATCAAAGGAGCAACCGGAAGGTTCGTCCACTTCTCTGCTCGAAATCACCCAATGGCGGAGTACTATTGACATCCAATCAATAGTCCTACTTAGATAACTAAAACAGATAATTCGTAGCTATTCTAATATGTAGATAGGTATGCAATTTTTTTTTTTTATGCAAGCAACAACCAATAATGCAATGCAAAAAAATGTAACAAAAAAAATGTATATACAGCTTAACTGTTCTTTTCCAGATTACTTAGTTTTTGTTCATTTTAAAGCAATGATCTAAAAAAGAAACAGAATACAGCAGAAAAACCAAAAACGTAAAAGTACAATTTAACAAAGAAAAAAAAAATGCACTTACTCGGAAGCCTACGCTTTTTCTGTAAAACTGCCTTCAAACGCCCAAGGGAGTCTGCGCAGGCTGAAACG
Source organism: Wollemia nobilis (assembly GCA_028583015.1). NCBI lineage: Eukaryota > Viridiplantae > Streptophyta > Pinopsida > Araucariales > Araucariaceae > Wollemia > Wollemia nobilis. The sequence continues at coordinate 5,815,997 of JAQPPZ010001340.1, forward strand.
CACCTCTGCGTTTCGGATCGGACTTCCAGACGCCGCTCTACGTCTGCTGCATTTTTTGCAAACTCCTCAGAAACCCTAGTTCGCTGGAACAACGAATTTCACGATTTTTGAAACTTGCAAAATAAAACAAAAATAGGAATAGATCAGTAAAGCAAGTATTAAAAACATGAAACCCTGGGGGGTCCCACCGTGATCGCCATTTGTAGATTAAAGATACAATGCCAAACAGAAATAAAGAAATCACAATAAAGGAATGTAGAACAGTTGTACAAAATGAATGATTTTTATTAATCAATGGAGTTTAGAAACTCCTTTTAAGTACAACAGGGCATGTAACCCTTTTCGTGATACAAAGTTACAATTTGTGCTAGGGTTCTCCGAAACCCTAGATGGCACAATGTGGTGGCGTCTTCGAAGAATGTATCCTTAACCTCAACAGAATGAGTGGGCTTCGTTGTATCCTTTGGCTCGGACCACTCCAACTTAAGCAACTGCTATCAACAAATTAGATCTACCACTAGAATCCCGCACACATTAAAATTATCAAAGAGTTAGAAACTAATAAGAGGGCTCCACTTGTGTGAGCCCTCGAAATAGTCTAAAACCTTAGATTTATGAAATAAAAATAAACAGAATGCAGAATTCAACAGTAGATTAATACATAAAGAAAGATTACTTGCTTTAGATGAATCTATACCTTTTCCTGTTAACGCGGCGAGACCAGGCGGCGGCGATGGATGCGGCGAAAGGGTTTAGTTCAGACTTAGGGCCGTAGAAGACTCAGAAGACTCAAGATTAATAGCAATAGCCAACTCCAAACTTAGATAGGGAAGATAAGTAGGTTTAGCCGAAGAGATAGATAGGGTTTGAGCCATCAAGGTGACTCAATTTATAATCTACTCTTAGGGCACACTTTAGGGTTTTAACGACACTTTGAACGTGTGGCTAAGATTAAAGTCGATCCAAGGGTAGAGAATAAATCTAGGTTGTGAAACGGATTAATATGGATGGATGGATGAGATTAAATGAAGGATGGACAGCTCAGATTAAATCACTTAAACTTTATTTATATATATATTAAAATATTAAAAAATATATATAAATATTAATTTAAATAAATTTGGGGATGAAAAATGGCGGGAAAAGTGAAATTGGGCCAAATAATGGTGGGAAAGTGTGGATTTGGGCCAAATAATGGCGGGAAGGATGGATGACTGACACGTGGCTGGCAGAAAGGTATAGATGACTTACAAGTGGCTAGATTTTGGTGTCTACATTAACATAGGAACCAAAGAGATCCCTAGACTCCTTAAGCTAGGAAAAGCCCTTTCCATGGATGAGTAGGAGCAATTGACCAAATTATTAAAGGAATTTCAAGATATTTTTTCTATTTCATATGTCGACATGCCAAGGCTTAATACCTCCTTAATAATGCATCACCTAGTAGTTAGACCTAATGTCAAACCTGTTAAGAAAAATCTTAGAAATACGAATCCTAAAGTCACCCTTTTAGTCAAGGAGGAGCTCCAAAAAATCCTTGATGTTAATTTTATCAAAGATATCAACTATTCTGATTAGATATCCAACATCATTATTGTGGCTAAGAAAGAAGGAACAATCAAAATATGTATAGAATTTTGGGATATTACCCAACATAGACATGATAGTAGATTTCATCGCTGGATGTGGAATGCTATTATTAATGAATGATTTCTTAGGATACAATAATTTTAGGATTGCCCTTGAGGATTAGGCCAAGATAACTTTCATAACTCCATGGGGCATATTTTATTATAAAGTCATACATTTTGGCTTAAATAACGTTGGTGTCACATACTAAAGGGCCATGACATACATCTTTCATGACTTGATATATGATATAGTTGAAGACTATGTGGATGATCTTATTTGTCACTCCATCAATTGATAAAGTCATGCACATGATTTAAGATAGATATTTGAAAGAATTTAAGAATACAAAGTTTTTCTTAAGTCCTGTAAGTGTGTATTTTGGAGTCACATCTAGCAAGATATTAGGTTTCATAGTGTCTAGATGAAGCATTTAAGTAGATCCAACCAAGATATCAACTATTACTAATATGTCTCCTTGTAACCTAACTGAGTTATGAAGATTGCAAGAAAAAAATTAAGCTATTTTATGCTTTGTAGCCTAGTTAGCTGACAAGTGTCAATCCTTAGGCTCCTTAAAAAGGATGTAGAGTTCAAGTGGGATAATGAGTGTAAAAAGGCTTTTTATGAACTCATGAAATATCTCACTTCCCCACTTGTTCTTATCCCACCCAACCTAGATAAGAATTTAATGATTTATATAGTAGCCACAATCCAATCTTTGAGGGCTATGCTAGCTCAACATGATGATCATAACAAAGAGTGAGCTATCTACTATATTAGTAGAACCCTCGATAGATATGAAACCCAATACACTTCCTTAGAGAAGCTTTATCTTACTGTAGTGTCTTCCTATCAAAATTTGAGACACTACGTGCTTAGCCATAAGACATTAGTAGTCACAAGGTTTGATCCTCTCCACTACTTAATTTTGAAGCCTCGCATTTTAGGTCAAGCCACCAAGTGTATCTTATTTCTTAGTAAGTTTGAACTAACATTTATAGGTCAAAAGGATATAAAAAGTTAGGTGATTGTTGACCAACTAGCTACTACTCCCTTAGAATCCACCTATCCCTTAGTCATCAAGTTTCTTAAATAGTGCTTTAGCCTAGAAGTAGATGAGCCTGATTCTTGGTCATTGTTTTTTTATGGAGCTCATTGCTTAAAGGGGGATGGGGCTGGAATCATTCTAGTCATCCCTAAAAAATAATTGATCCCCCTCTCCTTCAGGCTACATTTCTCTTGCACAAGTAACACTACAAAGTATTAAGCTTTTATCCTAGGTCTTAGGGCAACCATAGTCTTAAAATTTAGGAGACTTTCTATCTTTGGTGATTCTCAACTTGTGGTTAATCAAGTCAATGATGTTTATTAAATTAGAGATGATAAACTAAAACCTTACAAGGATATTATCACCAAAATATTATCTACCTTCCATAAGGTAACCATAGAGTCTCTCCCTAGATCCTCTAATCGCCATGTGGATGCCATAGCTACTGCTACATCCCTTATCCCCTTGGAGTTAGAAGATGATCAAGAAACCATCATCGTTCAATAAATATTAGATCTTGCAACTCATAGTTCTAGCCAAGTTCCCCTAGATGTTCTAAATATTAGAGCCTCTCCATATAAGCCTTGGTACATAGACATATTTAAATTTCTTAAAGATGGCACAATGCCTGATGGCTTAGATCATAATAAGCAAAAGCTTTTGCAAAAAAGAGCATGCTGGTTTGTCATAATCAATGATACTTTATATTGATATTCTTTTGAAGGTATCCTTTTTTGACACCTTAAATTTTATGAAGCTCGACAAGTCCCTAGTAAAGCACATAAAGGATCATGTGGAGGCCATTTTAACGATAATGCAATTGGTAAGAAGCTCCTTAGGATAGGTTATTATTGGAATTCCATGGAGAAATATGCATGTGACTATGCTTAAAACTATGACAAATATCAATGTCATGATAACCTTATTAATGCTCCTCAAAACCTTTAGGTTATTTCTTCCCCTTCCCCATTCTCCATGTGGGGATTGGACATTGTTGGGAAGATTAACCCCATGTTTTCTGATGGTCAAAAGTTCATCATCACGACAATGAAGTACTTCACCAAATAGGTAGAAGCCATACATTTAGCTATAGTGACTAGATCCCAAGTCTCCAAATTCATCTTCAACCAAATCCTTTATAGGTACGAGATTCCTTTGGTAATCCTCTCTAATAATGGTCCTCCTTTCAAGAACAAGGATGTCTATAAAAATTGTGCTAAGTACAAGATTTAGCACAAATTGTTAATTCCATATTACCCTTAGGGTAATAATCAAGTCAAATCATCCAATAAGTCCTTAGTTAATATCCTTAAGAAGCTGGTTAGTAAGATTGATTGTGACTAGCATATCCAACTCTATCCCACCTTATGGATTTATCATACCAATGTATGAACTCCTATAGATGCAATCCCTTATATCTTGGTCTATAGCATTGAGGCAATTTTTCCCTTTGAGCTACAAGTCTTGTACCTACATATTTTGTTGCAAGATGTCTTAATCATTAATGAGTAGCATTTAAATCATTTAAACCAATTGGAGTTGTTGGATGAAAAGTGCATCAATGCATTAGAGAATCTTCAAGCCTATAAGAATAGGCTCAAGCAAGCTTACTCTATGAAATTTTGCACTCGTTATTTTGAATTTGAGGACCTTATTCTCAAAGAAAACCAAAAGAACAAAAATGCTTGCATAAATCTAAAGGATAAGTTTTTGCCTAATTTGATAGAAATAGCTTATACATTATTTGGGTCATGTAAATGTACCTTCCTTGGTACATACTTAAGACATTAAATTAATTTAGGGGGAAGTTATCTAGTTACTTCATGCAATGTAATAAATGCACAAGTGTCAATGTGCAAGGTGTAAATGTGCAAGGTGTCCCTTATACAGATAGGTAGAGTGCTGGCCAAGGAACTTATCTTCCTATATAAAGGACCATAGATATAGAGGAAAACATAAGGTAGTAGTGTAGGATACACAATAGTGTAGAGTGTGTGAGTTATAAGCTCAAAGCTCATTCATTGAGTAGTATCTTGTATCATGGAATGTTCATTTCCTCCACAACCACTATTGTACTCATTTTTACCATTTCTATTTATAGCATATTTTAGTCATCTCATAGATTTATATTCTTTCTTATTATTCTGCATCTTGTGAATGCTATCTCTATTATGTGTTGTATCAAAATCTAATAGTTGTATTAGGTCTATGGTAGATTAAGCTATAGTATATCAATAATAAAATCACCATTATCATTGACCCTGAGTTTTTTGTCAACTTGATGCACCATTGGACCAGTCACTATCAATTTTTTTTAGAAGAGTCTAGGTGATAGAATTAGGGAGAGCCACAAGTGAGGACTAAATGAAATCTTAGTTTAATAAATACTGATATTACATATGGTTAGAGTCTTTCCACATAGTTAAAGGAAAACTCGTGAAGACTAGGACTCAACATTTAATCCACTAGTTTGATGAATCAACTAGTGATTCTCATCTAAGAGATCTGGAAATATATATCTGAGGTTTCTTTTATTGCAGGGAATTAATTATTATAATATTGGGATACCTCCTATAATATAAATCTAGGAGACCTCAACTTAATTTTCTAAAGGTTAGAGTGTATTAATAGTGTAGATATTAGTTGTTGTAGAAAGGAGAATACTTTACAAGAAACTTTTGGAAAAGAATCATGGTGAAGTCAGGAGACAGGATATCTCTATTGCTAGATTGAAGAACTTCACAAAAATGAAAATGCCATAGAAGACCTAATTTAGAAGAAAATACCATAGAAGCCTTGATCTAGAAGAAAAGGCCACAAAGGCATTTATATTGAAGAAAATACCATAGAATACTTGATATTAAGTAAAATGATAGAAGCCTTAATATTAAAGAAAAGACCACAAAAGCCTTGAAAATATTGTAGAAGCCTTGATACTGAAATAGGTCACATATGCCTTTAGCCTAAAGAAGAATCCATAAGAGAGTACCTAATTCAGACGCAGATTTTAGTACTAATATTTTTTTTGTAGGTAAAGGAGATCTAGTAAGTCGGGAAAGCTTCCTATAAGAAAGTTAGGAAGAGTAGCCTCTTTAGAATCAATCTAGCACTTGAAGCAAAAGAGATCAGGAGGAGATCTCATTGAAGAACTTCTAGACTAGGAGAGTCCTACTCAAATATAGAAGTATCATATTAAGATATCTAGGAGAATATCTCACCACCAACACTTCCAAAAGTATAAGGTTGAGGATAAGGTCTCAAGGAAGACCAGAAGAAGCTACAACATCAAAGACCTTGGCGAGGTCTCGATGAGCATCTAGTAAAAGTCTAGGAGAGCCTTCCTAAATAAATCACCAAAGGAGAACTTACTGGAGAAGTCCACTACTAAGGAGAAGCCCCTTGATAGTGAAGGACTTGGGACAATTATCACCATATAACAACAAGCCCAAGAGGAGGATAATTTGGCAAGGAGTGCCAAATTCGAGTAGAAGAAAAATCCAGTGAAGACATCAAGACATCAAAAATATTGAGAAAAAGATATTGCTTGAAGTCAAAATTTGACAAGAAGAATTGAAGACATAAGAAGCTTGCCACAATTATAATATTGAAGATTACCTCTCAAAGAAAGAAGGAATTACTTGCTGAGAATTTGTAGCAAGTTGGAGGAGGATGAGCCACCAAATTCTAGTTCCTAAAAAAATTTTGAGACTACATTTTAGTGAAGAAGAACCTGATCAGACATCAACAAAGCAATAATATATACAACCTATATGTAAACTACATCCTAAAAAAGGTATGCAACAATTGGTACAAAAATATTTATTATTAACAGATTCATTGGAGCACCTTATCTAGATTAAAGTTGCAACCTAAATTACAGTCTTCAGAAGTTTAAAATAAAAAGGTTCATTTTAAAGGTTCATTTGCACACTAGGAATTGATTAGATTCAAAATATTAATTATCTATCAACTACCTATTATCTACTTTGGAAAGCAAAAAGAAGATTGAATCCTACAATACTAATTGTAGTGAATTTATAGAATATTTGAAGGTTCATTTCAAATTATTATTGATTAGTTTTAGTGAATTGATTAAGTGAATTTTCTTGAGAGTAGATTGAAGTGATAAGGTGTGATTTGTTAGCGCATTAAAAAGTAGAATTTGTTAGATTCACTTGCACTATTATTACTCTCAAAATAAATTAGTTTTATGCACTGAAAAAAGACTACAAAATCTAGTTTGCATCAAGTGTCTAAATACACTCTTAAAACACAAAAACCGAAATCTCTTAGTGGATAATAGAAGCCATCAAAATTGGTTAGTACAAGAAAATAAAAACTAACCAAAAAATAAGCTTCAAATATTGAGATTTGGTGAGTCACAAATCCAAAGCACGTAGGGGTTAGTGCAACTAAAGCAAAGCTTCTATTTTATAGTATTTACAAATCTTCAGTTCACCATTGTAGAGGAGGAAAACTTCTCTAACGCATACAATTCCTAAAATATAGATCCACAAGAGAGAAGCCTTTAGGGTGAACCATAGGGGTATGTTATTCTCTATACTCAGTGAGAGGGGTGAAGGGTTCACCAAGAACGGTTTAAGGACTCGCTCCAAGTCCTATGGATTTCAAGAATGTTTGATGTGTGAGATTCGAGACAAACACCTAGATTTTGGCCTTTCTAGATCTATGCTATAAAATATAAAGGACAATGCAGGAATGCAGAATGCAAAAATACAAAATCTAACCCTAGAATGATTCTTTCTTTGAATGCTTCTCTAACATAGGGTTCTAAACAAATAAATTTTAAGCAAGGGCTCAAAAAGATATGCACAAATAGAAATAACCCTAAGTGCACACTATATGCTATTTATTTTTAAATACCTAGAACTTAATTAAATATATTTCTATAAAATTATATCTAGGGTTTATAACAGAATTATAAAACACTCAACAAACAACCTAAAGACTAATCAGAACACTTAGCTTATCTAGTGATTTATCCTTTCTTTTATTCCTTTGTCAAAAGCTTTCAACAATTCTTGTCCCTACAAGACAACTTAACAAACACTTGGAAAATAGGATTAGCATTAGGGGGCCTACTTAGGCCACTATACAATAGTGCTTGGAGGTATAGAAGTAAAGCCCCCTAGGTCCTTTTAGTTGACCTTTGATAAATAAAAGTAGAAATTGACCTTTGGAAGAAAAAAAACATAATACAATACACATAATAGAATGATGGGATCATAGAACAAAATATGACATCAAGCTCTAAATGCAACCTAGAATATAGCAATGAAATTTGGGATAGCAGATTACCCCAAAATTTTACTCAGGAAAAATTGCACCTCGTAATAAGTAAGCACGATAACGTATAGGTGAAGTTGCAGCCCGTAGCAGACCAGACACGATTTCACCAATGTGAGACAATACATCTCAAACTAAAGTGAAATAATAAATCTAAGATGCAGTGAACAAAAAAAGTATGCAATAAAATTTTTTCACCTAGTAGAGTGCGAGGAAGTAGAATGAAAGGTTTGAGACCTACCAAATGGTTGATCTCTCCTTAAGGCTTCAACACCAATCCACCAAGAGCGAGCAAAAGAAATCAACAATCAATGCAATAAAAATCCAATCAATATTCAAACTCCAAATTAAACTTGCTTGCACATGAAGAAAAGGGATGTAGACCGAATAAGAACACTTTACAAGAAACCAAATGTTAGTGAGCAATAAAATCATCAATCCGATTATGTGATCATGTTGTGTGTGAGAAGTGAATTCAAACCCTCCTTATATAACATATTTGAAGGTGAGAAAGGTGAGAAAATCAATGAGGATCATTGTAAGACAAGCCAAACCCAAAGAATTAGGGTCTTCCTTGAGCAAAACCCTAAAAAAGGTAAAATTATGCCTCGTAAAGGCCGACCATGATTTTGCCATGCAAAGTCATGCCTCATCAAGGATTGAGCGTGATTTCACATAGAGAGAGGAAATAGGTAAAACAGGGGGGAAGAAACCTTACCCTTGCCTTAGACAAGTCTAAGGGGTCTCTCAAAGAGCTCTAGGAAGATTGCCCACTAAAGTGGGTCAATTTTTTTATGTCTACATTTTACCCCCTCTTTGACACATTTATGGCCTAATAAATGTGTTAAATAAAAGATGTAAACACACACAAACAAATGGTGACAAGCAAAAATAGGGTGGTTGGTTTAGAAGAAAGGGATGGTGTGAAAACTATGTTATTTTGAACACTTTCATATTTTGCACGTAAATCAAGGAATTAGGAACATTAATACCTCTAAGGCAAAGGTGCCCCATTGAGTTTTATCAGTAATAAATCCCTCATAAAACTTGAAAACATAAACTCAGAATAAGGGGAAGCAAAAACAAAGAAGAAAAAAAAAGAAAAAAAAGTACACAAAAAACAAAGATAAAGTGAAAAAGGGGTAAAACCTAATTCATATTTATCATGTGAGAGAGAAAATGAGCTCTAGGGAAAAATGGGAGATGGTGCTATCAATGCACCATTTAGTTATTGTGAGGTGTGAGGCTGACACGAAAGTAGAGTGAGTATAAGCAAGATAAAAAAATATGCTTGTATTTTGATTTTGTTCATTTTTTTGTAATTTTGAGTGGTTTTCATACAACCCAGGCGTGATTTCATGGCCCAATTGTGATTTCTCCTTGGGTGGCAGTGGAGAAATCACACTTGGTGAATATAACAAAGCATGATTTCATGAGATTACACCTCATGGAAGTGGGGTGAGATCTCACTTTGATGAAATCACGATCCTAAAAAAATAGGCACGATTTCATCGAAAAGGCAAAAAAAAGAAAGAAAAAAGAAGACAGAAAGAAAGAGAGAGAAGAAAAGAAAAGAAGGAAAGATGCAAGCAAGCTAACTTGGAAGATGCAAAATTGAACTTTAGCAATAAAACTTAAAAAAAAATGATTTTATTTTAATGCAATTAATTTTAATTGATTGATTAATTTAGGAGATTAATTTTTTTATTTATTGAACTGATGGAAAATTTTATTTTTCTATTGTTATTACAACATAGAGTACTCAAGAGTTGTGAGTGGAGAGCCAAATCCATAGAGGTGGAGCTAGAGGTACTCAAACATGCAGAGAGGGATACATTGGAGGTGGTGGGGCTAGACCACCTGGTGAGGCTACCTCGAGTAGAGGTAGACAAGGCTCTACTAACAACACTAGTGGAGAGATGGTACCTAGAGTCATCCACCTTCTGGTTACCCATAGGAGAGATGACCATCACACCAGAGGATGTGTGGTGCATCTTGCATATCCCTATCAAAGGGACAATAGTTTATAGAGTGCGAGGAAGACCAACGACCTTGCAACAATTTTTAGGAGACTGGGCCCACCAGGTGTGAGAGAGTACCATAGTCGTAGATGACCTGGTGGGATGATATGGGGTAGATCCATTGATGATCATGCTCTATAGGGTGGTGTCAAGATAGTTTATGTGCTATACCACTAGGTGATATCTATCATGGATGATGGTAGGTGTAGTGGCAAACATGCAACACTAGAGAGTTCGATTCGCATGGGGTCCATATATATTGGTCTACTTGTACAAGACATTATACAATGTCATGTACAAGCAACATATAGGATTAGTGTGCATAAATTTGCTTTAGGTATGGATCTAGGAGCATATAGAAGTGTAGATACTAGATGCACTACCAAGACCATTGCCCGCCCGAGAGCGACCAACAACATATAGATGGTCTAGGTACCTAGAGTGGATCGCAAGGGCCTACGTAGAGAACCTACCACTTAGGCTAAGATTATATGGTGACCCTAGTGTCTACACTCAGGTTGGGTTGAGGATAGGATAAAGCTAGTGAGGATCAAGTGGCTGACTACAGAGAGGAGAGCTAGAGATCTTCCAGTTTGACTGAGTCTTGAGGTATTCCAGGCTCTTACAAGGAATCCTAGACCTAGGGGATCACTAGTACCAAAGATTTTATCAATACCTAGAAAGGGTGGGAGGTAGACCAGACTTGGTCAGGTGGGTAGAGGAGGACTTGGATGATCCTCCTTACATGGATCCCTAGATGGATGACATAGGAGTGGCCTTTGACTACAGGTGGTGGTATAGAGGAGTCATGCCCTAAAGGGTCTCCTCACTTATTTCGATATAGAAGCACCAGGTGATGGGCCTAGATTTGTAGTGATAATTTTAGGAGGTATCTTGTAAATCCATAGATAGGGCATAGAAGGGCCCTACAACTTTGATTCAGAGGTAGGCTTAGATTTAGAATGCACTAGTGATAGAGGATACTAGTGCTATAGGGACTAGGGAGGTAGGGGTATCCAGAGTTAACCCCATAGAGTCTAGGGAACTACCATATGGATGATCGAGAGAGGCCTTCACATCAATAGCAGCTAATCAAGGATAATCCTTGGGATGAGGGGATTTTAGGGAGGAGGTGAGGTGCTACAAGCATAGGTGGTGACTCTACAGAGACATGTGGACCTATTCCAGGAGGATAGGTCCAAGAGGATAAAGGGACTACGAGGGTCACTAAGTATCATAGAGAGGGAGAGAGAAGAAACTTGAGAAGATACTGATCATCTCCAAGGGGAGATGAACCACCTAGAAATAGAGTTTGATAGGGCTCAAGATGAGGGGATGGCTATCATTGGGAGTATCCAAACAAGAATTGCAGTCTACCTTCTATAGGTGGAGCTACATAGAGCAGGGGAGAGGTTGGATGTGGTCATTCAATAGGATACCTTTTATGAGACCATGTACTACCAGGCGGTACCAATGGGGTATAGAGTGACACTCCCTCCATCCCTCCAATCAGCTAGTAGGTCACAATATCAATCATGAATATTCTCAACTTCAATATCCATGGGTATATGGTTGCTTGGACCACCTCCTACTTTGGGAAGAGTAGAGGAGATAGGATCTCAAAGCTAGGGCTAGGGATTGAGATGACATGCTAGTTTTGATTATGGTATGCATCCCTAGGAATTGGTTGAGTGTACAAAAATTGGACTGTGGTACATCAACCAGACATGGATGTATCTCTATTTTCTCATCGAGTAATACATAGCTACTTTTGTATATTTTTATGTGATTGTGTGCATGTGATTTGATTTAATTTAGATGTTCTTTAATTTTAATGTTTTATGCATGCAATCTATCTTAATGTAAAAACTATATGAAATGCATGGATGGAATGGATGGAAGAAAGAAAGCACAAGATAAAGCAAGAAAGAAATCCAACAAAGAGAAGAGAGAGAAAATAAGAAGACAAAGAAGAAGAAGATACAAAGGTCAACCATATGAAATAGAGAAGGATAGGTGAAACATAGTATCAAAATTAGTGTAGGTCACAAGGGACCAATGTGACTAAATACTATGAATCATACCAAAAAAGAGGGATATAAATATGCTATGGGTATATTACTCACTATAAAGGATGAGGTGTTGGAGTTTGACCTGATATGCATGGTTGCTCATTAATTAACTATTGTGGGGTGATTACCCACTAGGATGTATATTGAGGCTTGCTAAAAAGGGCCAAGGAGATTATCCTATATCTAATAAGATACCTACTAGGATGTATAATTATCTCAGGTGGGGTGTAATATAGAGGATAAAATATATTAGGCGAGTGCTATCCCTGATAGGGGTTTAAAGCTAAACACAATATAGTGAGTGTGTGCAAATGTGCAAAGAAGACAACTTAGAGAAATAAAGCATATGTATTTCCTTGTCAAAAGCAAAGGAAGCTAAAGAATAATTCAAGGCAATAAAAAAGAAAAAATAAAATATTAACAAAATATCATTCTTGATCTAAGAGATACTCTCACTACTTCCAAGACCAAGGAAGATAAAACTTGGAGAAGTAGACAAAAACAAGAAAGTGAAGAACATATGCTTATACTAAGAGGGGGGGTGAACAATATAAGATAAATCTTTTTTATTTTCAATCGATATGATAACATCAACAATATTAAAGTAGTAAACATCACACAAAGTATCACACACATGAGAGATATGATTTAATGTGGTTCACCCAATGTGGGCTACTCCACGAAGAAAATATTCCTTATAAATTTTTTTCAAATAATTCTTTTGGTAATCCTTTCCCTATTACAAAGTTCATGGACCTCTATCCAAAGGAGACACCAGTCCCCTAATCAAGTTCATGAATATCTATCTACAAGATACACCAATATCCTCTCCTCTAGTTGATGATCTTCTAGAAGAACTATTGCCTCCTTTGCACTAGCTTATGGATATCTATCCATTGAAGACTCCTACCCTGAATTAGAATACCTATCTTAACTACCCTAGCTAATGGACCTCTATCTACTAGATACTATCATCCTCTATACTCTATCACCTCCAAATATAGCTCTCAGCTCTGTCTCAAATATGCACTAAAATCTGTCCTTCGGTCTAGCACAAATATGCTCAATCTCTATCTCTGGTATGGCACAAACCTGTCCTCAAATCTACACTAAAATCTATCCTTAATTCTATCCTCAAGCCTTAACATAAGGCTTGACTCAATCACAAACCAACTCTACTAGATCTGCCCCAAACCTTAACTCAAGGTTTGAACAAATCAATCAATCGACTCTACTCACAAGTATTCTCAAAGAATTATCTCAAATCTACCTTGTGAACTTGTCAAATCCTCTCTAGAAATTGTCAAATCTGCTCAACAAGTCTTTACCAAGACTTACCTCAAATTTGTATTGTAAGCTTCCACAATAATTTACTCAACTCAACCAAAAACTCAATGAAAGTTTAGTTAACAAAACTTATCAAATAATCTCACATAACAATGATACTCATGATCTTGCACAAACTCTAGTTCAATATAGTTCTCAACTTCACATAAAAATGATACTCATGTTCTTGCACAAACCCTAGTTCAAGCATATGAAAGCTTACTCAATATTTCCAACAATGCTTATCAAACAAGGTTTTATCATCAAATCTCACTTAGAAAAACCTTTACCAAGCAAACTTAACAATGCTTACTAAACAATTATTTTCACTCCAACTTAGCATTCACAAAATTCAATCCAACAATATTTTTCTCACAAGGAATATTTACCCATACATTTTATTTTGATGGAGATATGTCTTCAAAACCTATCTTAATGATAATCAAAATTTTCTTTACCAATTCTAGGGTTAGGTTATCACAACCTCTCTCAAGATCTCTACAAAATAGTTTTCACAAAGTTATTTTTCATACAAAATAACAAATCCTTTTGTACACCTTATAATCTCCAAAATCACAATATTCAATTTAATAACTTCACCTTAAAACTACACTTAACAACAAAGTATAGCAAACTCCTTATACACCTTATAATCTCCAAATTTATAAACTCTAATCACTAAAAATTAAAAACAAATATTTAATTTTTAATACCCTTATATCTCCCTCAAAAAAACTTTAATCAACCTTTATTTTTTTGCAGCAAAGCAACCTCTGAAATTACAACCTTAGCAAGAGAAAAAATCGGTGCATACCTTATTTGGCTGAGCAAAATATTTTCGATGGGTTTCGAACACCTAACCTCACCCCTCCAAGTGCCTAAGCAAGGTGCACACTCACCACATGAGCTACGTGTCTCCACACAAAGCCTTCCCCAATGATGCAAACTCTATCAAGACACCTCTCCTCTTCGTAAAAGCAAACCGGTGGGATTCGATCCCTACACCTCACGTTCACCAATGACTTGGCACCTCCCTTGCTACTAATTGTGCTACAACACACATTGGGATAGAAAACAAGAATCATGTTTGCTTATCTTCTGCATTGCACACCCTTTGAAATACACACGATTGCCTTCTATTACCATGTGCTTGAAATTACACTTAACACTTGATCGTGGATAATATTTGCCATGGGTTTCTTCCCTCCTTTATATGCATATTGATGTCTTCGATGATGTCAGCATGGGTAAATCAGATAATTCAAAATTTTGAATTATAAACTTTATAACCCTAGCTTTAGGGTTAACTTAATCAATTTATAAATTAACTTTATAATTAAATTATAATTAATTTAAAATTAACTTAATAACTTTAAAAGTTAATTAAATTAATTTATAAATTAAATTATAATAAAACTATTATAATTAATTAAATATCTTGTACCTTTAATATTATAATAAATTATTATAATATTATTTTTCTTGGGCCTTCCTTTTGCCCTTTAAACCTCATCTGACCACTTGGGAGGAAACTTTCTTTTGCACTTGATTACAGAGTCTGAAACTAATGCTGCTCATTGAAACTTACTCTTATTGATGCTGACTTCTTGACATCAATGACAACAAAATTTGCTCATATTTCCAATAGAAAGAAGACTGAAGAAGAAAACCCTATGTGGGGATCTTACTAGGCATCAGAACCCTAGAGAAAGCACAATGCATGTGAGCTATGACCTAACTAGGTATCATCACATGCCATTATCACAAGATCCCAAAAAATATATATGATTTAGCAGTCATGGACAAGCACTATTGCAAAATATGGCATTCAAGCATGCAAGTTGTATTAAATGTCAGGCAAGCATTGCAAAATAATGAAAAGCAATAATGCAGCATGAGAAAGTAGATGGATGCAACAGAAATAACAATGCACAACTAAATGATAATTAATTGATTCGATGCAGTTTTATTTTTATTTTTATTATTAATTAATTTAATTGATTAACTTAAACAAACAGAATAAAAGTCAACCCAAAATCTAAGTGTGCTATCTTTCTTAATAAAAATTACAGGCATACCATTAATTAATTTATCAAATAAATCTCTAAAATGTAAGCCTTATCGATAATTAGGATTACAAAGAGGCTCCTTTATAGCTCTTTATTTGGTAGCCATAGCACGATAATAAATGCACTCTCAAACATAACCATTCTTTTTAACATAATGAGGATGAATTCCTTTGCAAGATCACTATAGGACAATGAAGTAGAATCCTCTTCCAAAATAGAAGGCTTACTCTTAGAACATACATAATAAATCATATTGCAAAACAAGATATCAGAAGAATAAGGGGGACCATCATCCTCATCACCCACTCTTGACTTTTGATAATCCATATATTCAGCATAAGTCATAATATGATCATCATTGTCAAATGGTAAAGGTTGGTATTTACTAGGTATAAAACCTATGCCACATCTCCTAGACTAGATCTCGTCATCTAAAGGCTCTTTGAATGATCTTCTGTTATGGCACTAGATCTTTTACCTACATATCCCATACTAGACAAGATCTATTTAGAAAGTGGGTAATCATTAGAAAGGTAACAATGAGTGAAAGAACACTCAATGGAAGATGGGTTGCTACCATGTATATTTTCTTAGAAGGTGATTCCTACAAAGATAAAGGTACACGTGCTAATGTGTAAATCACCTTTCCTATGGGGTAAACCCATGGTTCTTGGTGATGGCGGTAGCTTGGCTAGATCTAGAAGAGGTGATTGAAGAAAATAATTATCATCATCCTGAGATGAGAGATTCGAGATGCGTTCCTCACTTATTTTTAAATTATTTTGATATATAAGATGAGGAACATGGAGAAACCATTGAATAAATATAAGGATATAGGTTAAACTTAGATTGACCTCACTCTACATTTGAACAAAACTCAAATGGTCAAGGGTGCCTAGAATGGTGATAACTTGGTTTTTGAATTTAAAATTTAAGCATTGATGAAGAGTAGAAGGGATGGCCTTCATTGCATGAATTCAAGGTCATCCAAGAAGAATATTAAAAGAGGTAGGACAATGTAAAACAAAGTATTCAATATTTTATGCCCAATCTTGAGGGGAAGATATATGACACCACAAGCTTCTTGGGACTCATTGTTTAAAGATTTTATAATGATATTAGATTTTGTTAAATCTTCCTCTTTTAATCCAAATTTCTAAAAGACTTGATATGTATACAAATTGAGGGAGAAACCATTATTAATAAAAATTATCTTAATAAAGGTATCCCCAATAAGTGCACTGATATAAAGTGAAGAATATTCTTATAGGTTTGAGGAAGATTTATCCAAGAATAAGATGTGATGTATCCCAAGAGAACCTACGACATAAACTATAACATTGGGAGAAATATCTATGGGAACATATTGCTACTTTAGAAATTCCATCAAAGCATATCTATGGTTGGGAGAAGTTTGCAAGAGTTCTAAAACTAATATCTTTGCTAGAGTACTAGCCAATTGCTTTTGAAGATCAAATGAAACCTTAGGCTGTGATCTCAATACAATAGGTGGAGTTTCTAAAACTTTCTTGTGATTATTCTATAAAACTGAACCAGGTTATAATATATAATTTTATCCTTGCGAAGGATGATGAGTCTAAATGTGTCTTCTTATAGTTACCCCAACCATGCCAACCATATTGCCATAGGGAGGAGGCTCATTCTAATGAGCCACCTGATTTGCTACTTATTGATTATGTTTTGGAAATGGATCTTTAAATATTCCCATATCTTGATTGGTAGTTGCAGTTTGTTGGGTAGGCATTTGATTATTCATTGTCTAAGAATTTCCTAAGTCAATACGTCCTACATAAATCAAATCTTGAACCACATGTTTCAACTTCTTACAAGAGTTGGTCCAATGACCTTCCACTCTATGATATGCACAATATTGACCTAACTTATACCAATGAGCTGTAGTATCTAGTTGCCTTATGGGAGTCAATTCAATTACCTTAGATTCTAAAAGTTATTTCAAAGCTGCCTCCATAGACATATTAAGCCTTGTAAAATTTCTTTGTGAATTTTTTTGAAGTACTATATTTTGTAGGTTGTTAGTAACATTATTAATAGGCCTACTATCCATTCCACTATCACCTCCTATGTGCTTGTTCTTATATTGAGACTTAGTAGGTTTTTCTTTGCTAACTTTAAGTTGGCCTCTTATGATAAGGGCTTGTTCTACTTTTATTGCTAAATCAATTGCTTGATCAAAAGATGTAATAGTAGTAGTATTTAATGCATAAGATAAACATTCTTGCAAATTACCAATAAATATGTCAAGCATATCTTTTGGTGATAAATTATATCTCAACGTCCAACCAAACTTCTCCAATAGGCCAAAAATTCTAAAAATATTTCTTCTTTATTTTGTTTTAAATTATACACATCTTTCATTGTTATCTCCTTTTCAATGTAAGCACCAAATTGTTGGACAAATAATTTTACTATTTCTTCAAATTTCTTCAAGGAATAATTGGGCAACCGATAATACCATTTTAATGCCATGCCACTAAGACTCTTAGGAAATGTCTTAAGTAACAATATATCATCATAAATAAGATCATGGTAAGCTATTCTAAATCTTTTTAGGTGCTCTATTGTATTTTCTATACCCTTATAAATAGGTAAAACTGGCATAGAAAAATGCTTAGGATAAGGCCTAGTAGCAACAATAGGATCCAATGGATGATTACACATTTTATTATAACTGTAAGTAAAACTTGAAGGCTGAATCATCTCAAATTTTGAAACTAATTATTTTACCACGTTTGCCAAATTTTGCATTTTTGAATTATTGTTATGTGTTATTCCCAGATTACCATATGTGTGTTGAGGAACCAATGCTTGATTCAAGTTGGAAGCATGGAAATTAATGTTATATGTGGCACTTTGTAAAAAAGGGCAACTAACATTGGATAGAATAGAAGCAAAATTGTTGATATTAGAAGATTGAGGAAGAAATTGAAAATATTTTTGAGTAACACTACTAATTGGAGGAGCTTGCATTCCTTCAAATGTTGATGGTTGTAGTAGTGTCAACAACTTGGTTCAAATTGTTAAGATGCATTTATTTAGACAAGGGATTATTTTGGTCAGGCATAGGGGATCTTATTAGAGGAGGAGGTTGAGGAGTTTCACCTCTTTTGATATGAGCTTCTCACTCCATACCCTCCAATAACTTATCCCTATTAGATTTCATAAAACCCCAAATGTGATCAAATTATGAAAAGACAAACCCACTATTAGGGCCTTTATAAGGATTAAAATTCATTTCAATTTCTATATTATATTGTTCTTTTGGATCTATATTAGGATCCTCTCTATCAATCTAATCACATTTCAAAGGAACATAATCAGACCCAAGTTGCTTTCACTGACTTCTAAGGAAAGGAGCCATTAGAAAAGTGAAAGGATAGAAGATAATTCTAAAAATAGAAAACAAAATAATTTTAAAATTATTATTAAAGTTTTTCAGCCATACAAACAATTTTAGTTATCTTGCTTAAAATTTTTTAAAAGAAAGGAGGTTTTCAAGTCGGGTTCACCAAAGATGTAGAGGGGGAAAACTGCCCTCCCACATACAATTCCCAAAATCTAGATCCACAAGAGAGAAGCCTTTAGGGTGAAACACAGGGGTATGTTATTCTCTACACTCAGTTCTAGGGGTGAAGGGTTCACAAAGAACGGTTTAAGGACTTGATCCAAGTCCTCTGGTTTTCAAGAATGTTTGATGTGTGAGATTCAAGACAAACACCTATATTTTAGCCTTTCTAGATCTATGCTATAAAATATAAAGGACAATGCAGGAATGCAGAATGCAAGAATACAAAATCTAACCCTAGAATGATTCTTTCTTTGAATGCTTATCTAACCTAGGGTTCTAAACAAATAACTTTTAAGCAAGGGCTCAAGAAGATATGCACAAATAGATTAACTCTAAGTGCACACTATATGCTATTTATTTTTAAATACCTAGAACTTAATTAAATATATTTCTATAAAATTATATCTAGGGTTTATAACAAAATTATAAAGCACTCAACAAACAACCTAAAGACTAATTAGAACACTTAGCTTATATGGTGATTTATCCTTGCTTTTATTCCTTTGTCCAAAGCTATCAATAATTCTTGTCCCTGCAAGACAACTTAACAAACACTTGGAAAATAGGATTAGCATTAGGGGGTCTACTTAGGCCATTGTACAATAGTGCTTGGAGGTGTAGCAATCAAGACCCCTAGGTCCTTTTAGTTGAAATTTGATAAATAAAAGCAAAAATTGATCTTTGGAAGAAAACAAACATAATACAATACAAAAATAGAATTATGAGATCACATAACATAATATGACATCAAGCTCTAAATGTAGCCTAGAATGTAGTAATGAAAGTTGGGACAAGATTTTACCCATAGATATTTATAAGGCAAAATCATACCCCATAACAGGTGAGAGTGATAACGCACAGGTGAAGTCGCGCCCCATAGCAAACCAAGCATGATTTCACCAAAGTGAGATGAAACATCTTAAACTAAAGCAAAATAATAAATATAAGATGTAGTGAATGAAAATAAGTATGCATTAGAACACTATCAATTGGTAGAGTGCAAGGAAGTAGATAGAAATGTTTGAGACCTCCTAAATGGTTGATATCTCCTTAGGGATTCAACACCAATCCACCAAGAGTGAGCAAAAGCAATCAATAATCAATGTAGTAGAAATCCAATCAATATTCAAACTCCAAATTAAACTTGCTTGCACATGAAGAAAAGGGATGCAGACCAAGTAAGAACACTTTACGAAAAACCGAATGTTAGTGAGAAATAAAATCATCAATCTAATTATGTGATTGTATCATGAGTGAGAAGTGAATTCAATCCCTCCTTATATAGCGGATTTGAAGGTAAGAATGGTGGGAAAACCAAGGAGGGCCGATGTAAAATATGCCAAACCCAAAGAATTAGGGTTTCCTTGAGTAAAATCCTAAAAAAAGGTAAAATCATGCCCTATGAAGGACCGAGCATGATTTCACATAAAGAGAGAAAATAGGTAAAACAAGGGGGAAGGAACCTTGCCCTTGCCTCAAAAAAGTTTGAGGGTCCTACCAAAGGGATATAGGAAGATTACCCACTAAAGTGGATCAATTTTACATGTCTATATCCATCAAATATCCAAATAAAGAGGCTAAGGATTCTAATCAAAATGACATCCTCAAAACCCTCATCTGTGCATTCAAAAATCTGCTACAAAATTAGACTATAAAACCTAAAAAAGGAAGTGCAAAAAGGGTGCAAAATAAAGTGTTTTATTCACAAGGTATTGTACTACATTTTCCATAGAAAGGAAGTAGATAAAAGGTGCCATTAAAGGCACAAAGGTCACAGGGAATCTAGCTAAGAAGGATGTACAAAAAACACTCCATATCCATGGTACAAGGAGCCATCATAAATGCTCATTCCTCACATATATTGGATGAACGAACCTGCACAACACAAGAAAATAATAGAAGATAAATATCCCATAGTTATGTAGAAGGAGCCATACTACAAGCAAAGGCATCACTATTAACTAGTCCAAATGTGCATGAACAACATTGTAATTTGCATGTCAAAGAGAACCAAAAGTGAGGAGAAAAGGTGCTAATTGCAAAGGTCTAAAACTTGGTGAAGAAAATCCACCAAAGGCAACATCTTCCATGCCATTCAAAGCTCCAATACCACCTCAAGGATTGACTGTGAGAGAAAATAGTTTGCTTGCACTTCAAGGAACATAACAAGCAAAGGAAGAGGTATAAAGAAGGAGTTACATTATCCTTGGAGGCATTACAACAATATATTCCATACAAAAACTTTGAGTGCCACTTGGCACAATCTGTCAACGTTGCTTAACATCCAAGAAACCTTACAAGAAAGGTTACAAGCACCTACATAGATTTGAAGTGTTACAAGAGATAGCAGATGCATTACTAAAGGTTGGTAGGGGCATTACGTAAAAGAAGAAAATATTACACATGTTTAAGTGACCATGGGTAATGCAAATGATACTTGGTAGCTTTTATCTCCATTAAAACCATGCAAACCTGAAGCGAATATATACAAAAGAAGAATAGTATTTTTTAGAAGTCAAAGTTTTTGGAGAGAAAAATGTAGTCAAACTGGTTTGAGTGCAATGTGTGAGAGAGTCAAGAAGAAAAATTTAAAGCTCCATTAAAGGGAGGTCAAATCAGTAGTGAAATTCTCTCTAGCATCGAAAAAACACTCAACCAATAATTTCTCAAAGAATCCACACTTATCCAAATTACAGTCGCCATATCAAGTACCAAAAGCTACGTCTTAATGTTGTTACACCCAACCAAAATCAGTGTTATACAAGTGTGAAGATAAAGAGCCAAGGTAAGTTTAATTATCTCATTTAATTTTACTTTCTAACATTGGAGAAATAAGGTTTTAAATAAAGGATAAATCTGAATATTATGAAAGAAAATTATATAGTAGCTAACTTATCCATATCAAAAAAATAATTGTAAAACAACCTTGGAGATATAAGGAATTCTATTCAAGTTTAACCATTTAATATTATGCAAATATTGTTTTTTTTCTAATTTTCCAAATTTGGGTCATATGGTCTACTACATCAAATCGATTTATTGGAAATTATAAAAATTAAAATCAAATTTCAAAGGGCCATTATAAGAGGTTTATTAAAAGCATTTTAAAGGTTGGAAATTTATAATATTATTGTCTCGAATATTCTCAAATCGAGACAAAATAATTCCAACATTAAAACATTAATTTGGAAAAAGTGCTTAGTTCAAAAGGATCAATAAGGATAATAGAAGTTGATTTTGGTATTTACAAAACTTTACAAAATCAACAAAAATTGAACGAAAATTTATAAAAGCACTTTATATCTTATCCAAAATATACTAGGGATCCATAAGGCATTCTACAAAACTTGGTAATATAAGCATTTATCAAAATTATCAAGTTGTAATATATAAGCTTTCTATAAAACCAAGGATAAATAAAGGTTTTACCAAATCAAGCTTATATACTTCTATCAAGGATCATATATCCTAATATGGAGTCATAAGGATGTCTAATTTCCAAAATACTACAAAAATCAATAAAGAAAAGTTAGTGCCATAAAACTTGGGATCATGAATCTACTCATGAAATATGAAAGGATGATAGATCTAACTTCTAAAGTAATCCATAGTGAATCCTTAGAAGATAACTTTGACACTATGGAATGCTATCTTCAAGCTCATATCAATGAAGCTTTTGCCAATGGATAAAGTGACATTACACTTTTCTTAGATCTTGTGAGCATATTATATATGGCATTACACACATATAAAAGTTTTTATATCTAGAAAGGTTTTTCAATCCACATGCAGAATTGGTACTTCAAGTTCTACTAACTCAATATCTTATCATGATGCCTTAAGTGGTTGTTCAAAAGCATCTATACAGATTGAAGATAAGAAAGGAGAATCTTCCACACAAGAACCAATTAGCAGTACAACCACCTATGAAAAAGCAGAGATCGAATTCAAAGGTAAATCTAAGGAAGAAGGAGATGAATCCAATGAAGGAGAAATACAGTGTAAGGTCAAATAAAATAAGAACCTATAGCTTCAGATTATTTTGTATCATTTGAAGACTAAAGAAAATATAGAAGGACCAAGTATAAAACTCTTTCAACAGGAACAATAGTTTTCAAAGACACTAACATCTAGCTTGAACTAGTTATAAAAATCAGAGAAGAAGAATTAAAATTTCCATTTTCAAGAGGAAGATCCACATTGAACACTAAAGTCTTCAATACCCAAATATTTTAATATAGGGGGTTGTTAGAAATTGCTTATATTACATCACTTGGGTCATATAAATGTACCTTCCTTGGTACATACTTAGGAAATTAGATTAATTTAGGGGAAAGTTATCTAGTTTCT
Organism: Wollemia nobilis; assembly: GCA_028583015.1. Taxonomy (NCBI): domain Eukaryota; kingdom Viridiplantae; phylum Streptophyta; class Pinopsida; order Araucariales; family Araucariaceae; genus Wollemia; species Wollemia nobilis. The sequence goes on from JAQPPZ010001340.1 coordinate 5,839,429, forward strand.
TCATGCAATGTAATAAATGCACAAGTATCAATGTGAAAGTTGTAAATGTGCAAGGCATCCCTTGCATAGCTAGGTAGAGTGTTGGCCAAGGAACCTATCTTCCTATATAAAGGGCCATAGATATAGAGGAGAACATAAGGTAGTAGTATAGGATACACAATAGTGTAGAGTGTGTAAGCTATAAGCTCAGAGCTCATTCATTGAGCAATAACTTGTATCATGGGGTGTTAATTTCCTCTATAGATACTATTGTACTCATTTTCATCATTTCCATTTATAGCATATTTTAATCAGCTATTAGATTCAATTTATTTATTATTATCTTGCTTCTTGTGAATGTTATCTCCCATCATATATTGTATCAAAAACTAACAGTGGTATCAGAGCTACGGTAGATCAAGCTACGATAGATCAATAGGAAAATCACCATTATCATTGAACTTGAGCTTTTCTCAACCTGATGCACCATTGGACTAGTCACTATCAAAATTTCTTAGAAGAGTCTAGGTGATAGAATTAGGGAGAGCCACAAGTAAGGACTGAATGAAATCTTAGTTTTAAAAATAATGAGATTGCATATGACTAGAGTATTTCCATAGATTTACAGGAAAACTCATGAAGAATAGGACTCAACATTTGATCCACTAGTTTGATGAATCAACTAGTGAAGCTCATACAAGAGATATGGAAATATTTACTTGAAGTTTATTTTATTGTAGGGAATTAATTCTTAGATTATTGGGATACCTCCTATAAAAGAAAGCTAGGATACCTTAAATTTGTTACACAAAGGTTGGAGTATCTTCATAGTGCAGAGATTAGTTGTTGCAGAAAGGAGAATACTTTAAAAGAAACTTCTAGAAAGAAATCATGGCAAAGTCAGGAGATAAGATATTTCCATTGCTATATTGAAGAACTTCACAAAAATAAAAAGGCCATATAAAAACTGATTCAGAAGAAAATGCCATAGAAGACTTGATCCAGAAGAAAAGGGCACATAAGCCTTGATATTGAAGAAAATGCCATAGAAGCCTTGATATTAAAGAAAAGGCCATGAAAGCCTTGTTACTAAAATAGGCCACAAATGCCTTTATCATAAATAAGACTCCAAAAGAGAGTACCTAATTCAGAAGTATATTTTAGTACTAATATTTTTGTTGTAGGTAAAGGAGATCCAATAAGTTAGGAAAGCTTCCTACAAGAAATTTAGGAAGAGTAGCCTCTTCAGAATAAATCTAGCATCTGAAGAAAAAGAGATAAGGAGGATATCTCATTGAAAACATTCCAGACAAGGAAGACGAAGAAGTACTAGGAGAGTCCTACTCAAATCTTGAAGCAACAAAATTAGTGATCCATGAGAAGATCTCACCACCAATACTTCCAAAAGTAGAAGGTTGAATACAAGATCTCAAGGAAGACCAAAAGAAGCTTAAAGATCAAAGACCTTGGCGAGATCTTTATGAGCATCCATTAAAATGCTAGGAGAGATTTCCTGAATAAATCATCGAAGGAGAACTCACTGGAGAAGTCTATTACCAAGGAGAAGCCTTTGATAGTGAAGGACTTGGAACACTTGTTGCCATCTGACAACAAGCCCAAGAGGAGGAGAATTTGGCTAGAAGAATCTAGTGAAAACCTCAAGATATTCAGAATCTTGAGAAGAAGATCCTACTTGAAATAAAAATTCAACAAGAAGACTTGAAGACAAAAGAAGCTTACTAGAACTAGAATATTGAAGATTACCTCTCACAGAAAGAAGGCATTACTTGATGAGAATCTATAGTAAGTTGGAGGAGACTACAAGAGGAGGATGAGCCACCAAATCCTAGTTCTTGAAAAGAAGTTTGAGACTACAATTTGGTGAAGAATAAGATGATCAGACATCAATAAAGTAGCAATATCTACAACCTCTACGTAAACTACATCCTCAAAAAGGTATGCAAAAATTGGTGCAAAAATATTTATTATTAATAGATTCATTGGAGCACCTTATCTAGATTAAAGTTGCAACCTAAATTATAGTCTTCAGAAGTGTAAAATAAAAAGGTTCCTTTTAGAGTTTCATTTGCACACTAGGAGTTGATTAGATTTCAAATATTAATTATCTATCAACTACCTATTATCTACTTTGTAAAGAGAAAATAAGATTGAATCCTACAATACTAATTGTAGTAAATTTTCAAAATATTTGAAGGTTCATTTCAAATTATTATTGATTAGTTGTAGTGAATTGATTAAGTGCATTTTCTTGAGAGTATATTGAAGTTATAAGGTGTAATTTTTTAGTACATTCAAAAGTAGAATTTGTTAGATTAATTTGCACTATTATTACTCTCAAAAGAAATTAGTTTTATGCATTGAAAAAATGCTACAAAATCTAGTTTGAATCAAGTGTCTAAATACACTCTTAATGAACAAAAAATTGAAACTCTTAGTGGCCAATAGAAGCCACCAAAATTGGTTAGTACAAGCAATGAAAAGCTAACCAAAAAAATCTTCAAATATTAAGACTTGATGAGTCTCAAATACAAAGCACTTGGGGGTTAGTGCAACTGAAATAAAGCTTCTATTTTATAGTGTTTACAAATCTTGGATTCACCATCAAATATCCAAGAAAAGAGGGTAAGGAGTCTACTCAAAAGAACATCCTCAAAACCCTCATCTATGCATTCAAAAATATGCTACAAAATTAGACTACAAAACCTGAAAAAGGGAGTGTAAAAGAAAGTGTATTATTCATAAGGTATTTCACTACATTATCCATAGAAAGGAAGTAGATAGAAGGTGTCATTAAAGATACAAAGGTCATAGGTAATCCATACAATAAGGATGTATGAAAAACACTCCATATCCAAAATACAAGGATCCATAAAAAAGGCTCATTCCTCACATATCTTGGATGGACAAACCTGCACAATAAAAGAAAATAACAAAAGATCAATATCCTACAGTTTCGTAGAAGAAGGAGCTATACTACAAGAAAATAATCACTATTACATCATCCAAATGTGCATGAAAAACACTGCAATTTGCACATTAAAGAGAACCAAAAGCAAGGAGAAAAGGTGCTAATTGCAAAGGTCTAAAACTTGGTGAAGAAAATTCATCAAAAACAACATCTTCCATGCCATTCAAAGCTCCAATATCACCTCAAGGATTGACTACGAGAGAAAATAGTTTACTTGCACTTCAAGGAATGTAGTAAGCAAAGGAAGAGGCATAAAGGAGTTAAATTCTCCTTGGAGGTGTTACAACAATATATGCAATACAAAAACTTTGAGTGCCACTTGGTATAATCTCTCAAAAATGCTTAACATCCAAGAAACCTTATGAGGAAGGTTACCAGTGCCTACTTAGATATGCAACATTATAAGAGCTGGTAGATGCATTACTAAAGGTTGGTAGGGGTGTTACATAAAATATACAAATATTACACAGGTTGAAGCACCCATGAGTAATGTAAGTGACACTTGGCAAAATTTATCTCCATTAAAAAATAGAAACCTAAAGTGAACGAAGCAAAAAGAGGAATAGCATTTTTAGCAGTCAAATATTTTGGAGAGGAAAATTTAGTCAAACTAGTTTTTGAGCGCAACGTGTAAGAGAGGAAATAAGGAGCATTTAAATCTCCATGAAAAGGATATCAAATCAACAGTGAAATTCTCTCTAGCATCAAAGAAATACTCAGCCAATAATTTCTCAAAGAATACACACTTGTCTGAATTGCACTCGCCATGTCAAGCACCAGAAGCTACATCTTAATGTTGTTACACCTAGCCAAAATCAGTGTTATACAAGTGTGAAGATAAAGGGCCAAGGAAATTTTAATTATCTCATTTAATTTTGTTTTCTAACATTGGAGAAATAAGGTTTTAAATAAAGGATAAATATTAAGATTATGAAAGCAAATTATATAGGCGATAACTTACCCAGATCAAAAAAATATTTGCAAAAAAACCTTGGAGATATAAGGAATTCTACTTAGGTTTAACCATTTAATATTTTGTAAATATTGTTATATTTTCTAATTTTCCAAATTTGGGAGTCATAAGGTATACTACATCCAATTAATTTATTGGAAAATAGAAAAATTAAAATCAAATTATAAAGGGCCATTATAAGAGGTTTATTAAAAGCATTTTAAAGGTTGGAAATTTATAATATTACTGTCTCAAATATTCTCAAATCGAGACAAAAGAAGTCCAACATTAAAAACTCTTTGAATTTGGGAAAAATTCTTAGTTCAATAGGAACAATAAGGATAATAGAAGTTGATTTTGGTATTTATAAAACTTTGAAAATCAACCAAAATTGAACTAAAATTTACAAAAGAACTTTATATCTTATCCAAAATATACTATGGAGTCATAAGGTATTCTACAAAACTTGGTAATATCAGCATTTATCAAAATTATCAAGTTACAATATATAAGCTTTCTACAAAACCAAGGATTGATAAAGGTTTTACTAAATCAAGCTTATATGCTTCTATCAAGGATCATATATCCTAATAGGGATCCATAAGGATGTCTACTTTCCAAAATAGTCCAAACATCAATAAAGAAACAATTAGTGCCATAAAACTTGGGATCATGAATCTACTCATGAAATATGAGAGGATGATAGATCTAAATTCTAAAGTAATCCATAGTGAATCCTTAGAAGACAACTTTGACACTATGGAATGCTATGTTCAAGCTCATCGCAATGAAGATATTGGAAATGGAGAAAGTGACACTACACTTTCCTTAGATCTTGTGAGCATATTATATATGGTATTACTCACATATAAACACTACAAGAATGAAAATGTAGAACAAAAAGGATTTATATAACTAATAAAAAGAAGGAAGAACTAAGTGAGTCATATCTAGAATTTTTTTTTAGTACACATGCATAATTGGCACTTCAAGTTCTACTAACTCAAGATCTTATCATGATGCCTTAAGTGGTTGTTCAGAAGCATCTATACAGATTGAATATAAGAAAGGAGAATATTCCATACAAGAATCAAGTAGTAGTACAACCACCTATGAAAAATCAAAGAGCAAATTCAAAGGTAAAGCTAAGGAAGAAGAAGGAGATGAATCCAATGAAGGAGGAATATAGTGCAAGGTCAACTAAAATAAGAACCTACAACTTTAGCCTATTTTGTATCATCTAAAGACTGAAGCAACTACAAAAGGACCAAGTACAAAAATATTTTAGAAAGAATGACAATTTTCAAAGACACTAACAACTAGCTTGAACATGTTACATAAACCAGAGAAGAAAAATCAGATTTCCATTCTCAAGAGGAAGATCCAGATTCCACATTGAAGACTAAAGTTTTCAATACCCATATATTGTAATATAAGGGGGTGTTTGAAATATCTTATATTACATCATTTAGGTTATGTAAATATATCTTCCTTGGTACATACTTAGAACATTAGATTACTTTAGGGGGAGGTTATCTAGTTTCTTCATGCAATGTAATAAATGCACAAGTGTCAATGTGCATGGTATAAATATAAAAGGTGTCCCTTGTGTCCCTTGTACAACTAGGTAGAGTGTTGGACAAGGAACTTATCTTCCTATATAAAGGGCCATAGATATAGAGGAGAATATAAGGTAGTAGTGTAGGATACACAACAGTGTAGACTATGTGAGCTATAAGCTCAAAGCTCATTTATTGAGTAGTAGCTTGTATCATGGAGTGTTCATTTCCTCCATAGCTACTATTGTACTCATTTTCATCATTTCTATTTATAGCATATTTTAATCATCTCGTAGATTTAATTATTTTCTTATTATTCTACATCTTGTGAATGCTATATCCTATTACATATTGTATCAAAAGAAAACAATGGTATCAGAGCTATGGTAGATCAATAAATCACCATTATCATTGACCCTGAGTTTTTTATCAACATGATGGCCATTGGAACAGTCATTATCAAAATTTCTTATAAGAGTCTCTGTGATAGAATTAGGGAGAGCCACAAGTGAGGACTGAATAAAATATTACTTTTAGAAATACTGAGATTGCATATGACTAGAGTCTTTCCACAGAGTTACAGGAAAACTCGTGAAGACTAGGACTCAATATTTGATACACTAGTTTTATGAATCAACTAGTGAAGCTTATCAAATAGATCTGTAAATATTTACCTAAAGTTTATTTTATTGCAAGGAATTAATTCTTAGATGATTGGGACACCTCCTATAATAGAAATATAGGAGACCTCAACTTTGTTACATAAAGGTTAGAGTGCCTTCATAGTGTAGATATTAGTTGTTGTAGAAAGGAGAATACTTAAGAAGAAACTTCTAGAAAAGAATCATGGTGAAGTCAGGAGACATGAGATATTCATTGCTAGATTGAATAACTTTCCAAAAAAAGGCCATAGAAGCCTTGATTCAGAATAAAATTCCATAGAAACCTTGATCCATAAGACAAGGTGACAAAAGCCTTGATATTGAAGAAAAGGCCATAAAAGCCTTGATATTGAAGAAAAGGCCATAGAAGCCTTGATATTGAAGAAAATGCCATAGAAGCCTTGATATTAAAAAAAATGACCATAGAAGCCTTGATATTGAAACATGCCATAGATACCTTTATCATGAAGAAGAATCCAAAAGAGAGTACCTAATACAAAAGCATATTTTAGTACTAATATTTTTGTTGCATGGAAAGGAGATCTCATAAGTTAGGAAAGCTTCCTACAAGAAAGTTAGGAAGAGTAGCCTCTTTATAATCAATCCAAAACCTAAAGCAAAAGAGATCAGGAGGATATCTCATTGAAGAAATTCCATATAAAGAAGAAGGACTAGGAGAGTCCTGCTCGAATCTAAAAGTAGCAAAATTAGAGATCCAAGAGAATATATCACCACCAACACTTGTAGAAGTAGAAGGTTGAATATAAGGTCTCAAGGAAGACCAAAAGAAGCTGCAAGATCAAAGACCTTGGCAAGGTCTCAATGAGCATCCAGTAAAAGGCTAGGAGAGCCTTCTTGAAGAAATCATCAAAGGATAACTCACTGGAGAAGTCAACTACTAAGGAGAAGCTCTTGATAGTGAAGGACTTGGGATAATTGTTTCCATTTGACAACAAGCACAAGAGGAGGAGAATTTAGCAAGGAGTGCCAAATTAGAGCAAAAGAAAAATCTAGTGAAGACCTCAAAATATTCAAAATCTTGAGAAGAAGATCCTACTTGAAGTCAAAATTTGATAAGAAGACTTGAAGACAAAATAAGCTTGCCAAGACTAAAGTATTGAAGATTGCCTCTCACAAAAAGAAGGCATTACTTGCTAAGAATCTGCAACAAGTTGGAGGAGACTACAAGAGGAGGACATTCCTAAAAAGAAGTTTGAGACTATAGTTTGGTGAAGAAGAAGCTTATCAGACATCAACAAAGCAACAAGAGGTACAACCTCTACATAAAATACATCCTCAAAAATATATGCAATGATTGGTTTAAAAATATTTATTATTAACAGATTCATTGGAACACAATATCTAAATTAAATTTGCAACCTAAATTACAGTCTTCATAAGTACAAAATAAAAAAGGTTCCTTTTAGAGGTTCATTTGCACACTAGGATTTGATTATATTATAAATATTAATTATCTATAAACTACCTATTATCTACTTTGGAAAGCAAAAAGAAGACTGAATCCTACAATACTAATTGTAGTGAATTTGCAAAATATTTGAAGGTTCATTTCAAATTATTCTTGATTAGTTGCAGTGAATTTATTAAGTGCATTTTATTGAGAGTAGATTGGAGTGATAAGGTGTAATTTTTTAGTGCATTAAAAAGTAGAATTTTTTAGATTCATTTGCACTATTATTACTCTCAAAAGAAATTAGTTTTGTGCATTGAAAAAAGGCTACAAAATCTAGTTTGCATCAAGTGTCTAAAAAAAATCTTAAAGCACAAAAAACTACAACTCTTAGTGGCCAATAGAAGCCACCAAAATTTTTTAATACAAGCAAAGAAAAGCTAACCAAAAAATAAGCTTCAAATATTGAGACTTGGTGATTCTCAAATCCAAAGCACTTAGGGGTTAGTGCAATTGAAACAAAGCTTCTATTTTATAGTGTTTAAAAATCTTGGATTCACCATGAAATATCCAATCAAAGAGGGTAAGGAGTCTACACAATAGAACATCCTCAAAACCCTAATGTGTGCATTCAAAAATCTACTACAAAATTAGACTACAAAACCTAAAAAAGGGAGTGCAAAAAGGGTGCAAAATAAAGTGTATTATTCACAAGGTATTACACTACATTATCTATAGAAAGGAAGTAGATAGAAGATGCCATTAAATGCATAAATATCATAGGAAATCCAACCAAGAAGGATGTACAAAAAGTACTCCATATCTATGGCACAAGGAGCCATAAAAAAGGCTCATTCCTTAGTATCTTGGATGGAAAAACCTACACAACACAAGCACACAGTAGAAGATCAATATCCTAAAATTACATAGAAGAAGAAATAGCCATACTAAAAGCAAAGGCATCACTATTATCTCATCCAAATGTGCACAAACATCGTTGCAATTTTCACATCAAAGAGAACCAAAAGCATGGAGAAAAGGTGATAATTACAAAGGTCTGAAACTTGGTGAAGTTAATACACCAAATGCTGCATCTTCCATGTCATTCAGAGCTCCAATACATTCTAAAGGATCAAATATGAGAGAAAATAATTTGCTTGCACTTAAAGGAATATAGCAAGCAAAGGAAGAGACATAAAGGAGTTACATTCTCCTTGGAGGTGTTACAATGATAGGCACCACACAAAAACTTTGAGTGCTACTTGGTACAATTTATCAATAATGCTTAACATCCAAGAAGCCTTACAAGGAAGGTTACAAGCACCTACTTAGATTTGAAGCATTACAAGAGTTGGCAGATGAGTTACTAAATGTTGGTAGGGGTATTATGTAAAATATGCAAACGTTACACAGGTTGAAGCACCCATGAGTAATGTAACTAATACTAGGCAACTTTTATCATTATTAAAACCATTCAAACTTGAAGCGAATAAAGCAGAATGAGGAATAGCATTTTAATAGTCAAAGATTTGGAGAGGAAAACACATTCAAACTAGTTTTTAAGCACAACATGTAAGAGAGGAAATAAGGAGCATGTAAAGCTCCATGAAATAGAGGTCAAATCAGTAGTGAACTTCTCTCTAGCATTGAAGAAATAATCATCCAATCATATCTCAAAGAATCCACACTTGTCCGAATTGCACTTGCAATATCAAGCGCCAGAAGCTACGTCTTAATGTTGTTACACCCATCAAAAATCAGCGTTATACAAGAGTGAAGATATAGGGCCAAGGTAAGTTTAATTATATCATTTAATTTTGCTTTCTAACATTGGAGAAATAAGATTTTAAATAAAGGATAAATCTTAAGATTATGAAATCAAATTATGTAGGAGATAACTTATCCAGATTAAAATAATATTTTCAAAACAACCTTGGAGATATAAGGAATCCTACTTAGGTTTAACTATTTAATATTTTGTAAATATTGTTATCTTTTCTAATTTTCCAAATTTGGGAGTCATAAGGTCTACTACATCAAATTGATTTATTAGAAAATAGAAAAATTAAAATCAAATTTCAATGGGCCATTATAAGAGGCTTATTAAAAGCATTTTAAAGGTTGGAAATTTATAATATTATTGTCTCATATCTTCTCAAATTGAGAAAAAATAAGTCCAAAATTAAACCCTCTTTAAATTTGTGAAAATTGCTTAGTTCAATAGGAGAAATAAGGATAATAGAAGTTGATTTTGGTATTTACGAAACTTTACAAAATCAACCAAAATTGAACTAAAATTTACAAAAGCACTTTTTATCTCATCTACAATATAATAGGGAGTCATAAGGCATTCTACAAAACTTTGTAATATCAACATTTATCAAAATTATCAAGTTACAATATATAATATTTCTACAAAACCAAGTATTAACAAAGGTTTTACCAAATCAAGCTTATATACTTCTATCAAGGATCATATATCCTAATAGGGAGCCATAAGGATGTCTACTTTCCAAAATACTACAAATATCAATAAGGAAAAATCTAGTGCCATAAAACTTGGGATCATGAATCTACTCATGAAATCTAAAAGGATGATAGGTCCAACTTCTTAAGTAATCCATAGTGAAGCCTTAGAATACAACTTTGTCATAATTGAATGCTATCTTCAAGCTCATATCAATGAAGCTATTGGCAATGGATAAAGTGACATTAAACTTTACTTATATCTTGTGAGCATTTTATATATGACATTACTCACATATAAACACTACAATAATAAAAATGTAGAACAAAAAGGATTGAAATAACTGCTCAAAAGGAAGGCAAAACTAAGTGAGTCATATCTAGAATTTTTTTCAATCCACATGCAGAATTGGCACTTTAATTTCTACTAACTCAAGATCCTATCATGATGCCTTAAGTGGTTGTTCAGAAGCATCTATATAGATTGACGACAAGAAAGGAGAATCTTCCATACACGAATCAAGTAACAACACAACCACCTATGAAAAAACAAAGATCAAATTCAAAGGCAAATCTAATGAAGAAGAAGAAGATGAATCCAATGAAGGAGGAATACAGTGCAAGGTCAACTAAAAGAAGAACCTACAACTTCAACCTATTTTTTATCATCTAAATACTAAAACAACTACAAAAGGATAAAGTACAAATCTCTTTCAACAATAATGACAGGTTTCAAAGACACTAACATCTAGCTTGAATGGGTTACAAAAATCAGTGAAGAAGAATCAAAATTCCATTTTCAAGAGGAAGATCCACATTAAAGACTAAATTTTTGAATACCCAAATATTGTAATATAAGGGGGTGTTAGAAATAACTTATATTACATCATTTGGGTCATGTAAATGTACCTTCCTTGGTACATACTTAGGACATTAGATTAATTTAGGGGGAATTTATATAGTTACTTCATGTAATGTAATAAATGCACAAGTGTCAATGTGCAAGTTGTAAATGTACAAGGTATCCCTTGTATAGCTAGTTAGAGTGTTGGCCAAGGAACTTATCTTCCTATATAAAGGGCCATAGATATAGAGGATAACATAAGGTAGTAGTATAGGATACACAATAGTGTATAGTGTGTAATATATAGGCCTAGAGCTCATTCTTTGAGCAGTAGCTTGTGTCATTGAGTGTTCATTTCCTCCATAGCTACTATTTTACTCATTTCCATCAATTCTATTTATAATATATTTCAGTCATATCACAGATTTAATTTCTTTATTATTATTTTATATCTTGTGAATATTATCTCCCATTACATGTATCAAAAGCTAACAGTGGTATCAAAGCTACAATAGATCAAGCTACATTAGATCAATAGGAAAGTCACCATTATCATTGACCCCAAGTTTTTTCTCAACCTGATGCACCACTGGACCACTCACTGTTAAAATTTCTTAGAAGAGTCTAGGTGATAGTGTAGACACCTAAAAATGATATGTTTAGAATACTACTCATATGGGCATCATTGCAGACCATATGAATGATCTTGGACCTTTCCAAGGCAAAGCAATGGCTTTAACCACTCATTTTAGACATCTTAGACCTATTCAACCTTAGCTGTGGATGGCATCTGTAGCTAGGATATTAACTATGGTTGACACCCATAGCTAGGGTTTTAGTTGCATTTAAGAGCTATGGATAACCCTATAAATATCTTGGCCTCCCAAGCAAGCTAAAATTAGTTGTAATGACCATAGAAACTAATATTGGGTAATTTTTTGTGAGGAAGCTTTAGGATGTTTCCTCCCAACTGCCCTAGCCTTTCAATTCTTGATTTTGACTTCTTAAGGAAGCTAAAATGAGGAGTTAGGATGGCTATAAGATCCCCATCAAAATTTGGGAGAGTATCTAGAAGATATTTTAAGTTTAATGTAGTGAAGTCCTACCAAATTGGAGAGCCAATTATACCTTGTGAAGAGCAACAAGTTGCTACCAAAATCCAATTTGATCATCAACCTTGGAATAATTGAGATCTCAAGAGCTTGAGGAGAAAGCTTGAAAATTGATACACATCCACCACAAATTCTAATTATTTACACTACCAATCTATTCTAGAACACTGAGGTGACCCTTGATCATAAATTCCTCGAAGGAATTAAGAGTTTCTGGCCTTGGCAAGAGAAAGAGGATTTTTCCCTCAGTCATGACTAACAGAGCTAGCTATGTTTAATAACTGAAACTAGGGTTTGATGCTTTTTTTCCTCTATTTTAGCTATAGGTTTTCCATTTTAGTTATATAAATAGGTTAATCTAGCCTAGATTTATTTTCATCTATATATTTGTACAGTTAATTAGCAAGATTAGAGGTAGCTTTGCCTTCATTTGGTCATATTTGCTAGTTTTCAATAATATTCTTAGATTAGCTTCATTTCATGCTTTTATTGCAAATTTCATGTTAGATTAGCTAGATCTACTTGTTTTCTACCATGATTTGCATTAATTCAGCCATTTTGTAAGCATATTTGCATATCTTTATGCTTTCTTGCAAGTTTAGCCATACTTTTTGCATGTTCTTAACAAAAGCCTCATCATGAGAGGCCTCATATGCTTTTAATTATGCTTTTTTGTTTCATGTATGCAGATTACAGGTTCCCTAAAGCTTCAAGGCATTCTCAATATCAAGTTCCTACTGGCAAAGATAGAAGGAGGCATCAAATAAGCCCTTAATTAATTTGTGTCGATATAGAAAGCCTATGGATTGCACCACCCTCGTTTAGGGGCTTCACATATTTGTATTGATTGTATCAAAATTTGGTATCCCTAAGATGGACATACATGTAATAGAATCTCATTATGAATTAATAAAATGAGTCTTTATAGTCTTGTCAATTCATTATCAATTCATGTTTTCTTGCTTTATCTTTGGTATTATGATGCAAATATAGTACGTGCATGCATTCTAGCATCGTACATATGACGATCACAATGAAAACCCAAAAAACTTGCTATATATGACTGATATTTATTTGTTTTTGTGTTGTATGTCTTAGCCACACTTGGTAACCGTGATGTATAGTCTCAGTCGCATTTAACACTCATGGCTAGCAGAAAGCGGAGAAAAATATAGTAGATAGTTTGTCTCTTCATCAGATGAGGGATTCCAGGTAATTGTCCCTTCTCTATAATTTCTTGTCTCTGTATTTTTCCTATCAGTAGGTTAATTAAGTCATCTAGCCAAAATTTAAAGGAAAAATCATGGAAAATTATCTATTTGTTGTCAGCCATGGCTAGCATTGTTAGCTGTGGTTGTCAACCATGGTTAAAATTTTAGATGCATTTCTATCCCATGGCCAACTTTGTTGCCTACGATACAAAATAAAAACTAGAATTTAAGCTATGTGTTAGGGTTTGCATGCTTGGGGCTTGTCTAAAGGCTAGTTGTTCATATAATTTTGCATTATCTTTTTTGAAAATAACATCTAATTTTGCATCCTATTTGAAATTAAAACATCAATTTCTTAGGCATGTAGGAAGAATCATGGGTGCTCTCTGATGCATTTCACTTTTCATGTAAAGTTAAAATAAACCCCCACACACCATGTTCCACTTGAATGTTAGTGAGTTGGATTTCATCACCAACCACTAATAGAGACCAATTAGGTGGGCTTCATCTCCATCCGTTGGCTCAAATCCTATGAACTCTATTTTTGGCCAAGGTTGGATCCAAGAACCAATTTAGCTTGGAAAATTTTCATATACTTCTCTTCGAAGGGTATACCACTGACCAAGTGAGACTAGGTGAGGACTGGAAGGACCTGTGATCCCTAACCAGGTATGGGCTTCATCTCCATACTTTGGTGGGTTTACGTAACAAAAATTTCATTACTAGTTGTCGAGCTACGAGTATACAGGTGAAAAACCCTTTAACAAAAGCATATCATCCAACAAAATAAAACACATGACATGAGGTCTCTTTGAAAATCAACAAATAAAAAACACACAAAACCAGTTCTTAGGACACATATCTAATCCTTAAAAGAGATAAACATATTTGTCTACTTTTTTTGCATGTCTTAAAAATTTACACAAGAGATAAGTTCACATTGTCATGGTTTTCACATAGAGAAACCACCCTCAGTCCAACATCAAGGTGAGAACTAGTGCTCCACCCAATAACAATCATAAAAATACTAATGTTGAGTCGCCCACACAAAATACTGCTAGATGAAGTTCAATGAGCCTCAGGGGGATAACTCAACCTATGGGGGTAACTCTCAAGGAATCTTAGCTAGATAACTAGATCTAGATTCCTCTCACATTAGACAAGAGGGAGCTTCAAGGCCACAATCCTCATAGGATAGACACAAGCAAGATTAGCCCAATGAGGGGTAAAACACAAGGGTTGCATCCAATCACATACCCTCCATAGCTCCCAACCACATTGAGAGTGGTAGAATTATAATAGACACCAGTATTATTAGAGTGAATGGCACCATGCGAGATCAGCCATGGATAACTAGAAAAGTAGATGAACTGAATCGAGTTCATGTAGTCAAAAAATAGTGAGACACACTCACAAGCATGGGGAAGCCTCAAAGCATCCTCACAACACTCACACTAATTTCAAGCATGGAGGTATAGAACACAGGTCATTGCACACTAACAATACTACCTTTATATATAGATGTAAAAGCATAGTGGGGTATCCTTCAAAGAACCTCACCATAGTGACTCACACAGAGTTACAAAATCAGATACTTTCAATGGTAGATCAATCTAACCATGTGCATAGGTTGTATGAAGATGCACAATATTAATAAAGAGTACTCTAAGATAAAAGGGAGGGATTACACGCAGCACAAGAGCACCTAGACAAACTTGAACAAGAAGAGGTGCAAGCACAAATAATATGATGCCAACACCTATATGAATAGTTCCTAAGGGAACAAAAGCTCTAGAAAGAATAAAGTATGAGGAACAAGCATATAGGTTCGACTAAACCAATATACACATGGGTAGTGAGTACTACCATTCCAACAGATGTGTTTCTTCTCAACCTGAGAGGTATGCCAAACAGGTAGATTATTGCACTCACCGCACCTCACAACATGCTTATAGACACCAACGGTGCATAGCACAAGAACATGTGGAGAATGCATAAGAAAAATATGTGAAGATGGATGACTAGGAAAATACTTATCTTGAACCATCTTCCATGGTTGTAGAAGAGGAATACAATCACCCATTTTAGTCCAATGTAGAACAATTACCTCCTTGATGAAGAACAAAAGCTTATACTAAGAGGGGGGTGAACAATATAAGACTAAATTTTACTTTTCTTTCTCAAACAATATTATCCAATATATCAATGGCAATATCAATAGTAGTAATCAAAGCAATGCATAAATCATCACACACAATAGAGACGCCAATTTAACATGGTTCACCTAATGTGGACTACTCCATGGAGAAAATATTTCACTTAAATTTTCTCAAAAAATCTCATGGTAATCCTTCCATATTACAATATTTATGGACCTCTATCCAATAGAGACCAATCCCCTAATAAATTTTGTGGACACAAATCCATAGGAGAACTCTTTCCCCTTTTATGGTTCATGTGTCCATAGGAGAACTCTTTCTCCTATGCTTTGGATGGTGATCTTCTAGAAGACTACTACCTCCACTGCACTGGCTTATGGATCTCTCTCCATAGAAGACCTCTATCCTCACTCAAAATACCTCTGTCCTCACTACCCTAGCTAATGTATCTCTATCCATTGGAGACTACTATCCTTTTATCTATCACCTCCAAAGCTTGCTCTAAGCTTTGGTCAATCTCTGTCTCAAATATGCATTAAACACTATCCTCAGTCTAGCACAAATATACTCTTAAAATATATCTTTGGTCTGGCACAAATATACCTTCAAATCTGCACCAAACTTTATCCTTAAGTCTGTCCTCAAATATGTCCTCAAGCCTTAACATAAAGCTTTATCAAATCAAAAATCAAATCTACTTTGATCTGCCCAAGCCTTAACACAAATCAATCAATCAAATATGATATCAAGTCTTCTTAAAGACTTGTCTCAAATCTGTCCACAAGTCCTCTCAAGAACTTTCTCAATCTGCACTACAAGTCTTCACCAAGAATTACCTCAAATATTCTCAAAAAGTCTTCACCAAGAATTATCTCAAATATGTCCAATAAGCTCTCACTAGAACTTGCCCAATCTACTCAAAAAATCTTCACCAAGACTTACTTCAAATATTCTCAACAAGTCTTCACCAAGACTTACCTCAAATATGTACAACAAGCTCTCCCTAGAACTTGTCCAATCTACTCAATAAGTCTTCACCAAGACTTACCTCAAATCTACTCAACAAGTCTTCACCAAGACTTACCTTAAATATGTCCAACAAGCTTTAACAAAAGCTTACTTAAATCTATCCTTAAGCTTTCACAAAAGCTTACTCAAATATATCCTTAAGTCCCATCTAGGACTTACTCAAATATGCCCACAAGCTTTCACAAAAGCTTATTCAAATCACTACAAAACTTGCATAAAAAATCTCAACTTAATCTCTTCCAGAAAACCTCTTCAACACACATACAAGTTTCACGCATAATATTTTAACCATAAAAATATATAGAGAATGATCAAAGACTCAATATGTATCACACTCACAAAACACTCAATCACTTTCAAACTCTCTTTCAAATCGATTTAGAATAAAGTATAATTTGTTTTACAAAACTTGAACTATCACTCCAATACTTTCAATCAATGATGCTCAACCAACTTCATTCAAACATACACTCAATGAAACAGAACTTGCTTACAAATCCTAACCAAGTGTTTCACTATACTCACAACAACTCACTCTATGGATTTCAAACCTTGGCTCAAGATAATTCCAATTTCACATAACAATGATACTCATGTTATTTTACAAACCCTTGCTCAAGATAGTTCACAATCTCACAAAACAATGATACTCATAATCTTTCACAAACCCTATTTCAAGATAGTTCTCAATTTCACATAACAATGATACTCATGATATTTCACAAATCCTAGTTCAATATAGTTCTCAATTTCACATAACAATGATACTCATGATCTTTCACAAACCTTAGTTCAAGATAGTTCTCAATTTCACATAACAATGATACTCATGTTCTTTAAACATCCACAAATCATGCACATGAAAGCTCACTCAAATATTTTTAACAATACTTATCAAATAATCCTTTTCACTCCACATTTGCATTTCACAACATTCAATATAACAATATTTCACTCATAAGGATGATGTACCCATACCTTTTGTTTTGATGGAGATATATCTTCAAAAACTATCTTAATCACAATCAAATGCTCTTTGCCAATTTCAAGGTTATATAGCAACAACCTTTCTCAAAATATCCACACAAATATTCTCCCCAATAATTATTTTACCATACAAAAACATCAACTCTCAAGTACACCTTATAATCTCCAAACTTCTCAAAATAATATTCAATACATAAAAAATCAAATTCCTTTGTCAACACCTTATAAACTCCAAACTTCACAAAATAACATTCAACAAATAAAAATTAAATTCCTTTGTTAAACCTTATAACTCCAATTCCTTTATTTATATTTCTAATCAAAAATAAAATATTTTTAATCAACCTTATGACTCCCACCTTTGCAAAAATAATCACATGGCCTCTATGTAATTTGCACCTTCCAAAACCTTGGGAGAAAATTAAATCAAAGTGCTTACCTTATAAATGTTGACCCACCTTCAACAAAAATATTGCGCCCTTTATGATTGTGCCCAAACTCAAACCTATGACCAGCCATTCCTGCAATGTCTTAGCCCAAGGCTAAGCTACCTTTGGGCTACACGCACAAACAACACTCAAAGTGTACGAGCCGCCCTTTATACCTTCCCTTTAGCAAATTTTAGAATTTATCAAAAACCTTGTTGTGTGTCAAAATGAAGGGGATGGGAATTGAACACATGAATTTCTCTATGCGAACATCTTAACCAGCCTTCGACCACCGTCTGTGCTACCCAGTGCTTTTGATATGATTTGGTGCTCCAGACAGATTTTAAAATAAATTTTACCTCCTTACACTTTAAAACACACAAATCCTCTTCTTCTTCTCAATGCAGCACACGATTAATTTGTTGTCTTGGGCATTACAAAATTGCGTTGGATTAAATTAAATGAAAATTATTATCCCCTTTTTTATACATTGCTCTTTGCACTCCAACATGTTGGCTTAGCGAATTCGAATTTAAATTTAAGCCTTTGGCACCTTATGATTTATTTAAATTAAAATTTTAACCATAGGTTAAAATATTTTAATTTAAATAAATTAAATAATAACCTTTAAAATCTTCTCAATGGTTTTTTTCAAGGATTTATTTATTAATGATTCCTTGGACCTCGTTTTTCTTCACCTCATACTTTTGCCCAAAATATTATAATATTAAATATTATAATATTATTATTTATTTTTAAACCTGCTTCTCTTTCTCTGGATATTCAATATTTTAGGACTCTTTAGACATATAATATTTAAAATAAATATTATATCCTTTTTCATTTAACCACTTCCTTGCATTTTGGAAAAACAACCTTATGATAAAAATGATGAAGAAACTGGACACCAAACCTTTTGACATCAATGACAACAAAACCTGCTCATATTTCCAACACTCGACCACCCTGAAACAACCTTCGAGAGGAAGAGATCATCTCTTCAAAAGCTTACAAGATACTTATCAAGAGGATCAAGTCTCTTGAGAAGCAAGCTACAGTTGTGTAGAAGCCAACTTTAAGCAAGATACACAATCAAACCTTATGCTCATAGGTGCCAAGTCCTACCTATCTAAAGCATTTCGAGATGCCTCAGTTAGATAAGTTTAAGGGAGAGGAAGATGCAAAAGAACATGTTACCAACTTCATGAATATGTGCTTTCAACTCCAACATAATGACATCTTAATGTTAAGAATGTTTATCATGACATTATCAGGCGCAACAACAGAGTGGTTTAACCAACTATGCAAACATATCATCATCAATTTTGAGCGACTGATGAATGCCTTCCTAGAATGCTTTTCATTTAGCATCAAGAAGAAGACCAACTTGTCTGACTTGGTTAATCTTAAACAGTATGATGATGAGCTGGTCTAGGACTATGAGAATAGGTGGTGAAAGTTAATGGTGAAATTGTCATTTTCCATTCCCACTATAGAGCTCACCCAAATTTTCACTAAGAGTTGTTCCAAGAACATCTTGCTATTTTTGTAGCTTTAGTAGTATGCAAAATTCAAGGAAGCCTTGGCACAAGCCAATATTATAGAATACATAAAACTAGAAGAAGGAGATCTTAAGCTCCATAACAAGAAATACTAGAACAACAACCACAACAGTCGCAATCAACAACAACAAGCCAAGCCTACACTAGTCAACCATGTTGTATTAAACATGCCAAAGGGGGAATAGCCAACAACCATAGAATTACCAAGCTTAACCATCCCCAACTAACTACAATCAAAATAAAAAAAACCAGGGTTGAGACAAGCAACGTCGGTCATCACACCAGTATATGCCATTGTTAGAATATTTGGCATCAATATTCAATCAATTGAGTGAGGCACGGATACTCAGATTACCCAAGGTTCAACTTATTGATCCTAACCATCCCAAGCCCAAGGGATATATAGATGATAATTATTGCCTATACCATAGAATACAGGGGCATGATATTAAAGTGTGCATTAGTTTCAAAAATATTGTACAAAATTTGATCAAAAAGGGTGATCTACAAGTTGAGAATCCACTAGCTCCCAATAATAGGAACATGGACATATTTAAAAGCCCATTGCCAAATTATGAATACCCTATAAATCAGGGTGCTCAAGTGAGCTAGGTCCAAGTCGAACCTCCCACTCAGGGATTCATTGGAATGATCAGCATGGTTACAAAAAATTGGCGATACAATCAACCAGAGCCTCCAAAAGCTCCCATCTATATCCTGACTATACCACAATAGAGGCCAGTGTAGAATAATCTTCCAGGTCCACCATCATGACCAGTGATAATGATCCAAAGTAAACTTACTCAAATTCTTCAAACAATACTGACTAAGTTATCAATTTACAAGCTCATTCAACAATCGCCTAGGTACAAGGAGACCTTAATGGAAATCTTGAAGTCTATTGAGCTCAAACCCTAGAACCCTAAAGCATTTACAAACTTTATGGGGTAAGTACAATAGTGCCAAGAGCCTATGATTCATTTTTACGATCACAAAATAAAGGTAGTCCCAACTACCATAGCAAACCCGCCTCTGCACATCATCACATATATCAATCACATATCTTTTAAATGGGTTCTAATCAACATAGGCTCATCGATTAATATAATAAAAACTAAAGCTATAAGACACCTAAATATCCCTAGGCCTAACATAATCTCTTCTTCTACATATTGAGAGTGTTAAATGACGCATTGTGCTCCACAGTGGGTACAGTAGTCCTACCTATTTAGGTGGGGCATAAGACCATCCTGATGATGTGTCATATGTTAGAAGGGGTTGTGTAGTATAATATCCTCTTAGGGCATCCCTGGACAAGAGACATGCAATGCATTCCCTCAATCCTACATCAATTTGTTAAATATGTGCATGAGGGACAAGTGCACATGGTTCCATAGGATGAAGAACCATTCAAATATGTGCATCGGGTTGACCTATTGGGGTATTTCATCATTTGATATAATAACCTATACATTAGACCTTTTTCCCCTACCACACAACTAGGAAGTAAGTTAAGATCAGTGTGAGGTGATCCATCCACATCGGTGCCACCTCCTACTTCTAAAACTACTGGCACTTTTGAGAAACCAACAATGTCTAAACTAATAGACTCTCAGAAGTTAAAAGCTCACATGGTGGAGGAAGAACCTAGGGTAATTTAAACCATAGAAAAAATAAAAATTCCAACTCCCATGGAGAAGGGAAATCCTCAAGACATAGTTAAGGAGGTGCCTAAACCTACCTCACCTTCATCATCATCAATGTCATCTGCATTGTAGGTGACTATTCACTTAGCCAACATAGGACTAGGTGAATATCTTGTGCAAAATGTCACTTTCACTCCGATCATTGAGTCTGCACAAGACATGGGATGACCAAGAGTCCCAAACCTACCCATAGGAATAGTGGTACCATTAGGGATGCCACCCAATCAGACTAATTTCATTTATGTTGGTTTGGATCAAGCCCATGATGCCTCAGATATTGAAGAGGACGACGATGAGATGTTTACAATAAAATGTTCATTATATGTCAAACCTTGAGTTTTCTCTTAGATACTTTGAACACAAACTTTGACATGGCTATGGTTTAGGTCTATATGAGCAAGGGCGATGAAACCTAGTTATACTACAATATCATTTACCTACTTATAGGTCTGGTCTAGGATATCATATTCGAAGCTATGATGATTCATTAGTAGCATCTATGGATAGATTAAGCTTAGGTTTTAGGGAAGATATCAAATGGAATACCTATCACATGAACATAAGCTACATGGATGACAAGTTGGTGACCATGGTCACTATAGAACCACCCATTGTGTATCATCAAAATTTCTCTCTCGAGGCAAGCCCATTAGGTATTATCCTATGGGAGGATGAACTAGGATATGGTTATGAGTGAGAAGAGAATGAGTACATCATAGATCATAGTGAGGCTAAGGATGAGACTAAATTGGCCTATCTTGGGCCTCGACATTCACGTCACCTCACAGAGCCAATGGGTATGAATAATGGATATTTCATAGATGACAGTGATTATGAGGATGAAACCGAAATGGCCTACCTTAGGCCTTGGCACTTACATCATTGCAATGAACCATTTGACATAGATGAGATGTATCACAAAGTATATCCTGGCCCTCACCACAAGATAAGATTGACCAATGCAGATGAAATATATCATATATTTTTTATCGATCCTCCTACATTTAGATAACTCCTACAGTAAAACAATCCCATATTCCTATCTATTCATAGATTGGATCCTGAGATCCCCATACCCCTAGATCCACATCTTAGGTATGGAAGTCACATCAACAATGTAGAGTTGCACCCATGTGGTATTGGATATTCCATCCCATCCATCAACATGATCTCCATTGAGTTGACCACTCCACTCCACAACCTAGCCGATCCATCCAAACCATTGTGTATTAATCTAGATGTTATTAATTGGGATCACACAGATTCACCCTTGGAGCCTAAAGATTTCTTTCCCAATGAAGAATTGTTACAATAATTTCACTTTGCACCTGGATATGCACATGATGTTTATCACACTAGTTTTGATCCTGATTCAATCGAACCTTTAAATCCAACAGATGATATCTATTTGACCCCTACACCTCACCAGCTTGAGGAGGGGTTGCACATGTCAATAGAGGAGACTTTCAAAGTGGACATCAACAATGATCCATCTGATCCAAAGAAAGTTAAATTTAGAGAAATATTATATCCTAAGGAACGGGCCACCCTCATACCTCTATTTAAAGAGAGACATAATCTCTTCATTTGAACCTACAAGGATATGCTGGGTTTAGATCTGAAATTAGTTGTTCACAACCTTTCGCTAGATCCTACAAAGAAATCGATCAAGCAAAAACTCAAGAATATGCATACTACTATTTCCTTGATGGTAAAAAACGAGCTTCAAAAGCTATTGGATGTAGTCTTTATTATTCCCATCAACTATCCGGAATGGGTATCAAACATGGTACCTATAGGAGAACCTGATGGAAGAGTTTGTATTTGCATAGATTTTAGATACCTCAATAAGGCAATACCAAAGGATTCATTCCCATTGCCCAACATAGTTGCTCTTGTAGATGCAAATATAGGTCATGATATGTTATCCTTAATGGATGGTTTTCTGGGTTACAATTAGATTCAAATTAAACTCGAAGACCAACACAAAACTATGTTCACAACACCATGGGAGACCTTCTATTATAAGGTAATGCCATTTTGTCTTAAAAATGTTGGTGCCACATATTAGTGGGCCATGACATATATCTTTCATGACTACATATACAAGATCCTAGAGGATTATATCGATGACTTACTGACCAAGTCATTCTTATATGCAAATCATGATGAGGTCTTGAGAAAAGTCTTTGATCACCTGATAGAGCATAATGTTAGGTTGAATCCCAAGAACTGCGTATTTGGCATAACTTCAAAAAAAATCTTAGGATTCATCATTTCCAAATGAGGGATAGAAATGGATTCAAAAAAGGTAAATTCTATCCTAGAAATGGCCCCGTCCACTAACATCAAAGAGCTAAGAAGCCTATAGGGAAAAGTAGTGTCCATAAAGGGATTCATCACACAGTTATCGGATAAATATCAACCCATGAATCAACTAATACACAAGGGGTCCCATTCCATTAGGATGAAGAATGTCAACAAGCCTTTGCTAAGATAAAGCATTACCTAGCAACACCACTAGTACTAGCTCCACAAAGGCCAGATGTGCTATTCTTGCTTTATATATTAGCTATTGAATTTGCATTGGAAACTATGTTAGCCCAAAAGAATGTGCAAGACAAAGAAAAAATGATATATTATATCAGTCGCACCATGGTGAGTTATGAACTAGGGTACGCATACATAGAAAAGTTGTGCTTAGCCGTGGATTTTGCGACTAAGAAGTTACACCACTACATGCTGAGTCATGATGTATGTGATATCAAAAAAAAATTCTTTGCAGTATATGATGAGCAAGACGTATCATAATACATGTACTGCAAAGTGTATCATGCTAATGATATAGTTCAACTTGGAATTTATTAGCCAAAAATCAATCAAAGGATAGGTCATAGTTGATCAACATGTAGAGGCACCTCTTTAGGATAGTAAGCCTCTCATCATAGAACTTTATGATGATGTAGTATTTACATTATTAGAATCACCCGAACCTGAAGAACCAGATAACAAAGCTGAAATGACTTTGTTCTTTGATGGTTCAAAGTGTGAGCAAAGGGGTAGTGCAGAAATTGTGTTTTTCATGCCACAAGGTGCTCCAATACCCTTGTCATTTAATCTAGACTTTCCTTGCACCAATAACAATGCTAAATATGAGGCCCTAATCTTGGGTCTCCAAACAACAATCACCATGAAGATTAAAAAGCTAAACATCTTTGGTGACTCCCTTCTCATTATTAACCTATTTAAGGGAATATTTCAATGCAGGTTTCCTATACTGAAAGCTTATAAGAATCTTGTTGACACTTATCTATCCCAAATAGAGTGGTATGACATCGAGGCAATCCCTCGTACATCAAAAATATTTGCAGACGCTATGGAATATTTGGAATATTTAATCCCTTAGAATTAATTTGTTGACTTTACTACCATTCATGTGAAGATGCTCTCGTATGTTGAGATGCAGTGTGAGTCTTTTGACAGTCAAGAATCAGTCAACATGATTCATATAGAACCAAATTATGAGTGGTTCTATAGAGCTAGAGACTTTCTGAAGAAGGCACCTTGGGGATATTTGATCTCACAGGGTCCTATGAGAAATGGTACCACCATTCACCACAAGGTTTTTATTAGTATGTATTCATGCACATCGAATCATAGAAGGAACAAATCATCATTTTTGTTGAGGTTGTAGCTTATCAGGATTGGTTAACCCAATTACAAGATTTTCTTAAAATTGTAATAATTCTACAGGGATTGTCACATGTCGTAAAATGATCATTTAGGCAAAAAGCAATTAGATATATCTTGCTAGGAAACATATTGTATTTTCAAAGCTATGATGGAGTCCTCCTTCATTGGCTTGAGCCCCAAGAATCAACTTGGACAATTTTGCAAGCTCATAATGATGTGTGGTGGCCATTTCAGTGGCATGGCCATCGTCAAGTGCATCCTTTAGATGGGTTATTATTGGTCCACCATGGAGAATGATTACTATGCATATGTTAGGAAGTGCATTAAGTGTCAACATCATGCAAATTTGACACACTTGCCATTGCAGGCCTTACAACCCATCCAAGTGGCTTGGCCATTTTATCAGTGGGGTTTCGATCTAATTGGTAAGATATCTCCACTGTATTCGGTTCAACACACATTTATACTAATGACCACTGAGTATTTTAACAAGTGGGTGGAAACAATCCCCTTAACATCAATGACAAGAGCACGATTTGGAAAGTTCATACTTCACAATATCATTTGTCACTTTGGGATCCCATCCAAGATATTTTTGGATAATGGTACTTTAGTCAAGAACAAATATGTGTGTGCTTTAATTTCCAAATATAACATTCAACACAAATTTGCAACACCATATTATACACAAGAAAATGGGAAAGTAAAAGCCTCAAACAAGATAGTAGTAGCCATCTTGAAAAAGATAGTTCAATAGAATCATAAGGATTGGCACCTGTAGTTGCCCCTTGCATTATGGGCTTATAGAACTAGCGTACGGATGCCCATTAGGGCAACATAATTTTCATTGGTATATGGAATTGAGGCTATTATGCCTTTGGAATTTGAAATTCCAACCCTACGCATCGCATCAAAATAGTTCATCGATAATAACACTATGCGACAAGCTTACCTCGACCAATTTATGCTTTTTAATGAACGTCGTGTGAATGCCCTTGAACATCTTCACGTTTATCAAGAATACCTAAAATGAGATTATAACAATAAATTCCACCTAAGGGACTTTGATGTTGGGAATCTTGTGCTGAAAGAGAACCAACATAACTCAAACCTACTGCCGCACTTACGAGACAAATTTACGTCCAACTGGTTAGGTCCTTATATCATCTCAAAGAAGATTGGAATTGGAACATATCGTGTAACATCACTTGAAGGTGTTGAAGAGACTGAACCTCTCAAAATTCTTCATATTAAGGCATTTTACACATAAAAAGCAAAAAGTAAAAAACATTCAAATAAATCATAAAATTTCAAAAACAATTGAAAAATTCATAAAATTTCAAAAACAATTGAAAACATAAAAAACACAAAAACATTTGCATTTTACATTTTGCATTTGCATTCATTTAATTGCATTGCATTAGGCATATTTCATCCATTGCACTTACATTAGGATAGGTTGTGTTTTCAATGTTATAAATGACACCATATTTGTATGCTAATAATGCATCTATACATCATCATCATCCATCACCCTTATGAGTAATTATGTTTTTCAACACAACCCCTCCTGTTGCTATAAGGAATATACTAGGGTTTTCGGTAATTCAGCCATACCTAGTGATTTTATTAGATTTTATAGAAATCTATCTTTGCTTTTGGATATGAGGTCTAGTTTTGATAGTACCTAGCATATATCAAAATCCCATCACTAATTAAACATTAACAATCCTAGTCTAGACAAGGAAGGATGAACACTATAAAGTGGTCCTAGTCACCTTAAGTGAAAGGTTTTACTTGCTTATTTTGTGATGTGCATGGTCTGTTAGAGTAATATTCCATTCTTTGGGATATTTACCCTTTTACTCCACTAGGTAAAATAGGTAGTATATTGCATTATACTACATAGGTAGATTATTACATTTACTTTTCTAATTTCTATCGTGTAGATATTTACCGTCTTAAATATCTAATGGTTAATTTCCTAAATATCCTAGGTGAAGAGTTCTAAACCAAACTCTCTTCCTCTTGGCAGATTGTTTGGCGTGACAATAGTTCATTCAGTTTGGATTAGCTATTTTGTAATCTATTTAAACTATAGTTTCTAAACTATATTGTTAATGCAATTATTCAATTATCAAATCATTTGGATCTCCTGGTCACATTGGCATCAAAGCTGGAGGGAGTTGGAGGGAGCTGGAGGGAAGAAGCACAATCGTTCCATTAGAGAAGGCGATCTGGTGCAGGAGGAAGCACCATTTTCCTAAGTTCCTAATGTTTGATTCATGATTTATTTAACCCACTAATCCCGGAGGTAGAGGAGGTAGCAACATGGATTTTTTTCTAGGCCCACCTCGACCCCACCTCAACAAGTAGTGGGGCCCGTAGGCGATCGACCATGCAGGACTCTGTCCGTTGGTGACTGCAAGCGATCGACCAGGCAGGACACTATCCATCGATGATCACGAGAGCACAAGAAGGAATTGGACGAGGCCTTCTCGACGCTTCTGCCCATGGGGAGAGCAAAATATGAGGCTAAGCCAGTAGGAGCACATAGAGGGTAGGAGCGCCCTCATGCTCCCCCGTGGCCAAGCCAACCGGGGGTGCATCAAGGGCAGGAGCGCCCTCACACTCTTGATACAATGCCCAAATTTTTGACCTATCCAGGGCAAGATCACCCTCACAACACAGGCTAGCGCACCAGGTGTTGACCCAAATTTGACTCAGCCTACTACAAGGACACCTAAGATCTGACTTAGCCTACCGACAAGGACACCTAAGCCTATCAACCCACGCTGACTCAACCAAGAAGAGAGGTGACACATGGTGAGGGCAGATAGGTGACACATGACGAGGGAAGATAGGTGACACGAGGCAAGGGTAGAAAGGTGACACATGGCGAGGGTAGAAAGGCTACACCTGGTGACTAAAGGTTGCGCGTGGAGGTGACAAGTGGCGAGGGCAAAGAAGCTATGTTGGCTACGTGATTGCCCAAAGGCAATCACACGTTTAGTCATGTGAGAAGGCATTTAAAGCCTTCGTTCATCCCTTTCGGGATGAATGTGGGATAAAACTCCCATAAAATCCATTGTCGCCTACCCAGTCTTCAAATACTAGCATGCGGGGCTAGCTTCCAAATCCTCCCCAGCAGTGCAGTGGTCAAGTTCAAAACTTGACGTGTGTGAGGTCGTTGGATTGACCCTCGTGAGCTCCATTTTTACAAAGGTAATCATTTTTTTTTAAAGAATATGGCTATATTATAAAATATTTTTATTTTTTATGTATTTTTTTATTATATTTTTAGATTTTTTTAATACTTTAGTACTTTTTTAAATAAAAAATCATTTTTTTACCAAATTTGAGTGATTTTTTACTTTGAAAGGTATTTTATTATTAAATTAAATTCTAGAACTTTAATAATCTTGTGCATTAAAATAGAAAAACATTAAAGCCAATATTTTTTTTGCAACTACAAGAATTAAATGTTTTCTTGTTTTCTCCACACATGGAGATAAATAGACAAGGAAGAATACATAATTTTGTTACAAATTATGACTCTTTAAAACTTTTGGAAATCACTAGTTTTGTCTCATAAAGAAAGAGAGCCTAAAACCCTTCAACTCTTCTCAAACCTTGTTAATTTAGCATACAATAAAGGATCAAACTTGCATTCTTTTTTGCCAAATTGTAACACAAGGAGACACAAAAACTTGCAAAACATCAAACTTGGCATTGTGCATTTGTTTTCTCCAAGGGGGGATATAAGACATAAAATTGCACATTTGTTTTGCAAACTTGAGGAGAACTTGAAGCCTTGGGTCCATCAAAACCAAGTCATTTGTCGACTGGTCTGGAAGCCTTTCAAATGCGGGTCGTGTGTCGACTTGTCTTGGAAGGAGTGCTCGATTTGTTAATTTTGCAAAATAAATTTGGGAAGACAACGTTGTACTTATTTTGCATAATTGTAAGACAAGGAGGAGACATAACATATCAATTTTTTTGCACAACACACATTCATATTTTGTTGAAAAAATTAAAAGGTGCATTTTCGATTTTACTCGACACCTTCATTGGCAAATTAGGTGCATTTTTGGTTGCATCCGACACCTAGGTGATAAGAATTTTGTGGGTATTATTGTTTGATTATTGCATTATTTCTTTTGCAATTATAAGTCATAGAATCAATAACACTCTGTACCCCAAAATTTCACTAATAAAATTGTGTTAACCATTGCACAGATTTAAAGCCAATTTCACTTGATATTCTCTCCTAAAAACAACAAAACCCCTAATTCACTCTTATTTGTTTGGCTTAATTTCCTCAAACTGATTATTCCTCTTCAAGAGGATTTTCAGGAAGGTGCCATTAAATATCTTTTTGAGTGAATTATCTTTCATCTCTTATTTGTTTGGCTTAATTTCCTCCAACTGATTATCTCTCTTCAAGAAAATTTTTAGGCAGGTGCCATTAAATATCACTTAAGAGTGAAAGAAGGATCATCTTAGTGCAAATTCTAGGACCTTCATCATGGCAACTATCAACAAATACTTAAATGATACACAATTGCTTAAAGGTCCTAACTATTCAGCATGGAAAACTAAGATGAAAGGCAAAGGCACATCACATAAGCAACACAAAGGCAATATTGCTAGTGAAGTGTCTAATTTCGATTCTAATTCTGGTTCAAAGAGAGCACACAAAATGCTCCTTGCTAAGATAGTATTGTAGAGGGAAAACACATTTTGTCACATTAAGCAAGCACCATTTTCTCTCTCTTTTTTAGGCTTCATAAATAACATAAGTTTTTTTTTGAAGTACTTGAGGGGTGTTTGTACCTCTTTTAGGCTTCATAAATAGCAAACTCTCATTTTTTGAAGTTCTTGTAACAAAAGGAAGGAATTTTCTAGTTTAAAATTGCCTAGGAGGCAATATTTGTAAAATTCTTCACAAAGCTTCTTGAGTTGCACATATTTTTGCAATTAAGGGGGGATATACATTTCTTTTCTTCATAATTTTTTGTAAAAAGGGAAGAAGACTTATAAGGGTGCATTTTTGGCAGTGACCGACACCTTAGTCAAAATTCTTTTAGAAATTTAAATACAACATGTTTTGCAACAAAGGAGGAACTTATAAGGGTGCATTTTTGGCAGCAACTGACACCTTACCTACCTTATCTTTTGCAAACTCATTTTGTAACCGAATGAACCTCGTATGAAGTGATATACTCTACTACACCTAGAGATTACAATGGTTGGTTACCCATGCAATTCGGTTGGATGATAAGATTACAATAAGGAAATTCGTTGATGTGAAGACAAAGTGAGGAATGACCCACTTTTTACTTAGGAGTAGCCAGAGCACTGTGACAAAGCAAGAACTAGCAATTCAACATATTTTTCACTATATTGGGGTAGTTATATACATTACCCAAATAATGTAATAAGGGAGGATGTTAGAGTAATATTCCATTCTTTGGGATATTTACCCTTTTACTCCACTAGGTAAAATAGGTAGTATATTGCATTATAATACATAGGTAGATTATTACATTTACTTTTCTACTTTCTACCATGTAGATATTTACTGTCTTAAATATCTAATGGTTAATTTCCTAAATATCCTAGGTGAAGAGTTCTAAACCAAACTCTCTTCCTCTTGGTAGATTGTTTGGCATGACAATAGTTCATTCAATTTGGATTAGCTATTTTGTAATCTATTTAAACTCTAGTTTCTAAACTATATTGTTAGTGAAATTATTCAATTATCAAATAATTCAGATCTCCTAGTCACATGGTCTAGGGTGTTGATCATTGGTAAAAGGACAAGATCCCCCCTACCCAAAGATATCCCTTGCTTTCATGCAAAATAAGAAAATTTCCAAAATCAAAGCAAAATCCCTTTCTAAAAAAAAATAGTGATTTTCATCACTAAGCATGAGTAAGTATACCAATAAATGTGAAGAAAATAAGGGGGTGAAGAGATTGAATCCCTATAATGTTTAGTGCTCAAAGCCATTGAGTGATCCCCAATACAATAATGGGCTGAATGAATATTGTCTGGCATTGGGGTAGTTATAAGCAATTTACAAATGAGCTAGCTTTAGGTGGTCTGTATTGCCTAGTAGGCTAGTCCAACTGTGTCTAAACTTAGGATCATGGTAAAAATTTGGTGATACTCACTACAGCAATGGGCTGAATGAATCCTTCTTGGCAATGAGGTAGTCTTATATCTCATCTAATATATTCATTTGCACACAAGGATAGTGAATATGTTGGTATTTAAAACAAAAACTTTTATCACTCAAGAGTTATATGTAGTCATTATACAACTTTTGACTAATCAACTAGGGTGTTTGAGTCTCATGGAAAACCTCAAAAATCCCTTATAGCAACAAATCATCTCATCAATCAAATACAATTTTTCTTATGAGGTTTTGTTTATTAAGGGATGTTCATGCAATACGATAGATACTGCATGGATATCAACAATGATATTTAGATGACCACTAACTATTTTATGCATATATTTTAAAAAATAGAAGCTCATAAGGGAAAACCATACATCTCACATCATCTCATTTCAAATTTGGATGCTTAAATGATTAATTATTTTGCTAAGAGTTATTATTTACATTCATGATTTTTATGCATTTTGTGGTGTCATCCATTCGATTGTTAAACACATATTGCATTCATTCTTTATGTTTTAAATGATTAAAGCATGCAGGTTCATTTACATTAGATCACCATCATGTAAATAATGCATTACATACATTGCATTCACCATACCATAACAACATACATTAGATGCATATAATTAAATCAAAATTAAACATGCATTTAACATCCCACATGCATCCATATATGCATACATCATAAGTAGTCTATCTACATGTCTAGATCACAAAATATAATCATGCATACATCATATAGCTAGTTCATGTCATCAATTCATCGCATCATATAGAAAAATAAAATCATATCAACATTGCATCCATGTGCATCTCATAAACATAAAAACAATAAAATGATACACATAATGAAGCATAATCAAATGTCATATCATATATATAATGTGTGTCAAAATGTATACATGGAGGTACATCAAAATGCCCGTAGGCTACAATAGTGTAGGTCATATGACCTTACACTAAAAAATGATACAGTGTCATCAAGTCATGATATTGCATGACCTACACCACTTGTATCACCTCCATCCTCTGTGCCCTCTCTATGAGGTTACCTAGAGCTAGTGCCTATAAATATCTTTGATTGTACCCCAAATTTGTGGCTTGAACACACTAAGGAATGTCCAAACTCACTCTAACTCCTGGATCCACCTGTCATAGACTTCTCTGGTAAGGTACCCCCTAGCATAGCCACTCACCCCTCCAACTACATAGTATTTAGGTCATTCGACTGGCACCACACCTCATACTAGATGAATAAACCCTATAGTGTAGTTATCCATGCATGTATCCTCTATAGCTGTTATTACCTAAGTAGCTGGAGCTAAAGGTGTAGCTTGATAAGTTGAGGGATCTCCCCTCGTGATCCTAATCATATCTTGCTCTACGATCCTGAAGTCTAGCTAAGACTGTATTAGATCCTACTATATGGTGATCTTATCTATCTTGGTAGTAGCAGAGCTGATCTATGTCTAGAGGGTAGTTTACTCCTCAAATCCCCACAATCAAGACTATCCTCTTGTAAGTTGTATGTGGAGTGTATTCACCTGAGCCTAGAGGGTGGCAATGGAGGTATCCCTCTCCAAAATCTATGTTCGAGCCATATGTAGTTGTAACTACAAGTTATGAACTTGGGCACATATCTATGAAACCTCATTATCAGGCTCCTACTCATCCTCCTCCTCATCATGGGCCTCCTCCTCTGGTATAACAACCTTGTCCCACTCTCCCTCTATCCTCTAGAAAAATCATCACCCCTCTGGATCATCACCCACTACCTTGGTAGCCTCTCCATATTTAAATATCCCTAGTGGGCTACCACCCTACCATAACCTAGTCATCCACCAAGTATTGTATTTCGAAGTAGTGCTCGCATCTACCAACCCTGTATCCTAAAACTACATCATCCTTCTCATCCAATGGAGTCACCTATGGCCATGCCAACTAAGTCTCTACCTTAAGGCAGTGGTAGAGGATTGGATCCTCTAAAATATCTTAGTAGATCCTAAACTATCTGGTGACTCAAGAGAAGTGGAAGAACTCTCACACACCAGGCTTGCACTCGATGACCCAAAAATCATGCCTGGTCTACCTCAGATAGCGGTCTACCTCATCCCATGTAGGGAAATAAAAATAAGATCACCATATGTAATGGTCTACCCGTAATCCTATCAGTCTCTCCATATAGTGTTGCAAGTCTTCTACATGAGACCTAATCATGTACATCTCTACCTCTTACGGCCAACAAGCTACATAGCACTAATATGCGACTATTATCATAGCAATATATAAGGGAAGACCTCCAAGGTGCTCTATCCTAATGTGCTTCCAAGCCCAAATCTATAGTAAGAGACTACATCCCACTCCTTATCATCCCCATTATGTAATGTGATAGAACTCATCATAGAGCTATGCAAGGAGTGCACTCCCCCATGATAGGATCAATGAATGCGCTATGGTGCTAGTAAGCAAGTCCCACAATATGGCCAAGAGGTTCCAAAGAAACCTTGATCATGAAGTATCCAGAAGAACAACATTGCAGATGATGTGCATAAGGATGGCCTACCACCATGTATAGACATATACCCTATCCCAGTGCTCTATGGGTACACTGCCATGCTCTGTATCCTATAGTACCTCATCGCTCTTGGCATCGAAGATCCTTTGGAAGACAACACTCTTCACCTAGGTAGGAAAATAAGTGATAGCCTCTCCATCAATAAATATGTAGAATATGTGGTACACATCCTCTAGAATGAATGTCATCTCCCTAGTCAGAATATGGAAGGTGTTAGTTCGTGCATCCCAATGATGGGCTAGAGCAATCATATAGGTCTGATCAACCTTGATAGAAGGCAGTCACAAGATGTAACTGAGGCCCACGATCCCAAACCAATATAAATATACCTGGATAAGCTGGGGTAGGAGCTCATAGAGTAAATTGGAATCTCGTACTTGCGCAATCAAGGTCTAAAAGAACCAATAACAAAATAATAAAAATTTCAAAAAATAATAAAAAATGCACTTCAAAAATAAAAAAAATCTAAAAACACTTCACAATTTCAAAAATAATAAATAATGCATGCAGAATGTCAAAAAAATTTCAAATATGCACTTGAAAAAAATCAATTAAATCAAGTCAAACAGGCAAAAAAGTCAAAAAATTAAAAAATTCAACTAGATTTTCTTAGTCTCGGTTGTCACCCATGGCTAGCACCAACGGTAAATTTTATGACCATTGGTTTTTGAACTCAGCTGCGACTGACAACTGTGGTCCCTAATTGGCCATTTTGGAGCCACCCCAAACAACCCCAAAAATTAAATCCCCATCCCTCTAAGCTAACCTAGGCTAATCCTAACTAGGGTGAGGTTATTTACCAACAATTTAGTGAGGTTCATTAATCCCATTACTTAATGTGGTTCATTTTTAAAAATGGGTAAAAATTGCATGAGAGAGAGGGAAGTGCTACCTTCGAAGCACCGACTCCACCATTAGTGGATGTGTCCAGTTGGTCCGCCATCAGGGTAGGTAATGGTTCCAATAGCATTCCCTATCAGAAGTCTTATCTCACCTCTCAGAGCTCTCACTATCAAACTTAAAAACTAGAAATAATGAAAATGAAAAATTCTAAAATTATTTTACATTTTTAGGTTGGCCCTCAACTGTGGCTGTCAAACACAAGCATAGATTAGGGTTTTTCCTACCGTGGGTGTCAAATACGGCTAAGAAAACTACCAAAACTAGATGTGGCTGACAACCATGGCTAGAAGGCAACAATAAATATTCTCAAAATTTTACTGTGAGAAGCTTTAAAATGCAAAATAAAAAATATTCAACAGTCTAAAAACCTCAAAACTATAAAAATAACAAAAAAGTCACATAAATCAAAATTCAAATGTGGCTCATATGCAGTTACTTACTCTACACACTTGGTGTTTGTAGCGAATTGTGCTCCATGCAATCCAACAAGATGATTAAATTACCATAAGACCATTTGGGGTAAATTAGTCATCATTGAATTGAAATGTCTTCACTTCAATCCCAAAGAAGGCCATTATGACAAAACTACCCCATGGGAATGAAGCATTCATTTCATTTATTTCATGATATTTTTTAGCGAATCATTAAACATAGTGATTCACCATGTAGACACTAAAATATGGTCAATCCGATTAGGCATCCACAAACAATGACTAAATTGACACCATATGGCCCCTTGGGCAGCCCTCAGAAGGCACACAGTGGTTCTAGCCACTCCGGGTGAGGTTTTGGAGGCTTCTAGCCCAATTTTGGGAGGTTTTGGCCCAAAATTCACCACCGTCCCACCCTAGGATGGTGGAAGATTCCCACCGTCCCACCCTGGGATGGTGGTGAGCCATCGTCCCAAGGTGGGATGGTGAGCAAGTTTGACCAAGAAAAAGTCAAATCTGGGACAAATGGCACCCAAAAACTGCCATTTACCTCACCAATTGAAGCATGCGGGTCATAGGGCACTGCATCCTTATGACATGCTTCATAATGGAGGCCAAAATGGAGATTCTCTTCCACATCCAATGCATGCCTCCCTTTTGACAAATGGCGCCTCCTGCCATGCATGCCCTTGCATGCCTTTTTGCACATAAGCCCCTTTGGGCTATAAAATGGATACAATGTCCACACAAAAAACATAGGGAGAGGAGTTCTAGGATATGCAATGGAGTGTTGCCGAGATTTCCCCTCACTTTATTGTGCTCTCTTTCCCTCGAAATCTCTCCTTAGCGAAGGAGGTTATCGGGTGACTTCAAGAGGGTCTTTTGGGCATAACTTTACCATCCGGGTGAATTTATTCACCAAATTTGATGAAAATACCCATTAGAGTGTTTAGTACCATTCCCTAGTGGGATTGGTAGCAAAATATGTGCAGAATTGGTGGGTATCCCACCCTAAGGTGCCCTCCAATTAGTTGTAGTCACCACCGTCCCCCATGGTATGAGGAGAAATATGTGCACAATTTCTTTACTATTTTTTTAGGCTTATTCTAGACTATCATAGGATGCTACAGTTCAAATTTCATGCAATTTGGAGTTATATTGGCCGAGATATCACATTTTGAAGTTTTTGTAGGTTCGTAGGGCCCATCCGGGCACCCTAGGTGCATGCAGATGGATATGCGCCTCATTTTGAAAATATAACCACATGGGTAGTCTTAAAATATTTATTTATGTATTATATCCAAGTTTCATGTGTTTTGGACATGTTTAGGGGTGGGAATTGCTTGTCTTGGTCTTCACAGGTTGCAGACGGGAGGTGCAAAATAGAGGGGCCTACGGATGCAATTTCAGATCTATTTTTGGTGATATCCCTTAAAAACCTCCTATTTAACATCTCCATAAAATTTCAAGTTATTCTGAGTTGATTTGATATGTTTTTAATATATATGCCCTTTACTAGTCTTTTGGTGCCTGTGGGGATTGCATGTTTTCCATCACACGCACTTGCTATTTGACCCTTTTGGATTCCTTGTGTGTAGGTGTAGGTTCCTAGAAGGCATTGGGAAGGAAAAAAATACATCAAATATCAAATATACAAGCAGCGGCGACATTGGCCCGCCCACCTCGATTGTGGGTACGAGGAAGGACACTGGATGTGCACCCGAATTTCTTGAAGGATTTGATCCTTGGGCACCCAAAATTTGTAAAAATTGTATCACCTTTGAGCCCTCAAGGGGACTGCTATGTAACCTTGGATCTGATCCACCAAATTAATAAGAAAGATGCTCGCTTTATTTCATACCTTGTTGTTTGGTTTTGCTTCCATTTTTACATGCATGCTTCCATTTGATGCTCATAAGCTATAGAGGATAGATACACATATTTTTATTCATAATTAGGTGCACTATTTTTCTCTACTTCAGTGGTGATCATGGTGGGACCCTTGTACCTTGTGCTTTGGGTGAAAATTTGACCTCATTTTTGTAATTTTTGCCCTTTTTGTGTTGCAGGTGCTCCCCTCCCCACCCTGGAACGGTGGCAGAACCTTTATCTGGCTCACCCTGGGATGGTGGCTTCACCGTCCCACCCTGGGATGGTGGTAGGGCTTCTAATAATCCCACCCTGGAGCGTTGAAGAAACATAGAAATTTTTGCCCAAAAACCCAGAATTTGGAGGTCTCAAAACTGCTAAGGTGAGTGCCTAAACCCTCTGTTTTTCTGCTGCATTTTTAGAGATTGTTAAAATTGGTTTTTCTTGCATCATTTGTTTGCATAGAAAGGTTAAAAGTCATATTTTTACTTTTCTTATAACATAAAGCAACAAAAGGAAGAAGAAAAATCGAAAGAAACTTGAAGTAGCGATGCATCTTTATGGCTTGATTGCTTGTGGCTTACCCAATGGGTAGGTTAGCATTTAGGGCTTGCATCTATAAGTGACATTTGTAGGTTCCTTTTATCCTAGATTTTTGAAATTAAAACACACCTATTGCATGCATTTAGTGAATGATCATTGAATGCTTCTTTGCTTACTTTCTTTGGATTAAAAGGAACCACACACACTTGCATGTTCCACTATAACATTGGTAAGGTTGGATTTCATCACCAACCCCCAATTCAGACCGGTGACATTGGATTTCATCTCCTTCCACCATATTGCCCTCTAGATGCCTTAGATAGAATAGGGCACTCTCTCAAGATGGAATAGGTCACTAATGTTCAAACTGCCTCCCACTGTTGGAAATATTTTTTCAGAGTGGAAGAGCTAGGTGAACCCCCCACTAGGATTTAAGCGGTGTACCCTAGACTATTTTGAGAAATCATGTTTGGCACTAGTGTCCCTAGTCACCACTTTGGTTGAGTTCCCTCATTCTAATTCTGCAACAAGAGAAAAGAGCAACAACAAATCTAAACACACCACACAGCTTAGGGATTCACATATAAAACTTAAAGGAGATAATCACATTGTTTGCTTTGTGTGTTTCTTTGTTATTTGGGACAAAACTTGTGTGATTCTTAAGGTTTAGGAAAGAGATAATCATATACATCCAACTCCTTCAAAACTAGATAACTCATATACACTCCAATCCTTAAAATAGATAACTCATATTGCCCCTCTGCTTTGTAGTGTTTTCTTCAATTCTGGGTAGTCAACATTTCCCAAGATCCTAAATTGGGATTTCCCCAAATCCCTAACCCTAATTTTTCAAAAAATAAATTTTTATCCAAAAATTAAAAACCTCAAATAGTGTGGGTTTCCTTCAAGGTTT
Organism: Wollemia nobilis; assembly: GCA_028583015.1. NCBI lineage: Eukaryota > Viridiplantae > Streptophyta > Pinopsida > Araucariales > Araucariaceae > Wollemia > Wollemia nobilis. The sequence continues at coordinate 5,877,603 of JAQPPZ010001340.1, forward strand.
GCCTAGTCAACACATTATGACAACTATGCATGGCCGAGCTCGATCACGAGCTAGTGAAGTAGAAAAATTTAGGAGAGGCCTTGAGCACCATCATTATAGGTATGAGGATCTCCTCACTCCTGCATGGAGCCCTGATAGTAGTCACCTTTGCTATTCTCCTGAGGATCTCATCATTCCTACACGACACCCTAAAAGTCATCGTGAGGTCCACTCCTCACATAGAAGACCCGACCACCAAAGTACCTCTACCAAGAGAACATCAATGGATTACCCACATGATCAAGTGGATTATTCGGTTAGCCAACATCGATTCCAATCACAAACCAGATATAATCAACCTTCCAAAGGGCCTAGTAGGGAGGTCTACACTCCCTCTACATCGTGGTCTTCACCACCTAGAACTCCCATCCAACAAGTGTTAGCAACCCAGAGTAGGCTTGTGCAAAGTTTGCATGCACCATCAGCCAAAGTGACCATGAGCGAGCTTCTACTATAGTCCTCCAAATATTGGGAACCTTTCATGAGGGTCTTGGATTCCATGGAGGTACAACATCATGACTTTGATGCTTTCACCAACTTTATGGAATACATACAAATGTACAAGAATCCTATTATATCCTTTCAAAATCATGAGGTCAAACCCATGCCTACCAATTCACCAGATCCTTCTCTGCACATAATTGCAAGCATCAATAGGCTCCCCTATAAGCGAGTATTGGTTGACATAGGTTCCTCAATAAACATTATTACCATAGCTTCACTAAAGCAGCTCAACCTCCCACCCTCATGCATTGCACCATCCAAGTTCACCTTGCAAGCATTCAATGATGCTTTATCCTCCACTGTGGGCACAATAATCCTACTTGTTGAAGTTGGACAAAATACTGTGCCTACATTGTTCTACATCTTGGAGGGTGCAAGACAATACAACATACTGCTTGGAAGGCCATGGATAAGAGACATGGAATGTGTTCCATCTATAGTGCATCAATGCATTAAATACATTGATGAAGGTAAGGTCCATGTGGTCCATGTTGACCCAGACCCCTTCAAGTATTATAAGCAGGTGGATCATCCACAAAGGCCTATAGTGTCACCCAAGCATTTGGACACTAAATCCAATGACCTTATTCAGAGTCTAGATTCAACCCCACGGTTAGTCATGAAGCTACCTTCACCACCGCTAGTACCATCCTCTATCTCTTCAAGCAAGGAAGAATCAGAAGAGCCAACTATAAAAGCTCCCATAGCTATCATCAATACACCTACATAAGATATTTTCACTCCTACCAAAAAGGAGGAAGAGCCCACTATTGATACGGATGAATCAAATCCTATCATACCATCTTCATCCACCATAGTTGAGGACACAATTCAATTCACCTACCTAGAACTCGATGAGTGCATAGTACCCAATGTTGCATTCACACCTATCATCAAGTCGATCAAGGATCTAGGTAGTCCCCCTACCAAGTTGCCACCCATTGATAGCATTCCTGATGCACCCTTCGAACATGGGGGCCAAACAAATCACCTTGGACAAGTTTATGAGGTAGCCATGACTTGTCCAAATGTAAATGCATCTTCTCATGAGTTTGTGGGAATGATCAATGTGATGATAGAGAACCAAAGTCCTCTGAATCCATCTATGCAACTTGTGACTCCATCCAACATCCCATCCACACCACAGGAGATACCATTGATGGATTTGGTCACACCTACTCCATCTCACTCAACATCTCCACAAGATCAAGAGCAGATGTACCCCCTAGACCAAAGTGGGGGTAACCCAACTACCATAGTTGAAAAATCTAAGTTGGAACATGAGCATGAGCTAAATCAAGAACAAGAACATGTGGATATAATTGCCAGCTCCAATCATCATGAAGCATCCACATCTGCTCAGATATTAGGGACTTTTGATCCACCCTCGATCAATTATCTCCTAGCTCCCACACCTAGTTCACCTCCACCACATATAAGTTGCCATCCAACTCCCTCAATAGCCATCCAGTCATCACCTCCACTAGTACCACAACATATCTTGGATAGGCTAGCCGATGTGGAGTTACAAGTGAGTCACCAATAGAATGATTTACAATAGATCATGGATCGGCTCACAAGCATTGAGTTACGGTTGAGTCATCCAAAACCTCAACCCCTTGATTGTCAGGACCAACCCACTCCTGCACAGTCCAATGTTAAGTCTCAAAAAAATCAAGGGCTAAACCAACAACGTCACCCTAAGCGATAATTTATGCCCATTAATGAGTCCAGGGACTCTCTATTTGAGCGACTCTGCATGGCAAAGGCAATTACTTTACCTGAGAGTCGACTTGTCGACCCCTATGCACCTAAGCCCTACGGATATCACAAAGACCTATACTACAAATACCATAGGTAGAAGGGGCATGATGTGCATAGGTGCTTTAAATTCAAAAACCTGGTACAAGATATGTTTGACAAGAATGATCTTCAAATCAACAACCAACAAATTGACATAGTGCAACATCTGTTACCTATAGATGGTAGTCAAGAAGAGCAACCTAAATAGGTGATTGAGACACATACAACCTCATCACCTCATAAAATGAGTCAACCATGTTCACCTTGTTTAAGGCATCAATGTCGTACCTGGACTCCATTATCTGAGCCCATGTCGACCATTTTTCACAACCTACAAGATACAGAGGCAATTGTCTTACCAGATATACCCCTGTTCAACCCAAATAGACCTAGATCTAAACTATATAGGGAGGATCATTCTTACCTCTATCATCAAATGAGAGGGCATGACATTAGCACTTGTCATGTTTTTAGATGCAAGGTCCAAGATCTTATTGATGAGGGAGCTTTATCCATGAGTGGGTCACTCATTCTACCCCCTCAAGACATTAGCATTACCCAAGATTCCTTGCCAAAATAGGGGGGTCAATTCCTATTGCTCCTCCTAGCCAAGTCAATAACATCGCATCAATCATAGTAAATGTTGGGGGTATACAAGGTATTGCACCTTCCTCCTAAGAACACAAAGTAAGCAAAGTTACAAAAGGCTCCAAGGGTATCTACATATCGCTTGGTCAACCTAGAATGCTCCTAGGTGGTCTAGAACCATCTAGGTCACCCCTAAATGCTCCAAGGGTGCCTACATATCACTTGGTCAACCTAAAATGCTCCTAGGTAATCTAGAACCATCTAGGTCACCCCAAAATGCTCCAAGGGTGCCTATATCCCGCTTGGTCAACCTAAATGCTCCTAGATGGTCTAGAACCATCTAGGTCAACCAAAAAGCCCCAAAGGCATCCATAAGCCCTTTGGTCCCCCCAAATGCCCCAATGGCCCCCAATAAGCCCATTGGTCACAGGTACATACATATATATATCAATCAAAAATTCAAAAACATCATCAAAACATCAAAATACAAAAACATTGCATCGCATTGCACTTTCATACATATATATCAATCAAAATTTCAAAAAAAACATTATCAAAATTTCAAAAATTCAAAAATATTGCATCACATCACATTGCATCCCATTGCATTTTATCGTCGCTTGCATTTAGGCATATTCATCATTAGCACTTTACATTTTAGAGTTGCTCATACATGTCTAGCACCATGATGGTACACTACTTACCGCTCAAAATCAATGTTGTGAAAGTACTCATAGTTCAATGCCACAATTATCATTTTCACCCACATTTTTCACATTCCATATTTGTGTCCACCCCTTCACCTAGTCATTTGTTTTAGAATGTCATTAGGGTTTTTGGTCACTCAACCATTTCTAGCTTCTCTTCAGGTTTTGTAGAAAGCTAGCTTGATTTTTAGGAGGTAGAGTCTTGCATTGATTATGCCTTGTGTACATCAAATCCCAAACACAGTTAAACATTAATAATCCAAGTTTTGTGCAAAGAAATATGAAATCCATGAAGTGGTCTAGGTTACCTTAAGCGAAAAGGTCATCCTGCTCATCCCCCTGTGTGAATGGTTCAAGAATGTTGAGAGTTGGCAAAAGGACAAGCATCTTCCCTACCCAATTCCCCAAAATAAATAGTGGTTTTCACCACTATCAAAAATCCCAATTCCCACAAATCCCCATCCCAAAAATATCAAAATTTCACAAAAATCAAAGCAATCAAAAGTCAAAATCAAAGAAATCCCAAAAGTTCAATATCAAAATCCTCAAAAAGAAGAAGCAAAAAGCAAAAGCAAAGTCAATAGTGGTTTGCACCACTAATCCCAAATCCCAAATCCCTTGCTCAAAGAAAAAAAAATAATACAAAAAAAAAAATAGTGATTATCATCACTACCCATGAGCAAGTATCCCAATAAAATTGAAGAAAAGAAGGGAGCTTGAGCTTGAATCCCTGGAATTCTCAGCATTTGACAAACCATTTAGGTGATCCTCATTACAGGTTTGGTGGATAGCCTACCTGGCAATGGCGGTAGCCTCCCGCATGATGATATGTCTATCACATTAGCCTCGTGCGTGTGTGTAGACCAATGTTTGCATGTGGACGAGCTAGCTTTTGTAACCTAGATTGCCTAGTGGTCTAGTCCTACTAAGTACAAAACCCAGGATTGTGACATTCATAGGGTGATCCTCATTCTAGGTTTGGTGGATAGCCTATCTGGAAATGGTGGTATCTTTATGCGTTTCACAGGAATGAACTCACTTGCACACACAGGGATATGACGTACCTTGGTCATCCTAGAAGATTCATACCTTGTCAAAAAGTCTTGCATAGTCAGTATACAACCTTTGATCACATCAACTAGAGTGTTTGAGTCTCCTAAAAACCTCACCTACATTCTTTAAACATGTCATATCATTTACTCCATTTTTTACATCGCAATAATGGTTTCACATTTCCATTACAAAAAAAAAAACAACAAAACAACACAAAAGCCAAAGAAAAGGGTTCAACACCCACCAAAACAAGTCAAATATGATGGAATTCATTCAGGGTCAATATGGAATGCAAACTTCTCATGGATGCATGGAAAAGTTACTACTTCACTCCCCAAGAAGGCCATTATGGCTAGACCGCCCCATGGGAAGGAGGTTTTCAACTCTTTGCTTCCATGAAATCTCCATAGCATCATCCAAATCCTTTCAAAACTATGCCATTTTTCAATGAGAACAACTGAAGGCAACCTTAACAAATGTCATCTGGGTCAAGCGACTCGTCGCTTTTCTCACTGGTCATTCCCTCATCGACTCATCGCTTGAGGGGGTAGTCATGCTTAACAAATTCATAATAAAAAATCAACAATTAAACACTCAATCATGCAAGTTGCATTCATCCAACGAATCTTTGACAAAGACAATCATGCCCCTGCTTGGGGCAAAAAACAAGCAAATATCTCAATTAAGCACATAACAGTGCATATGAACCTGCCTATTGGTAACCTCAAAAGTTACCAAAATACTTGGTTTTCTCTAACGCCTAGGGTTATAAGTCCCCTGAGCATACCTGGAAGCTGAAGAGAAACCAAGACCAATGTCTTTACTGAGTCAGAAGCGAGGATTCAAGAATGCATGCTCTTTCCATGATTGGGGCATCTAAAGTTGGTTAGGTTATTGAGTAACCTTAATCATTGAACATTTTAGTCATCTATTTTTGCTCAGCATTGTGCTGCACACAACGCATCTCAAAAAGGGGCATCTGTAGACACTAAAATATGGTCAATCCGATTAGGCATCCACAAAAAATGACTAAATTGACACCATATGGCCCCTTGGGCAGCCCTTAGAAGGCACACAATGGTTCTAGCCACTCCAGGTGAGGTTTTGGAGGCTTCTGGCCCAATTTTGGGAGGTTTTGGCCCAAAATTCACCACCTTCCCACCCTAGGATGGTGGCATATTCCCACCATCCCACCCTGGGATGGTGGTGAGCCATCATCCCAGGGTGGGATGGTGAGCAAGTTTGACCAAGAAAAAGTCAAATCTGGGACAAATGGCACCCAAAAACTACCATTTACCCCACCAATTGAAGCATGCGGGTTAGAGGGCACTACATCCTTATGACATGCTTCATAATGGAGGCCAAAATGGGAGATTCTCTTCCACATCCAATGCATGCCTCCCTTTTGACAAATGGCGCCTCCTGCCATGCATGCCCTTGCATGCCTTTTTGCACATAAGCCCCTTTGGGCTATAAAATGGATTCAAGTTCCACACAAAAAACATAGAGAGAGGAGTTCTAGGATATGCAACGGAGTGCTGCTAAGATTTCCCCTCACTTTATTGTGCTCTCTTTCCCTTGGAATCTCTCCTTAGCGAAGGAGGTTACCGGGTGACTTCAAGAGGGTCTTTTGGGCATAACTTTACCATCCGGGTGAATTTCTTCACCAAATTTGATGAAAATACCCCTTAGAGTGTTTAGGACCATTCCCCAGTGGGATTGGTAGCAAAAGGTGTGCATAATTGGTGGGTATCCCACCCCAGGGTGCCCTCCAATTAGTTGTAGTCACCACCGTCCCCCTTGGGATGAGGAGAAATCTGTGCACAATTTCTTTACTATTTTTTTAGGCTTATTCTAGACTATCATAGGATGCTACAGTTCAAATTTCATGCAATTTGGAGTTATATTGGCCGAGATATCACATTTTGAAGTTTTTGCAGGTTCATAGGGCCCATCCGGGCACCCTAGGTGCATGCAGATGGATATGTGCCTCATTTTGAAAATCTAACCACATGGGTAGTCTTAAAATGTTGATTTATGTATTCTTTCCAAGTTTCATGTGTTTTGGACATGTTTAGGGGCAGGAATTGCTTATCTTGGTCTTCGCAGGTTGTAGATGGGCGACACAAAATCGAGGGGCCTACGGATGCAATTTCAGATCTGTTTTTGGTGATATCCCTTCAAAACCTCCTATTTAACATCTCCATAAAATTTCAAGTCATTATGAGTTGATTTGATATGTTTTTAATATATATGCCCTTTACTAGTCTTTTGGTGCCTGTGGGGATTGCATGTTTTCCATCACACGCACTTGCTATTTGACCCTTTTGGATTCCTTGTGTGCAGGTGTAGGTTCCTAGAAGGCATTGGGAAGGAAAAAAAGACATCAAAGATCAAATATACAAGCAGCGGTGGCATTGGCCTGCCCACCTCGATTGTGGGTACGAGGAAGGACACTGGATGTGCACCCGGATTTCTTGAAGGATTTGATCCTTGGGCACCCAAAATTTGTAACAATTGTATCACCTTTGAGCCCTCAAGGGGACTTCTGTGTAACCTTGGATCTGATCCACCAAATTAATAAGAAATATACTTGTTTCATTTCATACCTTGTTGTTTGGTTTTGCCTCATTTTCACATGCATGCTTCCGTTTGATGCTCATAAGCGATAGAGGATAGATACACATATTGTTATTCATAATTAGGTGCACCATTTTTTCCTACTTCTCACCACAAGCTTAAATAGAATTTCTATCATCTTGATTCTCTAAGAAGGCCATTATGGCTAGACTGCTCCATGGGATAGAGATGTACAATTACTATTAATGGATGAAACCATGACTATAACAGGCCTTGCCATATAAAAAAATGCAGTCTTAAAATGTCCAAATAATTCATCTTGGTCAAGTGACTCATAACTTTATTAATTGTCCTTTCCTCATCGACTCGTCACTTGAGGGGGTAGTCATAACATCAAAATAATAATCAAAATCAACAAAGGATCACTTGATCATGTAAATTGTATTTGTCTTATGAATCATTGATGACAACTCTCATAATATTATCCTGTTGCTTGGGGAAAAAGCAAATATGCTGATTTAAACCTTTGACGATCTAGATTTTGGTCCTTTGTTAATGCTAAGCAACATGACCTAAAATTCTAGTGGACTTCAAAGTTTTACGTAAAATAAGCCTTTCATCCAGTTGGAAGTAATGATTCAGATATGCATGTCCTTCTCATGATTGGGGTATCTAATGTTGATTAGATCAATGATCATCATGCAACCTAGAATATGGCTTTAGGTGGTCTATTTTTGCTCAGCATTGTGTTCCCATAATGCATCACAAAAGGGGTATCTGTAGACACCTAAAATACGTCATGTTTAGGAGACTATGCATATGGGCATCCTTGCATACCATATGAATGATCTTGGATATTTCCAAGGTAAAGTAGTGGTTTTAACCACTCATTTTAGGCATCTTAGACCTATTCAACCTTAGCCATGGATGGCATCTGTATCTAGGATCTTAGTCATGGTTGACTAGGGTTTTAGCCACATTTAAGAGCCATGGTTATCCCTATAACTATCTCGGCCTCATGAGGTAAGCCAAAATTAGTTGCAATGACTGATCTTAGGCAATTTTTGGTGAGGAAGCTTTTGGATGTTTCCTCCCAACTACCCCAACCTATCAATTCTTGATCTTGGCTTCTTAAGGAAGCTAAGATGAGGAGTTAGGAAGGCTATAATACCCCATCCAAATTAGGGACAATAGCTAGAAGATATTTCAATTTTAATGTAGTGAAGCCCTATCAAATTGGAGAGCCAATTGCACCTTGTGAAGAGCAACAAGATGCTACCAAAATCTAATTTGATCATCAACCTTGCAATAATGGAGATCTCAAGAGCTTGAGGAGTAAGCTTAACAATTGATACACATCCACTATATATTCCAACAATTTACACCATCAATCTATTCTAGAACATCGAGGTGACCCTTGATCATAAATTACTTGAAGGAATTAAGAGTTTCTAGCCTTATTTGCAAGATAAAGAGGAGTTTTCCCTCAACCGTGGCTAACAAAGCTAGCTGCATTTAATACTTGTGGCTAGGGTTTGATGCTTTATTTCCTCCATTTTAGCCATAGGTTTTCCATTTTAGTTATACAAATAGGTTAATCTAGCCTAAATTTGTCTTCATTTGCACATTTGTACGGTTAATTAGCAAGATTAGAGGTAGCTTTGCCTTCATTTGGTCATATTTTCTAGTTTTCAATAATCTTCTTAGATTAGCTTTATTTCATGCTTTTATTGAAAATTTTATGTTAGATTAGCTAGATATACTTGTTTTCTAGCATGCTTTACTTTAATTCAACCATTTTATAAGCATCTTTGCATATCTTTATGATTTCTTGCAAGTTTAGCCATACTTTTTGCATGTTCTTGACAAAAGCCTCATCATGAGAGGCCTCATATGATTTTAATTGTGCTTTTTTTTTTTATGTATGGAGATTACAGGTTTCCTAAAACTTCAAGTTCCTCTTGGCAAAGAGATAAGGAGGCATCAAATAAGCCCTCAATTAATTCATGTCTATCTAGAAGTCCTATGGATTGCACCTCCCTCGTTTAGGGGCTTTACATATTTGTATTCATTCTATAAAAAATTAGTATCCCTAAGAGGGACGTACATGTGACAGAATCTCATCATGAATTAATAAAAGGGTCCTTTATATTCTTGTTAATTCATTGTCATAATATAAATACAATAGGTGCATCCTTTCTAGCATCATAAAGATAGAATTAGGGAAAGCCACAAGTGAGGACTAAATGTAATCTCAGTCTTAGAAATAATGAGATTGCATATGGCTAGATTCTTTCCATAGAGTTATAGGAAAACTCATGAAGACTAGGACTTAGCATTTGATCCACTAGCTTGATGAATCAACTAGTGAAGCTCATATAAGAAATCTGGAAATATTTACCTAAATTTTCTTTTATTGCATAGAATTAATTATCAGATGATCAAGATACATCCTACAATTGAAATCTAGGAGACCTCAACTTCGTTGCCCAAAGGCCAGAGTGCCTTCATAGTGTAGATATTAGTTGTAGAAAGGAGAATACTTTAGAAGAAGCTTCTAGAAAATAATCATGGTGAAGTCAAGAGATAGGAAATTTCCATAGCTATATTGAAGAACTTAACAAAAAGAAAAAGGCCATAGAATCCCTAATTAAGAAGAAAAGGCCATAAAATCCTTGATCTATAAGAAAAGGCCACAAAAGCCTTGATATTGAAGAAAACACCATAGAATACTTGATTTTGAATAAAAGGCCATAGAAGCCTTGATATTAAAGAAAATGCCATAGAAGTCTTGAAAAGGCCACAAAAGCCTTGATACTAAAATAGGCCACAAATACCTTTATCCTAAAGAATAATCCAAAAGATAGTACCTAATTCAGAAGTAGATTTTAGTAGTACTATTTTTTTTGCAGGTAAAGGAGATGTAGTAAGTCATAAAAAACTTCCTACAAGAAAGTTAGGAAGAGTACCCTCTTCAAAATTAATCCAACACCTAAAGAAAAATAGATCAGGAGAAGATCTCTTTGAAGAACTTATAGACAAGGAAGAAGAAGAAGGACTAGGAGAGTCCTGCTCGAATCCATAAGCAGTAGAATTAAATATCCAGGAGAAGATCTCACCATCAACACTTCCAAAAGTATAAGGTTGAAGATAAGGTCTCAAGGAAGACCAAAAGAAGCTGCAAGATCAAAGACTTTGGTGAGGTCTCGACGAACATCTAGTAAAAGGCTAGGAGAGCCTTCTTGAAGAATAATTAGAGCAGAACTCACTTGAGAAGTCCACTACCAAGGAGAAGCTCCTAATAGTGAAGGAATTGGGATAATTGTTGCCATCTGACAACAAGCCAAAGAGGAGGAGAATTTAGTAAGGAGTGCCAAATTTGAGTAGAAGAAGAATCTAGTGAAAACCTCAAGATATTTAGAATCTTGAGAAGAAGATCTTGATTGAAGTTAAAATTTGACAAGAAGACTTGAAGATAGAAGAAGCTTACCAGAATCAGCAGATTTAAGATTACCTCTCATAGAAAGAAGACATTACTTGTTGAGAATCTGGAGCAAGTTGGAGACTACAAGAGGAGGATGAGCCACAAAATTCTAGTTCCTGAAAAGAAGTTTGAGACTATAGTTTGGTGAAGAAGAATCTGATTAGACATCAACAAAGCAACAAGATATACAACCTCTACATAAACTACATCCTCAAAAAGGTATGTAACAATTGGTGCAAAAAAAATTATTATTAACAGATTCATTGGAGCACCTTATCTGGATTAAAAATGCAACCTAAATTATAGTCTTCAGAAGTGCAAAATAAAAAGGTTCCTTTTAGAGGTTCATTTGCACACTAGGATTTGATTAGATTCCAAATATTAATTATCTATCAACTACATATTACCTACTTTGACAAGCAAAAAGAAGACTGAATTCTACAATACTAATTGTAGTGAATTTACATAATATTTGAAGGTTCTTTTCAAATTATTCTTGATTAGTTGCAGTGAATTTATTAAGTGCATTTTCTTGAGACTATATTGGAGTGATAAGGTGTAATTTGTTGGTGCATTAAAAATTAGAATTTGTTATATTCATTTGCACTATTATTACTCTCAAAAGAAATTAGTTTTGTGCGTTGAAAAAAGGCTACAAAATCTAGTTTGCATCAAGTGTCTAAATATACTCTTAAAGCACAAAAACTTGCAACTCTTAGTGGCCAATAGAAGCCACCAAAATTGGTTAGTATAAGCAAATAAAAGCTAACCAAAAAGGAATCTTCAAATATTGAGACTTGGTGAATCTCAAATTCAAAGTAATTAGGGGTTAGTGCAACTGAAACAAAAATTTTATTTTATAGTGTTTTCAAAGCTTGGATTCACCATAAAATATCCAATAAAAGAGGGTAAGGAATCTACTCGACATCCTAAAAACCCTCATCTGTGCATTCAAAAATTTGCTACAAAATTAGACTATAAAACCTAAAAAAGGGAGTGCAAAAAGGGTGCAAAATAAAGTGTGTTATTCACAAGTTATTGCACTACATTGTCCATAGAAAGAAAGCAAATAGAAGGTACCATTAAAGGCACAAATATCATATGAAATTCAGGCAAGAAGGATGTACAAAAAGCATTCCATATCCGTGGCACAAGGAACCATAAAAAAGTCTCATTCCTCACGTATCTTGGATATACATGTTGAGTGTTAATTTCACCCAATTGTGAAATTGCACTCTTCCTTAGGATTTGAATTCAAAATCCTTCTTGTAAATAAGCTAGAAAAAACAACTTCTCCAAGGTCTCCGCTATATTAGCATTTGTATATGTGTATTAGTAATCTCAAATAAATATGTATCAATTTAATGCTAGGAACACCTTAGTGATTGCAAGTAACTATAAACAAGGAACACGTGTTGGTTTATTTTACCATGATACTTTAATGATTGTTCATGAAATAAAAATAAAGCAAATGTGAGTTGGTCCTCATATGACCACGATGTAGTGCCTTAATTCCTTTTATATTGAGGATTTTAATGTAGATTTTATCTTCCTTATTAAGTGGATTTTAATCAAGTTTTATCTTGCATTAAATCCTACTTTAAGCATGAAAATGAAGATTAAATACATCTAAGCATGTGAATCCAAAATGATGAATAGGCTCCATAAATGTAGCTTCTTATCATGAAGATTAAGATAGCCTTTAATATGATTAATAAATTATCCCTCTTTGGTGAAATTAATTTTCACAAAGAGATGATAATTCATTTCTTTAAAATAGAGGTTTTAAAATGTCACTTAAATTATCCTTCTTAAATGAAATCAAATTTTCATTAAGACGAATAATTTAGTGCTTTGGAATGATAACCTTCAATGTAGTGCACAAATTACCTCGTTCGAATAAAATCAAAATTTTTATTGAGAAAAGTGCATTTATTGCTCCAAAAATGGTAATTTGTGAAATGCCATAAAACATAACCTCTTCGATGAAATTGAAGTTTTCATGAAAGAAATCTCATCATAAGCCCATGAATAAAATATAAAACTAAAAAAAAATTAAATTTGGCCCCAAAATGCAAATTTTGAAATTTTGAATTTTTAAAATCTGCAATAAAAACAACTTCCAGTAATTTTTAAAAATATGAAATGACTCTGGAGTAAAAAATTCTAAGTGCAAAATGCAACTACGAAGTATATTCTACGCAACCATGCCATTATTTTTGGGTTTGATTTTTTTTAATTTTTATTTTAATGTCCGAAAATTAAAAAAAAAAATCTGCATTTTAAAAGTTGAAAACTAAAAAATAAAAATCTGCATCAAATCAAATGCTGAAAACGTAGAAATGCAAAGCCTCATCAGTTTGATAGCACCCCTTCCTGCAAAACCGAATATGTGAGAAGTTTATACATACAACCTAGCTTATTCAACCTACAAGTTTGCACAACCGAAATAAACTAAGTGCTAGCTCCTAGGGTTCAAATATAAATTTTCAGATTTAGACATTCACATGAAGTAACCAAAACAAATTGAATAAACTTCATCTACAAGTCCAAAATTTGAAAGGGGAAAGATAAACAATTAAATTTGAGCATTCATAAATCATCTCATTCTTTCTTGTTAACAAGACCTTAAATTTCTGAAAAGGGTATTTGCATAAGAAAATCACAATTTACATTTCAGCAAAATCTGACCTCTCCCAAAAAATAGCAACCCTGGCATTTCAGCAGCATACGGTCTCCAAGAGATCCAACCCTTGTGCATGCATTGTTTTTAGTTTTTAAAGTTTTCTCTGTGACTGTTCGTTAGAGTTTCTGGCCTCTTCGTTTCTCTTTGTTTGCTGTTTTCCAACCTCTCATATTTCATTTTCCACTTTGGCCTTCGATTTTCTAGGTGCTAAATTTTCATTAAGCTTCCTTTCTCCTATTTTTGGCGTATTCTCTTTTCACAATGTAACTTAAACCAAAATTCCCCTTCTTTTTTAAAATGATACCCTCCCCTTTGTTTATAACCATTTAAGCACTAAAACATGATTATCAGAGTTTTAATGCTCATAATGTTTTAATGTTGATAAAGTCCCTTGTCGTGGTGTCCACATTTTTTTATAACGCCATGTATTCAAAATCACCGATCGAACCACTCGGCTATCGATACCTCGAAAATTCCTTGGTGGGTATGTTCTTGGCCATTGTTCCATCACCCGACGCTAACACTATGTAGTCTCCGCATCCGTGGCAATGAACGGTGCCACTTGCGGTGTTTGTCTGGCTTGCCACATCACTGAGTCACGTTATTTGTCCATTTCAGCATCGAAATTCTGCCTGTGCTGTAACCTTGTCTAGATCTACGTGTCCATTATTTTTCAATACATTTAGCCTTCCTTTATATTTATTTGTTATATCTGTTTAACCCTTAATGTGCTATTTTTTTTTATGCATAAAACCATTCGAACTTTATTTCATTTCATAAGGCCTTAGACCTATGCCTTTTGGAAATAATTCAATTTCACATTCTACCCCTTTTCGCACGTAGGCTTCTCTGTGTCTACACAATACTTTTCCAATCTTGTAACCGTCACTCCCATATGCTATTCGGTGATGAATGCTATACGTAGATATTATGGTATTGTGTAGGTATTGGGTAGACTTGTACACCTCCCATAGATGGCACCCGCATGTCATTATCCGTCTTGTACATCATCAATATTCCAGGTGGGATCCACGGTTCCTTTGTGTCTACGTAAACAAAACCCGCGTCTTTGTGCCGACGTAGTGTGATGATTCTCGCCCACTTAGACCTATGCCACAAGATGTATTGAAACCATATGAAGCCTATAATCCACACCTAATTTACCTGCAACCTCTGGTTTTCCACGAACGTCGCTTCATCAAAGATTCTCTGTTGGGTCGCTGTTTCTTTGCGATCGATGTTTCTAGATTTTCTCGATGTACAACATCTTCTATTTCACTGCACCACACATCCGTCGATTCCAAAGCTATCAACATTCCTTTTTGGTGGTCCTTCGTGACCTTCCATTCGAACTCTGCCATCGATGACCCACTCGCCTGCACATTCACGGCGATCAATCTCTGTTGAAACCACTATCGAACACCGTTGTTGTACCTTTAATGTTTGCTCCTCATTCATCGGTTTCCGTGGGGGTGAAGAAATGTATTGTTATATCATGAAATTTTGGGTTGTTTAGCGCTATTAATTTCAAAACCACCCATTCGTAGCTCATTCTCCACCATATTCACCCATAGCTCGTGTAAATTCTCCGATTCAACTGCTCTAGTCTACCCTGATGCTTTTGACATTGCCCATCCAACTAGACATCACTATCCATCGGATTCTTTCGCTCTTAAACATGGTGCTCACAAACCCCATGTTTGGCAGTTCGAATCTCACTGTTCATTTGTTTCTCTCTTCTTACCACGGGACCTGAGCAACTTTTTTCAAAATTATCATAATTAAAAATTTTAAAACCTTCATAGTGCCTTATCGCTGTTCGCGTTAAGAATGTCCTCCCTATCACACAGTACTGGTCACTGGCATGTTGACGCTGCTGTTGCCTATTACTACACTGTTTAATTCACATTACAATCGCCTTTCAAAATAATGTCGCCACCTGTATGCTTGGATGATGTTCAGCATGACACATCCGCCCACCTGGCTGTCTTCGTCTCGGTGATCTTGTTGTGATACGCCATGATCGTGCCTTCGAATTTCTTCTGCACTGAGATTGATGGCACTACTGAAAATTCTCTTGTGTTCATCCTCTACTCCACCGTGGGTGTGTACTCCACGTTGATAGCCATCGAAATTGATTGTCGCTTATGTCATCGGTTTGATTAAACCGGGTCACCGTGGTCTTACACCATCAGAGTTGTGCTTAATAGTCTTCATATTTACCCTGTCCTGGTCAACAGAGTCCATTATCCGATGCCAACTATGCATGAAAAATATACTCATGCCACGTGTGTCGTCCAATCAAAAGTCTGCATCGCGACCTCCCAACCTAAAATGAGAGCATCTAAAATTAGTGAAACAAGAATTATCTAACAACGTTCCAAGAAGGTGGAGATAAACAACTTCAGCATGAAACAACTAATCCATCTGCCTTTGCTTAGTGTGTGCAAAAGTGATTCATTTTTGCATTTTTGAAAGTCCTCCAGATTCCATCATCCCTTTCTACATTAGGCTATGAGGTACAACTCCTGAAATGAAGACTTTTACAGATAGAGCCCCACTACCAGTCAGATGTCTATAGCCCCGGTGAGGGTTATCTAACTCACCCGTGTGTGCACTTAATGCTTTGCAAAGCCCATCTATCCTAGGTGGGTCTAGATTTTTACAACTCACTTTTTTTTTATATTCTCTCTTTTTTCTTTCTCTCTTTCTAAGTATCAAGCTTTGCCTAGCCAGGGCCCCACAGCCAGTCATACATCTATAGCCCTAGTGGAGTTTTCCTAAACAAGATGAAAAATTTGGAGAAATCTATTGCATCGCTCATACTAATGGAACTCTTGCAAAAGCATCAAGTCTCACTAGGTTAGAAAGTCAAAGTGGAGTGTTTTAGATTTTTGCTTAGGGTCGCATAATCAGGACAACTTCATCCTTCTTACTTTCAATGTGTGTAAGTCCCATGTGGAGCTTTGGCTAACTTTTCATCGTTCCACTATCTGCCATTTTGGTCCTCCAACATTTGAGCATGATAACCAAATAACTCATCCCCCTTTTCTCAAGTTCATCAGCTTTCAAATCAGGTGCTCTAACCTACTCAGAAAAGAAACACCTTGACGGGCCACCTCTTTTTTTTTTTTTTGAAAATGAACCAAAATGGGCCAAAACCCAAAATTTAGTGACCACAAAACATTACCCCAAAATAAGGAAACAAACCAAAACACAAAACTCAAAATATAAACAAAAACTATATACAAATGTACAATATGGTACAAAATGGTGCAAAATTTAGACTATCACTTTCCTAGATCCCAAACATAACTAGCACATTTCAAAAGCCAAATAACATGATACACATGCCAAATGTTGTAGGAATCCAAAAAAACCAATAAAAGGCCAAACAATGAAATAAAATTCAACTTGTCCCTCTCACCATACCAATTTGATTTAGTTCCATTAATAATCCTATGGTGGAGTTTCAAGTTCTCAAATTGATTAGACAATAATTGATCTTCAATTATTTTATGTCTATTCTTTAAGATGTCAATTTCACACTTCGATTCATGGTGTAGATATGAGATCTTACAAATAGGAACCTATTTCTACAAATTTTAAAGCCAGATCATTTTTCAAATTTGTAGGCCAATCAAATTCATGTAACCATTTGAAAGCATCTAGGATGTTTATTACATGAGCATCATCATGAGTTTTTATCCTAGATTCTGTTACTAATTGATTATGGACTTGATTTAATATTTCAAGCATAACAACTTTATTTTAATTTGATAAAGCAATATCATTAGTGGTATGAGGAGAAATTAAGACAAATTCTTTATCAACCACAAATGGTATTTCATCATTGATAGTATTTAAATCCACCAATTCATTAGATAAACCTTCACTTGAATTTCGAGTGATGGAACCTAAAAGGTGAGATTTTACCTTTGGCACATTTCCATTTACCATTGCTTGGAGAGGATTTGAAAATTCCTCTTTTACCTCATGATATTCATCATCATCATCATCATGTAGCACTTCTTCTTTATCCATGACCTGTTTATTAAAGACACCAAAATTAGGCACCCAATTAAAAACATGTCCATCCCTTTCAAACCATAGGTCTTTTCTATCTAGGGATGGGTCAACTAACACATCTCTATGATTAATCACTTGGGTTGTTCCACATAAAGTGACGTTTTCAATTGGATCATCAGTGATATCAAACCCAAACCATTCCGGTTTTGAAGTTTTCTCATTTTGAAATGACATAGACATTGTAGAACCAATAAGTGGATCAAGATTTTCAATTTCTTTTCCCTCAAAAGGATCTAAATCAAATGATTTTATTTCTTTATCCATGGTTTTAGAATCCTTATCACTTTTCAAAATTTGATGAGATTTGAATCCCTCTTCCAAAACTTTCTCAAATTGTACAGGATTTGTAATATCCTCATGTGAGAAAACAATTGTATTATCCTGCATATCAATTGACACAAAAAGTTCATTAGAAGGTTTATATCAAGCATATTCTTCCCATTTCTTACAAGAATCATAGTAATCATCTTCCAAAATAAAGTTGTGATGCTTAATTACTTCTTCATCATCTTTCGATTCATCAACATGTTTCTCATCCAATTCATCTTCACCTTCCTTAGATGATTCAATTATTTCCAAAAGTGAGTTATTTCTTGAATTCAAATTTGTAAGGCTATCATAGTCCAAATTTGTAACCCATGATTCAAGTATATCACAATTTGGAAGGTGTGGATCTTTTTGTCCATCTATTTCAACAATATCACCCAAAGTATCTTACAAGAACAAGTGGTGAAATTCGGTTATGTCTTCAAATTCATTTATTGATTTTCTTTCAAATTTACTTTCAACCACTTTTGATGTCTTGGTAGCTTCTATAATGGGATAAATTTTCACATCTTGCTCCATATAGTTGCTCCAATATTCCTTTGCGAGTACACATGACCAAATCATATCCTCATAGGTTTGTTCATCCAAATCCTGATTTGTGGGCAATGATTCTAGATATTTTTTTTTTACCACAAGATGGTGATCATTTAATTCCAACTTCTCGTTACCCATACATAGAATTTCTTCTCCAAAATATTCATGCTCTTCAAGATATTCTGAATAGGTATTTACTTCAATGTAAGTCACATCAAAATATCTTCTATCACCTAAAGGAGCATAACATGAAATATCATTAAGATTAGCATTATGAATTTTCTTCCTAGGATGATTTGGATGCATACATTGATGTGCCTGATTTGTGATGGAACCACATCTCTACTTAACATCTTAACCACCTTTTGCTCTTTTACTTTCGATACAAGATTCTTGGATTAAGTGGTAGAAGTGGTAGGATTAGTTGGATTGATATCAACAGATAGATCCTGAACACTTGTTACAATGGTTCCATGAGTGACCACATGATCCTCTAACCATGGAGTATTTGGATGGTTAGATGTACTCGTATAAGATCATGTGGTAACATAAGCGAGTATGGTAGGGTAAAATTGATTGTGGGGCAAAGTGTTTGATATCAAATTTTGTTGTGCCCATGTTTGATTTATCGTCTAGGTTTGATTGCAAGCCCCTAGTTGTCCTATCATAGGCAATTTTTCCATCCCATAACCTTGTGGCCTCAATTGTTGATCTATAATCATAGCTTTCGTGTAGGCCTATGCAAGATTAGTGACCAAATGATTCATCCTAATGAACATGGCAAATAATGGATCCAATGCCCCAAATTATATTTGAAGAGCACCACTCTCCTCGATAGTATAGGGAGCAATTAATCTCGCATAGAGTTTTCAAAATCTCATGTTGAAAATTCTCATTTGCTTATTAGGTTCCTTCTTGCAAGAAGTATATTGTTGATAAATCATGATAGGATCAATGGGCAACCTAAATTGATTGATAAAAGCATTTCTAGTTGAGCCCAAGATGTAATAGATCTATTAGGTAAATTTATGTACCAATAATATGCCACTTCATCTAGGGTCCCAGGAAACAGTCTACATGCCACATCCTTGTGTTCGACATTCCATCTAACTAGGATATCCACATAGGCCTAAATGTGCTCCTTGGCTAATATTGTGCCATTGTGCTTAAACTTGGGCAAAAGTCTCTCTATGCTCTTGGGTAAGTCATGAACATCTCCACTAATGTTCAAAGGATTACCATGTACCCCATACCACTTTCAAGTATTTTTAGCCATTAGTGAAACTCAAAGGATAATTTCAAAACCAATTTGCTAGTCGAATAAAGATTTCTTACAAAGAAATATGAAATGACTAACCAATTTCAAAGATATAACATATGAATAATCATGTTAGCATAAACCAAGAGACATGTATCCATTAAACCATGAAATTTAAGAACATTCTCAAATTTGTAAATAGATTAGCATTAGCACATAATAAAAAGTAGAGAATGTTAGAATTAGATGAAAGTGATCATATGGAAACAAAACCTCGTTAGTCAAAACCAATGTTTTTGTAAATAAATCTTTCAAGTAACATGAATAGTTTAGAATCTAAATGGCAATAAAATAAATCAATTCAAGTCCTCCTAGCTCCCAAAGTTTGAGTCTTAAAGGAAACCAAAGATGCTAATCAAATGAACTTGAAATATTTAGCAATTCAAAACTTTAAAAATTATACCAAATCACATCATTCCTGTATGAACAATCAAAAGCGTTAGATCAATGAATAACAATTCATGTCCTCCTTTTAGCACTACAATGTTGTGTGTTAGAATAGGTATAAGGATAATAATCATAGGGAATGAAATATTCCATATTTTAAATCCCTATAAAATTTAAATCACAATGAAATAAACCACATCATGTACTTCTTCTAGAACTAAAATATTGAGTGCTAAAGGAGGCCCAAGATGTGGGTCAAAATAACTTGAAACACCATAACCTTATTATTCATTGCATGAACAATTTAAAAGCATGTAAAACAACAATGAACAATTAAGCATAAATAAAATAACACCAATTTATAACCTCTTTCTAGCGCCAAAACGTTGAGTGTTAATTTCACCTAATTGTGAAATTGCACTCTTCCTTAGAATTTGAATTCAAAATCCCCTCTTGCAAAGAAGTTAGACAAAACAACTTCTCCAAGGTCTCCACTATATTAGCATTTGCATATGTGTATTAGTAATCTCAAATAAAGATGTATCAATTTAATTCTAGGAACACCTTTGTGATTGCAAGTAATTGTAAACAAGGGGCACGTATTGGTTATTTTACCATGATACTTTAATGATTGTTCATGAAACCAAAATAAAACAAATGTGAGTTGGTCATCATATGACCACGATGTAGTACCTTAATTCCTTTTATCTTGATGATTTTAATGTAGATTTTATTTTCCTTATTAAGTAGATTTTAATCAAGTTTTATCTTGCATTAAATCATACTTTAAGCATAAAAATTAATATGAAATCTATCTAAGCATGTGAATATGAAATGATGAATAGGCTCCATAAATGTAGCTTCTTATCATGAAGATTAAGATAGCCTTTAATATGATTAATAAATTATCCCTCTTTGGTGAAATTAATTTTCACAAAGAGATGATAATTCATTGCCTTAAAATAGAGGCTTTAAAATGTCACTTAAATTATCCTTCTTAAATGAAATCAAATTTTCATAAAGATGAATAATTTAATGCTTTGGAATGATAACCTTCAATGTAGTGCACAAATTACCTCGCTCGAATAAAATCAAAATTTGTATTGAGAAAAGTGCATTTATTGCTCCAAAAATGCTACTTTGTGAAATGCCATACAACATAACCTCTTCGATGAAATTGAATTTTTCATGAAGAAAATCATCATAGGCCCATGAATAAAATATAAAACTGAAAAAAATTTAAATTTGGCCCCAAAATGCAAATTTTGAAATTTTGGATTTTTAAAATCTGCAATAAAAACAACTTCAGGAAATTTTTAAAAATATGAAATAACTCTAGAGTAAAAATATCTAAGTACAAAATGCAACTACGAAGTATATTCTATGCAACCATGCCATTATTTTTGGGTTTTAAATTTTTTTTTAATGTCCGAAAATAAAAAAAAAACTGCATTTTAAAAGTTGAAAACTGCAGAATAAAAATCTGCATTAAATCAAATGTTGAACATGCAGAAATGCAAAGCCTCATCAGTTTGATAATACCCCAACCTGCAAAACCGAATATGTGAGAAGTTCATACATACAACCTAGCTTATTCGACCTACAAGTTTGCACAACCAAAATAAACTAAGTGCTAGCTCCTAGGGTTCAAAAATAAATTTTTAGATTCAGACATTCACATGAAGTAACAAAAAAAATTGCATAAACTTCATCTACAAGTCCAAAATATGAAAGGGGAAAGATAAACAATTAAATTTGAGCATGCATAAATCATCTCATTCTTTCTTACTAACAAGACCTTAAATTTCTAAAAAGGACATTTGCATTATAAAATCACTTTTCACATTTCAGCAAAATTTGGCCTCTCCCAAAAAATAGCAGCCCTGGCATTTCAGTAGCATGCGGTCTCCAAGAGATCCAGCCCTTGTGCATGCATTGTTTCTAGTTTTTTAAATTTTTCTCTGTGAATGTTCGTTAGGGTTTTTGGCCTCTTCGTTTCTCTTCATTTGCTATTTTCCAACCTTTCATATTTCATTTTCCACTTTGGCCTTCGATTTTCTAGGCGCTAGATTTTCATTAAGCTTCATTTCTCCTATGTTTGACGTATTCTCTATTCACAATGTAACGTAAACCAAGATTTTCTTTCTTTATTAAAATGAGCCACTCCCCTTTGTTTATAGCCATTTAAGCACTAAAACATGATTATCAGAGTTTTAATGTTGATAAAGTCCCTTGTCGTGGTGTCCACCTTTGTGTATTCAAAATTGCTAATTGAACCACTCGGCTATCGGTACCTCGAAAACCCTGTGGTGGGTATGTTCTTGGCCATTGTTCCATCGCCCAACGCTAACACTGTGTAGTCTTCGCATCTGTGGCAATGAACGGCACCACCTACGACATTTATCTGGCTTGCCACATTGCTGAGTCATGTTATTCATCCGTTTCGGGATCATAATTCTGCCTGTGCTGTAACCTTGTCTAGATCTACGTGTCCATTATTTTTCAATACATTTAGCCTTCCTTTGTCTTTATTTGTTATATCCATTTAACTCTTAATGTGTTGTTTTATTTTATGCTTAACACCATTCGAACTTCATTTCATTTCATAAGGCCTTGAGCTATGCCTTTGGAAATAATTCAATTTCACATTCTACCCCTTTTCGCACGCAGGCTTCTCTGTGTCTTACACAACACTTTTCCAATATTGTAACCATCACTCCCATATGCTATTCGGTACTGGCTGTCACTCTATGTGTAGATATTCTACCATTGTGCATGTATCTGGTAGACCTGTACACCTCCCACAAATGGCACTTGCATGTCATTATCCGTATTATACATCATCAATCTTCCAGGTGGGGTCCACGGTTCTAAACAAAACCCATGTCTTCATGCCAGCATAGTGTGATGATTCTCGCCCACTTAGCTGTGCCATAGGACGTCTTCAAACCATCTGAATTCTGTATTCCATGCCTAATTTACCTACAACCTTTGGTTTGCCATGAATTTTGCTTCGTCGAAGATTCTCTGTCAGGTCGCTATTTCTTTATGACCGACGTTTCCAAATTTTCCTGATATACCTCATCTTTTGTTTCACTACACCACATAGCCATCGATTCCAAAGCTACCGACGTTCCTTTTTGGTGGTCCTCTGTGACCTGTCGTTCAAACTCTGCCATTGACGACCCACTCGCCTGTACATTCACGATGATCAATCTCTATTGAAACCACCGTCGAACACTGCTGCTATACCTTTAATGTCTGCTCCTCGTTCATCGATCGTCGTGGGCTTGAATAAATTTATTGTTATATCATGAAATTTCGGGTCGTTTGGTGCTATTAAATTTGAAACCACCGTTTCGTAGCTCATTCTCCACCATATTCACCCATTGCTCAGGTAAATTCTCTGATTCAACTGCTCTAGTCTACCGCGATGCTTCTGACATTGCCCGTCCGACTAGACATTGCTATCCACCAGATTATTTCACTCTTAAACACGGTGCTCACAAACCGCACATTCGACAGTTTGAGTCTCGCCATTTTTTATTCATTTGCACTCTCCTTACCATGGGACCTATGCAACTTTTTTCAAAATTATCATAATTAAAAAATTTTAAAACCTTCGTAGTGCCTTGTTGCTATTCGCGTCAAGAATATCCTCCCTATCACGCAATATTGATCACTGGTGTGTTGACGTCGCTGCTGCCTACTGTTGTAATGTTTAATTCACGTTACAATCACCTTTCAAAATAATATCACCACCTGTATGCTTGGATGATGTTCGGCATGACACATCTGCCCACGTGGTTGTCTTCGTCTCGACGATCTTGTTGTGATACGCCACGTCTGTGCCTTCATATTCTTTCTGCACTGCAATTGATGGCACTCCCGAAAATTCTCTCAATGTTCATCCTCTACTTCACTTTGGGTGTGTACTCCACGTCGATAGCCATCAAAATTCACTGTCGCTTATGTCGCCGGTTTGATTAAATCGGGTCACCGTGGTCTTACACCATCAGATTTGTACTCAATAGTCTTCGTATTTACCCTATCCTGGTCGACAGAGTCCATTATCCGGTGCCAACTATGCATGACAAATATGCCCGTGCCACATGTGTCGTGTCGTCTAATTAGAAGTTTGCATTGCGACCTCCCAGTGCTTCCCTGTTGGCAGCTGCTATTTTTCCTCTGCATTGCTTCCATGCCAGCGCCACGTCGTCTATTCCTCGTCCACACGCTGCGGTTTTAAGGCTCCTATCCTACGAGGCAGATAAACATGGAATTAGCCATAAAACAAAAAGTGCTTTAATAAAGTCAAAATTGCCCTTAGGGCCTTGTTTCTCATATGAATATATCTATGAACTTTATTATTATTATTTTTTTATTATTATAATATACATGATATATATATTATAATTTTATTTTATTTATTTTTTACACGGTGGAATTGGTGGCAGCCACGAATCCAGGTAGGCTGTCTAGCTTTTATGGCCGTCATAGTATTCTGTGCTATATATTATAATTTTATTATTATGACATACCTTTATTAATGATTTTTTGGTTCATATATATATATATATATATATATATATATATATATATATTTATTTATTTTATTGTTATATGAATATAAATACATGTATATATAGATGACTTTTTTTTTTCGTTATTTTTTTTTTGTAATATTAAGATATGGGGGTTTTGACAAGGAATCCCCCAACCTGTTACAACAACTCCACTAGGGAGACACACACCCACCCCCTCACACACTCACCCATGCTACGGTTTGAACCTTGGATCTCCCGAAGAAGAGCCAAAGCCCAAACCATTGCGTTGCACCCCAGTGCATTTGTTTTTATTTTCTTTTTTATTTTTATTTTTTATTTTTATTATTATTATATAAAATATAATAATAATAATTATTTTTATTTTTTATCATTTAAATTTTATATATATAGAACATATGTATATAAACTTATTCTTTATATATATATATATATATATATTTTTTTTTTTTTCATTCTTTTTGGTATATATACATATTATTATTATGTATATAATAATAATGTATACATATATTTATTCAAATTCCAATCATAAAATTTAAAGGTTTAATCTATGACAAATCAAGCTAACGGAAGATAACTAGACCAACCAAAAGGAAATCACAATCAAAGCTCATCTTTACTAAAATGAATAAAAACAATACATGCAGTCGATGATGACTTCAATCAAACGGTAACATCAAAATTCTTCCCCAAAAGACAAGAAGATCCTATAAACCAAGGAGGCTCCAAAATCTGCAAGATGAACTCATGACTGAGATCATATCCAATGTTTACACTCAAAGACAAACAAGACTCCCAAACATAGAATTTTAAAAGTGGATCCCCAAGCTTTGGGTCTATTTGTGGAGCAGCCA
Organism: Wollemia nobilis; assembly: GCA_028583015.1. Lineage (NCBI taxonomy): Eukaryota > Viridiplantae > Streptophyta > Pinopsida > Araucariales > Araucariaceae > Wollemia > Wollemia nobilis. The sequence goes on from JAQPPZ010001340.1 coordinate 5,903,124, forward strand.
CAACAGGACAAACCTGCACAACACAAGCACACAAAAGAAGATCAATATCCTACATTTACATAGAATAAGAAGAAGCCATGCTACAAGTAAAGGTGTCACTATTACCTCGTCCAAATGTGCATGAACAACACTGCAATTTGCAAGTTAAAGAGAACCAAAAGTGAGGAGAAAAGGTTCTAATTGCAAAGGTCTAAAACTTGGTGAAGAAAATCCACCAAAGGTAGCATCTTCCATGCCATTCAGAGCTCCAATACCACCTCAAGGATCGATTGTGAGAGAAAATAGTTTGCTTGCACTTCAAGGAACATAGCAAGCAAAGGAAGAGGCATAAATAAGGAGTTACATTCTTCTTGGAGGTGTTACAACGATAGATTCCATACAAAATCTGAGTACAACTTGAAACAATCTCTCAATAGTGCTTAACATCAAATAAACCTTACAAGGAAGGTTACAAGTACCTACTCAAATCTAAAGCATTAAAAGAGCTAGCAGATGCATTACTAAAGGTTGGTAGGGGTGTTATGTAAAAGATGTAAATTTTACACAGGTTGAAGCACCCACGAGTAATGTAAGTGACACATGGTAGATTTTATCTCCATTAAAACCATGGAATCCTGAAGCGAATGAAGTAGGAGGAAAAACATTTATAGTAGTCAAAGCTTTTGGAGAGGAAAACATAGTCACTGGTTTTTGAGTGCAGCGTGTAAGTGAGGAAAGAAGGTGCATTTAAAGCTCCACAAAAGGGAGGTCAAATCAACAGTGAACTCTCTAGTACCGAAGAAACACTCAACCAATCATCTCTCAAATAATCCATCCTTGTACGAATTACACTTGCCATCTCAAGTGCTAGAAGCTATGTCTTAATGTTGTTACACCCAACCAAAATCAATTTTATACAAGTGTGAAGATATAGGACCAAGGTAAGTTTAATTATCTCATTTAATTTTGCTTTCTAACATTGGAGAAATAAGGTTTTAAATAAAGGATATATATTAATATTATGAAAGAAAATTATATAGGAGATAAATTATCCAGATCAAAATAATATTTACAAAACAAACTTGGAGATATAAGGAATTCTACTTAGGTTTAACCATTTAATATTTTGCAAATTTTGTTATCTTTTCTAATTTTCCAAATTTGGGAGTCATAAGGTCTACTACATCAAATTGATTTATTGGAAATTAGAAAAATTAAAATCAAATTTCAAAGGGTCAATATAAGAGGTTTATTAAAAGCATTTTAAAGGTTGAAAATTTATAATATTATTGTCTCAAATCTTCTCAAATCAAGATAAAATAAGTACAACATTAAAACCTCTTTAAATATGGGAAAAGTGCTTAGTTCAATAGGAGTAATAAGGATAATAGAAGTTGATTTTGGTATTTACAACTTTACAAAATCAACCAAAATTGAACTAAAATTCACAAAAGCACTTTATATCTTATCCAAAATATACTAGGGAGTCATAAGGCATTATAAAAAAGGGTTTTGAGATGACGGTGGGTGGGAAGGCTTTTGCGGGAGAGCACGGGAGTGCCAGCAGATCGAACCACATGCATAGCAGGGCGGAAGGAGAGCAACCAGAGTCTGGGGGCACTGAGGAGTCCTTGCCATCCGAAGATGGTGTCATCCATTGCAAGGATCCGCCAGACAAATGGGGAGGTGGACCTCGAAAGTCGTATGCTCAGGTAGCGGCTTCAGAAACCCTAAGCGACATCTTCACCGAGGAGATGTTTTTGGCCGGGGACGAGTTGGACATCCTAGCAGAAATTCTCTCAAGCTTTGTGGAATTCAAAAAATTTACCCTCATTGGTAAGTTTATTGGTGGTCGGCCAGATATGGAGACCATTCGCAAATGGGCATCAGGCAAATGGAGAACCTCTAGTCTCATGGAGTTGGCAGCCTTAACTCGGGGTTTTTTCATGATTAGACTGAACAACAAGGAGGACTACTGCAAAATCCTGGCTGGAGGTCCTTGGTTCCTGGGCCGTAGGAGTCTCTTTCTAAGGAAGTGGGGTATGGAATTCAACCCTGATACCCAGAACATCAACATTGCTCCAATATGGGTCAGGCTCTTGAGTCTCCCTCTTTTTTGTTGGTATGAAAATGTAATTCGAGGAATTGCCCGTTCCATTGGGGAGTTGGTCACCATTGACCCTCCCACCAGAGCTCGAACAAGATTTTTCCAAGCCCGTTTTTGTGTCTTGGCGGACTTGGAGGCAGTCCTTCCCTCCTCCATCACTCTCCGGTCCTGAGGTTCCATTCTCCACAAGCAAGCCATTGCATATGAGAATAGACCAGCTTTCTGCCCCTAGTGCAGTTCTCAAGGGCACCTCCAGCACAATTGTCCTCTTCAAAAGCCGGGGAAGAAGAAGCGGGATTCCTGTATCCCCTTGGAACACGGTGTTGGTTAGGTGAAGCCCCCTGTTACAAAATACCATAAGTATCCAGGCCCATCCAGGGACCTTCACGAATCCTCCCACCCAGAAGAAGGAATCTCCCTCCAACCGGACTCTCAGTTGTGTGTTGCTAGCACCCTTCTAGGACCTCAGGTGGTGAAGGTTCAGTCCCCCCCAACACACCTCATAGGAAGATTTACCCATACTTCAATACCAGAACCCTTTCGAGTCCCAAATTGTGTTGGAAGATTACCTACTGGGAAGGGGGGGTGGCCCCCCCCAAAACACCTCTCAGTTAGGTCCACCCAGGCTCCAGGACCTGGGCCCTTTCGATTTCAGCCAGTCCCAAACCTTGCTAGAATATTACCTCCTGGGAAGGAGGGTCATCAACTAGATCGGACATATGAGCCCTTGAATTACTAGGAGCTGAAAGAAAAATGTGGATTATGGAAGTGTGAGGAAGCAAGGCCGACCTTCCAAAAAATATAGAAGAGACAAAGAGACGATGGTAGACGTCGTGAATGGCACCCAATGTCTGCTATTTTTAGATGACTCTGATACTCAGACAGGCGATGCGCATGTGCCTAAACCTCCCTTCCAACAGGGAAAGGGAGGCAAGAAGAACCTCAAACTATCTAGATGAATCTGAAGCAGACCCAGGAGCGTCAGAACTCGGAGGATCTGGAGGATTTGGACTAGCTGTGATATGTCTAAACTCGGAGGATCAGGTGGATCCAGAATTACTATTTTCCTCGTCTGGTGTTTAGCTGGTTTTGCTTCTACTCTCCAATGGTTCATTTTCTTCAGCTGTTACTTTTTGTTATCCTGTTTAAATTTCATTTTGTTTCCTGTTTAATCAGGCATAAATGCCTTTTCTATAGCCTCCAAGCAATTATTTTAGGGGTTATGTTTCATTTTCTTTTGCTGTTACTTTTTGTTATCCTATTTAAATTTCGGTTTGTTTCCTGGTTAACCAAAAATAAATGCCTTTTTTGTTGCCTTCGGGCAATTAGTTTAGGGGTTACGATTTCTGTAATAGGCTTATACATAAAGCCAGGAGGCATGATGCAAGGCTGATTTTGTTCATAAGGTTTTGGGATCCTCTATAAAAACCCTTTGTTAATCTACTATAATAATTACCAAAAAAAAAAATAAGGCATTCTAAAAAACTTGGTAATATTAGCATTTATCAAAATTATCAAGCTACAATATGTAAGCTTTCTACAAAACCAAGGATTAATAAATATTTTACCAAATCAAGCTTATATACTTCTATAAAGGATCATATATCCTAATAGGGATTCATAAGGATTTCTACTTTCTAAAACACTGCAAACATTAATAAATAAAAAATTCAAGGCCATAAAACTTGGGATCATGAATCTACTCATGAAATCTGAAAGGATGATAGATCTAACTTCTAAAGTAATCCATAGTGAAGCCTTATAATACAACTTTGACACTATAGAATGCTATCTTCAAGCTCATATCAATGAAGCTATTGGAAATTGATAAAGTGACATTACACTTTACTTAGATCTTGTGAGTATATTATATATGGCATTACTCACATATAAAAACTACAAGAATGAAAATGTAGAACAAAAATGATTGGATAGAACAACTCAAAAATAAGGTAGAACTAAGTGAGGCATATCTAGAAAAGTTTTTTCAATCCACATGTAGAATTGGAACTTCAAGTTCTACTAACTCAAGATCTTATCATGATACTTAAGTGGTTGTTCAGAAGCATCTGTACATATTGAAGACAATAAAGGATAATATTCCATATAAGAACCAAGTACAAAGCTCTTTAAACAATAATTATAGGTTTTAAAGATACTAACAACTAGCTTTAATAGGTTATAGAAATCAGAGAAGAAGAATTGGAATTCCATTTTCAAGAGGAAGATCGAAATTGAAGACTAAAGTCTTCAATACCCAAATATTGTAATATAGGTGGGTGTTAGAAATAACTTATATTACATCATTTGGGTCTTGTAAATATACCTTCCTTGGTACATACTTAGGACATTATATTAATTTAAGGGGGAGTTATCTAGTTACTTCATGCAATGTAATAAATGCACAAGTGTCAATGTGCAAGTTTCAAATGTGCAAGGTGTCCCTTGTACAGCTAGGCAGAGTGTTTGCCAAGGAACTTATCTTCCTATATAAAGGGCCATAGATATAGAGGAGAACATAAGGTAGTAGGGTAGGATACACAATAGTGTAGAGTGTATGAGCTGTAAGCTCAAACCTCATTCATTGAGAAATAGCTTTTATCATGGAGTGTTCATTTCTTCTATAGATACTATTGTACTCATTTATGTAATTTCTATTTATAGCATATTTTACTCATCTCACATATTTACTTTCTTTCTTATAATTCTGCATCTTATGAATTATATCTCCCATTACATGTTGTATCAAAATCTAACATAATTGGTTATGCCCCTTTGTCATAACGACCAAGTTTGACTTAGGAGCCTATTGCTTAGCAATGTTAGATGGTAAAGAACTAAAAGAACCAATAAACATAATACACCTAAAATGATATTATGCATGATTTCACATCTATCATATATCATCTCTTCTTTTATCTCTTCTATATTCTTCTTCATCATTCTTCCCATCTACTTATTTTGTGCCAACTTGCATGGGTTTGCTTTCTCAACCTACGTGACTACTTGTCATAACTTGCATTAATTGCTTGACATAATCTTATTTTTTATATTTGTGCTTGTCATATAGCTACTTTATTACTTGAATATACTTTCATCTGACTGCTTGATCATGTATACTTTTGGAGACTTGGCAGTGAGGCCAGTGATGACACCTAGTTAGGTTAGCTCATATGCATTAAACTTACACTAGGTCACTAATGCTTAGCAAATCTCCAACCTAGGGTACATCTTTTGCTTTCCCCATTAGGATGCTAATGCTAACCTCTACTTGTTCTTATACATACACAAGGCATTTTTGTGCTAACAAAAAAAATTTTCTTATGTATTTTACATATATTGCATCTATTGGCACAAAGTATGCTTTTCTTCTATCTAATATATTCCTTGACCTTAAATTTTTAATAATTCTAAATAATTTTCCCAAATCAAGGGATATATATTCTCTCTTCTTCTCCATTATTCTATATACCTTGACCTTAAAAGTTTCAATAATCATCAAAATTTCTCCAACTCAAGGGATATAGTTTTCCATATGTTGTATATCCTTTGTCCTTTGTAAGCTTTCAATCATTTTTCTTCTCTCCAGGATGAAGGATATGTGCTTCTTCTTCTTCTATCTACACATCTTGTTTTGATCAATTTTATTTATTTATTTTTGATTGTTAAGGGATCCTCGTAGGATAGAATAGATACCGCATGAATATTATTTATGGTATTCATACAACTATTGGCTATTATACACACATCTCTTAACTATTGAAATTTCAACAAAGACACACACATTGCTTTTGATCTCTTTCTTATTCTCTCATCTATCTATATTCTATCTCACACATGTACACACAACACATTCTTGCTTTTATTTGATCAATCATCTTATCTTATATAGTGAGCTAACACCCCTAATGGGCTACACGCTCCTTTTGATCATTAGCACACACTACACCCCTATCAGATTACATACCTTTTGGCTCAAGGAACACTACACCCCATACATGATAGCTTCATTATTGCTAGTGAGCATAGCCTCCACCTTAGACCATTTGCTATCACACATGCTAGAGGGTATCACTCCACATACAACCACTAGTGAGCACACACCCATAGTAGGTTTCACTTAAAATACAACCACTAGCAAGTACACACCATAGAAGGTTTTACTCCATATTTTGATCACTAGCGAGCACACACCCATAATGGATAATGTTGCACCACATTTTTTCTCATAAATAAACATTACATCCTCATAGGATAGCTTCATGGCCACTCACGAACATCAAACCCATAATGGGTTTCAATCCATCCTTAGCTATTTGTGAGCATACATCCTCATAGTGTTCCACTCCATTTTTTTATCTTCTTTTTTATTAGCTTATGTTCATTTGATCACATTGATCTATTTTAATCTATGATGATTCAAATGACATATTCTAAGCACCTTTTTGCTTTCTTTGACCTTATTTTGCTTCTTTTTCTTCTTTCTTCTTATGCTTCTATTTTATTTTTTATTCTTTCTTCCTTTTTCTTATTTCTCTTGTTGCAAATTCATGGTCTATCCATATGGGGTATGAATTTTCTCTCTAATGAATTTGGAGTCACTTTTTCTAGGGTGTGAATTTAGCCAAAAAGTTGTTTTTCTCTCTTCTCTTTTCTTCTTCCACCACCTTTTTCTTGTTTACATCTATTCATATAGTCCTTTAATCATTAGTTAAGTTCATTATACATTCATTAGTTAAGTTCATCATGCATTTATTAATCAATTTCAATCCTCATACATTCCTCCATTTATATCATTTTCATTCATTCATCCAATCATACATAATAAAAGTAATAAACACATAATTCAAACACATTGAACAATAAAGTAGCAAGACATATATTACTCGAAATATAGTAGTACATGATAGTCATATCAATATTCCACAATAAAAATCCTAACACACTTGACCATCCCCAAGGATGCATGCCATACTTAAAATTGACATGTCATCCTAATCCTTGCCCTAGCTCCACAAACTTGTTTCCTCTGTTCCACCTGTTGGAGGTGGTCCTAGTGGGGGTATGTTCATGGATTAGGAAACAAACCATATCCATGATTATGATTAGTTCTATGATCACAGGGAGGATGGTACAAGTACCCTTTGCTTTTCTAGTATGGCTTGGAAGTAAATCATTTGGTAGGTCTCCCTCTACATCAATACCTCCATTCCCTCTCTCACCCTTTGTATCTCATCCTACCCTTTGTATCTCATCCTATAGTAGATGGATACCCTATTTCTATTGGCTACTAGTAATAATGATCATTCATTTCACTTGGGCCTACTACCACTCCTACTCTAGTTGACCCATATCCCCCTTGATGTGTGCCACCTCAACCCTCACTATGTACCTCTCCTCTATCATTATGTCTCACTCTACCCTCATCTAGTTTTGCTCTATGATGATGGTATCTAGAGTGCCTCACTACCCTATCCAACCTCTTGGCCCTATCCTCTCAAATTAGGTTCATATCCCACTACATGCGAGCCATCATGGACTGCATCTCCTACACCTTCTTAGCTAGGTCATCTTGACCTATAGTCTTTCTAGGTCATGCCTACACTATCAAAGGGGAAATATCTACTATCCCACTTGATACAAACTATGGCATTGTAGGGGTAACTCCCATTGTCCTTACCCTTATCATCCCTGAGATAGTGACAACATTATTGCCAACCATCACCATATCCACCTTGACCTCAAATCATGTCTATCTAGGCTGGCCTGCCACCCTTTATCATTATTAAGTGGTCCATTAGATGGCCTCTAGTAGTACTAATTTCATTCCATGGTCCATGATCTGATGCCTCTACATTGGCATCGATAGAAAGATACTTTGCAACATAATACTCTTGTACCATATCCTATATCCAAAAGTCACTTTGATGTTGTCTACCCTTGGGTCAATGTATATAGGATTATATAGGTCCTCTATTAATCTCACCACATTAGGATCCCCTTTTAATCCTAATTCTAGAAAGGTCAACACCTCATGTAGTATGGCAAACTATAGCTAGAATTAGTCAAACTTGTAGAGCTCTAGCTCACCCTTCTTTATCATCACCCATCAAATCTACCACACCCAAGCTAGCTCCTCCCCATTCTCTACCCATATAGGGTGCTAATTCTATGGTCACAAAATAATAATGTGCTCCTATATCTCATCAATTATCCACCTCCCTAATGGCAAGATACCAATATATGTCCTCTACACATGCTCCAAGTGTCGACCCCATATGAATGCTTCTACCCACTCTAGGTTGGGTAGTGGCCCTGATAGTGCATGTGGTTTCCTGACTACAACGTTTTCCTATCACAATACCTAGAGAAACATTATACACATAGTCCTAGTAGGATGCTTGTACATGATATTGTATAATGTCTTGTATAATCAAGCCAGTACATATGGGTCCCATGCAATGTTAGAAATAGAGTTTATTCCATCATTTGGGTTATGTAAATATATCCTATAATATACATACTTATATTTTTTTATGTGCAAGTTATCTAGTTACTTCATGCAATGTAATAAATGCACAAGAGTCAATGTGTAAGTTGTATATGTGCAAGTTGTCCTTTGCATTGCTAGGTAGAATTTTGGCCAAGGAACCTATGTTCCTATATAAGAAAGTCCTCATTGGTAGATAGATATAGAGAGTCAAGGGACATAGTCAGATAGTGTAGCTTAGGGGATAGTATAGTTCTATGTACTTCACCATCCATTGGTTATGGGTGCAATGTAGTTCAGTAGATTTATTAATGGAGTGTTCATTTTCTCCATAGCTACATTGTAATATTTTATATGATTTCTATTTACAGTATATTTTAGTCATCTAGAAAAATTTACTTTCTTTTATATTATTCTACATATTGTGGTTGTTATATCCCAGTGCTCATTCATCAAAATATAACAATGGTGTTAGAGCCACAGTAGATCTATATTGTGTAGGTCAATAGGGAAACCACCATTATCATTTAGCCTGAGTATTTTGTCAAACTGATGTGTCGCTGGACCAACCACTATTAAAATATCTTAGAAGAATCTAGGTGGTAGAATTAGGGAGAGTCACAAATTTAGGACTGAAAGAAATCTTAGTTTTAGAAAATACTGAGATCATTTTTGTCTAGAGTCTTTTCCATAGAGTTGTAAGAAAAAATCGTGAAGACTAGGACTCAACATTCAATCCACTAGATTGACAAATCATCTAGTGAAGATCATCCAGGTTATCTAGAATTTACTAACTAGTGCCTAAATTTTCTTTTGTTGTAAAAAATTAATTCTTAGAGGATTGGGACTCCTCCTACGACAAAAATATAGGAGACTCCAAATTTATTACCCAAAGGTCAACATGCCATCATAGTGTAGAGATTAGTTCATCGTGCAAGAGGAGAATACTGTGAAAGAAGAATTCTAGTGAAGGATCGTGGTGAAGATAGGATATTGAAAATATCCATTGTTGTATTGAGGAACTCCATAATTAAAGAATAGGCCATAGGAGCCTTGATACAAAAAGGCCATAGCAGCCTTTAAGAATAGGCCATAGGAGTATTGATACTGAAAAGGCCATAGAAGCCTTGATACTAAAAAGTCTATAGAAGCCTTGCTACTAAAAAAGGCCACAAAAGCCTTGATATTTAAAAAGGCCACAAAAGCCTTGATATTGAAAAAGGCCATAGAAGCCTTGATATTGAAAAAGGCCATAAAAGCCTTGATATTGAAAAAGAAAATATCTAATTCAAAATTAGAATAAATATGTCAGTACTAATATATTTGTTGTAAGGAAATAAGATTCAGTGAGTTGGAAAACTTCCTAAAAGAATGTTAGGAAGAGTATCTTCTTTAGAATCAACTCAGTCCATAAGCAAAAGTGAAGAGATCAGGAGAAGATATCATTGAATAACTTACATTATTGGAAGAATAAGGAATAGGAGAGTCTTGATCGAAGTTAGAAGTAGTAAAATAATAATATCCATGAGAAGATCTCACCACCAAAATTTTGAGTAGTAGAAGGTTGAAGAGAAGGTCTCATGGAAGACCATAAGAAGCTGCAAGATCAAAGACCTTGTGAAGGTTTCATTGAGCATCCAAAAAAAGGCTAAGAGAGCCTTGCTGAAGATCATCAAGAGAGTTATTTGGAGAACTTGTTGGATAATTCCACTACCAATGTGAAGTCCCTGATAGTGAAGGACTTTGGGCAATTGTCACCATCCGACAACAAGCCCAAGTAGAGAATTTTGCAAGGAGTGCCAAACACGTGAAGGATAATTTGGTAAGGAGTTCAAAATATGTGAAGGAAAATTTTGCAAGGAGTTACAAATACATGAATGAGAATTTGACAAGGAGTTCTAAATCCATGAAGGAGAATTTTGCAAGGAGTGCCAAATCCCAGAAGAAGATCCTGCTTAAAGTCAGAATTAAACAAGAAGACTTGAAGACAGAAGAAGCTCACCAAATATTTAAGATTTGAATATTACCTCTTATAGTAAGAATGCACTGATTTAAAGACAAAGACTTATCCAAATATATAGCAGAAGGAGAGGATACAAGAGGAGAATAAGCCACCAAATCCTAGGCTTATGAAATAAAGTTCTAGAACATCATTTGGTGAAGAAGGATTTGTTTGGGACATCCTACTTGAAGTAGCAACTTGGTGATTTTAAACACCAAGATCTACACATCCTTTATAAAAGTGGGAGAAGAGCTACAAAAAATGGTAAGCAAATTTTGGTGCAATTAGATTCATTAATTGGATTACTTATTAGTTTATTAGAGCACCTAAATCTGGATTAAAGTTGCAAGAAGAAAATTAGATTACTATCTTCTAAAGTGAAAAAGGAAAAAGGTTCTTTTTAAGGATTAATTTACACATTTATTAGGAGTTGATTAGATTTCATAATTGCTTCTATCAACTACCTATAATATACTTTGGAAAAAGGAAAATAATACTAAGTCCTACAACATTGATTGTAGTGAAATTGCAAAATAACTCTTAAAAATTCATTTTAGGTTATTCTTGATTAGTTGTAGTAAATTTGATTAAGTGCATTATCTTGAGATTTGATTGGAGTGATAAGGTGAAAATTGTTAGTGCATTAAAAATAAAGTCTATTAGATTTATTTTGAACTATTTTACTACTCTCAAAAGAAAATATATTTGTGTTTTTGAAAGGCATAAATTTGATTTGTATCAAGTGTCTAAAGACACTATTGAAGCACATAAATTTGTAACTCATAGTGGCCAAAGGAAGCCACCCAAAAAGTTTTGAATCCTCCAAAACTTGGATAAGAACTTAACTAACAAAAAAAAAGAAATAGAAGCTTCAAAGATTGAGACTTGGTGAGTCTCAAATCCAAAATATTACAAGGTTAGCTACAAGGAAATAAAGTGCAAAAAATTGCATCAATTGAAAAGCTTATATCTACTATTATTTAATATTGGATTTGTTATCAAAATATCCAAGGAAAAATGGAAAGGTGTGTCTACTCATAAAATAAAACCTCAAACCCATTATATTGCAGGAAAAATCTACCACAAAACCAGAATTTTAGATCTAGAAATAGAGTGCAAAAGAAGGTACATTAAAATAAGCCTTATATACAATTTATAATACATTATATTGCATTACTCTAATATGGTTTTTAATAACAAAAAGAGTATATTTGAAAGTGCCACAAAAGGGCACATTATCTATATGGTAAATCAATCAAGGAAGGCCAAACATCAACACTCTTATTCCCAAGTAAAAGGATCCACAAAGGGCTCATATTGGACGTACAAACCTGCAAAATCAAAGTTCATATCAGACTATCATCAAGCTACATTTACGTAGACAAAAGAGTGCACATCTACTTCTAAAAGATATAAAAAATATGCAAAGTATTCAACTCAATTGGAGGTATAAAATATAAGGAGCAAAGGTGTTACATTCATGGTCTCTAACTTGGAGAAGATCATCCACAAAAGGAAGCTTCAAAATTTACATTCAAATCTCCATAGCACATCGTCAATCCACCTGCAGAAGAATAGCTTGCTTGCTACCCAAGAAATGTAGCAAAGAAAAGTAATGTATACGAAAGGGTTTGAGAAGTTATAATCTCTATCTTCAAATATGTTACAGGGAAGGACTTCATGTAGAGATACCACTTGGTATAATAGATATCATTCCTCTCTCAATGCTCAAGAAACCCCACATAGGAGTTACAATGAAGCGGTGACACTTGGTATCCTCCACCAGCTTCACATGAGTGCCCATACATTATAGATTGATTCAAGAGCATTGAAAAATATTTTTGGATGTTACAGAAGGAAAGGAGTGCTCACTTGTAATGGATGTGATATATTTCACAAAGTCCATGATTACTCATCCATAAAAAGGTATTAAAAGTCCAAAGTTTAATAGGGAGTGAAGCACGATCAAAGACATCTGAAGCACAGTGTGGAAGGAAGGAAGAAGGATCATTAAAGACTTATGGTATTGAAGGTCAAAACTTCAGCACCTATGTACCAGCATTTAAGACAAGCATCTCCAAGGTATCTCTATTGATTCTAGCATCAAATATGACATTTATATTGCTGTTATATCTAGCCACAGAAAGCATCAAACATTGAGGAGATTTAACATCTAAAAAGGTAAAGTTTAATCCCATTTATTATTGCTTTCATAGTTGGATATATAAGGGTTATAAACTAAGGTTAAAAATTAGATTTTGAAAGAAAAATCTATAAGGGATAGCTCATATCATTGAATTAATATTTGTAATTTAACCTAAAGAAATAAGGAATTCTACTGGGATTGAATTATTTAACATTTTTGCAAATATTACTTTTTTTCTAATTTTCCAAACTTGGGAGCCACAAGGGTTACCACATCAAATTTAATTTATTGGAGATTAGAAATAATCCAAGGGATATAAAAAGAGGTTTGTAAGATTTTTACTAAGATTGGATAATTATATTTTTCTTGTCTCAAACTTTCTAAAAGGGATAAAAGAATTCCAATATTAAAACCTCTTCAAAAATTGAAAAGTGTTGAGTTCAATTAGGAGTAATAAGGTGTTAAAATTTTGATTTTTGATATTTAAAAAATTTGTACAAAATCAACTAGAATTGAACTATATTTTTTACAAAAGCACTATATCATACTCTCATCACTAGGGAGACATAAGGAAGCCTAAAAATCTAAGGTTTGATATTAGGAAGATTTAAAATAGCATCAAAAAAATTCTTCCTAGCAGAATATCAACTTCTCAAGGGCCCTAATTATTTTTCTTGGAAAAATAAAGTGAAAGAAATATTAGTATATGAAAAAAATTGGGATGTTATCAAGGGGAAAACATAGAGACCTACCACAAGTGAAACTGAAATCCTAAAGTTTGAAGAAAATGATTCAAAGGCTTTAATGATAATAACTTTTTCTCTCACTGATGAGATTCAACCATATATCAGTTCAACCAAAACATCTTCAGATGCATGGATAAGATCAAAGAAAATATTTGAAAGAAAGAATAAGGCAACTATTCTTCATCTCCAAACTCAACTTCACTCATTAAAAATTAATAGTGGAGAAATCATAGAACTGTTCCTAAGGAAGGTAGTATATATTAAAGGGAAATTATTGACCTTAGGAGAAATAGTTAAATATGAAATTCTTACTCAAGTAACCATGAGAGCACTTCCAAAAAACTATAAGCATTTGGTAACATCTTTATAGGTCTTAAGTAAAGATACTTCTTTTGATGATTTAGTCAATATACTTCAAGAATATGAAGTAGAAAATACTGTGAAATATGAGATGACTAACACTACATTGGCATAAAAAGATAATCCATAGGAAAATATTGCCTCTTTATCAAGAGAATGGAAATCATGGTATTGTTAGATATGCAAAAAGAAAGGTCATAGTACCAGCTATTGTAGATACAATCCCAAAAACCGAAACCAAGGAAATCAGATGAATCATGGGAATCAGTTTCAACATTGACAATACCAAAGGAACCCTCATCAGAAACAATTTCAGCAACCTACCAATTATCCTCAACTAGAATATTAGAAGAGAAATTAGAAAGGTCGCCTGGTTAAGAGGATAGAAGAAATTGAAGAGCCAAAAGAAACCACAAAATAATATGAAGTGAAAGCTCTATCAACAAATGTAACATACTACAGGGACACTAACTATTTGCTTGAATAGGTTACAAAGAATGCAGAGGAAGACTATGAAGATCAAGATGAATATGATGAAGAAGATTTCTATTGAAGACTAAAGTCTTCAATACCCAAATAATGTAATATAGGGGGGTGTTATAAATAAAGTCTACTCCATCATTTGGGTTATGTAAATGTATATTCCAATATACATACTTAGATTACTTTATGTGCAAGTTATCTAGTTACTTCATGCAATGTAATAAATGCACAAGTGTCAATGTGCAACCTGTATATGTTCAAGTTGTCCCTTGCACAACTAGGTAGAATGTTGGACAAGGAACCTGTGTTCCTATATAAGAAAGGCCTCATTGTTAGATAGATATAGAGAGTTAGGGGATATAGTCAGATAGTGTAACTTAGGGGATAGTACAATTATGTGTACTTCACCATCCATTGGTGATGGGTGCAATGTAGTTCAATAGCTTTATTAATGAAGTGTTAATTTCATCCATAGCTACATTGTAATATTTTATATGATTTCTATTTACATCATATTTCAGTCATCTAGCAGATTTACTTTCTTTCATATTATTTTTCATCTTATGATCGTTATCTCCTAGTGCTCATTCATCAAAAGCTAACATGAAAACCTTATCTATTGCTCTCATATACCTATTATGACCCTTTTCAATGCCCATGGCAAATATCACTTGTTAGTGTGGTATACTAAGAGCCTTTCCATGACCTCATAGAGTACAATCGATAGTGCACCAACCCCATATGACTATGGCATCTCATCAACATGAAGCCCCCTCTAGTGGATCTCATGTGTTGGATCCCTTGGTAGTCTTTGTAATAATACCTGAGGGACCTATGCTTAGTAAATAATCCTCCACCTAATGGGGATCATCAATATGTGCCACACGTCCTCCAGTATGATGGTCATCTCCCTCATTGGTATCTAAAATATGGATAACTCTGGATAACACCTCTCAATTAGCATCGCCAACAACACTTTGTCAGCCTCCACTTGGGACATATTTACTAGATATCGTAGTCCCACCATCCATAGGACATCCTAGTCTATCATTGTGAGTTGCATTACAACATCCTCTAGAGTGTTTGATCACCACTCTCTACTCTTGAGTACATCTTGGTGCAGCAACAACATTAGTAAAATTTAGTTAGTTTCATAAAAAATAAAAATAATAAACTCACCAAAATCATAATAAGATATAAATGCACATAAAATAAGATTTTTTTTTCTCTCTATATATATTATTCTTCTCTCTTTTCTCTATTTTATTCTTCTTCTTCTCTCTTTTCTCTATTTTATTATTCTTCTTCTCTCTTTTCTCTATTTTATTCTTCTTCTTCTCTTTTTTCTCTCATTTTGTTCTCTTTTGCAAATTCACATCCTATTCTCATAGGGCATGAAACTATGAATTCACGCCTTATAATATTAGGGCATGAATTCATTTGCCATAAAATTTTTGGCTGAATTTGTAGTTGACCCCCAAATTTGTGTCAAGGTTCACATGGAAATTTTTTTTATAAAATAAAAAATATTTAAAAAAGCTTAAAAACCTAATATATCCTAGTCTAGAAGTTTGGTTTAAGTACATACCCATGCTCGATCTACTGTAGTGCCAGCTTCACCCCTTACAATGGTTGCAATATGTTTTGGAGCACCATATATCTATTTTCTCTAGAGCTCCTTTACTCCTCTTTATGTAATAAAAATGAATTCATTTTCACCCTCCTCTCTCCTATCATCCCTCCTTTTCTTTCTCTTCCTTTTGAAATTTTTCTATTCATATTCTTTGTTCAGTTGCATTTGCCATTTCAAGTTTCTTTAGGAATGTTGTATTCCTTCTAAAACTTGAGGGTGCACCCCATCCTTAGGGGCATCGATGTCATCAATGTCCCATTAAGCATTCAAAATTTTGAAGTGTTTCCAATGACACCATTTTTGCAGCGTCCCTCCACCTAAACTTGCCATCACTTTTTGTGTTCACTATTTTTTCCAATAGGTGTCTACAACTTTATTTGATGAATTTATTAGGCCATAAATGCATCAAGGAGGGGGGGAAATGTAGACACAAAAAATTGACCCATCTAAATGAGTCATTTTCCCCTTATATTCCTTAGAAGCCACTCAAAATTGCTAAGTGTAAATTTTGAGCTCCCTTCCCCCTTTAGTTTTGTTTTTTTCTAGCCTTATTGAATTCACGGTTATTCAATATGGGGTGCCAATTCGATATATTTGGGTTTTCACTCTCAATACCCTAGTTTTGAGCTGGCTTTTACAATGTCAACCCTTAACCAAGTTTTCATTTTTATTTTTCCTACCTAAGCCCTCCAAAACTCTTATAAATGGAAAGTTTGGGCTCCCTTTTTGACACCAAAGATAATGTTTTTTAATGGATTCTTTTGGAATACTCTATTTTTGCTTTGCTTTTTATGATTCATTGACATAACTACTTTTGGTGAGCAAGTGGAGGATCCTTGATGATAGATCATGTGCAAGACTTATCTTCTAGAGAAGGAGGAGAGGTCTACCATTTTGGTTGCTACCTTCACTCTTTCATTACTCTCTTGCTTCCACCATAGGCTAATTAGGTTTTTATTGCATTATTAGTTTTCTTAGATCATTGATTTTCTATTTTCATCATATTTTTTGCATTCATAGGACTAGTTTAAAGCTCTATTGTGAATTTGTGGTCTGTCTATGTGAGGTGCAAATTTGGTAAAACCCTAGGTTTTGTAGCTCTTTCTTTGTTTTCAAATTTGTAGTTTCCCATTATAAGGTATGAATTTGGTTATAAGAATTTGGGGGTAATTTTTCTATCCCCAAAACTCGTATTTTGTCTCATGCATGTTTGCTTTTCTATTAACACCTCTTCTATTTGCATTATTTTCTGTTGCATTTTGTTTGCTTGTCTCCAAAGGTCAAAAAATTACTTTTTATTTTGAATAGTTAGGTAAAAATGCCAAGGGGGATTGAATGCTATGCCTCCAATATCAATCTCATAGTGGGATAAATAGGCCCTAAAACATTCACCATAATTTTCTAAGCTTTTATCATTGTTTTTTAGGTCTACTCAAATTCATGGTCAAGACTTTTGAGGTGTAAATTTGGAGTCACGGTTGCAGATTATAGAGTTAGGGTCAATTGCTAGATCAAGTGCATGTTCTTATAGATCTTTTAGGATATTTTTTGTGTGCCTATGTTTTCCTTTTTTTTTTTTTCTATAGCTAAAAGAGTAAAATAGATTTAGAATTTGAGCACATATGATAGATTTAGTCAAAGAAATTAAATTTTGGTTTTAGACCATAAGAAAAAGAAAGTGTTTCATTTCTAGGCATCAAGTAAAAAACATATAGTTTACATCTAGGCTAGTCTTGTTTGTGCAATGTCTTAGATTTTTGCTTAAAGTAAAAAAAAATATTTTGAAGTTTTCATTGAAATAATCATTTTAGGAATAGTATTTTGTTTGCCTACAACACTATTTTCATTGCATTGTTCTTTAGTTCTTTATAGTTTAGATCTTAGTCAAAGACCAAACTTAGGTGTTTTCTCAATAAACACATCAAACCCTCCATTGTAGACTTGAAGTGAATCCTTAAATTGCTCTTGGTGAACCCTTTTATCCCCCAAGCCCATCAAGTGTAGAGAAACAATAGCCTCATGAGAACCTCGGCTCCCAAAAAATCCTTCGAGAATTGTCTGTGGGGGCTATTTTCCCCCTCTGCACATACAACAAAAGCTTTGTAATTTTTTACCCCATCAATATCTGATTACTAATTCAGTTTTATATCTTGGGAGTAACTTAATCCAATTAAATTTCAAAATCTTCTTTTTGGTAGTTGCATTATTTTTTGATAGAAAATTCACATTCATCTTCATTTCCTAACTTCACTTTTTGCTATGATATAGAAATAAAGGTATAATTTTTAATATTTGTAAGTGTAACTAAAAAAAATTCAATTTCTAGTAAGACTAAGGATGAAATAGAACATTTTACAACTGCTCCATAACAAAATAAAATATAACAAAAGTGAAAGCTTTTCTATATAATAAATGATAACTATAGAGAAATCCTTTCCTAAAAATATTTGATTTATATTTCCAATTAATTTAATCCATATATCAATTTACAATATGTAATTACAAGGAATTTATGGATTATAATTCTATTTCAAACAATTCTTGAACACTAGAAATGTACATAAGTAAGTCACAACTATTTTGGCATTGTTTCTCTTTTGCACAATTTCTATGGCAACCATGGTACTCCTAAGGGTAAACCACTATGGAGAAAGGCTTGTGCCATTCATACCCCTACCAAGACCTATCTTTCATCTTCGATTGACATAGGTTGCATAAAAACTCTAATATATCCATGTCATCTATCTTTAGTATTATTAGCTTGGGATCTATAATAAGGTAGTTACACATTAGAATTAGTACTAGGGTTATTGTTGATTTAGTCTATAAATAAGAGTTATGTTGTAGTTGGCATTATCTTTCATACTTAAATATTAGTTGTCTCTATTGTGCTTATGAGACTTCACCCTCTCCAAGTGGTTAGACTTTGTCCTCTCTAAGTGGCTAGGAATTGTATTGATTTAGAATCTAAATTTTTGTTACTTGCATGATTGTTTTACTAGCATTGAGTCTGATTTACTATTTTGTTGAATGTTTTCTTTTGGATATTATTGAATTGTTATATTTTTAGAAGTTGTTTCAGTATAATTAGTATTAGAGCATCGATCTTGAATTCTTATAGTAGTGTGAAAAATATGACAAAAGGATGTGCAAAAGATTCTATATCCTATAGATATGAAAAATTGACCCATCTAAATGAGTTATTTTCCCCTTAGATCCCTAATAAGTCACTCAAAGTTGCTAGCGATAAGTTTGAGCTTCTGTTTCCTCTATTTGTTTAGATTTTTCTCCTAGCCTTTCTAAATTTGTGGTTGTCCAATACGAGGTACAAATTTGGAAATTTTAGGTTTTTTCTCTTGAAAAATCCAAGTTTTTAGCCAACCTCTATGATGTTGACTCTTAACCAAGTTTGAGTTTGTTTTCCCACCTAAAACCCTCCAAACCTCCTATAAATAGAAGTATTGGACTCCCTTTCCCATCCAAAAAATATCTATCATCTATCAATCAATGCTCTCAAGTCTTGATGCTTTTGGAATGCTCTAGTGCTCTACTTTATTTTTGTGCCTCTTGTGATTTGCTATTGTGGATGAGTAAGTGGAGGAACCTTGATGACAGATTGTGTACATCATTTGTCTTTTAGAGAAGGAGGAGAGGTCTTCCATATTTATTTCTACCTTTACTCTTTCTTTCTCCATAAGCTAATCAAGTTTCTTTTGTGCATTCTTAGCTCTTTAGATCATTAATTTTTAGTTTTAATTGTATTTTTTATTCATAGGTTAATTTTTAAAAACCTTTCCACAAATTAATGTCCCTCCCTTACAAGGCATGAATTTGGTTTCCTTATTTATTTTTGAATTTGTAGCCACTAATTTTGGGGCAGAAATTTTATCATAAATAGTTTGGGGGTAAATAGTTTCTTCCAAAACCCTAGTCAATATCTTGAATAATTGTTTTCCATTCCATCCATTCAATTTGCACTATGTTTTTATTGTTTCATGTTGTTATATATTATTTTTCTTATTCCCAAAGGTCAAGAATCATTTTTATTTTCAAATTATCAACTAAAAGGAGCAAGGGAGCTTGAATTTTATGCTTCTAAGCTTGGTCACATAGCGACCTAAGTAGTCCCCCAAACACTGATTAATTTTTCCAAGTTTATGTTGGTGATTTTCAAGTGAGACCAAATTTATGGTTGAGATATACGGGGCACAAATTTTGCTGGGACAACCATCAGATCAAGTAAGTGCTTTGATAGATTTTTTAGGCTATTGGTTGAGTGCTTGTGTTCATATATGTTATCTATAGTTGAAGGAAATAACATAATATAATAAATTAGTTAAAAAAAATTTACTTTAGTCATAGATTTATGCATTTAGGCATTCAAAGAAGAAAATCATATAGTTTGCATCTAGGCTAATCCTATTTGTGTATTCCCTTGGACCCTTGCTTGAAAATAAAAATTTTTACTTTCTTGCAAAATTAGGAGTAGTCTTCATTAAAACTAAGAATCATTCTAGGAATAGTACTTTGTTTGCCTACACCATTGTTTGCCCTACATCGTTCTTTACAACATTTATTTAGTTGTTATAGTTTAGATATTAGTCAATACCAAAATTAGGTTATTTTCTAAATAAACACATAAAATTTTCCATCCCATAATTGTAGTGAGTCCTTAAACCACTCCTGGTGAACCCTTTGATCCCCAAGCCCCAAGTGTAGAGAATAATAGCCCCACGATTACCTCGACTCCTAATGGATCCAATGAGAATCATCTGTGGTGGATATTTTCACCCTCACCATATTTGATGAAATTGACATGAAATACATCCTTAGTGGCCATCTAAGAAGCTTCTTCCTTTTCATTATTATTTTTCTTCTTAAAATATAAACAAGACCATTTAAATCTATTTACATAGATTAGACAAACTAAACAAAAAATTAATAGATTATTTTGTGTCTTTCATTTTTTTCATTAGATTTTCTTCCTTTATATTTCTCTTAATCCTATGGCCCCAAGGCTTAGGAGTAAGTGAAATATGATAGAGCCAAAAGAGAATCCTTTATACCATGAGGATGATCAGGTTGATAGGGAGAATCCCAATCTAGAATAAGAAGAGGACATAGAGATTGGTGATTATTGATCCTATTGAAGGATCTCATGGTCAACTCACCTTCAAATTGTATAATAATTTATTGAATTTCTTTAGGAATAATAGGCAAGTCTTGAATGAAGCCTTGGATGGAGACACCCACTTCAAAGAAGTTGTAATGTCTCATCATCAAACCAATTTTTCTCTTAATATTCACATCAATCCTCTATTTAATTCTTCTCATAATATTAATCTATTTCACAAACCCACATATGCAACTGCAACAACCACCAACATTGGGGGAATTTTGTATCCTCCTCCAACTAGTAGCATACCCAAAAATAATGTTTAATTTCCTTCTTCCAACATTCCTCCTCTTCAAATTCCTTCTATTCCATTAAAAATAAATTTCATCCCACAAAATATGCTACACAAAATATCTTGTACCATAACCCATACCCAAATAGTGTTAATGCTTTCAAAATTAACCAAGTTCCCTTTCAACAACCTACCTATGATAGTTATAACTCATCCATAGTTATAACAACAACAATCCATACATGTAAACTCTAACAAGTGCAGTGAAAAAATTGGCATTAATAATGGATAGAATTCAAGCTCCAAGTTTCACTTATAACTATAAGGAAATGTGCAATCAACCTTTAGACCCTATGGTAGCCTCTAGGTCCTACCTCAAGCATTTTCCAACACCCATTTTACCAATTTATAAGGGAACATAGGACCCTATAAAACACTTAAGGATGTTTAGAATAACATGTCATGATATCATATATGATGATATGTTGTTACTTAAAATATTATCTAAGAGTATTGTAAGTATGGCTTTGAAATGGTATTATCAACTACCCTGGCATTCATTAATAAATTTTGAAAAAACCTCTTAGTTATTTGTCCAAAAATTTGGAGCTTATAAGGAGAAATGACCAACCCTCCAAGATTTATACCTCTTGAAACAAGATAAAGATGAAGATTTAACCAAACCTGATGTCATCATAAAAGCTTTCATTAATGACTCCCAAGAGGCCTGTGGCATTTTGTCCCTTCCCATTAGGGTAGGACCCAAGATCTTAGACACTTTGTTTTATGTGGTATCTTGCCCAAAAACTTTTAATCTTCTTCTTGGATGCCCTTGGATCTATGAAATGAGGGTTGTCCCTTCTACTCTTTATAACTATTTAAAACATGAATTTAAAATTCAACATATCACCATTCAGGATGACCCTCATCCATTCCAATATTGTTTAATGGTTGAGAAAGCTCAATCTCAAATCATTTTTTGTCTAATTATTTATTTTCATAAGCTTCCTTCTTATACTGCTTCTACTTTTTTTTTTTTTTCATCATCCTTCTTCATCATCTAAAATCACAAAGGGTTTTGAAAACTTTGGAATAAATGAGGAACCACCAATTATAATCTCATCAAAATGTTCAATCACTCAATTCATTTTAAGTCCTCTTATAGAATTAGCTTAGCTACCACCTTCACTCGATCTATGAGTTTACCCTATAAAAAAGGTGAAGTAGTACACATAGGTATGTGTCCCTCTTTGTCTATGCAGGCACATACCATGAAGAAAATATCCATGGTAGCAACCCCTTTCCAATAGAGTGAATATTTATCCATTGTTATTTATCCAATGGTTACCCACTTCCTAAGCAGATCCTATCTAGTATGGGATATGAAGGTAAAGGTTTAGGGCCACAACAAAAAGGCATTCAAGAGCCTTTGGAAGTTGACCTATGGCCTAGGAGATGTGGAATAGGATACATCCTCAACAAAAACCAATCCTTGCCAAATGATAATTATCAAGTCATCACTTATACCAAATTAATAGATCATCATGACTTAGAGTGGAGTAATGAGGACGAGGGACCCCCTTCTCTCTCCAACATATTATTTTGCAATATGATAACCTTAGTTCATCCCTTATAAAAGGTAACCTTAGAGTCTTTACCTAGATCCTCTAACTACCATGTGGATGTCATGGCCACTACTGCATTCCTTATCCCCTTGGAGTTAGAATATGATCAAGCAACTATTATCATAAAAAAAATCTAAGAACCCACAACCCTTAGTTCTAATAAAACCCCCTTAGATGTCCTTAACATTAAATTTTCTCCATATAATCTTGGGTACACATACATATATAAAGTTTTAAAAGATGGCACAATGCTTGATGGCTTAGGTCACAACAAGAATTTTTTTTTACAAAAAATTCCATGTAAGTTTGTGATAATCAATGATATTTTATATTGATATTATTTTGAGGGCATCCTCTTACAATGCCTTAACTCTGATGAAGCCCAACTTGCCCTTCATGAAGACCATAAAGGATCCTGTGGAGGTCATTTTAGTAGCAATTTAATTTCTAATCATCTCCTTAGGATAGGTTATTATTGGCCTTCTGTGGACAAAGATGCATGTGATTATGTTTAAAACTATGACAAGTGTCAACTTCATGATAACCTTATTCATGCTTCCTATCAAAAATTTTAAGTTATTTCTTCTCCTTGGCTATTATCCATGTGGGGATTGGACATTATTGGAAATATTAACTCCATGTCCTCTAATGGTCACAATTTTATCATTATGATAATGAAGTACTTCACCAAGTGGGTAGAAGCCATGCCCTTGGATACAATGACTAGGGCCTAAGTATTTAAGTTCATCTTCAATAAAATCCTTTTTAGGTATGTGATTTCTTCAATAATAATTTTTGGTAATGGAACTCATTTCAAGAAAAATGATATCCATAAGATTTATGCTAAGTACAATATTAAACACAGATGATCAACTCCATATTACCCTTAGGGTACTAGTCAAGCTGAAGCATCCAAAAAGTCCTTAGTTAAGATCCTTAAGAATTTGGTTAGTAATACCAATATTGATCGACATATCAAACTATACTTTGCCTTGTGGGACTATCATACTAGCGTACAAAATCCTATAGGTGAAATCCTCTATGTCTTGGTCTATGGAATTGAGGAAATTTTCCCTTTGAGTTAGAAGTCCCATCCTTACATATCTTGTTGCAAGATGCCTCAGTTGGCGATGAGTATCATTTAGATCATTTAGACTAGTTGGAGCTATTGGATGAAAAGCACATCCATACCTTTGAGCATCTTAAATCCTATCATAATAGGCTCAAGTGAACTTACTCTAAGAAAGTTTGCACTCATTATTTTGAAGTTGGGAACCTTATTCTCAAATAAAACCAAAAGAACATTAATGCTCAAATGGATATGAAGGGAAATTTTTAGCCCAATTGGCTATGCCCCTTTGTCATAACAACCAATTTTGGCTTAGGAGCTTATTATTTAGCAATGTTAGATGGTAAAGATCTTAAATAAATAATGAACATAAATCACCTAAAAATATATTATGCATGAACATCTCTCTTTGTCTATCTTCTTATTCATTATCTTTCTCTCCTATCTCTTCTACAACTTTTGTTGTACCAACTTGCATTATTTTACCTACTCATACTACATGATTGCTTATCATAATTTGTATAAAATACTTGACATACTCCTCCTTTTAATTTTATGTTTGTCATATAGCTACTTCACTACTTGATCATACTTGCATCTATACATTGCACTCATACTAGGTCACTGATGCTTAGAAAATCCTCAACCTGGGGCACATATTTTATTAGCACCAATAATACTTCTATTTTATCTCATATGTTCCTTGACCTTGAATGTTTCAAAATAATTATTAAAGTTTTCCCCAAGTCATGGGATATATGTTCTCTTTATTCTTCTCTTTCATTCTTCTGTGTTCCTTGACCTTGAATGTTTTAAAATCATCTAAATTTATCCAAGTCAAGGGATATTGTTCTTCATCTCTTTTATATCTTTTGTCTTTTGCACATTTTCAATCATTTATTCTTTTCTCCAAGATAAAGGATATACACTTCTTCTATCTGCACATCTTGTTTTGACCACACTTCTTGTTTGATATTTTGATTGTTAAGGGGTCCTTGTAGGATAGGATAGATACCACATGAATATAATTTATGGTGTTCATACAACCAAATACTATTTTACACACATCTCTTAACTATTCAAATTTCAACAAAAGTGCACACACACTGCTATTGATCACTTTCTTCTTTTCATCTATCTATATTCTATCTATAATATGCACACACACCACCTTCTTGTTTTACTTTAATTAATCATCTTTTCTTCTTTAGTGAGCTAACACCCCTATCGAGTTATAATTCTTTTGACCATCTGCACACATAACACCCCTATTGGGTTACACTCCTTTTGGCATAGTGAACACTACACCCCTACAAGATAGCTTCATATCTACCATCAAGCTTAGCCTCTACTTAGGCCATTTTCAAGCACACATCCTAGAAGGTATCACTCCACATATAGTCACTAGTGAGCATACACCCATAACATGTTTTTGCTCCATATTTTTATCACTCATAAGAATAGACCCATAGAGGGTAATGCTCCACCATGCTTCTTCTCTTCAATGACCATTACACCCTCACAAGATAGATTCATGGCCACTTGTGAGAATCACACCCATAACAATTTTTTTCCATTCTCGACTATTTGTGAGCATCCATTCTCACATGGTTTTGCTCTATTTTTCTTTTATTTTTCTTAGATTTTGTAATTTTATCACATTGACCTCTTACAATCTACGCTAATTTAGATGGAATATTCTAAGAACCTATTTTTTCTTTGTTTGACCTTTTGGTGACCTCCTTCTACTTCTTTGTCTTTTTTCTTCTATTTTTCCTTTTGTCTCCTTTATTTTCTTCTTCCCTCTTTTGTTGCAAATTCATGATTTATCCATATGAGGCATGAATTTTCTCTCTATAAAAATTCATGGTCATTATTTATAGGGCATGAATTTAGCCGAAGAGTTATTTTTTCCTCTTATTTTTCTTCTTCCATCATTTTTTTCTTCAATATTTAGTTTTAATTCATCATGCATTCATTAGTTCAATTCACCATGCATGCATTAGTTAAGTTAATCATGCATTTGTTATTAAAGTTTATTCTTCATGCATTTCATCCATAATTCATCCAATATTGCACAATAGAAGTAACAAAAACATAATTTACATACATAATCAACAAAGTAACAAGATATATTACTTGAAATATAGATAATGCATACTAGCTTGATCAGTGTACCATAGTCTAAGATCAACACACTCAACCATCCCAAGAGATACATGCCACACTCAAAATTAGCATGTTATCTCAAGCCCATCCCTAAGTTTATGAGGTAGATTCCCCTACCCTACCTACTAGAGGTGATCCTAGCAAAGAAATTATCATGGGCCATGACACAATCTATGTATATGACCATAATTAGCTTCATGATCATAGAGAGGATGGCAGATCCACCTTCCAGTTCACTAGAACCACCTAGAAGTATAGCACCTAGTCAAAGATCTCCCTCCATGTTGATGCTCATAAGTCCTCCCTAGCCCTTTGTAGCTCCTCTTACTGTAATCAAATTCCCTAGTCCTATTGGTAGTTAGTCATAATGACCATTCCCTTTGCTTGAGCTTACTACCACTCCTACTCCAACCAACCCATATCCCTCCTAAGGTAGTCTACCTTGGCCCTCATAACATCTCTCTCTATTGCTATAATATTCTCTATAGTAAGAGCCTGATCCTACTCTAAGAGTATGGTGTTTAGGGCTCCCTGCAACCCCTCTAGACTCTTGGACCTATTCCCTTAGAGTAGGTCCATATCCATATACATAACCACTATCCTAGCCTATAATATCTTTACCTCCTTCATTGGGTCATCCTAACCCGTGGTCCCACTAGGTTCTACCATTGCCACTATGGGGGTATCTCTTTCTATATTGCTTTACCCGACCTTTACCATTGTGTGGGAACCTCCTGCTATCCCCTCTCTCCCTATGATTGAGATGGTGATGGTAGTCCTAATTGCTATCACCATATCCATTCAAAGTTGCATATATGTCTATCTAGGTGGTTTGAAACCCTCTATCGCCACTAAGTAGTGCATTGGGTGGCCTCTCGTAATGCCAAATATATTTTTTAGTCTATGATTTGGCACCTCTACACTAGAATTGATGGGAATATCCTTGTGGGTATAATACTCCTGAGCCATATCCTATATCTGAGGGCTACCCCAACATCATTCAGTCTTTGGTTAACATAGATAGGGTCATATAGGTCCTTATTTATGAACCTCCTCACATTTGGGGACCCTCCGACCCTTGATGGGTACACCCATCTAAACTACTAGTCACCTAGGTTTGGTACCTCTTGTAGGATGCCAAATTATTATTGGACCTGATCAAATAAATAAAGTTCCAGCTTGCTCCTCTCCATAGAGACCCACTAGATCCTCTAAACTTGAGACAGCTCCTCTCCATCCTTAGCCCACCTAGGGTGTTGATTCCATGGTCACCATATGATCATGTGCTCTCATCGCTCATCTATCACCTACCTCCCCAGTGGCAAGATACTTCCATAAGTCCTCTAGACATGCTCTAGGTGTTGGTCCCACCTATATGTTATTGGTCACTTTGGATTGGGTAGTGTCCCTAGTAGAACATGTGGTCTCTAGATGGCTATGTGCTCCTAGCACCACACCTAGAGAAAATTAGTGCAGACTATCCCTATTTTTCACTTGTACATGATATTTTATAATATCCTATATAAGAAGGCCAACACATAGAGACCCCCATGTGAACTACACCTATTGGTCTTACATGTTTGCTACCACCCCTACTAGTTCCCATGGTAAGTATTGTCTGCTCATATGATAAAATAGTAGCCCAACTACCACCTCATAGAGAATAATAGTCAGTATCCCAACTCCATGTAATGCAAGCATCTTATTCACATGGAGTCCACTCTGCTGGATCTTATGAGTCAGGTTCCCAATAATCTTTGGAATATTTTCCATGATACATGAAATTTGTAGATCATCCTCTTCTTGATGGTGATCCTCAAGATCTACCACACATGCTCTAGTGTGATGGTCATCTCCCCTATGGGAAGCTTAAAGGTAGATGACTCCATTTACGACTTCTCAGCCAACGTTGTAAGTAGTTCTCTATCAACCTCAACCTAAGGTATATCTGCTAGATGTAGTAGCCCCATTGCCCATAGAGTGTCCCTCTCTATTGTTGTGAGCTTTTGTAATACCTTCTCTAAGGAGTTTAACCATCACTCCCTTCTCTCAAGTATGTCATGTTGCAAACACCAACATTAATAAATTTTAATAAAATTCATCATCATTTAAACAACAAAAATTAAAGCTCATAATCAAGATAATAACATCAACTCTCTCTTCTCTTATTTTTTTTTCTCTATTTTTTCCTCTTTTATATTTTCTCTCTCATTTATTTTGAATTCACACCTCATATTCCTAGGGTGAAAATTCATGAATTCATGCCCTGTATACCCAAGGTGCAAATTCATTCATCATCGGATTTTGAAAAAAATTGTGGTCGACTCTCGAATTTGCATCAAGGTCTCACATGATGAATTCTAATATTTTTTAAAATTTAATAAAATTCTTAAAAACCCTAATCTAACCTAGGCTATAATTTGGATTTTGGTATGTACCCATGCTTGCTCCACTACTATGTTTACCTTGCCTCTCACAATAGTTGCACGGTGTGCAGGAAGCATCATTTGCTCTTTTTATCTAGAGATCTTTTCTCCTCCTCACACATGGTGAAAATACATTTTATTTTCACCCTCCTTCCTCTTTTTTTTCTCTTTTCTATTTCTTTTTTATTATTCTATATCTGCCATTTCAAGTTTCTTTTGGAATATTGCATTCCTTCCAAAACCCGAGAGGGCACCCTAGCCTTAGGGAAATTGATACCATCAATACCTCGTAAAGCATAAAAAATTTTAAAGTGTTTGGAATGACACCATTTTTTACACCATCCCTTCATTTAAACCTACCACCCCTTTTTATGTTCATCATTTTCACTCGTAGGCATCTACATATTTCTTTGACACATATATTAGGCCATAAATACATCAAAGAAGGAGAAAAATGTAGACATGGAAAATTGACCCATCTAAATGAATCAATTTCCCCTTATATCCCTAAGAAGTCACTCAAAGTTGCTAGGTATAAGTTTGATATTATATTTAATCTTTTTGTTTGGTTTTTATCCTAGCCTTGCCGAATTTGTAGTTGTCCAATATGGGGAGTGAATTCAAAATTTTTATGTTTTTTCTCTTTAAAAACCTAAGTTTTTAGCCAACCTCTATGACATTGGATCTTAGCCAAGTTTGAGTTTTGTTTTCCCACCTAAACCCCTCCAAACCTCCTATAAATAGAAGGATTGGACTCCCTTTCCCCTCCTAAAAATATATCTATCATCTATCAATCAATGCTCTCAAGTATTGATGCTTTTGAAATGCTCTAGTGCTCTATTTTATTTGTGTGCCTCTTATGATTTGCTACTATGGATGAGTAAGTGGAGGAACCTTGATGAAAGATTGTGTACATAATTTATCTTCTAGATAAGGAGGAGAGGTATTCCATCTTGGTTGTTGTATTTACTCTTGCTTCCTCCATAGGCTTATCAAGTTTTTTCTATGCATTATTAGCTCTTTAGATCATTAATTCTTAGTTTTAATTGCATTTTGCATTCATAGGTTAATTTTTAAAAACCTTTTGCAAATTTACATCCCTCCCTTATGGGGCATGAATTTAGTTTCCTTATTTATTTCTAAATTTATGGCTAGTAATTATGGGACATGAATTCAGTCACAAATAGTTTGGAGGTAACTCTCTACTTCCAAAACCCTAGTCTATATCTTGCATACTTGTTTTCCATTGATCCATTCTATTTGCACTATGTTTTTACTATTTCATGCTATTATATCTTGTTTTTCTTGTTCCCAAAAATAAATAATCAATTTCATTTTTAAATGGTCAACTAAAAGGACCAAGGGGGCGTGACTACTACACCTCCAAGTTCAGTCACATAGCGGTCTAAGTAGGCCCCCAAACACCGATTAAATTTTCCAAGTTTCTATTGGTGATTTTTAGGTTTGATCAAATGCATGGTCAGGATTTACGGGAGATGAATTTGGATAGGATCATCCATAAAGTCAAGTAAATTATTTGATAGATATTTTAGTCTATTTTTTGAGCGTTTGTGTTCATTTTAATTATATATAGTTGAAGTAAATAACATAAATTTGATAGATTAGCTAAAAGACAATTGCACTTTAATAATATATTTAAGCATTTAGGCATTAAAAAAAGAAAAACATATAGTTTGCATATAGCCTAATCCTATTTGTGTATTCCCTTGGACCCTTGATTGAAAAGAAAAAGTTTTACTTTCTTAAAAAACTAGGAGTAGTCTTCATTTAAACTAAGAAATATTCTATGAATAGTACTTTGTTTTCTTTCACCATTGTTTTGCCGACATTATTATTTACAATATTTCTTTAGTTGTTATAGCTAATATCTTAGTAAAGTCCAAAATTAGGTGCTTTGCTCAATAAATACATCAAACTTTCCATATTGGACTTGGAGTTATTCCTTAAACCACTCTTGGTGAACCCTTTCCCCAAGCCTCAAGTGTAGAGAATAATAGCCCTGCAGTTACCTCAGCTCGTAATAGATCCATCTAGAATCATCGACGATGGATATTTTCCCCCTCTATAGACCCTAATACAACTAGTTTTACTTTCTATCTTGTAAGTAAATTTTGTTAATATTCTAGCTATATCTTTCAATATATTTTCTTATATAATATTGTGAGTTATCTGTAAAGCAGAAAAATATCAACACCAATAATAGAAACAAATAAAAACAAACCACAATATGCACATGATATGAATGTTATATATTATTATTAAACTAGGGAGCCTTGATCTCTACTTTATACATCAATGTATCCCAAATCAAGGATTACAAAATATTTATTTGTTTTGATACATTAATTACAACAGAGGTGAAATCCTTTCGCTAGATCAATTGATTGCGGTGTCTTCGGATCTCCTTCACTCCAAAAAAAGGTTGAGTGGGCTTGTGTATCCACAACAGAGCCACTCCAAGATACAGTAACTACCAATGAAAATATTTTCTACACCTACATATAAACAAGCCACAAGCATAGATTAGTAGTATATGTGAGGACTCCACTATGTGAGGCTCTCTATAAAAATACAGATATACAAAACCCTAGGTGCAATTATTGTGAGATGTAAATAAAATGCAAGAAAACATAAGTTAGAAATAATAAATAACCTTGTAAATACTTGAATAACTGGATGTACACTTCTACTGGTTTGATATGAGGTTGTGCGGATATCCTAAAGCATTCGAGAGCTTGGTGGATGCAATACGGTATCTAGCAGATACCTTGGAGCATTCAAAGGCTATTATGGATGCCCTATAGTGTTTCAAAAATTCTTTATAATGTTTGGGAAACACCTTAAGGTATTTTTGGATTGGATCGGATGCTCTACAATGTTCAAATATGGTTGGTAGAGGTTCTATAGGTTGAACGATGGATATGGCAATGATGAGGGTTTGTGCAAATGCAAAGGGTGAATATGATGATAGGATGTTTGACCTCTCAAATTTTTTGGTTTTGATCTGATCGATCCCTCTCTCTCCTTATTCATAAAAGTGAATATTATTTCATGATTGCCCTTGATTCATGTTAGAGTTTTGACAAGATCAACGAGCGATCGAGATTAAAACATGATGAAGGGCTGAGATTGTGATTTGATAAGTGACATGGATTACATTCAATGAGTGACTAGGATTAAGACATAATGGGTGGCTAAGATTTATTTGTCATGACTTGTCACCCTCCTGTATTATTTAAGGGATATTAATTGGTTTTTGGGACCAATTAATGCTTAATAGAAGGGGCCTAGACCCTAAAGAATCCTACAAAAATTCTAATAAAAGAATTTTATAAGGGATAAGAAATATTAATTAATTTAAGGGTTATTTATGAGGTTTGGTAAAAGATAAATTTGAGGAATTATCTTTTACAAAATCATAGCCATATAATAAATCATGTGCAGATTTGGTGGACCCAAGGTAGATGGGGCCTAAAAAGGACTAAGGAATTTTTAAATAACTTATGGGTCATCCTACATTTTGGGAAGTACTCATGTGGATACCTGATATTGGTGGAAAAAAGGAGAGGATCTTCTAGCTTATCAAAAATAGTTCTAACCTTGTAACTATCTTATGCCTTAATAGTACAAGTTTTGTCACTCACCTCATCCCTAGAGAACCCTTGAAGGACATGATGAAGTCATAATGGGGCCAAAGCATCTTTTTAATAGTACTATAATGTGGCCACTATTTGGCCATGGGGGGAGAATTTCCCTATAAATAGAAGATATTTTTGTGAAGAATGACTATATAGAATCTAGGAAAATCTTAATGGTCTAGCGAGTATTCTCTCCACCATGGGTGGATTAGAAACCAGAAGGCTTAAAAGAATTCCGAATTGTAGTAGAGAGCAATCTTGGTGGGTTAGAAGGAGTAAGAAAATGAGGAAAAACAAGAGGATTTTTATTTTGGAAGGCAAGCCATAAAGAAAAGAGAAGAACAAGAGGCCCAAAAGGGCACTATTCACAATTTTGAGGTTAGAATCACTGTCCCGTATTATGTTTATAAAGATTTCACATTTGAAATCCTTGTCCCGTATTATGTTTATAAAGATTTCACATTTGAAATCCTTGCTCTCCTCACTACATATGGTTAGTAAAGGCATTATGGAGCATAACTTCCTCTCAGCACTTGTTTGTTCAAGCTATTAGGAACCTAATCTTCTATATGGTTATAATACTTCATAGTGGACTAACTTATTGTTCAAATCAAGTTCTTTCATTTAAAGTCCAACTATAGCGGTGTTGACCATAAAAGGTCTTGTGTTGGAGTGTAAATAGTTTTGGGTAGGTTCAATATATCTACTCAAATATGATTCACCTGTAGTGACCTTAAAGTATCCAGAATCGAATCTAGCTACCATAAGTTATTCTCTCCTCATAGAGAACCGCACCCTTGGATAAAGATTAGCACTGCCATTGTCCATAATAGTGTTGTCACATTGTATTTGCATAAAAAAAAAGGGGTTTCCTTAGGAGTCAATCCCTGCTCTAAACATAGACAAATCCGCATCCGAAGAGAACCGGAGGGATTCAACCCTTCGTAGGATCTACAAGAACTTCCCATGGCTATCGGAGGGAAGTGATTCTTCACAATACATGTTGCAGACTTCGGAAGGCACCAACACCTTTTCTCATCTCTCTTAGGTTGGATTTGGGTCATCATGATCCTTCCCTATTTTTAACTATAAACTAATAGCAATACAAAATGCAGGCTGTATGAATTAGGGATGGCAGCGGTCATGGCCATAGCACTATAGACGACATAGAATTATAGTATCCATTCAAAAATCATTCATGTTGGTACGAGAGCCTTTGAACCATGAAATAATCCATGCGAGCCACCCGTCCATGCTATGCCAGTTGATTTATGAAATCGGACTGTATAGGTCCTACTGTGCATCAAGAGGCCTACTGACCAAAAAACTTACTTCTTCCTTACATTTGGCTAATACATTAGGAAGCTCTAGTGTTGGTAGCCATCTGAGAAAGTGCACCAAAGACATTTGTGTTTATGTTGAATTTCACCTGACAATGTTTGGAGCAGCTTGATAGCACCCAGGTTCCATGGAAGTTCTCCATGAATACAGTATTTACGATTAGGCCAAATGTCGTGTCAATAGATCACCCTTATATGACCATTGCTAGATAATGCCGATGTATGGCGAGAATAAAAATACATGTTGAAGACCTACGCGAAAAGTTTTGATCAGAGGGACAAATGTTAAGGGGATCACATCATGACCTAAGGGCAGTTGGAAATACTGTTTTTGTAATCCTAAAGTTTTGTGTAATTGACTCACCTTCAGATTAAGAAATAGTGTTGAACTATTGGTAAATGGATCTATCAATAAAAACGATCTACACCTTGAATGGATGACACGTTCGATTGAAAATAAAACCCTTGACAATGGCTATAAATAGATTTGATTTCCTTAGTCACTGCACAGTTGTGTGCTCAGAGAAAGGTCACATGGTAATTGAGGGTGGTATTAACATAGCTCTCGAAAGCGACTTCGAATAGTCATCTTCCAACATTAAATTATTATGCTGAGCTAAGTTAAGATTATTAAGATTAATTGCTTTGGATAAAATGGAAGAGTAGTATGAGATGCCTAATGCATTCGTAGATAGCTACCACTGAGATTCTGGTGAGGAGTTTCCGCCCAAAAACAACAAGTGTAAATTATTTAGTTAAACTTGATTGCACTGTGGATGGACTGGGGGTTTGATCTGCAAAGGGGAAGCATGAATTGATGGTGTTCAATTATTGGGTCTAGATCCCACATAATCATCAGTTATGTTGATATATAGTAATATTTCCCTTGAAACTCAGTACCAATAATATGATAGAAGCATCACGTGTTCCGAGATGTGCTCTCGACTGACTGGTACTACAGTTTTAATGGTATGGGCAATGCGTAGTCGGATTACCACCAATTACAAAAAGAATATGATGCAATCTCTACTTTGAAGAGTGTGGTCATTGAGATGTCTCGCTACAAAAGTCCATAGTACCATAGCCTCATTCATGTCTCTTGAATTTACCCATTGGATAGTCGACAAATGTTAGTTGCAACCATACGCCATGGTACCTGTTGACTATAACACCGGTCCACCTTGATGTTGGGGTATGACTCTATTAATGTGAGTTTTAATATTCGTGAAGATTAGGTAACCAGCCTTCATAATTAATCATGGTAGTATGCTTTTAGTCTCATTTCCAATGAGAAGCTACTATTCCACATACTGCCTTTGTATTTATGGAAATTTTATATATAATTAGGCTAGAGACATGGTTCATTTCAAACAAGAAATAATTATGATATAAGTGACCATATAGAGAATGATTTAAAGGTTTTTTTTGTGTGTTATATAATTTATAAAAATTAATATGTATCATAGACAATTTGAGGTTAAAGGTTTTTTTGAAACCATTTAGTGGAAATGTATTCTAATTAAGTTGGATGTTATAGAATTAATCTTCATAAAGAATTTTTGTTAGGAAGATAGGGAGTTAAGGAGAATTATGGAGTTATTAAAATATTGAAAAATTCATAAATTAAGGGTATGGGACTTTAATTTATGAAGTAAAAGTTGATTATTTATCAACTCGAAGGAATGAATTTGGAATTCATTTATAAGGAAATCTATAAGATTTCCACGAATGAAAGTTTGCTCCAAAATATGGATCCAATTATTGTCATAGACTTACATGAGATGATATAAGATGTCTTAGAGTAAGGGATCAGTAGATTCCTTAAATACATCTAAATTACCAAGGAATAGATGGTTTTCCCATTGGAATGGTAAATACCTTAATATCATCATGATGTCTTATAGAAAGGATTTAGATAAATCCTTGATTGTATCATGTATTTGAAAAGGAACCATGGGATTCCTGGATTTGTATACCGGTTAATAGGGATCCGTTGATGCCTTCTCTAATTGTAATATTTCACATCTCAAATTTTATGAATATGAGGAACTAGAATATTTTGGAGGCTGAGTTTTTTTCGTCAAGGTTTTCCCAAGATAAATCTTTGTGTCACTTTATTTTGTGGTTTGCTTTATTACATCTTGTGGATGTTTCATTTATATTTGAAAATGATATATGTTAGATGTAATTTTTATTTTCATGCACCTTAGTGTATAAGTTTCAATAAGTAAAACATGTATGGATTCTAGAAAAGTGTGCTCAATTTTTATTATGTTGACACTTTAATGCAATTCAATGGGGTCATTTATTTTGGAATCAAATGGGTAATGATGAATGATTTTAGTAGGTAGAGTTGTTCAAATAATAATATCATGTGATGGATGGATGTTATTTAAATGTGTTAATGATTCAAAGGCATTTGTCTAATTTAATATGATATTGTGGGATAATTATTTATGAATGATGCACCTTTCCATATGCAACACCATTTATATTCTTGTTATAGAAACCAAATATTAAGGGGATAATTGGATTTATGCATTATATCCTTATTCTTGAATGGAACACAAACCTTGTCTAAAAGGAAGTTTCATATAGTACTTCAAACCTAAGGATAAGATGTAATGAATCTTGCTTCATGGATTAAATGCACTCAAGATAGTTTAGTTGAGATCATATTGTGGAATGAAACTCTCAAGATGGCACATTGACCTTGATACACAAACCAAGATAGATCCTACATCCTACACTAAAGAATGAAGTTTACATATGTAAGGCGATCAACAAGAGGGTTGCCTAAGTGGAATGTGTACCAATCAACAGGCTTAAATATGTGTGATCATGTTAAAAATAACATTCCATGGATTCGTATCACGATAGTGATACGATTGTCTTAGAACTCCCTTCTAAATGGAATGGATTGGAGCTAAGATTTATGAATAACCATTGGTGTGGTTATTTCATCTGTGATGGTTTACCATGGGTGTGGTTCTCCATCTTCAAGGCATTCACCTGGTCTGGGTGGACCATTTGGTGATTTCCTCATTTTATGAGGATGGAACCTAACGCTTGGCCAACGTACTCATACCAAGTGGGGTATGAGGGTTTCATAGAATCTAATCAAGTATTTATAGACTCTAATATTTCTACCTTAAGAGACTCTAATCAAGTATCTATAGCTCCTGAAGCTATTTGCCTTGAAAGTTATAATCCAAATGGAATATTTCTATCCTAAGGTATGATTAGGTCTTTTTTCATATGAAGAGGAAAAAAAAAAAAAAAAAAAAAAAAAAATATTTATATATAAAAAAAATTATGGATAAAAAGGGTAACAATTGGGGTTGTTACAGTTTGTATCAGAGCCCAGTCTAACTAATAGGCTCTAGTGAAAGTCTAGGTTAGCAAAGACTTGGGGCATGAAACTATACTTGAGATAAAATTCCACAACTTTAAAATATACACTTGGTAAGTGCTTGGAATGATGATGTCTGAGTTACTATCCCCCACGAGCAGATCCACGGTCGATCAAAAGTGGAAGAGCTAAGCAAACCCTCATGTGCATGGATTTTAAGTAGTGTATCTTAGAATCTTTTGGGAATTCACTCGACATTTGTATCTTTTGGTTGCCTACTCCTTATCTTTAAGTGTGAGATAGTCAAATAATTTAAAGAATGTTTTATTTAATTAATTCTTATTACAATTTGAGCCTTAGGCCAAGAAGATGAACATCTCAACTACGACGAACTCTGGTAGGTTAACTTAAGAGACAGCTCACCCAAATATAATTATAACCTTTACCATAATTAAAATGCTACCTTGCTTTATCATGATTTAATAAATGCGCTTTGCGTTATTTAAACATTGCCATATGTCATAAAGCGGTGCATGTGGGATCATTATCAATGAGCAAAAGCAAAAAAAACAATGTTTTATTTATTTGATTTTTGATCAATGTTACAATTTACTTTGGGGTTTTTCCAATCAGAGGTCAAGGTGTAGGAAATGGCGGAAGAAGCCATACAACAACACCAGAACCTGAAACCCTAGTATGGCGAAAGGAAGCAAGGACACATTTAGGCATGGAAACCACCCCAAATTTCACCCGAAACTTCATACATTTCTTGACATGAAATTTTGGGGAGACCTGTATCAGAACTTCACCAATCAGCTCCAATAATCCGAGTATCCCAGCTTGATAGTAAGGTATGCCACCCGACCACTCGGGTGGTGGTCAAAAGCATAGGGGCGTACTACGCTATTTAAATTAGGAAACTCATCAACTCATCATACATGTGGTATTATTTTTCAAAGGAAAATGGAACATCAAATAGTGGACCGAAACATAGAATACTTTATTAAGAAGTACTTTGAATACAAAGATGCCAAAATTAAGATCTGGACATATTAACAATGATAGATAAAAAACCATTATATTACCAATCTGAATCTGAGCTATCAACATCCTGGTTTGGAGACCAGTCATGCTCAGAGTAAATAACTGGAGGAGGAACATTATAACGGATTATTAAGTATCTATAAAATGCATAATATGGCCAAGGAGTGCCATGAGATCGAGGTAATAGAAGATCTATTTATATCAGACATCGAGTCAGAGTGAATCTATTTTCAATCTCCCAGAACAAGTGAGTCTGTACATACCTCTGATAAAGAAGGCTCTGGTAAAGACCACTACAGAAAGTTGCTTCTCTGGTGGGAACGTATTTCTTCACCACATCCAAATAACAAGATGGTAGAAACTGAAAGGGGATATTTAAAGGATCACCTATAGGATGCAACCAAGAATTTCCAAATGAGACATGGAAAGTCCAGTTAGGCCAACTAAAAAATTGGTCAAACCACTCAAAACAACTTAAAGGACTCTCAAATGCTAAGTAATTATGGGAATTGTCCCTTAACCAAACATCACAGTGAGAATCCTGGATAGAAGTATTGCAATAAATCTGATCCATGGATAGGAGGGCGTCTCGAGCTTCGATAGCTTGATCTTGTAAGAAATTATGCAATTCTTCCCTCTGTCGAGGCAAGTATCAAGGATTCCAAACTAGAGACTCATAGAATTCATGTTGAGCTTCTTCATAGATAAACATTGTGGCTAAATTGGTTTCCAATCAAAGGGAGGTAAAGGAATATCTTTCTCTTCGATAATGCTTGATATCAATAAGTAATTTTGTCTAGATTTGGAAAAGCATACTAGAGGATAAAGCACTAAAAATAAGAGTGCACGATAAAAGCTAATGGGATTACGAAAGAAGGCAATGATAGGACTTCACGTGAAAATAAGAGGACACGTGCCATCTCAAAAATTGAAAAAGGCATGATGTGCCTTGATTAGTCAACACAAAATCATCTATAGGACAATCAAGCCAA
This sequence comes from Wollemia nobilis, assembly GCA_028583015.1. Taxonomy (NCBI): domain Eukaryota; kingdom Viridiplantae; phylum Streptophyta; class Pinopsida; order Araucariales; family Araucariaceae; genus Wollemia; species Wollemia nobilis. The sequence continues at coordinate 5,942,154 of JAQPPZ010001340.1, forward strand.
AGAAAAGGGTGATGAATGATTCACCTCGGGATTGTCAGGATACGATTGGTAAATGTGTGAACAAAAATCGATATAGATGGACCTAACGGTCATTTGAGTATTGGAGAAGTTTTATGCCATGACATTCAATGCGATCATATTTATGGCGGGAGTCACCTGGATGATATTGGTTTTAAGTGGAATGAATCCCATTCTATGCTTTATGATTCTTTTGCTTCTGATTACCAATATGTTGCTGCACATACCCTGAAGAGTAGAAGTTGATTTGAAGCAGCACCTAATTTAGCAGTGTAATAATCATGGTAAGAATTAGGAAACACATCAATGCAACAAAGAGGAAATCTCCAGTGCAACATGCTTAGGAGGATGCTTGGGCACAGGAAATATTAAGGTTAATATCAGAGAGAGATGCTACCATAGCAGAGCGGGATTGGCTCAGATCAGAAATGTTACAAAGAAATAACTGGAGAGCAACAACGATGGCAACCATGCTCACAAAAAATCCCCAATTTTGGCAGCTAAGGGAAGAATTTAATGTTGTATTTCTAGAATCTTGTTTGGTAGCATTGTTAAATCATGGTATGCTTCTTCCACCACAACCAGCTATTGGAGCAGTAGCTCCACCACCATCTCCAACCGTAAGTACCAGCACAATACAAGGAGGAAAACAGACCCAACAGCATCAACCCTAAGATCTTTTAGGCCATGATTTTTGTAGACCATCATTTTGTAGTAGGATATGTATGCCAGGAATAATGCATAATTGTAAACCTGTAAAATTTTGAAAACTTTTACATTTTTGTTTGTTAAATTAAAATATTGTGTGAATCTAACTTAGATTAAATTTTTTATTATGAATGTTTGTAACTTATAGATTTTGTTAGTAATACTAAGTGAATTTGAAGAATGGATTGGTGTCCATTCTTGGATAAGGTATGGTATTTCTCCATGATTTTGTAATGATAAAGACTAGGAGACATCTGGGTGGGTGCTCTGGTGATCGGTAAAATTACCAAAATACTTACTAGGATAGATGTGAATATCCTACTTTGAGATACTAAAATTTATGATATGTTATAACACTTAATTTTATTAGGTTAACCCATGTTGAAGGTTAACAGAGTGTAGTATGTTACTCCTTGGTGGGAGTTTTTGATAAAATTACTAAGACTTTTAGGTCTAATGCAGTATAAGAGTACAATTTTAGGATATCTCTGTAACACCATTTTGCAGATTCTATTATTGCTATGTTTTAGATTCAGTATTTGTGCAATAATAGATGGATTTAAACTGTAATATTTATGATGATATTATGTAATGGATGATGTTTTCATTACTTTATGCTATGCAAATGGATGTTATATTGTTTATAAGGACATGGTATTGTTGATAGTTTGCATTTTTGTAGGTCCAGGTACTCTTATGGATGGAAGCTGAAGCTTGCCACCAAGATTGGAATGTTGGATGAAAGAAAAATTTGATTGTAAAACAACAAGATAAATGCTAGTTTTTGCTATACAAATGTGTTCTTATAAGGTAGATGCTCAAACACAGAGGATTGTGTTTAATCTAAGGGAGGGAGTATGTCGTGACCCGTCACCCTCCTGTCTTATTTAAGGGATATTAATTGGTTCTTGGGACCAATTAATGCTTAATATAAGGGGCCTAGACCCTAAATAATCCTACAAAAGTTCTAATAAAATAATTTTATAAGGGATAAGAAATATTAATTAATTTAAGGGTTATTTATGAGGTTTGGTAAAAGATAAATTTGAGGAATTATCTTTTACAAAATCATAGCCATATAATAAATCATGTGCATATTTGGTGGACCCAAGGTATATGGGGCCTAAAAAGAGGCTAAGGAATTTTTAAATAACTTATGGGTTATTGTTGGCATTTTTGCCACATTGTTTTGATTGTTGTTGATTCATGCATAAATTTTTGAGTATTCACTCCTCTGTATTTTTTCACGAGTTTTGGTGCCAAAACAGCTAAGTCCAAAAACTGTCGCGATATCGCGACATGTCACGTTATCATGGGTTTTTAGAGGAGAGAGAAGCCAAAATCAGAGAATGTCGCAATATCGTGACGTGTTCCAAAACTGCGGTCAAAGTGGTCAACGAAAGCAAAGCAGTAAAGATGTCACGATTTTGCGACATGTCATGTTTTTGCGACTTGCGATGGTCATGGAGCAGAGTGATAGAAAATATCGCGATATCGCGACATAATTGAGATGAGGGCAATGTCAATGAAACTCGTCACGATATCACGATGGAAAAGTGAACAAGGAGCAAAATGTAGAAACATTGCGATATCACGACATGTCGCGTTATTGTGGTAAGGTTGAAAGAAAAGCATAAGGCATGAAAGATGTCGCAATTTCATGAAATTTTTGAAGATGAGGCCAAGCAAGAGGAAGACGTCACGATATAGCGACAGAAAGTAGCAACAATAGAGAAATCAAGAAAACATCGTGATTTCGTGACATATTGTGGAGCAAAGGCTAAATAGAGAAAGATGTCGTGATTTTGTGGAATGTTCCGTTTTTGCGAGGCAAAGGCAGCAATGAAGGAGAACACAAGAAATGTCATGATTTCATGACATGTCTTGTTTTCATGATGTGAAAGTGCGGAAAGAACAAAATGGTACGGAACGTCACGATTTCGTGACGTGTCACGTTTTCGCGACCTAAGGTGATGAAGGAGCACAAAGAGCCATGTTTGGTTTTCGCAACCCAAAGTGGCAAAAGTGTACGGAGAAGGAGAATTTCACGATTTCATGACATGTCATATTTTCATGACCCGTCACAATTTTGCGCCAGGAAGCAGTTCAACGACCCGATGAAGTATTACGATTTCCAAGGATTAAAAGCTCTCCAGAATTTAATGTTTTGTTGCTTTCCAATGCGTGCAAGATGAAAGAACGTGCTCAGGCCTGTAGTTTTCGAAGCCACCAAAATTGAAGATGCCTCCATTATTAAAAGCTTATGTTCGTGATTTTCTAATGGGCCAAGCATGCACTAAGAATGACCATTTAATGAAGACGTTTGGTTCCTTGTTTCCATTCAATTTTTGATTTCTCCGAGGCTGGTTTAAGGGGATCGTTCCTTTCTTCTGTTGCACATTTTGTAGATCTCAAGAAAGTCCGTTTCATGTTTTAAATGCTGCAAAGAGGCAAGACCTCTATAAATATCAATGTATATCTCAAGAACAACTATTGGGAGTTTGAGAGACATGTTGCATGAAAACATTCAAGTTCTCTACATAAATAAGAGATATTTGGCCTCTGATTTTGCAAGCGTCTTTTTGTGTGATTTCCTTTTATTTCATGCATTTCTCGATTATGCTCGTCTTTCTAATATGCTGTTAGATTTAAATTATGCATCTGAGTTTGAATATTGCTAATGAGGAAGTGAGTTCTGGAATGCAATCCTGGAGGTTGTCTGCGCAAGGTCGTAAGTGGATTATGCTGCATTCTATTATTATATGTTGTTCATACGCTTGAGGTTAAATTCTTGCTGATAATATTTCCCCGATCATACAAATTCGGCCTGTGGCCATATTTCCCATCTCTTTTCATAATTTCCCATTTCTTTTTGCATATTTCCAATTCCTTTCCTGTAACTTTAGTCTGAAATCAAGCTTAGATTTAGTAAGGGAACCAGCCCTCTCTGGAGATTGGTCCGGGAGACATTTCTTTCTCTCGGCCTTTCAATGTTGGCCGGGTCTAGGGTGCATTTCGCATAAAATCCTTTCCTATGGCAGATTCGTGACCAACAATTTTTGGCACGCCTGGTGGGACAGACTATTTCTATCTCAGAAAGATCCCATAGTATTGAGGGTTTAATGTTCGCCTTCATGCCATATAGTTAGAACATTTGGTGACTCTGCAGTACCCAAAAATCTCTGAACGTGGATACAATGAAAGTTGTACTTCATGATCACGAGATCAAAGTCCAAAAAAGTTGAAAATCTTGTTGAGTTTTTTGAACTTGACAACACAAAAAAGGTGAACACTCTAGGTTGGTTTCCCCATCGCTTGCATCATCTGCCATATCCACACAAATCCCTGGTATTGTTACTAGTTTTCCATCTTCTCAGTCACATACACTAGTCCCAATGGCCCAGTATCCTCAACCCAGGCAATTTTCAGCATGGAATAGTTCAGGAGCCTTGAATTTACAGGCTCAAAATCCAGTTCCCCAGGCTTCTTTGAAAGCCTTGCCAACCTATGATGGTACTGGTAAGACTGCATATGAACATATTCATGATGTAGCTTCTTTGGTAGCCATTCACGATATAACAGACGAAGATGTGATGGTAAAGTTATTAGTATTATCCTTGAGAGGAAAATTGTTGTACTGGTATCGATCTCTGCAACCAGGCACTATTGCGTCTTGGGATCAGCTAGGAGAACTGTTAATTAAGAATTTTCATGAATAGGCTGATCCGTTTTCATTGTTGCATCAGTTTAATGCAATTCAGAGGCACCCGCAGGAGGCAATAGCAGATTTCAATGTTCAATTTACTAGAAGCTGGCAGTGAGTGCCTGAAGGTCTTCGCCCTACCCATGAGCAAGCTACGTTCTACTATCTTCGAGCATTCAACACAAACATTGGCTTAGCGATTAGGCAGTCCAATGTGATGACCTTCCTAGAGCTGTTTGAACAAGCACAAAAGGCGTAGGCAAACTTGATCGCAATCGGTAGGCTTCCTCCAAAGGTAACAATGCCCATTTTACCTGATATTCCACAACATTTATATCCTAGTTCATTTTCGCAATCTATGTCTTCCATGTACCCTGTTCCATCATGGAGCTCTAGTGCACCTCAGATTGCACCCATCCCAGTATCTCAGCTCCCTACTCCAGCAAATCCTCAGTTGCCTGCACCCAGCATTTTGCCATTCCCCGCTTCCACTTCGTTCCCAACATTACCGGTGCCACCAGCACCTCCTGCACCTGTAAATCCTGATCCTTATATGACACTCTTGCAAGAGGTAAAATCTACCAATTCCGCTATAAGAGCAATGGGAAATAAGATCACACTTATTGAAAGGAAGCAGGCTGAGCGAGATTTCCAGCCCAGGAGATTTCAGCCTTCGCCGATTACTAGAGAACAAGCTGCTTCAACAAGCAAAGCACCCGAGAAGAACCTGACTGTTTTGGCAAATGAAGATGTAGTCCTTGCAGAAAGAACATATTGGTGTTCAACATGTAATGATCCACATGGCGAAGATACTTGCATGGTTCATTTGAATTATGTGTAGACATTGGCCACTAGCTCTTTGGGAGGGCAAGTCAACATGATCTCTGAGGTAGGTCATAGCTTAATGGTTCCATCTGAAGAACAAGTTTCAGTTCTCACGAGGACTGGAAAGAAGCCTGTCACGGTAGATCCTATGGAGATAGAGCCATTAAAAGTGCCAGCTGATTTGAGAAAACAAGTGAAAACTCCTATGTCAGTATCAAAGCTAGATGCACCTATTTTACCAAAAGATCCTGTTCCACATAGAGTACAAGAAAAAGCCTCAGCTACACAGGCAAGATCAGAAACAGAGGAACAAGCAAGAGAAAAGCTAAAGTACCCATCATTGACTAAAAGGTTGAGGGTAGAAGCCACTCAACAGTATCGGAGCAGATATGACCCCCCTGTTGAAAAGAAGGAATCTGCTACGGTTGCATACAACATTGTCGAAGAATTGAAGAAGATCCCAGCTAAGGTTAGTCTTTATGATGCATTACAATTGCCTAGACAAGTAGATTTATTGCAAGAATCCTTGAAATCTGTGAAGGATAGTGAGAAGAGCCCTACCCAAACAATTTATGCTCAAGCGTTAACCACTTCAATCACTGGCAAGAATAGACCACCCCCATTTTATCTATCACTTTGAATGGAGGGTTGGATCGTGCATAACTGCATGATTGACTTCGATGCCGCTACAACTGTCATGCCAAAGGTAGTTTGTGAAGTTATGGGTATGGAATACACATGAAGTAGCCCTAGAGTCTTGCAGTTGGATGGGACTCCTATGAAAATAGTAGGTGTAATCAAGGATGTCCCGATTGTTTTACACAGTATGCCTCAGATTACAGTCATTCAAGAGATAGTTGTGGTCGATCTAGAACCATATTTCAGTATGTGCTTATCAAGAGAATTCACTGCTAAGTTGGGAGGCTACCTTTCTTTGGATTATTCTCACTTGGAAATCCCTTTCAAAGGAAAGAGAATCCAGATCCATAATGAAAAGCCTTCCTCTTTTCATATTGAAAGGCTGGAAGAAGCAGAAAGTCCATGCAGTCTATCAACATGCTAACTGAAGAACCAGAAGATTCTGTTTTGATGGATGAACCTTGCTTAGAGGATGTGTTCTCAATGCTTGAATTTAATGCCATGCTGGAGACTGAGATTGGCTGTTGTTCCATTACAAAGCCTGAGGAGGTTGAACTGAAGATGCAAGATGATCAAAATTTTGTGCCTGATCAATTCAGGACTCTGTACTTTGATGCTGCGAGCTTCACAGATAATGTAGCAAAAAAATTGGAGAGTGAACAATTATAGATGTTTGGTGGTTCCAAATTGATTGTGAATCAAGTTCTGAACAAATGCAGGCTAGAATCAGTAAGAATGGCGTATACGTCTTCTGTTCCAAAAGCTGCTATCATTAATGGAAGGACATTGGAGCATGAAGAGTCTGGAGATCAGTTGAAATACAATCAGATTTGGTCCGGTCATTGCAGGTTCACCGGATAATCACCTAAAACTGGGTTTGTGGTGGTGGCATGCCAATCATGTCGTAAATTTTTGTATATAGCAAAAAAAAGAAAAAAAAAATATTGTGGATTTCCTCTATGTATGTAAATCATCAACTTCGGCTCTTTTTGTATGCGAGCCCACAGGTACATTTATTTCTTTCTTTTTTCTTCTTCCTTCCCAACAGATAGTGGCTTTTGTTTATTTCTTCCTTCCTCTTCCTTATTTTCATTCCCTTCTTCACTCATTTCCTTCTTCTACCATCCGTAATTAAGCCACTACTGTTGTTTCTACTCCCCTCTCTGATATTCCCGCTTCTTCTTTTCCTTTTCTTCTAATCCTTTGTCATTTTAGCATTTATCCGCAGTTTCCACCGCTTTCACCATCCCATCCACTTCCATTTCATTATTCATTTTTCCTCCATCCCCGTAGCTGGTGACACAGTAGCTCCCTCTTCAGTTGTTGTATCTATCGCTTTCACTCTTTCATTTTCATCATTCCACCATTTCATTCCCATTCCATGGCCTACACATCTGCAAGTCCTCATTCCATTCATTTTCATTTTGCAACCCTAGTGCTTTCATCACTGTCATGGAAATCCTTTTACAACACCTGGTGAACTAGGCCAAATGCAGATCTACTTGAGTTTTCTGAAAGCCAGCGAGAGTTTGTTGCAGCAGTCCGCAGAGATGTCTCCCATCAGTCAGCATTCTGTTCCTCCAGTTTTTCTTGACTCTGTGCCCAATGGATTCAGGCCTGGAGTTCGTGCATACAACAGAACTGTATACCCCACGAGCCGCCAAGAATGTTGGCATTTTTGCCACATTGTTTTGATTGTTGTTGATTCATGCATAAATTGTTGAGTATTCACTCCTCTGTGTTTTTTCATGAGTTTTGGTGCCAAAATAGCTAAGTCCGAAACTGTCATGATATCGTGACCAAAAGCAGAATGGAGAGCACGGCTTCAAAATTATCGCGATATCGTGACATGTCACGCTATCACGGGTTTTTAGAGGAGAGAGAAGCCAAAGTCGAAGAATGTCGCGATATCGTGACGTGTTCCAAAATCATGGTCAAAGTGGTCAACGGAAGCAAAGCAGTAAAGCTGTCGCGATTTCGCGACATGTCATGTTTTCGTGACTTGCGATGGCCATGGAGCAGAGTGATAGAAAATGTCGCGATATCGCGACATAATTGAGATGAGGGCAATGTCAATGAAACTCATCGCGATATCACGAGAAAAAAGTGAACAAGGAGAAAAATTTAGAAATGTCGTGATATCGCGACATGTCGCGTTATCGTGGTAAGGTTGAAAGAAAAGCATAAGGCATGAAAGACGTCGCGATTTCATGACATTTTTGAAGATGAGGCCAAGCAAGAGGAAGACGTCACGATATCGTGACAGAAAGCGGCAACAATAGAGAAAGCAAGGAAACGTCATGATTTCATGACATATTGTGGAGAAAAGGCTAAATAGAGAAAGATGTCACGATTTCGTGACATGTTTCGTTTTCACGAGGAAAAGGAGGCAATGAAGGAGAACACAAGAAATGTCACGATTTCACGACATGTCTTGTTTTCACGATGTGAAAGCACAGAAAGAACAAAATGGTATGGAACATCGTGATTTCACGACGCGTCGCGTTTTCGCGACCTAAGGTGACAAAGGAGAACAAAGAGCCAAATACGTCACGATTTTGCGACATGTTTGGTTTTCGTGACCCAAAGTGGCAAAAGCGTACGGAGAAGGAAAATGTCACGATTTCGTGACATGTCATATTTTCGCGACCCATCACGGTTTCGTGCCAGGAAGCAGTTCAACGGCCCAATGAAGTATTGCGATTTCCAAGGATTAAAAGCTCTCCAGAATTTAATGTTTTGTTGCTTTCCAATGCATGCAAGATGAAAGAACATGCTCAGGCCTGTAGCTTTCGAAGCCACCAGAATTGAAGATGCCTCCATTATTAAAAGCTTATGTTCATTATTTTCTAACGGTCCAAGCATGCATCGAGAACGACCATTTAATGAAGACGTCTGGTTCCTTGTTTCCATTCAATTTCTGATTTCTCTAAGGCTGGTTTAAGGGGATCATTCCTTTCTTCTATTGCACATTTTGTAGATCTCAAGAAAGTCCGTTTCATGTTTTAAATGCTGCAAAGAGGCAAGACCTCTATAAATATCAATGTATATCTCAAGAACAACTATTGGGAGTTTGAGAGACATGTTGCATGAAAACATTCAAGTTCTCTGCGTAAATAAGAGATATTTGGCCTCTGATTTTGCAAGCATCTTTTTGTGTGATTTCCTTCTATTTCATGCATTTCTCGATTATGCTCGTCTTTCTAATATGCTGTTAGATTTAAATTTTGCATCTGAGTTTGAATATTGCTAATGAGGAAGTGAGTTCTGGAATGCAATCCTAGAGGTTGTCTGCGTAAGGTCGTAAGTGGATTATGTTGCATTCTATTATTATATGTTGTTCATACGCTTGAGGTTAAATTCTTGTTGATAATCTTTCCCCGATCATACAAATTTGGCCTGTGGCCATATTTCCCATCTCTTTTCGTAATTTCCCATTTCTTTCTGCATATTTCCAATTCCTTTCCTGTAACTTTAGTCTGAAATCAAGCTTAGATTTAGTAAGGGAACCAACCCTCTCTGGAGATTGGTCCGGGAGACATTTCTTTCTCTCGGCCTTTCAATGTTGGCCGGGTCTAGGGCGCATTTCACATAAAATCCTTTCCTATGGCAGATTTGTGACCAACAGTTATCCTACATTTTGGGAAGTACTCATGTGGATACCTGATATTGGTGGAAATAGAGAGAGGATCTTCTAGCTTATCAAAAATAGTTATAACCTTGTTACTATCTTATGTCTCAATAGTATGAGTTTTATCACTCACCTCATCCCTAGAGAAACCCTTGAAGGACATGATGAAGTCATAATGGGGCCAAAGCATATTTTTAATATTACTATAATGTGGCCACTATTTGTCCATGGGGGGAGAATTTCCCTATAAATAGAAGATATTTTTGTGAAGAATGACTATCTATAATATAGGAAAATATTAATGGTCTAGCAAGTATGCTCTCCACCATGGGTGGATCAAAAACCATAAGGCTTGAAAGAATTCCCAATTATAGTAGAGAGTAAGCTTGGTGGGTTGGAAGGAGTAAGCAAAGGAGGAAAAATAAGAGGATTTTTATTTTGGAAGGCAAGCCATAAAGGAAAGAGAAGAACAAGAGGCCCAAAGAGGCACCATGCACAATTTTGAGGTTAGAATCACTGTCTCGTATTATGTTTATAAAGATTTTACATTTGAAATCTTTGCTCTCCTCACTACATATGGTAGTATGGAGCATAACTTCCTCTCAGCACTTGTTTGTTCAAGCTATTAGGAACCTAATATTCTATATGGTTATAATACTTCATAGTGGACTAACTTATTGTTCGAATCAAATTCTTTGATTTAAAGTCCAACTATAGCGGTGTTGACCATAAAAGGTGTTGTGTTGAAGTGTAAATAGTTTTGGATAGGTTTAATATATCTACTCATATATGAATCAGCTGTAGTGACCTTAAAGTATACATAATCGAATATAGCTACCATAAGATGTTCTCTCCTCATAGATAACCGCATCCTTGGATAAAAATTAGCACTGCCATAGTCCATAATAGTGTTGTCAAACCGTATTTGCATCAAACAAAGAGGTTTCCTTGGAAGTCAATCCCTGCTCTAAACATCAACGAATCTGCATCCAAAGAGAACCAGAGGGATTCAACCCTTCACAGGATCTACAAGAACTTCCCATGGCTACCGGAGGGAAGTGATTATTCATAATACATGTCACAAACTTTGGAAGGTACGAACACCTTTTATCATCTATTTTAGGTTGGATTTGGGTCATCACGATCCTTCCCTATTTTCAACTATAAACTAATAGCAATACATAATGCAGACCGGTCATGGCCATAGCACTATAGATGACATAGAATTATACTATACATTCAACAATCATTCATGTTGGTATGAGAGCCTTCGAACCATGAAATAATCCATGCGAGCCACCCGTCCATGCTATGCCAGTTGATTTATGAAATCGGAGTGCATAGGTCCTACTATGCATCAAGAGGCCTACTAACCAAAAAACTTACTCCTTCCTTACAGTTGGCTAATGCATTAGAAAGCTTTAGTGTTGTAGCCATCCGAGAAGGGGCACCAAAGAAATCTGTGTTTATGTTGAATTTCACCTGACGACGTTTGGAGCCGCTTGATAGCACCCAAGTTCCATGGAAGTTCTCCATGAATATAGGATTTACGATCAGGCCAAATTTCATGCCGATAGATCACCCTTATCTGACCATTGCTATATGGCGAGAATAAAAATACATGTCAAAGACCTACATGAAAAGGTTTGATCAAGGGACAAAGTTTAGGGGGGTCACGTCATGACCCAAGGGTAGTTGGACATACTATCTTTGTAATCCTAAAGTTTAGTGTAATTGACTCACCTTTAGATTAAGCAATAGTGTTAAATTATTGGTAAATGGATCTATCGATAACATCGATCTGCACCTTGAATGGATGACACGATTGATTGAAAAGACAACCCCCTGACAATGACTGTAGATAGATTCGATGTCCTTAGTCACTGCGCAGTTGTGTGCTCAAAGAAAGGTCACATGGTAATTGAGGGTGGTATTAACATAGCTCTCGAAAGTGACTTCGAATAGTCATATTCCTACATTAAATTATTATGTTTAGCTAAGTTAAGATTATTAAGATTAATTGCTTTGGACAAAACAGAAGAGTAGTATGAGATGCCTAATGCTATCGTAGATAGCTGCCACCGAGATTCTGGTGAGGAGTATCCGCCCAAAACCAACAAGTGTAAATTATTTAGTTAAACTTGATTGCACTTTGGACGGAATGGGGATTTTATCTACAGAGGAGGAAGCACAGATTGATGGTGTTCAAAAATTGGGTCTAGATCCCATATAATCATCAGTGATGTTGATATATAGCAATATTTCTGTTAAAACTCAGTACCAATAATCTGATAGAAGCATCACGTGTTTCGAGAAGTGCTCTCGACTAACTGGTACTGTAGTTTTAATGGTATGGGCAATGTGTGGTCGGATTACCACCGATTGCATAGAGAATATGATGCAATCTCTACTTTTAAGAGTGTGGTCATTGAGATGTCTCTCTACAAAAGTCCATTGGACCATAGCCTCATTCATTTCTCTTGAATTTACCCATCGGATAGTCGACTAATGTTAGTTGCAACCATACGCAATGGTGCCTGTTGACTATAACACCGTTCCACCTCAATATTGGGGTATGGCTCTATTAATGTAAGTTTTAATATTCATGAAGATTAGGTAACCAGACTTCAAATTTAATCATGGTAGTATTCTTTTAGTCTCATTTCCAATGAGAAGCTACTATTCCACATACTGCCTTTGGACTTATGGAAATTTTATATATAATTAGGCTAGAGACATGGTTCATTTCAAACAAGAAATAATTATGATATAAGTGATCATATAGAGAATGATTTAAAGGTTTTGTTATGTGTTATATAATTTATAAAAATTAGTATGTAGCATAGACAGTTTGAGGTTAAAGGTTTTTTTAAACCATTTAGTGGAAATGTATTCTAATTAAGTTGGATGTTATAGAATTAATCTTCATAAAGAATTTTTGTTAGGAAGATAGGGAGTTAAGAGAATTATGGAGTTATTAAAATATTGAAAACTTCATAAATTAAGGGTATGGGACTTTAATTTATGAAGTAAAATTTGATTATTTATCAACTCGAAGGAATGAATTTGGAATTCATTTATAAGGAAATCTATGAGATTTATGCGAATGAAAGTTTACTCCAAAATATGGATCTAGTGATTGTCATAGACTTACATGAGATGATATAAGATGACTTAGAGTAAGGAATCACTAGATTCCTTAAATACATATAAATTACAAAGGAACAAATGGTTTTTCCCTTGGAATGGCAAATACCTTAATATCATCATGATGTCTATGAGAAAGGATTTAGATAAATCCTTAATTGTATCTTGTATTTGAAAAGGAACCATGGGATTCCTGGATTTGTATACTGGTTAATAGGGATCCGTTGATGCCTTCTCTACTTGTAATATTTCACATATCATAGTTTATGAACATGAGGAACTAGCATATTTTGGAGGCTGTGTTTTTCCCGTTAGGGTTTTCCCAGGATAAATCTTTGTGTCACTTTATTTTGTGGTTTGCTTTATTATATCTTGTGGATGTTGCATTTATATTTGAAAATGATATATGTTATATGTAATGTTTATTTTCATGCACCTTAGTGTATAAGTTTTTATAGGTAAACATGTATGGATGCTAGAAAAGTGTGCTCAATTTCTATTATGTTGACACTTTAATGCAATTCAATGGTGTCATTTATTTTGGAATCAAATGGGTAATGATGAATGATTTTAGTAGGTAGAGTTGTTCAAATAATAATCTCATGTGATGGATGGATGTTACCTAAATATGTTAATGAATCAAAGGCATTTGTCTAATTTACTATAATATTGTGGGATAATTATTTATGAATGATGCACCTTTCCATATGCAACACCATTTATATTCTTGTTATAGAAACCAAATCTTAAGGGGATAATTGGATTTGTGCATTATATCCATATTCTTGAATGGAAGACAGACTTTGTCTAAAAGTAAGTTTCATATAGTACTTCACACCTAAGGATAAGATTTAATGAATCTTGCTTCATGGATTAAATGCACTCAAGATAGTTTAGTTGAGATTATATTGTGGAATGTAATTCTCAATATGGCACATTGACCTTAATACACAAACCAAGATAGATCCTACATCCTACACTAAATAATGAAGTTTACATATGTAAGACGATCATCAAGAGGGTTGCCTAAATGGAATGTGTACCAATAAACTCTAAGAGGCTTAAATATGTGTAATCATGTTAAAAAGGACATTCCATGGATTTGTATCATGATAGTGATACAATTGTCTTAGAAATCCCTTATAAATGGAATGGATCGGAGCTAAGATTTATGAATAACCATTGGTGTGGTTATTTCATCTGTGATGGTTTACCATGGGTGTGGTTCTCCATATTCAAGGCATTCACTTGGTCTAAATGGATCATTTGGTGATTTCCTCCTTTTATGAGTATGAAACCTAACACTTGGCCAACGTACTGAACTCATACCAAGTGGGGTGTGAGGGTTTTGTAGAAGCTGATCACTTCTACCTTAAGAGACTCTAATCAAGTATCTATAGCTCCTGAAGCTATTTGCCTTGAAATTTATAATCCAAATGGAATATGTCTATCCTAAGGTATGATTAGGTCTTTTGCCATATGAAGAGGAATATATATATATATATATATATATATATATATATATATATATATATATATAAATGTGGATAATAAGGGTAACAATTGAGGTTGTTACATTATTCATTTATATAAATATGCATTATGTGTATATATATATATATATATATATATATATATATATATGGCTATGATTTTATGGTAATGTGTGGCTAGGATTTGGTGTCTACATTATCCATTGTTGTTTTGTTTTTATGCTCTTGACACACACACACATATGTTTGTGACTATTTCTTTGAGCTAATTAAAATAAGGGATATCTATAGAAATGATATGGAATAATCCAACTTGAGTTTGCATTATTGAGTGCTTAAATAAGCATGCATGATTATATTTTTCGAAGATATATAACTACTAATAATATAAAATTGAAGTTGTCTAACAACATGCTAACGTAAACAACTAACAACTAACTCTAACATCCTAAGCTACATGAGATCTTATGCCAGGCTATCTAGAACAACCTATCTCTAGAAGACCAAGTGAGGATAGAAGCTCACATATTACATAATAAAAATAAAAATAATATGCCTATGAGAATAGATGTCCTCCTCATACCTCCCAACAATGAAAGCATTGGACTCCAATGCACTTCAAAATACAATTTGGATGAAGTACTTCCACATGCAAGTGGGTTCCACATGGACTCACCTAATCAGTTAGATGGACTATATAACTGTTTGAAATAATGATCCTATGGGAGATAAGAGGATACATTTTTATAATCTTATTATAAATTGACTAAATTTCACAAACTGGGTGCATACAAAAGGTTTTGTACATAGAAAATGTAAGCACTATCCCAAATACAAATAGCATGCACAATAAATTTCTTGGTGCATAATATATTTAAAAATTCATGCATTATACAAAACAGTAATTAATTAGTTAATTATATTAATTAAATAATTATGCATGAAATAAAAAAAATCTCCTCTATGCAAATATATATGAGTGGCCACCATAAAGGGATATATACAATTTAACTAAATCACATGCTTACACTTGATAGTAACACTCATCATGAGGTCATGCTTGGACATCATGAAAACATAGGATTCATGCTCTTCCTAGAAGTTTGAAAGGCTTATGGTAGAACAATAGAACTACATTTCTTGGGAACCATGGCCCTCACCATGTGTTTTATTCCATAGGCCACCGTTAGTAGCACTTCAAGCTAATGAAAACCTAAATTTCACATTATCTCCTACATCATAATATCATCCCACCAAGTAAATATTTTGATCACAACCATCATGAATACACAACCTACACTCAAAATTTCTCAAACTTTTTTATTTCATCCTCCTCAAACTTGGATACATTTGAATAGACAATGAATACAAAATAGAGGTTGTATTTATGCACTTGGATGCACTTACTTTGAGAAAATTCTCTATGGATGCACTTGTTTTAAGAATGTGATTTGTTTCTCAAAATATTATTTAAATAATAAAATAGACAACATAGAGCATGGTATGGGTCTAATAATGATAAGCACCAAATAGGTGGCTAGGGAGGTGGTAAGAGAAATGTCTAGAGATGGGACCAACAAGGGCATAAGAGATTCCCACTTGGGAACTTTATACTGTGCAAATCTATCAATAGTGGATAATGTTGATCAAGGCATCCTCTCCTCTAAAGTCCTTTGGATCACTTGAGGACCACCATGATATCATTCAAAATTGGTAGCTTATTTCTTGAGATGTGGTGATCTAGAGCCACATTAAATAAAAGCTCATTGTATTGAAGGGGGTATCAAATGGGATGCAATGAGTTGGTATGGGATTGTATATAGGCCTACTAAAGATGGCTAGATAATGCTTTAGGTATCTATGCAATTGATGATAGTCTGATTCTCCAAAGGAGATGGTGCTTTAGGCATCTATGCAATTGATGATAGTCTGATTCACCAATCCACCAGAGGAGTCTTCACTAGTAGTTTAATGCAAGATAATGCTCTTATCAGATATGCCAACATGATTATCTTTTTCAATGGTGTATATAGGGGTAGATTTGACATCTTCAATGATAATCTTGGAGTCTTCAATAGTTAGACTTTATTCCAAGTTTGTGTCATCCATATTCAACATGATCAAAGTAATATTGGCATAAATTCCCTTGGTCCATTGCATAAGGTCCTTCATAGAGAGTCTAAAGATGCTCTCGATTAGGTAGCATGGTGCCTACTCCAATAATTATTTTTGAGAATGATGTAAGTAACCCATAAATGGATTGAATGCTCTAACACCAATGATATGGAATAATTCAACTTGAGTTTGCATTATTAAGTGAGTGATTAATTAACTACACATAATTATAGTTTTGGAAGATATACGACAAACTACTAATAATATGCATTTGAAGTTGTCAAACTAACTTAAATATCTAGCAACTAACTCTAACAAGCTAAGATATGTGAGATTTTATGCCAAGCTATCTATAACATAACAACCTATCTTTAGAAGGCCATGTGAGGGTAGAATCTCACACATTACATAATAATAATACAAATAATATGCTTATGCTAATAGATTTCCTCATCAAGAAATACTTTTCAAGGTATTGGGTGTATCAAGATCATTATGGGACACTTACCTCTTTATAATTATCTTTTCAAGCCAATCAAAGTGAGGGGTATCCCTAGAAATATTTTTTTATAAGTGTTTCAAATGATTCTTTTATGTTTTTCTTTCATTATTGGTGTATGACTAAATTCACTATTTATATTGGCTAGTTGTAACTCAACAATAATTTGTAGTGCATGAGAAGAAAGAAACATAAGCTCAAAAATCTTGGTAAGCATCATAACATGTTGGAAGTATTAATAGATTTAACCTACATGTCCATCTTCTTTAGGTTCCATGGTTTAACATCCTCCTATCACCCCTCCTCCTTCCATTCCACCAATTGGTAGTTCTCTACCTAATAATACTAATACCAAACTATATGCCTATCTTGAGTCTTGGGAAGACCAACTATATAACTTAGAGAAAATGGTTTATTCATTGTTGAAGTTCAATCCCAAATGTAGAAGATATTAGAGTTAATTCTAAAGTCATTTGGATCTTATCCCTACAAAGTGTTCCCTTGACTAAGAGTTTCAATAAGTCATTAGAAAATATCCATAGAATACGTAATAGGTATCAGATCCAAAGGGACACCAATATTTGGACACTAACATCTATTAGCAACTATTATTTGATCATATAACTCCAATATCCCAAGGTAGTCACATGGATCTCTGTGCTACTAGGGGTACTCTTCTAGGTATGGGTGATGTTAACTTTAGGTTTTGAAATTAATCTTGATCCCTTTGGAGGAGGATTAGTTCATTCACTTTCTTGGAATCCTAATATTTTCATTTCATGCATCGATATTTTGATATTTGAGGGTATATATCTACATGGTTGGATAACATATTCTGAATACAACATGTTCTTGACAAAGAATGTGCCATATTGGCTACTACTAATTTGGGAACCTATGGTTGTTGGAAATTTTGATTATAGTGTTGTCATTGATGTCAAAGGTTTGATGTCATTGGTTGTCATTGATGTTAAAGGTGAAAAGGTTGAGTTTTTTCTTCAAGGTTGAAATAATAAATGCAAAGGATTTTTTCATGGTTGTGAAAGCAAGCAAAGAGAATTTTGAAGAAAAGGATTATAATATTTAAATTTTAAATTTAAATATTATTAAGAGAGTTTGAAAGTAACAAGGGCTTCATTTAATAAATAAAAAATAAAAGGATATTTTAAATTGCAAAGAAAAGATAAGACTTCTCATTGGTGGAAAAAGACCCAAGGCAAAAGGTTTTATTATAATATTTGTTTTTAAATATTATAATACCTAAGTATAAAGTTACATGGCACCAAAGATAATTCAAATTATTAAAATAAATTTGAAAGAGGGCCGATGTCTAAAAACATACATGGAAACATATAAATACCCTTTAAGACTTTGGAAATGACATGGTGTTTGATTTTCATTTTTCGTAAAAATTGGTGATGACAAATGAGTAAGAGGGGATAGAATTGATTAAGGAGCCCAGCAGGAGAATGAAATAAATATTTTTGTTCACTCCTTGATGTCATACAACTAGGGTAAGCCAGATGGTGGTTAGATTAGTGCTAAGTCATTTGTGAGGGAGTGGTTTATGGTTTGATTGTCCCTAGTGATAGTTTTCAAGGGTTTAACTTTTTTTGTGAATGCATCAAAGGGAATAAAGGTGGAGGCCTGTACATTAGGTCTTAACCGCTTGGATAGCACAAGCGCTCACCTGCTACATTAGGAGTTTGTGGTTGGACGGTCAATTCCTGTCTGTGCCAGTGATAATATTTTTATTAAAAGGTATGTGATAAGGTTTTTTAATACTTGCTTTGCATGGAGTTTGAGGGGCGTGCTATGGTGTAAAGGTTTTTGGCATATAGGAGGTATAAGGGTAATTTATTTTTGCCAAATATTTTTGAAGATATTGTTGTCATTAAGTTTTATTTCTATATATGCAAAAGTAGGAGTGATAAGGTGTAAATGGTTGATTTAATATTGTAAATCTATGTTATGGGTCATTAAGTGGTTTGGAAATTATTTTTATGAAAGTGAGAGATAAAAGGTCTAAAATGTGTTTTTATTGTTTGTAATATTTGCATTAGTATTGAAGGACTTGGTTCATGATTTGATGTTTTATTTTTAAAAACCAAGAGAGTTATAGAGCATTGGTTTGGAATAAAATTGTGCACACATTTTGAGAAGGGTTTTTCCAATATATGAAAAGGTTTTATGTTAATACTTTTTTGTAGTTGTAAAAGATATTATTTTTGAGACAAGTATTTAAGAGCACATCTTCACCAAGCACTTTGAGGTATGGTGATTCAACCTTTTAAGCTAAGTGGTTGTGTTTTGAGAAAGTATTTTTGAGATGGAGTTAAAAGGGTTGATTGGTATGCATTGTTGGAAATATTTGTATTAGGGTTTGAGATCTACATGTGCTTCCATTGTTGAAAGAGATTGAGACATTTGAGCTAGAAATTGTGAACTACTTGTACTAGTTTTGAAGACAAGTTAGTGCATCATTGCGAAACCTTTTGAACATTGGTTTGAGAGATATTAAAAGCAATTGTGAAAGTGTTTGAGATCAATTTTGTGAGCTAAATTATGCATTAGTGTGATTGATATTTGAGAGAAAATTTGTAAGAAAGATACACCAATTTTTTAAAACAAGTTATACACTATTTTAATTTGATTTGAAAGGGATTTTGCAAGAGAAGGATATTGGGTTAATTGAATGCAATATTTGTGAATGTGAAGAAAATATTAGGTTTTTGATAGAGCATATCATTCTATATATGTTCCAGAGGCTAAAAAAATTCTAGGTAGAATATGTCAAAATTGCCTAGTTGAAGAAAGTATTTTTGAAAGAGATTTAAGCTTTGTTTGTATGCAAGATTTGGAAATATTTAAGTAGGTTCTATGAGCAGTATTGAAGGTAGAATTGAGAAATTCTTATGAGAAGACTTGAAGAAAATTTAAGGTAGATCTGAGCAAGTATTTTGTGAAGGCTTGAAGGTAAATTTGAGTAAGTCTTGTGAGAAGACTTGGAGCAACATTGAGATAGATTTGAGCAAGTATTGAGAGAAGAATTGGGACAATTTTGAAGGCATATTTAAGAAGAGTTAGAGTAGATTCGTGCTAGAATTGTGATGATGTTTGGTGCAGATTTGAGATAGAGTTGAGATCAAACATTGGAGGGAACCAGAGAAAAGGGGAAAAAGTTCTCCTATGGAGAGAGATCCACAAACCAAAGCAAAGGGGAAAGAGTTCTCCTGTGGATAGAGATCCATAAACCAAAGAAAATGAGAAAGAGTTCTCTTGTAGAGAGAGATCCATGAACCATATCAAAGGGGAAAGATTTATCCTATGGAGAGAGATCCACAAACTAGAGAAAATGGGAAAGAGTTCTCCTGTGGGGAGAGATCCACGAACTAGAGTAAGGGAATAGAGTTATCCTATGGAGAGAGATCCACAAATTAGAGTATAGGGAATTGGTGTCTCCTTTGGATAGAGGTCCATAAAAATTGTAATAGGGAGTTGATTTCCAAGATATTAGTTGAGAAAATTTAGAAGAAATATTTTCTTTGTGGATTTAACCCACATTGGATGAACCATGTTAAATTTGTGTCTCTCATGTGTGTGATGATTTTTGCATTGCTTTGATTACTTCTATTGATATTGCCATTGATAATATTGGATAATATTATTTGGAAAAGAAAAGTAAAATTTGATGTTATACTATTAAAACCTATCCTTTCAGTATATGCCTATGTTCTTCAATTGGTATAAGAGTGGGTTCATTCAAGTAAGCCTAACAATAGCAGTAATCAAAGCAAGGAATAAGAGTGGGTTCATTCAGGTAAGCCTAACAGCTTGAAGGAAGATCTACAAGAACACACATGGCAAGGAAAGGTAAAAGAAGAACCATGAGACCTAAAAAGGAAGAAGAATTTGATCTTGAGACTAAGATAAGGGAAGAAGAAAAATTTGTGAGATGTGTTGAGTGTGGTAAACTTGGTCACATGGCACTTTATTGTCCACAAAATGGGTATAGTAGTAGTAAAGAAGAAAATAAATTTGATTTTTCTTTCAAAGAGATAGTTGCTCTAAGAGGAGAAGTGGAAATAGATTCAAATGATGAATCAAGCAATGAAGAGGAAACTAACTTTGAAAAAGGGAATAAGGATAAATAAGAAATACTCAAGAAAGCACAAAGGTATGAAGGCTGTGAAATGATTTAACTATGGTAATTTTGGTAACTATGCATTTAATTGTCCAGAAGCCAAAAGTGGTAGTAGTGGAGAGAAATAGGATCATAATAAAAAGGAAGGAGAAAAATCCAGGTATGAAAATAAAAATAGGTATGGTCAAAGCAAACATTAAAATAAGTTCTTTCAAAGGCACAAAAATAGTTTCTATGTTAACAAGGCAAGAAAGGCTTCAAGTGACAGTGATGAAGGCCTATTAGATAGTGAAAAAGAGGAAATTATAATTTCAACAATAGAAGAAAAAGAAGATGCTCTTGTTGAAGATCAAGTAGAAGAGTATGAAGATTCTCTTGAAGACCAAGAAGAAGAGAAAGATTCAGAAAAGGAAGAGGGAGGTACAATTGATATACAAAAATTGAAAAGGAAAAACTTAAGTTGAAAAGGAAAAACTTAAGTTTGAAGGCTCAAGTACAAGATGATGAGAAAACAAAGGCAAAGCTTCTACGAGATCTCACTAACTTAAAAGTCAACGTTGAAGAGGGAAAGAAAATTGAAGAAGGTATGGCTAAACAGTTAAAGGCAAAAGAGTTAGAATGTGAAATATTAGAACATGAAGTGGTTTCTCTAAGGATGGAAGTGAAATATTCTAAGTATAAGTTACACAGTTTTGAAAAAAGTTTGAAAGCTTTAGATAACATTATCAATGCACAAATATCTTCATTTATCAAAACAAGACTTGGTTTTGAAAAAGGTCAATAGGTACAAAAAGAGGAGTCAAGCTCAAAAGAAAAGGAAGTTTTAGAGGAATATATTGAAAAGGAACCTAAGACTTATGCTAATGTATTGAGAGGTGGTCGTATCAAAGAGAATGAAAACAATGCACCATCAGGGAATATAGATCATCAAAGGACAAGCAAAAAAAGAATAATGAGATAAAGATAATATGAATATATTTTTTAGGGTTATTGTTACTCATGTAATCAGTTTGGTCACAAAGCAGTGCATTGTAGGGTTCATGGAAAGAAGGTTTATGGCTTCACCAAGAAGAACTTCAATTCATTTGAAGATGATTATTACTTCCAAGGATATTATTTTTCATGTAATCATTTTGGTCACAAGGCTATGCATTGCAGGGTTCATGGGAAAAAAGAGTATGGTTTCACTAAGAGGAACTTCAAATATGGGCATCTCTTTCAAGGGTATTACTACTCTTGTAATAGATTTGATCATAAAACAATCCACTACAGGGTTCATGATAGAAATGATTATGGCTTCACCAAGAGGAACTTCAAGATATTTACACCTTCCAAGAACTACAACATTAAGTGTTACAAGTGTAATTATCTTGGACATAAAGCCAAGTGGTGTAGAATAGAGTTTCTAGAACTTCTAGAGATAAGCAAGAACAGGGACACTGGAAAGGATCAAAAGGGTATGGCTAAAACATTGTTGAAAAAGAAGGTTGACAAAGAAAAAGAACATTGTATGTTGGGAGTAGAGATACTCCCACCCCAAAATTAAACATCTCAAGGAGAGGAGATGGAGAGGGGGCTGAGATAAGAGGGGTCATTAAGTGGTTTGGAATTTTTTATGAAAGTGGGAGACAAAAGGTGTAAAATGTATTTTTATTTTTTGTAATATTTGCATTAATATTGAAGGACTTGGTTCATGATTTGATGTTTTATTTTGAAAAACCAAGAGAGTTATAGAGCATTGGTTTGGAATAAAATTGTGCACACATTTTGAGAAGGATTTTTCCAATATATGAAAAGGTGTTATGCTAATCCTTTTTGTAGTTGCAAAATATATTATTGTTAAGACAAGTATTTGATGACACATCTTCACCAAGCACTTTGAGGTATGGTGATTCAACCTTTTAAGATAAGTGGTTGTGTTTAGAAAAAGTAGTTTTGAGATGGAGTTAAAAGGGTTTATTGGTATGCATTGTTGGAAATATTTATATTAGGTTTTGAGACCTACATGTGCTTCCATTGTTGAAAGATATTGAGACATTTGTGCTAGAAATTGTGAACTACTTGTACTAGGTTTGAATACAAGTTAGTGCATCATTGCGAAACATTTGGAACATTGGTTTGATATATATTAAAAGCAATTGTGAAAGTGTTTGAGATCAATTTTGTGAGGGAAATTGTGCATTAGTGTGATTGATATTTGAGAGAAAATTTGCAAGAAAGATAGACCAGTTTTGTAAAACAAGTTATACACTATTTTAATTTGATTTGAAAGGGATTTTGCAAGAGATAGATATTGGGTTAATTGAATGTAAGATTTGTGAATTTTAAGAACATATTGGGTTTTTGATAGAGCATATCATTATCTATATGTTCAAGAGGTTAAACAAATTCTAAGTAGAATATATCTGAATTGCCTAGTTGAAGAAAGTATTTCTGAAAGAGATATAAGTTTTGTTTGTATGCAAGATTTGGAAATATTTGAGTAGGTTCTATGAGCAGTATTGAAGGTAGAATTGAGCAAGTCTTATGAGAATACTTGAAGAATATTTGAGGTAGATTTGAGTAAGTCTTTTGAGAAGGCTTGAAGGTAGATTTGAGCAAGTCTTGTGAGAAGACTTGGAGCAACATTGAGATATATTTGAGCAAGTCTTGAGAGAAGACTTGGGATAGTTTTGAAGGTATATTTGAGCAGAGTTAGAGCAGATTCATGCTAGAATTGTGACGAGGTTTGGTGCAGATTTGAGAAAGAGTTGAGATCAAAATTTGGAGGGAACCAAAGAAAAGGGGAAAGAGTTATCCTATGGAGAGAGATCCACAAACCAAAAAAAAGGAGAAAGACTTCTCCTGTGGAGAGAGATCCCAAAACCAAAGCAAAGTAGAAAGAGTTCTCCTATGGAGAGAGATCCATGAACTAGATCGAAGGGGAAAGAGTTCTTCTATGGAGAGAGATCCACAAACCAAAGAAAATGGAAAAGAGTTCTCTTGTGGAGGGATCCACAAACTAGAGTAAGGGGATAGAGTTCTCCTATGGAGAGAGATACACAAATTAGAGTATAGGGGATTGGTGTCTCCTTTGGATAGAGGTCCATAAATATTGTAATAGTGAATTGATTCCCAAAATATTTTTTGAGAAAATTTAGAAGAAATATTTTCTCCGTGTATTTAACCCACATTGGGTGAACAACATTAAATTTGTGTCTCTCATGTGTGTGATGATTTTTTCATTGCTTTGATTATTGCTATTGATATTGCCATTGATAATATTGGATAATATTTTTTTGAAAAGAAAAGTAAAAGTTGATGTTATACTATTCAACCCTACCCTTTCATTATATGCCTATGTTCCTCAATTGGTATAATAGAGGGTTCATTCAGGGAAGCCTAACAGCTTGAAGGAATATCTACAAGAACACACATGGCAAGTAAAGGCAAAAGAAGAACCATGATACCTAAAAAGGAAGAATAATTTGATCTTGAGACTAAGAGAAGGGAAGAATAAAAATTTGTGAGATGTGTTGAGTGTGATAAACCTTGTGACATGGCATTTTATTGTCCAAAAAATGGGTATAGTAGTAGTAAAGAAGAAAAGGAATTTGATTTTTCTCTCAAAGAGATAGTTGCTCTAAGAGGAGAAGTGGAAATATATTCAAATGATGAATCAAGTGGTGAAGAGGAAACTAACTTTGAAAAAGTGAATAAGAAGAAATAAGGACTCAAGAAAGCACAAAGGTATGAAGACTGTGAAATGTTTTAACTGTGGTAATTTGGGTCACTATGCATCTAATTGTCTAGAAGCCAAAAGCGGTAGTAGTGAAGAGAAATAGGATCATAAGAAAAAGGAAGAAGAAAAATTCAGGCATGAAAAGAAAAATAGGTATGGTCAAAGCAAGCATTAAAATAAGTTCTTTCAAAGGCACAAAAAGAGTTTTTATGTTAACAAGGCAAGCAAGGCTTCAAGTGACAGTGATGAAGGCCTCTTAGATAGTGAAAAAGAGGAAATTATAATTTCAAAAATAGAAGAAAAAAAAGATGCTCTTGTTGAAGATAAAGTATAAGAGTATGAAGATGATCTTGAAGACCAAGAAGAAGAGAAAGATTTAGAAAAGCAAGAGGAATACACAATTTATATAGAAAAGGAACTTGTTAATTTGAAAAGGGAAAACTTAAGTTTGAAGGCTCAAGTACAAGATGATGAGAAAACAAAGGTAAAGCTTCTACGAGATCTCATTGACTTAAAAGTCAATGTTGATGAGGGAAAGAAAATTAAAGAAGGTATGGTTGAACAGTTAAAGTCAAAAGAGTTAGAATGTGAAAGATTAGAATATGAAGTGGTTTCTCTAAGGATGGAAGTGAAATATTCTAAGGATAAGCTACATAGGTTTGGAAAAAGTTTGAAAGCTTTGGATAACATTATCAATGCACAAATATCTTCATTTATCAAAACAGGACTCGGTTTTGAAAAAGTTCAAGAGGTACACAAAGACGAGTCAATCTCAAAAGAAAAGAAATTTTTAGAGGAAGATATTGAAAAGGAACCTAAGAATTACGCTGATGTATTGAGAGGTGGTAGTATAAAATAGAATGAAAATAATGCACCATCAAGGAATATAGATCATCATAGGACAAGCAAAGAAAGAATAATGAGAGCAAGGTAAGATGAATATATTTTTCAGGGTTATTATTACTCATGTAATCAGTTTGGTCACAAAGCAGTGCATTGCAAGGTTCATGGAAAGAAGGTTTATGGTTTCACCAAGAAGAACTTCAAATAATTTGAAGATGATTATTATTTC
Organism: Wollemia nobilis; assembly: GCA_028583015.1. Classification (NCBI taxonomy): domain Eukaryota; kingdom Viridiplantae; phylum Streptophyta; class Pinopsida; order Araucariales; family Araucariaceae; genus Wollemia; species Wollemia nobilis. Next base: position 5,967,869 of record JAQPPZ010001340.1, read on the forward strand.
CAAGGATATTGTTTTTCATGTAATCATTTTTGTCACAAGGCTATGCACTATAGGGTTCATGGGAAAAATGAGTATGGTTTCACTAAGAGGAACTTAAAATATGGAAATATCTTTCAAGGGTATTGCTATTCTTGTAATAACTTTGGTCAAAAATTAATCCACTATAGGGTTCATGATATAAATTATTATGGCTTCACCAAGAGGAAATTCAAGATATATGCACCTTCCAAGAACTACAACATTAAGTGGTACAAGTGCAATATTCTTGGGCATAAATCCAAGTGGTGTAGAACAAAGTTTCCAAAACTTCCAGAGATAAGAAAGAACAGGGACACTCAAAATTATCAAAAGGGTATGGCTACAAAAATGTTGAATAAGAAGGTTTACAAAGAAAAAGAGTATTGTATGCTGGGAGTAGAGATACTCCCACCCTAAAATTAATCACCTCAAGGAGAGGAGGTGGGGAGGGGGATAATCTAAGATTATTATATTTAACCCCAAAGGAGTCCCTTTGCCATTGATGTCAAAGGGGGAGAGATTTGAGTAAGGGGAGCGCATTCTGTTAGGGGGAGCAGTTCCTCATGGGGAGCAGTGTTGGAATCCAATGGTAGGAAAAGGAATTTTTAGAAAGGGTTGCCATCAATGAAAAAGGGGGAGATTGTTGGAAATTTTGAGTATAATGTTTTCAATGATGTCAAAGGTGAAAAGTTTGAGTTTTGTCTTCAAGGTTGAAATAATAAATGCAAAGGAGATTTCCATGGTTGTGAAAGCAAGCAAAGAGAATTTTGAAGAAAAGGATTATAATATTTAAATTTTAAATTTTAAAAATTATTAAGATATTTTGAAAGTAACAAGGGATTAATTTGGTAATTAAAAACAAAGGGACATTTCAAATTGCAAAGAAAATATAAGACTTCTCATTGGTGGAAAAATACCCAAGGCAAAAGATTTTATTATAATATATTTTTAAAAATATTGTAATACCCAAGTATAAAGTTACATAGCATAAAAGTTAATTCAAATTATTAGAATAAATTTGGAAGAGAGCCGACGTTTGAAAATGTGCATGGAAACATATAAATACCCCTTAAGACTTTGGAAATGACACGGTGCTTGATTTTCATTTTTCATGCAAAGTGGTGACAACGAATAAGGAAGAGGGGACGAAATTGATTAAGGAGTATAGTAGGAGAACAAAATAAATATTTTAATTCAATCCTTGATGTCATCCAGCCAGGGTAGGCTATATGGTGGCTAGATTCTTGCTAAGTTATTTGTGAGGGAGTGGTTCACGGTTTGATTTTCCCTAGCACCAGTTTTGAAGGGTTTAAATTTTTTGGTGAATGCACCAGAGGAGATAAAGGTGGAGGCCTATACGTTAGGTCTCAACCACTTGGCTAGCACAAGTTCTCAAATGTTGTGTTAGAATTTTGAGGTCAAAGGGTCAATTTATGTCCCTGCCAACGATAATATTTTTATTAAAAGGTATGTGCTAAGGTTGTTTATTACTTTATTTACATGGATTTTGAGAGGTGTATAGATTTTTGGCATAAAGGAGTTATAAGGATAATTTATTTTTACCAAATATTTTTGAAGATATTTTTGTCATTAAGTTTTATTTCTATATATGCAAAAGTGAAGAACATGTGCTTATACTGAGAGGGGGGTGAACAGTATAAGATAAAACTTTTTGCTTTTCAATCCATATGATAACATCAACAATATTAAAGCAGTAAACATCACACAAAGCATCACACACATGAGAGACATGATTTAACGTGGTTCACCCAATGTGGGCTACTCCACGGAGAAAATATTCCTTATAAACTTTTCTCAAATAAATTCTCTTGGGAATCCTTTCCCTATTACAATGTTTATGGACCTCTATCCAAAGGAGACACCAATCCCCTAATCAAGTTCATGGATCTCTATCCATAGGGGACACCAATCCCCTTTACTATGGTTGGTGATCTTCTAGAAGAACTGTTGTCTCCACTGCACTAGCTAATGGATCTCTATCCACTAAAGACTCCTATCCTCACTCAGAAGACTTGTCCTCACTACCCTAGCTGATGGACCTCTATCCACTAGAGACTATCATCCTCTATACTCTATCACTTCCAAATCTTACTCTCAACTCTATCTCAAATATACACTAAACTCTAGTCCTTCGATCTAGCACAAATCTACTCAATATCTATCTTTAGTCTAGCACAAACCTATCCTCAAATCTACACCAAACTCTATCCTCACTCTCCTTACAAATATCCCACAAATCAATATCTATCCTCAAACCTATATTGTAAGCTTCCACAAAAGCTCACACCAAACTGTCCACAAGTCTTCTCAAGACTTACCTCAAATCTGCTCAACAAGTCCTCACTAAAACTTATCCAATCTCACAGAAACATATAGAGAATTGTTAGAGACTCAATATGCTTCATACTCACAAACACTCAATCACTTTCAACCTCTTTCTCAAATCAATCTAGAATATAGAACAATTTATTTCACATAATTAGAACTATCACTTCAACACTTCCACTTGACTAGGCTTAATCAACTTCACTTAATCAATCACTCAACAAAACACTCCTTGCTTACAAACCCTAGTCCAAGCATATGAACACTTACTCAATAATTTCCAACAATTCTTATCAAACAATCCTTTTCTCTCCAACTTAGCATTCACAACATCCAACAATCACTCACAAGGAAGATGTGCCCATACCTTTTATTTGATGAAGAGTAGACCTCAAAAACCTATCTTAAACACAATTTTCTTCTTTGCCAATTTCAAAGGTTAGATGACAAAATATCACACTAACACTCTCTCAGAAATATTTCTCAATTACAAAAATAATCAAACTCAAATACACCTTATTACTCCTTTGAAATTAGCAATCATCAAAGCATACATAAAAAATAATTACTCAATTACTCCTTATAATCTCCAATATTTAATTAACAACCTCCAAAAATCAAACCCTCAAAAATAATACTGCCTATCCTTTTATCTCCCTCAAATACTCAATAACCAAATTTAAAAATAAACTTTATAAACCTCCAAAATATTTAATTTTCATCCAACCTTAGCAAATCTAAAATATTTCATGCAACCTTGGCAAACATTAGTGCATACCTTTTATCTCAAGCAAAAGGCCTCGGTGGGTTTCGAACGTGAGACCACTCCCAACCGAGCGCCTTATCGAGGTGCTAGCCCACCACGTGGGCTACGAGCCTCCACACGAAGGGGAAGGCTCAAGCCTTCCTCTTATCCCTTTTCGATCAGTGTGATGCAAAACAAAATGCCCTCTTCTCTTGCAAAACCAACTCGATGGGTTTCAAACCCTGCTCTCCTTGCCTACCGAACGTCTTAGCGCCACCCACTGTTGCCAACTACGCTACATAATGTTGTGCATAGAGAAAGGAGCCCCACTCCTATTTGTTATCTCTTCTACCACCAAATGCTTTCAAAACACATGAAACTTTATCTCTTCCTTGCGCACAAATCTTTGGAGCTTTTATTAATCGATAATAGCATTGGGGTTTAGACTAAGGTTCTTGCCCTCTTTTTATACACGAAGGCCAATGTCTTAGGAACGTCAATGCCTTATTCAAATTTTGAATTAATTAATAACCTTTATAACCCAACCTTAGGGTTATTTAATTAATATAAATTAATTTTATAATTAAATTATAATTAATCTATAATTAACTTAATAACTTTAGAAGTTAATTAAATTAATTAATAAATTAATTTATAATGAAATTATTTAAATTAATTTATAATTAATTTAAATCTCCCATTTTAATATTATAATAAAATATTATAATATTATTTTGCTTGGGCCTCTTCATTGCTCTTTGAACCTCATATGACCACCTAGAACTGGATCTGACCAACTAGAAGTGGACTTTCCTTTTGCACTGATTGCGAAACTACTTCTTCTTGCATTGCTCACTGAAACTGACTCTTGACATCAATGACAACTCAATTACTCAAAATGTCCAACAATCTCCCCCTTTGTCATTGATGGCAACCCAATTATCTTTTACAATTTCCTTAACCTTTTTATATTCTACTCCCCATGAATTAATGCTCTCCCCTTAAATCAAATCTCTCCCCCTTACTCAAATCTCTCCCCCTTTGACATCAATGGCAAAGGGTCACCTTTGGGGCTCGAGGCTAAGAATGAGTCTCTTAGCTTAGCCCCTCCCCCACCTCCTCTTGAGGTGGTTAATTATGGGGTGGGAGTATTACTCCCAGTTTTCCTCGAAGATACTCAAAAGTCTCTTTCGAAAGTGGCTTAGTGAAGATGTCTGCTATCTGCTCCTTTGTAGTAACATATTCCAACCTGACCTATTTATCTATCACCTATTCTCTCAGAAAATGATACTTGATCGGAATGTGCTTTGTCCTGGAGTGCATCACTAGATTCTTTGAGATAATTATAGCACTTGTATTATCACATAATATGGGAATAGGATGATCATGTTTTATCTTGAAGTCTTCTAGAGTTCACTTCATCCATAATACCTATGTACAACTGGCTACTACTGCAATATACTCTACTTCTACTGTAGATAAGGATATTGATGCCTGCTTCTTACTCAGCCAAGAGACTAAATAGTCTCCAAGAAAGAATGCTCCTCCACTTGTGCTTTTTCTATCATCAATGTTGCTAGCCCAATCTGCATCTGTATACGTTGTGAGTGTGAAACTATCACTTTTGGGATACCAGAGCCCAAAATCCATAGTCCCTTTTAGATACCTAAGAATTCTCTTTACTACTACCACATGTGTTTCCTTAGGTGCTGCCTAAAACCTTGCCACTAATCCCACTGACTGCACTATGTCTGGTCTTGTAGTTGTAACATACAACAAGCTACCAATCATAGATCTGTATAATCTATGATCTACCTCTAGAGATTCATCATCCTTACTTAACTTACATCCTGTAACCATGGGGGTACTTACTGGTTTGCAATCTTCTAACTTGAATTTCTTTAGCATCTCTTTTATATACTTGGTTTGTGAAAGAAATACTCCTTTCTCTGATTGTGAAATCTGAAGTCCAAGAAAGAAGGACAACTCACCAAGCATAGACATCTCAAATTCATTCTGCATGTTCTTTACAAATTCTTTACACATCTTATCATTGTTTCCCCCAAAAATGATGTCATCAACATAAACAACCATAATTAGTAGATTATTCCCTTCATTTTTGATGTATAAGTTGTTGTCCGCTATTCCTTTTCTGAATCCTTATTCCTGAAGATACTTATCCAATCTTGAGTACCATGCTCTAGGAGCCTATTTTAGACCATACAATACCTTTTTCAATCTGCATACATGATCTAGTTTATCTATTAATATGAATCCCTCTGGTTGTTCAATATAGACTTCTTCTTCTAGAACACCATTTAGAAATGTTGACTTAACATCCATCTGATATACCTTGAAGTTTTTAAAACTTGAGAAGGCTAAGAACATTCTTATGGCTTCAAGTCATGCAACTGGAGCAAATGTCTCATCAAAGTCAATTCCCTCTACCTGTGCATAACCTTTGCACACTAACCTTGCTTTATTCCTGACTACCTGTCCATATTCATTTAACTTATTTTTGAATACCCATTTTGTGTCAATCACATTTTTGTCCTTTGGTCATGGAACAAGTTCCCAAGTCTTGCTTTTCTCTATCTGATCTAATTCCTCATCCATTGCCTTAATCCAAAACTTATCTTCACTTGCCTGATTGAAGTCTTTTGGCTCAATCTTAGATAACAAAGAAAAATTTGCTTGTTGAGATGGTGTTATTATCCTTCTCCTTGTCTATCTTTCATCTGGATTCCCAATGATTAGATCTTTTGGATGATGCTTTTGTACATACCTAGATGGAGTTTTAGGAAGAAGTCTTTGTGTTTCTTCTTCTTCTTCATCTGATTCCTCATGAAACTCTTCTTGACAACTTCCATCTTCCTGATACACAATTTGTTGAACTGGTTCTCTTGAATCTATCTTCTCATCAATTGTTACATTTATACTTTCTACAATAGTGCATGTTCTCTTGTTGAAGCATCTATAAGCTTTACTCTTAGTGGAATAACCAAGAAAAATTCCCTCATCACATCTTGGATCAAACTTGCCTAAGTTTTGCTCTTCTCGTCTTATGTAGCACTTGCTTCCAAAAACCTTGAAGTGTTTTACAGTGGTCGGTCTTCCTTTCCAAAGCTCATATGGAGTCTTGTGATGGTTTACCCTCATTTGAGCCCTAGTGATTATATATACTACTGTGTTGACTACTTCCCTCCAAAATCCATCTGAAATTTTGGACTCATTCAACATAGCTCTAGCCATATTCTCAATAGTCCTATTTTTCCTTTCAACTACTCCATTTTGTTGAGGAGTTCTTGCAGCTGAGTATTCTCTCTTGATTCCATGTTGTTCACAAAAGTCTACAAATTCATTTGAGGTAAATTCTCCTCCTCTATCAGATCTCAAACACTTAATCCTCTTGCCAATTTCATTTTCAACCCGTTCTTTAAATGCTTTGAATTTTTCAAATGCTTCTGACTTATCTTTCAGGAAAGCTACCCAAACCATTCTTGAGTAGTCATATATAAACAATATGAAGTAACTCTCACCTTGAATACTCTGTGTTCTGGTAGGACCACATAGATCAGTATGTATTAAACTTAATGGCTCAGATGACATATATCCCTTTGATTTAAAGCTTGTTCTAGTTTGCTTTCCATGTTGACAAGGTGCACAGATTGTGTTCTGTGGTCTTTTTAGCTTGGGTAAATCTCTGACAGCCTGCTTGTTGCTTATGTTGACTATGTTGTCAAAGTTCAAGTGACCCAATATTCTATGCCACAACCAACTCTCATCTTCTTGTGATAGAAAGCACTTTTCCCCTTTGATCTCACTAAGCATATATAGATTGTTTGGAGTTCTACTTGCATTTGCAATAACTTTTCTAGTTTTTTATTTTCTTATCTCACATCTATCTGGGTGAAATGTAACCATATGTCCTTGATCACAAAGTTGACTTACACTTAGCAGATTATGTTTTAACCCTTTGACATATAGCACATTTTTTGTTCTTGTTTTCCCATTATCTAAACTCAGAGTTCCTCTTCCACCAATTTTTGTTGATCCATTATCACCAAAACTTACTGATCCTCTATTGGTTTCTTTTAGTACAATAAATTTGTCTTTGTCTCCTATCATGTGTCTAGAGAAACCACTATCAAGATACCATTGTTCTTATTTATCCTGAGCATGAAGGGTTGTTTGAACTAACATTGATCTATCCTTTTCATTCCCCTTTTTCTCTTTCCTAGTTGTTGAAGTTGTGTTTCTTTTCCTAGACTCAGGAAGTATCATTTTACACCATCTAGCCTTGTGCCCAAAATTATTGCATTTGTAACATATAATATCATTATCCATAAGAGGGGCAAAAGAATTGAAATTTCTATTGACATCATTTTTTGCATAACCAATGCAGTGTACAACTCTATGACCATATTTGTTACAAGAAAAGCAATAGCCATGGAAGAAATTATGTAACCTATTTGGATGCCTTTGAGATTGTGTTTGAGTGCTTCTCCCTTTGTGATTAACTCTCGTCCATGGTTCTTCTTTGCTTTCTTCCTTCCTGATGTCTTTTCCTTTTGGAGTATACTTTACTTGCTTATCTTTGTTTGAAGTTTCTACTTCTTGAAGACTTGACTCCTCTTTCTGTTTCCCATACTTTATATCTTGTAGCACCTTGGTCCTTTCAACTTCATTCCTTAGATAAACAATTTTTGCTTCCAATATTTCACATTCTGTTTCTCTTGCTCTTAATAGATCTATCATATCCTATTCAATTTTCTTTCCCTCTTCTACCTTTATCTTGAGTTCTGTGAGACTTTGTAGAAGTTCCATTTTTGCTTCTTCATCTTCTTGAATTTGTTCCTTCAAGCTTGAGTTCTTTTCTCTAACCCTTTCCAAATTTTTGAGAGCAGTGAAGAATTCCTCTTTTATATCAAACATGGTCTCTTCTTCACTTTCTGAAGTCATGTGTGTCTCTGATGGATCCTCCTCCAAGTTGTTAGTCTTTTCATGGAGAGACCCGCTCTGATACCAATTGAAGAACATGTGCTTATACTGAGAGGGGGTGAACAGTATAAGATAAAATTTTTGCTTTTCAATCCATATGATAACATCAACAATATTAAAGTAGTAAACATCACACAAAGCATCACACACATGAGAGACATGATTTAACATGGTTCACCCAATGTGGGCTACTCCATGGAGAAAATATTCCTTATAAAATTTTCTCAAATAAATTCTCTTGGGAATCCTTTCCCTATTACAATATTTATGGACCTCTATCCAAAGGAGACACCAATCCCCTAATCAAGTTCATGGATCTCTATCCATAGGGGACACCAATCCCCTCTGCTCTAGCTGGTGATCTTCTAGAAGAACTGTTGTCTCCACTACACTAGCTAATGGATCTCTATCCACTGAAGACTCCTATCCTCACTAAAGACATATCCTCACTACCTGGCTAATGGACCTCTATCCACTAGAGACTATCATCCTCTATACTCTATCACCTCCAAATATTGCTCTCAACTCTATCTCAAATCTACACTAAACTATATCCTTCGGTCTAGCACAAATCTGCTCAATCTCTATCTCTAGTCTAGCACAAACCTATCCTCAAATCTATACCAAACTCTATCCTCAAACCTACACTAAACATAGTCCTTCGGTCTAGCACAAATCTATCCTTAATATCTATCCTCAAACCTATATTGTAAGCTTCCACAAAATCTCACACCAAACTATCCACAAGTCTTCTCAAGACTTACCTCAAATATTCTCAACAAGTCCTCACTAAAACTTATCCAATATCACAGAAACATATAGAGAATTGTTAGAGACTCAATATGCTTCATACTCACAAACACTCAATCACTTTCAACCTCTTTCTCAAATCAATCTAGAATATAGAACAATTTGTTTCACAGAATTAGAACTATCACTTCAACACTTCCACTTGACTAGGCTTAATCAACTTCACTTAATCAATCACTCAACAAAACACTCCTTGCTTACAAACCCTAGTCCAAGCATATGAACACTTACTCAATAATTTCCAACAATGCTTATCAAACAATCCTTTTCTCTCCAACTTAGCATTCACAACATCCAACAATCACTCACAAGGAAGATGTGCCCATACCTTTTGTTTGATGAAGAGTAGACCTCAAAAACCTATCTTAAACACAATTTTCTTCTTTGCCAATTTCAATGGTTAGATGACAAAATATCACACTAACACTCTCTCAGAAATATTTCTCAATTACAAAAATAATCAAACTCAAATACACCTTATTACTCCTTTGAAATTAGCAATCATCAAAGCATACATAAAAATAATTACTCAATTACTCCTTATAATCTCCAATATTTAATTAACAACCTCCAAAAATCAAACCCTCAAAAATAATACTGCCTATCCTTTTATCTCCCTCAAATACTCAATAACCAATTTTAAAAATAAACTTTATAACCCTCCAAAATATTTATTTTTCATTCAACCTTAGCAAATCTGAAATACCTCATGCAACCTTGGCAATACAATAGCGCATACCTTTTATCTCAAGAAAAAGGCCTCGATGGATTTCGAACGTGAGACCACTCCCAGATGAGCGCCTTATCGAGGTGCTAGCCCACCACGTGGGCTACGAGCCTCCACATGAAGGGGAAGGCTCAAGCCTTCCTCTTATCCCTTTTTGATCGGCATGGTGCAAAACAAAACACCCTCTTCTCTTGCAAAACCAACTCGGTGGGTTTCAAACCCTGCTCTCCTCGCCTGTCGAACGTCTTAGCACCACCTAATGTTGCCAACTATGCTACACAACATTGTGCATAGAGAAAGGAGCCCCGCTCCTATTTGTCTTATCTCTTCTACCATCGAATGCTTTCAAAACATGCAAAACCTTTATCTCTTTCTTGCGCATGAATCTTTGGAGCTTTTATTAATCGATAATTGCATTGGGATTTTAGACTAAGGTTCTTGCCCTCTTTTTATACACGAAGGCCAATGCCTTAGAAACGTCGGTGCCTTATTCAAATTTTGAATTCGAATTAATAATTAACCTTTATAACCCAACCTTAGGGTTATTTAATTAATATAAATTAATTTTATAATTAAATTATAATTAATCTATAATTAACTTAATAACTTTAGAAGTTAATTAAATTAATTAATTAAATTAATTTATAATTAATTTAAATCTCCCCTTTTAATATTATAATAAAATATTATAATATTATTTTTCTTGGGCCTCTTCATTGCTCTTTGAACCTCATCTGACCACCTGGAACCGGATCTGACCAACTGGAGGTGGACTTTCCTTTTGCACTGATTGTGAAACTGCTTCTTCTTGCACTGCTCACTGAAACTGACTTTTGACATCAATGACAACTCAATTACTCAAAATGTCCAACAAAAAGTAGGAGTGATAAGGTGTAAATGGTTGATTTAATGTTGTAAATCTATGTTATGGGTCATTAAGTGGTTTGGAAATTATTTTTATGAAAGTGGGAGATAAAAGGTGTAAAATGTATTTTATTGTTTGTAATATTTGCATTAATATTGAAGGACTTGGTTCATGATTTGATGTTTTATTTTGAAAAACCAAGAGAGTTATAGAGCATTGGTTTGGAATAAAATTGTGCACACATTTTGAGAAGGGTTTTTCCAATATATGGGAAGGTGTTATGCTTATCCTTTTTGTAGTTGCAAAAGATGTTTTTTTAGAGACAGGTATTTGAGGGCACATCTTCACCAAGCACTTTGAGGTATGGTGATTCAACCTTTTAAGACTATATATAAAAATATCTACCCAAGACCAACTCCAAGTATTGATTATAATTGAAGCCATGACTTAGTTTTTAGATTGTACAACTAAGGTTAACATCCATATGGGTAATTATACTCAATTTGGTCACCTCTTTGCCATGAATCTAGGTAGTACAAATGTAATATTGGGATCATAATAGCTATCCTAACTTGATTATGTTACTATTAATCTGTAATTATTGTATGTGAAGTGAATGGATAATGGCATAGTCATTTGTCTCCAAGAAATCTAACCTTCTCCTTCTACGGTGGTCAGCTCCTACATTATAAAAAAAATATTGAAGAAAGGTAATCGTGGATTCTTTTTCAAGGTCAATTGCATGAAAATTTAGAAGAAATATTTTCTCCATGGATGTAACCCATAGTGGGTGAACCATGTTAAATTTATGTCTCTCATTTGTGTGATTATTTGTGCATTGCTTTGATTATTGTTATTGATATTACCATTGATAATATTGGATAATATTGTTTGAAAAAGAAAAGTAAAAGTTCATCTTATACTGTTCACCCCCCCTCTCAGTATAAGCTTGTGTTCTTCAATGGTCATCAATGGTTGTTATGAGAGCTCTATCACTATGGGAAATCTCTTTATTGGTTAGTATTTAAAGCACTTTTCCTTTATAAGTTTTACAAGGGTTATTCTACTTCATATATGGTCCACTTAATGCAAATCAAGAAAATAACATCGATTGAGAATTATTGCATGAACTTCATATGACTACTCACCTATACCTATCATCTATATCCAATGTTAGTGGTATCTACCTTTTGATAGAATTAAGAAGAAAATTTAGTGGCAGGTCTATCTGCATGATCCATACACCCTTGAGGATGTCAAATGTATGGCTCTAATAGAAAAAAGAAGATCAAGTTTTATCTTTTCCGATCACAATGATATTTCAACTCTCTAAATCCTTGCTTTAATAACCATAGTGATGTACATTTCAAAGGATTGTTTTATTATAAAATATTATTCACACCATCTCCATGATCAATCTCGTGAAGAATGACATAACTTCCTCATGGAAGCTAAGGAAGCAACAATGTATAAAGATGAAGAATACAATTCTTTGCAATAGGAGATACCAATTGAAGCAACAAACTTTGAGCATGAGACTAATACTTAGATATATTTACATTTACCCTAATAGGGATCTAGGATCACCATACCATCAAGGTCCAAAGATCCATCAAATGCTAGCATGTTAATTTATTGTTTGATTCAGGTATCATGCATACATTTACTGAAAACAAAAGAAAAAAGTCTTAAAGACTATATATAAAAATGTCTACCCAAGACCAACTCCAAGTATTGATTGTAATTGAAGCAATGACTTAGTATTTAGGTTGTAAAACTAAGGTTAACATCCATATGGGTAGTTATACTCAGTTTGGTCACCTCTTTCCCATGAATCTAGGTAGTACAAATGTAATTTTGGGATCATAATGGCTATCCTAGCTTGATGATGTTACTATTAATATGTAATGATCGTATGTGAAGTGAATGGATAATGGCATAGTCATTTGTCTCGAAGAAATCCAACCTTCTCCTTCTAAGGTGGTCAACTCCTACAATATAAAAAACATATTGAAGAAAGGTAATCATGGATTATTTTTCATGGTCAATTGCATGGAAATTTAGTATTCTAAGATGTTTTTTCTAGCTCTTCCTTTAGACTTATAGATAATTTTAAATAATTATGAAGACATATTTGGTGGACCCATGGGTCTTCCTCCTAAGTGCACACATGATCATGCCATCCACCTAGTTCTAGGTAATATATCTCTAGATGTTCATCCTTACTACTAATGATCCTAAAAGTATAATATTTAGAAGCTAGTCTTGTAGATATCAAAGTAAGAAATTATCCACTCGAGCATTAGTACTTATTCCTGTCTAATTATTATGGTGCAACATGTCATGACCCTCCCTAGTAGTATTTTTGGCATAAATAAACAATGTATTAATTAATGATGCTTTAATACCTAGTTTGAGCAATTGAACCAACTAATGTGATGTTTAGTTGATTTGTAAGATCACGATACTACTAAAATTTTACCTAGTGTGCAGGATCAGGTACACTCATAGGTTGAAGAAGTAGAATCATCCAAAAAAATGGGAGTACATGAGATTGGGGAAATGATGATTACGACAACTCAAGGGTAACATGGATAGATACCTTCATATAGGTATGCATTCAAATATGGGATAATCATCAATAGTTAGCCACCTTGAGCCTCAATTTGATAGCCCGATAGCTATCATAAATTCTCAAGTTGAAACAGGTGACTAAGTTAAATAAAAGAATCCATCTTTGTCTATTGCATATTTCTAATTTATCTTTTACTTCATCACTATCTGCATTGGTGGTTTGGGAAATAAAAGCATGCATAATTTGATTGCCTTTGAAAACTTATTTTTTTGCTTAAAACCTCTTACTCTCTATTTTACGAATAATAGAAGTTTTATTTATTTATTTATTTATTATTTTTATTTTTTAATCAAAAACCCCTTGCGGAGCTGCCTTGGTCTGAGAGACCATGAATAGGGGGTTCTACATCGTCAAAGTCACCCGGGAGTCGCACCCGACCCTACCCGCACCAACATTATCAATTGGATTTTGGATACCCAATTCAACTTTTTGGTAGGGTGGAGATTTGAACTTGGGACCTCCCTTGGAGGATTGCCCTCTCCTCTCCAACTCACCTACAACACCTGGGTTTAATAGAAGTTTTATTTTAAATGATAAAGGAATTTCATTTAAAAATAAATAGTTGTTTTATTTTAAATAATAAGAAAATTTCATTTATATTTTTATAGTTGTTTTATTTTTTAAAATGATAATAGAGCTTCATTTTTAAAATAATAGTTGCTTTATTTTTAAGTGATAATAGAGCTTCATTTTTAAAATAATAGTTGCTTTATTTTTAAGTGATACTCGAGCTTCATATTTTAAAACAATAGTTGGTTTATTTTAAAAAATAATAGATTTCCATTAGTGGGAACTTTATTTAATGATAGAACTTCTATTTATAAGACTTTGGAGAAACATCATTTTAAGCAATAAAAGAAATTTATTTCGAATAAATGATTCGAAGCTATTCTTTATATATGTATATAGATAACTTGAATTTATTTTATGTAATAATGTTTTTATATAAAGTAAATAAGGTTCTAAGAAGATAACCTTCTCATCATCAGCTCCATTATGGCAAAATTTTGGTAAATGGGAAGAATACTTTTAAAACCCAAAAAGATCGGATTTCCACCATGGAGTGGATGAGAGAGTAATGGCAGTTAGAAAGGTGGTTGACATAGGATACGTGAATAAGAAGAGCTCAATTATTGAGCTTGAGGGGATAAGGTAAAATTCAATGTTGGCAACTATAAAATTTATGGAGGACAAGACCGAAGACATAGGAAAGGAACTCACTTCTAGTTTAAGGGAGAGGTGAAGCGAGGGAAGAGGGTTAATCATTCATGCACACCTTTGCAAGAATAGGAAGATAGACAAAAAATGCTTCAAAAGAAAAAATCAGAACTAGCAAGCCAGATTGGTGAAGGTGACATCTAAAGGTAAGAAAGAATTCAGCGAAGGACTCACAGGTTGGTTCTATATTCCTTTAGTTGATGTTTTTTATTATCATCAAGAGATGTTCACCCTTGGTTAGAATGGAATGGAACTTTGTTTGATTTCCCTATGTAATGCTTCCTTTGCTTAAGAGTTCCGCTATGCATCATATTTTTTAGGATACTTCTTTGAGTTTTAAATGGATTACCCCCATCTAGTAGAGTCGGGATCCTTTCTCCTGGTTAGCCTAACATTGTGTACATGGTGTCATAGTTGTGGTCTATGTCAAGGTTGGCATGCATTGATGCTAACTATGACTATGGAAGTGCCTCAAGGGCACTGTGTGAGTGCTTAGAGACTAAAACCCAATATTTATTGTTTTCCTCTATTTAAGTTTCTAGAGTGGTGTTTTCTTGAATAGTCAGCCCTCGCTCATTGTAGGGAGGAGACTGTGTTGTTCACATCAGTATGATAGCCAAGATGGTAGAATTTACTTTGCTATCTTCCCTATGAGTCAACATTGACCTATGTAGGGAGACCGTAGGATTAACTACCATATGGACCGCGGTCATGAATCCATGAGTACCACACGGGCAGTGGTGGCTTTGATGTCACTCACCCTTGTTATTGTGGCTATGACAGGACCTTTGTTTAGCTAGAAAACCTACCTCATTCAGTAGACCACTAGGTTGGTATCCATGAGTCTTTTTGTGGGTCTTCATAGGTGTTTGTCCTAGGGTTTGGTTGCCTTATATGAATACCTAAATCTTCCTTGTTGGGTGAACGACTATTTTTGCATGCGATAAAATAGTCGGCAGTCGTTTGATTGTGTATGTTACCAGCAACAACTTAGTTTGTGATTAAAGTTTACTCCATTATTTATGTAAGGGAAGATTTGTTTTATTTTATTAATTAGAAGGTAGGGAACTTTAATTAATAAAATGAAATGAAAGAAATGGTTTATTTTATAAATTGAAGTAGTGAAGCTTTAATTTAGTAAATCAATGAAAGGATTGTTTTGTAAATTAAGGGTATGGGACTTTAATTTATAAAATGAAAGACAAGGGTTTATTTATGGATTAAAGTAGGTGACTTTGATTTAATAAATAAATGTAATTAGTTTGTTTTGTAAATTAAGGGTATGGGAATTTAATTTATAAAATGAAGGAAAAGGGTTTATTTATGGATTAAAGTAGGTGACATTGATTTAATAAATAAATATAATTAGTTTGTTTTGTAAATTAAGGGTATGAGACTTTAATTTATAAAATGAAGGAAAAGTATTTATTTATGGATTAAAGTAGGTGACTTTGATTTAATAAATAAATGTAATTAGTTTGTTTTGTAAATTAAGGGTATGGGACTTTAATTTATAAAATTAAGGAAAAGGATTTATTTATGGATTAAAATAGTGACTTTGATTTAATAAATAAATGTAATTAGTTTGTTTTGTAAATTAAGGGTATGGGACTTTAATTTATAAAATTAAGGAAAAAGGTTTATTTATGGATTAAAGTAGGTGACTTTGATTTAATAAATAAATATAATTATTTTGTTTTATAAATTAAGGGTATGTGACTTTAATTTATAGAAAAAAGGAGAAATGGTTATTTATTGATTGAAGAAACCTAGATTATTTGACGATTGAAGGTATGGGACATTTATTATCGGGGTTGAATGAATTTTTTAAAGTAAAACCTATGGTCTAGTTGCATGTGTTGAAAGACTCTCTATGGTCAATGAGAGGTGAAAATAAAAATGGTAATTTTTATGATATCAACTATGCAATAAATGGTTAGATACTTTGATTTAATTTGTACAGTTGTAATTTGGCAAAGAAATAAGTAAATGCATTTAGAAGGATGTCTATCATGGAACCATGAGTGCCCTGAATCCCTACTATCCTCAAATGATTGAGGGAAAGCTAAGAAGGACCAAGGAGGTAGTTGGAACCAATGTATCAGTTTGATTCTACTTATAATGATTTACTTATGCTCAAATAGATTACTTGTGGGGAGATTTTCTTGATGAAATTGATGTAATATATTATTATTTAAGAGTATGGAGGATTTACCATACTTGCTTACATGTAATAAATATTTATTTACTTGGATCCAACACCCTGACCTGAAACAAAGGATTGGTGAATGGTGGAGGACCCCTTTCTCAGGATCAACCATATCCCAGGTATCCCAGAAGCTGAAATCAATCAAAGAAAATTTGAAAACCTGGAATAAGGAGGTATTTGGGAATATTTTTGAGATCAAAGAAAATACGTTGAGCAAACTCAAAACATTGGAGTAGCAGATCCAACATGACTAGTGGACCCTCCAAATGCAGGATGAAGAGAGGAAGTTACTATCAAAATACCACAATATTCTAGCCAGAGAAGATAATTTCTGTCATAAAAAATCCCAAGCTCTCTGGCTCAAATTTGGGGATGCTAAAACAATATTCTTTCACACCTCTACGATACAAAATAGAAGCACAAATAAGATCAAAGAGCTCACCTTGGCATATGGATCAGTCACTCAGGGCATCTTCAAGATCCAAGAAGAGGCCTCCTATTACTTCAGAAACATGATGGAAACTGCCTTTACCACCAACGTAGAAGCCCAGGAAGCCCTCCTGGAAAACATTCCCCCCCTAGTCACCCCTGAGATGAACCTATCCCTGATCCAACCTCTTTCCATGAAAGATATTAAGACTACCTTATTTTTCATGAAAGCTGACAAAGCCCCTGGGCCATATGGGTTTCCCCCTCGATTTTTTTAGAAATTTGGGGATATAGTAAGGGAAGTATCTACAATGCTATCATGGAGCTCCAACATACCAAGATCATCTCATGAGGGACAAATTCCACCTTCATTGCCCTAGTTCCTAAAACCCCCCAATGCAAATATATGAATGATTTCAGGCCTATTAGCTTGTGCAACATCATATACAAGATCCTAGAAAAATACCTAGCTCTCAGGCTAAAATAAATCCTCCCCACCATCATAGATCCCTGCCAAGGTAGCTCAGTAGAAGGGAGATCCATCACTGATAGCATCATATCACTTCATGAAATCCTCCACTCAACTTTACGCAATAAAAAAGTTGCCATGTTTCTAAAATTGTATATCAGCAAAGCTTTTGACAGGGTGGATAGGGATTTCTTCCTGAAAGTCCTCTCCCAATTTGGCTTCTATAGAAGGGATTAACCTCATCAAATGCTGCATCACCACTCCCTGGTTCTTGGTTCTCGTCATTGGATTTGTTGTAGGTTATTTCCAAGCCTTAGATGAATTATATAGGGATATCCCTTGTCCCCTTTTTTGTTCATCATCCTGGCTGAGTCCCTCGGTAGAGCTTTCAAGCAGGCATGTTCTTCTAGGCGTGTAACCAGAATCAAGGCATCTTCGGATTCCCCTCCCTTGTCTCATCAATACTTTGTAGATGAAACCATCATTACCACTTTAGCTTCTATCATCCAAGCAAAATCTATAAAGGTCATCCTCGATACTTATGCTTCTGCAACAGGCCAAGAAATCAACTATCTCAAAAGAAAATGTTATTTTCTCAACACCTCAGGAAATAGGCAACGTAAAATTACTTGCATCCTCCAATTATGCATCGTTGATATCCACACATCTTACCTAGGACTCCCCTTGTTCACTAAGAGCCTAAAAGAATCAATGTGGGATAATTTTATTGACTAGATCAAGCACAAGCTCGCTGATTGGAAGGGATCCCTCCTATCCCATGAATCCAAAGTGACCCTCACCATGGCTATTCTCTAGAGCATCCCAGTATACTTCATGGTAGTATTCAAAGATCCTACCTCAGTTCACTTCAAAATTGAGCAGATCCAAAAGAGATTTTTATGGACAGGTCTAGAAAACACAAGAAAATTTCACCTGGTAAGTTTTGATAAAGTGTGCCAACCCAAGCCCCAAAGGAGGCCTTGGCCTAAGAAGATCAGCTAACATGAATCTTGCCCCCTTGGCCAAGTAGGCATGGAAGCTCTTCACTAACTACAAGGTAGAATAAATGTCAATTGTTCAAAGAAAATACCTCAAGCACATATTCCTGATGGACAATGACATCCCTATTAATGGATCAACCTTCTAGTGGGCCGTGATTCAAGCCAAATCTCATATCATCAGAGGGACATGATGGTAGCTAGGTAAGGGGACATCAATGAATTTTTGAGAATACATGTGGTTGAAGGACAAGCCCCTCAAGGAAATCCTTGAGATTTCCATCCTTAGACTAGGTTTGGAGGGAATATGGGGAAGCAAAGTGAAACATTACATGGATAGGTAGAGCAATTGGAAGAATCCCCCAAATAGCAATGAGCATCTTGCTAGAGTAGGGAGCACTTTATATGAGCTGCTAAGAACCACCATCATCCCCACCATAGCTAGCATGAATCTCCTAGTGTGTGCAGGAACCAACAATGGGAATTTCTTAGTCAAGTCAGCCCACTCCTTTCTGCTCAACCCTCAAGTTCCAACTATTCCATTCAAAGTGGTGTGGATCAAGTGTCTTATCCCAAAAATAGGATTTTTTTCATGGAAAACCATCCAAATTAAGGCCCTCACCACTGACAATCTCATGAAGAGGGGAATCCCTATCCCCAATAGATGCCACCTCTACCTATCCAATTGGAAATCTATCAACCACCTCCTAGTGTAATGTGAGTATGCTAGGGAGGGTCTAGACCACATTTTTTCCACTTTTCAAACCTAGTGGGCCCACCCCAAATCCCTATTGGACCTATTCCTCCAATGGCATGCCCCTTTCAGGAATCCCAAATTTGCTTTCCTCTGGAAAACTACCTTCACCACTTCATTTGGTAAGTATGGCTCGAGCATAATCGTAAAGTGTTTTCCACCACTTCAAACAACTTGATCTCCACGTTAGCCAAAGCCATGACCTATGCTTCCAAGAATTCCTAAATTTTTCCTTGGTCTAGCTCTCCACTTAGCCAGATTGAAGTTGAGATTATCCAATCCCTCAAAATCCCCATTCCCACCTTGACCCATCCTAGAATCAAAGCCTATTGGAATCCCCCCAGAAGGATGGCTAAAGCTTAATTTTGATGGTGTCTCCAAAGGGAATCCCGGTATGGCATGGGTATATGGAGTTGTCAAGGATCATAGAGGGGAGATTATCATAGCATTTGCAGAAAATATGCACCACAAAACCAACAATGTGGCCAAATATTGGGCTCTGTGTCGAAACTTACACCTAATTAGAGACACTAAGATCAAACTCCATGTTGAGGGAGACTCCCTCAACATTATTGGCTATATAACCTCTGACAAAAATCCCTCGTAGAACATTAGATCCTTGATCCAAGAAAGCAAAAAATTAATGGGTCAACATTACTAGGTGGAAGCAGACCATGTGTACCAAGAAGCAAATCATCTTGCTAACAAGCTTTCCAACATGGGAATAGGCCAAACACATATCTCGGTGTGGCATGAATCCTTTTTTCCAGATGTCCTCCAAGTTGTAGCTACAAAAAAACATGGCAGGTGCCTTAATTCCCTTCACTCTATCCAATAATTTTATTTTTCAAGGCGATGCAAGTATCTTTCCAAGTTTCTTCTCGTACGAGTATCCCGTGGTACTTGCTCGACTACCATCCCACGATTGGCCATCCTTGTGATGATCCACATCATAATTTCCTTAAGTGGACTTTAATTCCTCACAATGCTACTTTCCAAAGCTTTATGCCCGATCCCAATGCTACATATGTAGTTGCTTCCCCGTACATTTCTCCGCTGCCTTCCACTTATGCTAAGAGCCTTACAAAACTCAACTCCACCTGTGTGGACATCATTCCAAGGATTTCTCCCAATCCCCATTTCCCTTGGTTTGACAATATCCCATCCACCTGTCTCTCTCCCATGATGCTCGACATGATCTTCCCGCTTACCCTAGACTATTTATTTCCTTATCATCGCATGCACCTAAAAGTTATCTATTGCTAGCCCATACTTTGGTTATTTTCTTCCACCACCCTCCCCTTTAACCTTGTCCCTGCCACTATGGCTTACCTGGAGCTGAGTTCGTTGTAGCTTGATACCCTATCTTCCACTTTCCTACATGGTTGTAGGCTTACCACCCTTCTATCAAAATTCTAAGGGGCCAAAGAGGATATCACGATGGAATTTGTATGAACATGATCGAACGACCATGTTTGAATAAAAAATGTTTAGTTTAAAGTTACTTCCACCCTGATTACAGAGGTTTTTGACTTACCTCTCTTTGGTCACTTGGTTCGACATGACAAACACTACTGGGAACCAGAGTTGGAAGGCTTCCCCAACTATTAGGACTTCAAATGGACTATAGTTGCCCTGGAGTGCGAGTCCCTTCCATCCCTATGGCCCATCATTGTAATTCCCCTCATGCAATACCTCACCTACGATGACCCATCTAAGCCCATGTCCATTTTCCATCTAGCCTTAGTCAACCATGTTCGTGATTACAGATCCCTGAATATCCCTGCTTTCCTTCATTGATCAATTCATCTATCAGTTTTTGCAACCCATAAAAATCCTACCCCTCCCACCCACCAAGGGTTATTTTCTATGCTTTACCGCCATTGATGAGCACCATAAATGCTCATTTTATATACACGGTTAAGGAGAATTATCACTGGTTCAATTAGCATATGAGATGTATTTTATATAACTTATGCATATAATTGATAGAAAATCCGGTATTATGCTTGATTGGTGTTTTTAGTGGGAAATGTGTATAAATGCAGGTTTTATTACTAATATGGTGTTTTCCAGTCTACATCCACTTGGACCTGGCATACTTATGCTTACAGAGACTAAGGCAAGAGAGCAAGTGCCTTCCTCTTCAAGGAAGGTGCCCAACAGAAGTAGGTGCCTTCCTCTTCAAGGAAGGTGCCCAACAAAAGTAGGCGCCTTCCTCTTCAAGGAAGGTGCCCAACAGAAATAGGCACCTTCCTCTTCAAGGAAGGCACCTAGCAGAAGTAGGCACCTTCCTCCTTAAGGAAGGCACCCAACAGGAGTAGGCGCCTTCCTTATAAGGAAGGCACCCAACAAAAGTAGGCGCCTTCCTTATAAGGAAGGCACCCAACAAAAGTAGGTGCCTTCCTCATGAAGAAGGCGCCTCCATGCCTTCATACTTTGCAAGATTTACCAAGTCAACTTTGACTGGTTGACCAAGGACTATGGAGGAGGTTGCACGTGAAGACAAAGGAGATCTATTTTAATCATGCATTTATTAAATAGAATAAAGTATTTGTTATTATTATCAACCGATTGGCCGGTTGACCTTGTAAAGCTCTTAAAGCATATTATTATTTTTAGGATGCATTAGTTTAGGATTTGTTGTTACGTACACCTAAGGATGTTTATATTTATCCTTCTGGTGAACGAACATACTTTAAAATAGAAGAATAAAATATGTGTAGAATCAATTGTAACTAAATCACATCACGTGATTAAAATAGACTGATTTGTTATTGTAATGAGATCTGGCTACGCTTTATATAAAGACGCAGGCCAGATGAACAAAGGGAGATGAATGATTAATTTTACACAACTTATTTTATTTTATTGTTTAATTAATTAAGAGTGCAACTCCTCTTATTCGAGCAAGCTCTACGTAGCTAGCCGGGCGGACTATCTACGGGAGCTTGGGCCCACTCCCTATAGTAGTCCTCCCCTATTTAATTTGTGCATTTGCTTTCTGTAGATTAGTTTACTGCTTTATTTAATTTCAGTTGTGTGTGTTTATTTCCTCGCATTTTATTTCCACATTTTATTTCCAGCACTTTACTTTTTGTTTATAATTTATTTATTTCATTTCCCGCACTTAGTTTATTTGGTTTGGCTGGAATCCAATTACACAAACCTCCCCACCAAACTAAATAAGGTACAACCAGATTTGTTCCCCAACACTGCAGGCATATACTATGCGTGACACTCATAAGTTTATGGACTTACCGGATTGATAATTTATGGAAGAGAAATGAATGTTTTTTGGAACGTAATTTTTGCTCACCATTTTGGCGCCGTTGTCGGGGAGTGTCTAAACTGTAGTGTTCTAATTTACAAGTCAGATAAAAAGTCTATTTAAAATTACCTGTAGATATTTTACCTGAGAAGTGTGAGTCCACCGTGGGCCTTTTTATAAGGCCAAAAATAGTTGTCGGCACAGTCAGAGCTAAATTCCATTGGCAACTGTTTGCATTTTATAGCTTCTCAAGTAAACGTGGGAATGAACCTGATGTACCAAATTAAGTGTAGAAGTAGGAATAAAACGTGTTGTTGAAAAAAATTAGAAAAATCTGGCATTGAAGGATTTCCATCATATTTTCAATGGTTCCAAGAAATCAAAATAAATAAGCACAACCCAGGTCTGATTGAAAATTTTTAGGGATGTGTTTCTATATAGAAACCATTGAAAAAATTGTGCCTCTAGAAGCTTGGTTTTAAATTAAAAAATTTTACAGGCTTGAAATTTTTGCAACGTATTGGTAAATGTTTTTTATGATGAAATTAATAATGCAGGGAAAATGACAGAGCATAATTTAAAGAGAACGCCTTGTTATGGAGTATGCTCTTCACTTGCGCTTAAGGCGACCTGGTGAATCAGAAACTAGCATGTGTTTTTAACAGACTGCTATGCCATGTTTTCTTTAGGTTGCTAGCTCGCGGATAGTCATTGGCTGGCCTGCACACTTTGCCATTACGTTGAAAGAAGTTTGGTTGTGAGGCCATGAAGGAAAATACTCTTCTCATGCTACAACATATCAGACTAGTTGAAAAAAAAAATAAAGATATTTGAGAAGACTAGTTCAGATGTAGGCATGGGGGAGACCCCACCTTCATCATTGCCACCAACAACACAATAAACATTGTCTAAAAAAAAAAAAGAGAAAAATATATCTTCTACTGAAAAGGCTCCAAGTTAAGAGCAAAATAGAGTTTTATTTTGCTACTTGTTGGAAGAGAGTATCCTCTTTCCCGAGGACCAGCTTGGTCCAGAAGGGAAATGAGAAATCCCCAACCGGTAGCTAAATAAAGAAACAGATAAAAAAATAGAAGCTTTATTTTTGTTACTTGTTGGAAGAAAGTATCCTTTTTCCCTAGGACCAGTTTGGTCCAGAAGGGAAATGAGAAATCTCCAACCGGTCGCTAAATAAAGCAAGCGAGGAGCCCAGAAGTAATCAGAAGATGAAAAAAAAAACAATAAAAAATAAAAATTAAAAAAATTAGTTAGAATTTTATTTTAATGCCTTTAGTTTAGATTTTTCTTTTATGTTTTGCAGGACAACATGAAGTGTGATGTAGACAAATAAGGAGGTGTCTGTGAAGATTTTGTGAATTGAGATTTATACATGGAGTTCGTAATAACACTATACGAACTATCTCATGTACCTAATCATGTAGCATCCAATCTAGCAGGTGAAAGCTAGCAGAGTTTTACCTTGGCAACATTAGCACCTAAAGGCAAGCTAAGTAACCCTGATCAAGCGAAAGGCTTCCAGTCCAAGGTGCTTGTGAAACTTTGGGAAAGTTTTGCTACAAGGTGTGTGACTGTTACAACCTGAGTAAATGATGAGCGGAGTCAGAGATGCTACACCACGTGCAGAGTAGAGTATCGAGACAATGTTCGAGTAACGGTCAACGAGCTCCATTAACAATCGCCTCACATTTGCGAGAGTGGATCAGACATCGGCATGGGGAAAACCCCATACCATACCAATAGCTTGGACGAATGTTCAATCATTCGTTAAAAAAAAAAAGAAAAAGAAAAAAAGAAAAAAGAAAAAAAAAGGGGAGGATACGTGAAAAAAAAAATGATAAAGTGAAAGACGCCTTGATCATCAAGAAGGCGCCTTCCGCATGAAGAAGGCGCCATACAATGGAGGCGCCTTCCGCATGAGGAAGGCGCCATACATTGGAGGTGCCTTCCGCATCAAGAAGGCGCCATACATTGGAGGCACCTTCCGTATGAAGAAGGTGCCATACATTGGAGGCACCTTCCACATGAGGAAGGCGCCATACATTGGAGGCGCCTTCCGCATGAAGAAGGTGCCATACATTGGAGGCACCTTCCACATCAGGAAGGCACCATACATTGGAGGCACCTTTCGCATGAGGAAGGTGCCATACATTGGAGGTGCCTTCCGCATCAAGAAGGCACCATACATTGGAGGTGCCTTCCGCATCAAGAAGGTGCCATACATTGAAGGCGCCTTCCACAACAAGTAGGCTCCTTCCACAACAAGTAGGCACCTTCCACAGAAAGTAGGTGCCTTGACATCTAGGGTGCCTTGATCCATTTCCCACACCTAGGTGGTTCGATGGCACAAAGAAAAAAAAAAAAGAGACAAAAAGTGACGAGGCACCTTGATGGCATATAGTAAAGGTGCCTTGATAAAAATAAAAATAAAAATATGCGAATCCTCCCAGTAAAATAAAAAAAAAAAATGCATAGAACATGTCCTGCTTAGCATAAAAATTTTCTTTCTTATTGCTTTGTAGGGAATCATGAACCGAATGCAAGCTGTAGGCATCCTGAGAGCCAGGGCCTAACAGGCATGGAGTCATGACCCCTATTTTCTTGTTTTTGTGTGTATAGTTTCGCAGGACATGGTCGTGAACACAATCTGTAGGCAGAGCTGGCTTAAACTAGGCCTAACAGATGTGACATCCCATGCCTTGCAATTAGGAGCGCGGTAAAGCAAAAAAGGCACTTACTTCCCACTAGGAAGAGAGTGCCTACAATCAGCCCAATACAGTAGTGCCTTTTTCCATTTGGAGGAAGGTACCAATAAGCAATGTTCTTCTCCTTTGATGGAGGTTCCTATTGCTCAGTGTGGGACCTGATGTTCAGAGGGCTGCAGACCTGTTGTACAGAGGGACCTGACACTGGTGACAAGGGCATCACCAATTTAAGTGGGGGAAGATGCGGGTGAACCAGAACCTCCCGTAATAAAAAAATATTCTGTTGTTAGACTCCCAATTGAAATGCAAATTAGAAACAAAGCTTGTACGGGAACACCAATAGAAGGCTCAGCCTAAAAAAAAAAAGGGGGGAGTTCGGAAGGCTGTTGTCACGAGGACGTGACAATTTTTAGACATGGGGGGAAAGACGCCTTATTGTCGGTGCCTAACTTACTCCTATGAAAAAAAAAAAAAACCCTTTTGTTGAAATAGCTCCACGATGAAATGCAAATCAGAAGCAAATTTTTATTTTTGCTGCCCATTGGAAGAGAGTATCCTCTTTCCCGAGGACCAACCTGGTCCCGAAGGGAAATGAGAAACCTCCAACTGGTAGCTAAATAAAATGGGGGAGGAGTTTGAAAAAAATAGATGTCAAATATCTGTTTCCTTCGGAATCAACGCATGGTAAGTAGGCACCTTCCTCTTCAAGGAAGGTGCTAGAAGAAGGTAGGCGCCTTCCTCTTCCAAGAAGGCACCAAGAAAAGATAAGCGCCTTCCTTTTCTAGGAAGGTGCCAATAGAAGGCCAGCGCCTTCCTCTTCCAGGAAGGCACCAAAAGAATGCAAGCGCCTTCCTCCCATAGGAAGGTGCCCACAGGAAGGTGCCACTAGAAGGCAAGCACCTTCCTCACAGGGAAGGCGCCCCTGTTCTTCGCCCGTTGACTAGACAAGCATGACGTGGGCAAAAAATATTGGTGCAGTTCCAACTCTACATCATGTAGGTTAATTTGGGGATCGCACCAACGTATGAGAACATCCTACCAATGCCAACACATACAACACATACATCTCAGCAATGCACCTGACAGATGTCATGAATGATGAAAGAAATATTGTTTTTCCTCACTCCAAAAAACAAAGGAATGCAGTGTTGTTCCAATTATGCATGCAAAAGAAATAATTTAGAGGGGAGATCATTTTGGACGCACACGTGTCAGGTATAAATTTTAATATTCATCCTGTAAATGCATTCGGAGAGAGATACGTCAATGCAGGATTAAAATATTTTTTGTGCTATTGAGAAAAAGCTGGGTATTTCAAAGTTTAGAGTCACCAGCTCAGTTGTTGCGGATTGACTCTGTTCTTTGATGCGAGAGGATGAAAAAAAAATAAAAAAAGAAAGAAAAAAAAGGAGAGAGTCAAGATCTGTTCTGTTCATGGCAGAACAGATAAAGATACATATAAATAAATAAATAAAATCTCCAGGAGCACCAACGTGAAGACGTCTCACACCACCAGCATCATATATATCAGATTCTACGAAATTCACCCGGGTATGTACTGATTTTCTTGTTAATTATGTGTATAGTTATTTTAAAATCATTTCTATGCTAATACCAGTCGACGCCTCCATAGTTTTTCAAAATCTCCCATTAGAATTCAAACACATGATGTGCCTTGAAAAAAATATAGAGAGAGGCTATGGCATCTACATGAATAAATTTGGCATCATTTTCATTGCTGCCTCCTGACAATGGTAGTCATCTTGAGCGAACACATATAAATGATGCTACTCTCTACCACAAAGGAGGTTCTGGAGATGCCAAATATGTTTTAGATGTGGGTAAAAGTAGTAGCTGGTGATTGCACTTGTTTTAAACAAATTTGGTCTCACCAAATCTGACTAATGTGCAACACTGGAAAATGCCAACATTAGTGCAGTGGTAATTTGCCCTAAACAGTGTGGTCACGATTTAACTATTTATCCGCAATGATTAGTCAGGATGTGTTTCTGACTTCTGTTGGTGCCGCATCGCTCTATGGATGAAGAATAGCAACACTCAATGAAAAAAAACACAGTGTTGAATAAAAAAATAGTACTGAGAAAAAAAATAGTAGTGCTGAATGGAAAAAAATAGCAGCACTCAGCGAGCAGAGAAACAGAGATGTTGAAGGCCATTAAAATACAAAATAAAAAAAGAGAGGAAAAAATATATATATCCCAGGGGTTGTTGTCACGAAGACATGACAAACTTTTTGGCATGGTCAGCCTACGAGAGGGATAACTTCACCTTTTGGTGCCACGAGGGCGTGGCACATGTTAGGCATGGGGGGATGATGAGCACCAAAAATGCTCATTTTATATACACGGTTAAGGAGAATTATCATTGGTTCAATTAGCATATGAGATGTATTTTATATAACTTATGCATATAATTGATAGAAAATCCGGTATTATGCTTGATTGGTGTTTTTAGTGGGAAATGTGTATAAATGCAGGTTTTATTACTAATATGGTGTTTTCCAGTCTACATCCACTTGGACCTGGCATACTTCTGCTTACAGAGACTAAGGCATGAGAGCAAGTGCCTTCCTCTTCAAGGAAGGTGCCCAACAGAAGTAGGCGCCTTCCTCTTCAAGGAAGGTGCCCAACAGAAATAGGCGCCTTCCTCTTCAAGGAAGGTGCCCAGCAGAAATAGGCACCTTCCTCTTCAAGGAAGGCACCCAAAAGTAGGCACCTTCCTCCTTAAGGAAGGCACCCAACAGAAGTAGGCACCTTCCTTATAAGGAAGGCGCCCCAAAAGAGTAGGCGCCTTCCTTATAAGGAAGGCACCCAACAAAAGTAGGCGCCTTCC
Source organism: Wollemia nobilis (assembly GCA_028583015.1). Lineage (NCBI taxonomy): Eukaryota > Viridiplantae > Streptophyta > Pinopsida > Araucariales > Araucariaceae > Wollemia > Wollemia nobilis. Next base: position 5,995,937 of record JAQPPZ010001340.1, read on the forward strand.
TCATAAAGAAGGTGCCTCCATGCCTTCATACTTTGCAAGATTTACCAAGTCAACTTTGACTGGTTGACCAAGGACTATGGAGGAGGTTGCACGTGAAGACAAAGGAGATCTATTTTAATCATGCATTTATTAAATAGAATAAAGTGTTTGTTATTATTATCAACCGATTGGCCGGTTGACCTTGTAAAGCTCTTAAAGCATATTATTATTTTTAGGATGCATTAGTTTAGGATTTGTTGTTACGTACACCTAAGGATGTTTATATTTATCCTTCTGGTGAACGAACATACTTTAAAATAGAAGAATAAAATATGTGTAGAATCAATTGTAACTAAATCACATCACGTGATTAAAATAGACTGATTTGTTATTGTAATGAGATCTGGTTGCGCTTTATATAAAGACGCAGGCTAGATGAACAAGGGGGATGGAATGATTAATTTTACACAGAACTTATTTTATTTTATTGTTTAATTAATTAAGAGTGCAACTCCTCTTATTCGAGCAAGCTCTACGTAGCTAGTCGGGAGGACTATCTGCGGGAGCTTGGGCCCACTCCCTACAGTAGTCCTCCCCTGTTTATTTGTGCATTTGCTTTCTGTAGATTAGTTTACTGCTTTATTTAATTTTAGTTGTGTGTGTTTATTTCCTCGCATTTTATTTCCAGCACTTTACTTTTTGTTTATAATTTATTTATTTCATTTCCCGCACTTAGTTTATTTGGTTTGGTTGGAATCCAATTACACAAACCTCCCCACCAAACTAAATAAGGTACAACCAGATTTGTTCCCCAACACTGCAGGCATATACTATGCGTGACACTCATAAGTTTACGGACTTACCGGATTGATAATTTATGGAAGAGAAATGAATATTTTTTGAAATGTAATTTCTACTCACTAGCCATATCCTATCCAACCCTCCCATTATGGCCACCCCCCTACAGTCCAATCCCCCTAATCCCCATTCCACCCATAGCCCTGCTCACTCTCTGTCCAGTGAGCCCTTGGAAAGCAATGGCATCCCCAACACCCCTGCCTCTAAGAAAGGTGTTGTTGCTACTTCCCCTTCCAAGCCCACCCCATACCCTTCCAAGCCCACAACCTCCCTTGCCAATCCCACCCCCTCCACTAGCAAGAAAGATTTTTTTGGCAAGTGTAAAGTAAAAATAGAGGAGGCATCCCCTCAGGTCCACAGGTCTTCCAGAACTAAAAAACCTAGAGCTAATTCTAGCCAAAATTCCCCCCTTGAGGTTGAAGACCTGAGCGGGGATTCGAATTCCACCTCTAGAATTTCCAATCATCTCACTAGAATGTTCCTAAAAAGCTTCATCATGGCCTTCGAGAGTGCTAGCATGACCCTGAAGCATTCCCTACAATAGAACACAACGCGTACGAGAGAAGACACCCTGGAGATTGATTCCTAAATCTACTCCAGACCATTTTTTTTTTTAGGGTTGGTATGGTTGTTTTTCTGGTTATGTTTTCTAGTGACATTTTTGCGTCCTCTATATGTCTATTTTTCTAGGTTTCTCTGAAATGGCTCTTGTGTGGGTCCTAGCTATGATTGAGGGTTTTTTATTATTTGCTTCTAGTAGCTGCATGGGCAAGTATCACCTGTTTATTGGCACTACTATCCCCCATGTGGAAATTTTGACTAAGAAATCCCCTGCATGAGAATTTCTAAGTTGTAATATGGTTTCTCTATCCCCCATGGAATGAGATATAGCAACAATGGTTCCTCTCTACCTACTGAAGGTTTTTGTATATCTAGGATTGGGACCCAGTTAAAACCCTTATAATAAAAACACCAAATTACCAAAAAAAAAAAACTATTTACTTGGATGATGTTACTTTAAATTTTTGCTTGAATTATTTATATTTTTGCATTTAAATTCCTTTTAATTAATTTTTACTTTCCTTAAATGTTGCTTCCTTTCTAGTATATTTTGCATGCTTAATGATTATGTTTTTGTTAGATTTAGTATCTAGATTTATTCTTGTTTTCTTTCTAAATAACAAAACTTAAGTATGGAGTTCTAGGGTGAAATTAGAGATGACCTAAGGGAATTAAGACCTCCTTAGGGTGAAAATAGGTGACCTAAGGGAATTGAGATCCCCTTAGGGAGATTGATAAATATGTTGTGGAAAGACTACATCTGAGTTAAGATAGCTCATTGTGTAGATGGGATGGATAACTTAACTCACAATACATGTTGCATATCTACACTGACTTACTTGTGTATGATATAGAGATGGGTGTATACCTTCAATGGATTGAAAGGCCAAGTAGTTGGCACCATGGTTGGAGTAGGAAGGTGGCGCGCCTCGAAAGTTGAGGAAAGGTCCATGTTGAGGGAGCGGTCCGAGGAAAATCCAAAAGAGCCCAAGGAGCGTAACAGAGTTTTTGCATGTTGAGTTGCCGAGTTGCAAGGGTCCCGTGTCGAAGATCGACAGACGTGTCGTGACGATGGGGCGGGATAGTGGTTTGGCTTGTTTGGAGCTTCCAAGAGCTCGTTTCGGTGTTTTGCCGAGAGTTAAGCAATTCTCGATGGAGTAGTGTTGGGATGGGTGACCACCTGGGAAGTGTCCCGGTTGGTGCGCACCATGCCATGAGTTAAGCTGGAAAGATGAAAAGTTGCCACGGGAGTTTGCCAAGATGGAATGGAAAGGGCTCACGTTGGGTGAGTTGGTGGGAGTCGAGCTCACCACGGTCCTGTCTTGGAGAGACCGCCGAAGTTCGAAGAGTGCCACAAGTTAAAAAGATGTAAGTTTAGCTGATGGCTTGATTCTTTGTGCGCTGTGCTTCAGGAAGTATGTCATTGCAACGACAATTATCTTGAAGAAGAGCAGAGGGTCAGTTGCGAGTGAACAAGTTGCATTATGGGATGCAAGGTTCAGCCAGAGGTAAAAGGTGGCAGATTGTTGGTTTCAAAGGAAAGAGTCGGTCGCGAGGAGGGACACTCGTGAGCCGAGGCACTAATGCGAAGAGTGTTAGGTGCGGGTCAAGGAGTTGGTCTTCAATGTTTAAATCTCTGTGGGCTGTGCTTCGGGAGATAAGTCAAAGTTGTCGTGTTGTCAAGCGTTGTTGTCGATGTGTCTTGGTTGCCAGAGTTGGAGGCTTGGAGAGCACCTGAGGGACTTAGATGAGAAGGGTGTGGGCTGGCCAAGGGGCCTTGCCATTGGGACTTGTCTTGAACGTGTCGGCTGGTGTGCATGAAGGCTTATTTGTGGTAACACATAATACACCTACATAGATGGATTTGTGTGAGGGTATTTCATGAGATGTAGGTCTAGGAAACTAACAATAAATTAATTAAAGATTGGTTGGGATTTATGAATCCCTCACCTTAGTAAAAAAAATTATTTTATTTTCTGTGTTTTCTTGTAGCTCATTTTGGGGCATTACACAACATAAGGACAAATCTTGGAATATGTATCTTGATTTTTGATCTCTCAACAAGATCACCATCAAAGGTAATTTTCCTATACTTGTTGTAGATGGTTTGTTTGATGAATTTGCATGGTTCTAAATACTTTACAAAGCTTGAATTATAATATAGGTTCTATAAAAGTAGGATTAAATAAGTGGATATCCCTAAGATTACTTTTCACATGCATGAGGGTCATTATGAGTTCTTACGTATGACATTTGGTCTTACTAATGCTCCTTCCACTTTTTGAAGCTTGATGAATTCTATCTTTGATTCATTTCTCTACAAGTTTGCACTAGTCTTATTTTATGATATATTAATGTATATAAATCCTTAGGAAGGTCATTTAGTACATGTGGTCCAAGTTCTCCATCTTCTATAGAAGGAAAATGTCATGACCCGTCACCCTTCTACCTTATTTAAGGGATATTAATTGATCTTGAGGATCAATTAATACCTGTTAAAAGGGGCATAGATCCTAAGGAGGCCTACCAAAATTTCTAATAAAAGAATAGGAAAATATTAATTATCTTTTGGAGAAGATAATTAATTATAAAATTAATTATGAGGTTTTGCGAAAGATAAATTTGGAGGATTATCTCTTGAAAAATTATACCAATATGATAAATTA